>OW052237.1:0-1250000 GCA_932527175.1 Operophtera brumata | reverse complement strand
TTTTCGACTAAACAACGAAAAACCGTATTTCACAACACATTACTTACAATGGAAACCACCTAACAAGTGTTTTGAAAAGATGAATGAAAATACCTAATCCCAGTAATAACAGAAATGTCGAAAAACAAGGTAAAAACAGTGATGATGTTTGGATGTTTAGATGTATGGATATTTGTTACTCAATCACGCCGAACTGATTTTAAATAAATAAATAAATAAATTATGCTGGACAGTTCACACAACATTATCCAGCCCCAAGCTAAGCAGAGCTTATGTTATGGGTACTAGATAACTGATATACTTAATACAGTACATTACATAGATAGATATTTTTTTATTATACATAGAAAAATACCCAGAACACCCTGAACAAATATCTACAATCGCACAAATATTTGTTCCGAGGCGGGAATCGAACCCGCAACCTCCTGCGTCGCAGGCCAACCTTCGCTCGCCGCGCCACAGAGGTCGTAAAAAAAAAATTGATACCCAGATAGACTGTACTTCACTAAAAAATCTTGACAAAGGATCCAACAGGAATTTGAAAGTTGCCTAAAAATGTTAATGGATCGAACGTGAACAGGACGATCAAAGTCCTATGCATCCATTCTCAATGGATCAAACAGGAACTACTCAGATGACCTGAAATGAGCTATAGGCGTCTTTTTACCGTGGTAAAATGCGAGCGAAGCCGCGAGTGGTCACTAGTAAGATAGGTAGATATATAATAAGAGTCATTTAATCACAAGTAATTAATTTTGTTAAAATTCAAAAACCTTCAACGCAATGAAACGGCTGAACCGATTTTGATCAAACAGCTAAAAACACTCCCGAAAAATTCACCTTTCAAACAAAAAAATAAATAAATCGGTTCATCCGTTCGGGAGCTACGAGGCGACAGACAGATACACACACACAGACACGTCAAACTGTCGTTTTTGCGTCGGGGGTTAAAAATAATATATTAGTATTATTTAAAATTAAAGAATAATTTTTCCTTCAATAAATGTAAGAATTTGGGAGCTTGATGAAATTTATATGATTTTAGGGGATGGTTTAGGGATGAAAGTTACTTCAGATTACGTTTGAAGTGCAACTGAAATATTAATTTACCTTTGCACTGTTCCCACTGTATTCATAACTTCGCACTTTGTTAAGGTTCAAAACTGGATTTAAAAAGGTACCATTTTGAGGAACAAAACGCTGAGCATGTTATACTCCTCTTTTTTGGTAACAATATTAAACATTGATTTTTAATGTCTTAAGTAAACAAACTGAAATTAAATAATAAAACTAATTAACAATGTTAAATCCACTTACTTTTCTAACAGCCATGGTTCACAACACGGTAGGTACACGGACTATGTGACAACTCGGCCGGCCGGTGGTTTTATACCTCACAGTGTCCTAGAGCCACACGGATGGCTGGCTCGCTTCCTTCGACCGTACAGTGCTATTGACCGGTCCTAAAGATATAGGGTAAAATTATAAGATTTTGAGGGTTAAGATGTCCGGCCAAAGAAGGCCTCTCCGTCTCCTCCCATTTTATATTCGTATCTCCTGCAATTTTCTTTAAAAACTTTCTTTCAACGCATTTTGAAATAAGTTTTTTGTGAAAAATATACTTTTCAATACAAGCTTTTATAAAATTAGTGACCGTAATTTGATCAAAATGAGCCTAAGCACGGCCAGTCTACTATTATCCTCTTTTGACGGCACTATACATATATGTAATTATATTATATATTTGTATTATACATTATTATTTAGTTTTATAATATAATATTATGTTACTTACATATCTTGTATTGATATACAACAAAGGTCTTTTTTTTTCTTATCCTTATTACGTTTTTTTATGCACTACCTACATAAATGTATCCACAATACACAAAGATTAGCTGGTAGAGAATGCTTCTTAGCATTAAGTTCGCCTATGTACATTGTTTGTTTTTTGCAATAAAGAATAATCTATTCTATTCTTTTCTATACACACAGCAACAAATATTTTTTAACGGTGAAACTATTGTATTGTGTACCCAAGCTGTATGAATTTGCTTTTCAAAATAAATTATTTATATTCTACTCTATTCTATCTATTGAGGAGCTCCGCCCACCTTCCGTCTCCATCATCAGATTAGCTCGCTGTCACCATAATTTTGTATCGTCATTGGAATTTGACAAGTATGCCAAATTTCAGCTCAATCGGTTGAGGATAACTGCTTTAAAATTCAGTTGTAAGATTGCACCCGGATTCCAACCATAGACAAACATACATTGCAAGTTAAATAAAAGCTTGTAAAAAGAAAGGAAATGTTGGTTGTATTGAGATCTTTTTTCTTTTTTTTAAACATTGAACCTTTGTTTGACCACGATCTCACCTGTTGGTAAGTGACGATGTGGCCGAAGATGGAGCACAAAGGTCTAGAAGGCACCTATTCACTCTAGACTTGAAGAGACCCAGATAATAGTCTTCGGGAAGACAGACGACGGTAGTGTGTTCCACTCCTTAGCAGTTCGCATTATACCTAAAGGTAGGACTGAAACGTTTAGTACGAATAGAGGGTACTCATATGATACGGGCTCTTTTTTTTTTTTTTTTATACTACTTGAATTACGGAACAAGCTGATGGCCCACCTGATGTTAAGCGGTAACCTCTGCCTATGAACAGTCCATTACCTCATAGGTCACGTCCACCTAGGACGCGCCCTTTGTGGCATTGCACTGCGCCCGCCACCCTGAGACATAAAGATGTAAAGTCTCATGTGCCTGTAATTTCACCGGCACCCTTACCCTTCAAACCGGAACACAGCAATGCGAGCACTACTGCTTAGCGGCAGAAATAGGTATGGTGGTAGTACTTCCCCGGACGAACTCTTTCACAAAAAAGCTCTACTACTACTACTACTACTTTCATTTGATAAGTCACATAATGCACGTATCTATTTTTTTATATAATATAAATATATAGGGTCTTGAACCCTAAATCCACGTGATTGTATAAAGGGTACGTAAATTTTAATTCAAAGTTTTTTTTTTTTTTTTTAAGTTAGGTTTTTTGTTCAATTGTTTGTTTTATAACATGTCAAAAAAAACAGATTGTATTTTTTTTATAAATTTAATTACTTAATTTATTTTTCTGATGCCTTGATGATTATAATTATGTAAGCAAGTTGTGTTGTATTGTCTGCCATCATTGGCCTTATTATGTCGTCTTTTTTTTTAACTACCTTATGTTTATGCAAAATGTTTAGTGCACGATGTGTTCATCTGTAATTGGAATTGCATGTTAATTAGATCTTAAGCTAGCAATATTAAGCACCCAACCATGTAAATTCTGTTGATGTTCCATAATAAAAAATAAAAAAATAAATTAAATATATATTATATATTTATACAAAAGTTACATACAAATAAAAAAAAAAAAAAACTTTTCTTTTCAGAATTCGTTTATTCACGCTAAAATACCTTACTTGGAGCCTGAATAGGACAGTGGGAAGGGGAAGACCTCGGCGAACGTGTTCAGAACAACAGACCAGATCGGAGACGTTCTGGAAAAAGGCCCTGTCAAGAGAACCCCCGACGAGCTTATTGAATGTGATGAGAGGGAATGAAGCAAAAGAGTTATGTCAGGATCGCAGCAAGTGGAAATCCGTGGTCTCTGCCTACGCCTCCGGGAACAGGCGTGAGTTTATGTATGTAGGTATGTATGGGTCAACAAACTCTGTTTATGTATCTATTCAACTTTTTTCGTCTAGTAAAAATAGGCTGTGACCGATGGAAAGACAGATAAACATGTAATCATCCTGTTTCTATTGGTACCCTTTGATTGGTAGGGCACCCTAACAATAATTTAAACCTTTTCATGCCCTTATTTTAATTATTGTAAATTACTTTGTAATACTATATACTTTGGACAATTTGTTTTACGGTATAGCCCGCTTCATTCCCTACAATTTTTATTGGCAGACTTTAACTTCATTGAAATTTGTCAGTATAGCCTAGTATAGAATTATTTATTCCGTGGTATAGCCCATGTCTGACGCCCATAGTTCATTACCTAGTCGTGGATATGACCGACCATTCATCATCACATCAGGTCTGGGCGTATCGTGTTCTTATTAACATACTCGCAGATCAATGCTCTCGTACATTTCGATTATCCTTACTTACACCCGGATCCTAGTGGAATAATGAAGGCACGTACGTCAGCTCTGCTCCAGACACCACGACCTTTCACGGGGAATTACATCGATCAGCATTCCAACTCCGGTTCAAGTTAAAAATAACTTGACAGTTTACTTTTAGTAGGTAAAAGTATCCCATAAATCCATAAAGTAGGTAGAAACCGTAGAATGGCGCTGACTTAAGTGGCTGTTATACGTAACTTTGCACACCAAAATCGTCCTAGAACTCAGTATCTAAGGTTTCTAGGAGACAAATATATTGAAAATGAAAATGTCGTATTTTTTCATTGATTCTGTAAGAATTAAAACAGGATAGTGAAAAAAACCTTGTTTCGCACACGTTTTGAATGAGATCTCAGAAACCTTTTGATATATCAAGATCAATTTTACAACAACACGTATTAACTGTTAATTAAAACTGCAAAGTCAGTTGTTTGATAAGTTGTCTATAGTTGGTGTAAGCAATTAGTTGATTTTTCGTTGCGTGAGCGCTATTCTGTCACATTCTAACATACCTGAACTTTACTGAGTTAGATAGTGATGGAGTTAGCGGCTGGCTACCTCTAAATAACATAAGGACTAGTGCGAATAGTAGGTACTCATGCCCTAAAGCTTCCGTACCGTTGTTTTGAACCAAATTTTTATACGGATTTTTGTTAAATTCGTGAAATTTATACCTAGAGGTCTGTGAGTGAACCTCTGTATTTGGTATAAATTTCAAGTTGATACATTTAACCGTTTCTGAGAAAAGGTGTGTTGACAGGCAGACAGATGGACAACAAAGTAATCCTATAGGAGAACCATTTCTTCCTTTGAGGAACAGAACCTTAAAATTTAAAAATATTAGGTTTTTCTTTACCTTTTTGGTACCAGGCTTCAAATGTCTGTTACGAAATTGTTACGGTATTAAGTAGTTGCAAACGGTGTAAGCATTCCTACTTAGTTAAGTATATATCCAAGTGTTCTTCAACGAGACCTTGACCAGCAGTTACCTTGACTTTGAACGGGTTTAAAGTTATAACTGGATTACAAAAATAAGTCAGAACAACGTGCCTTATGTAGGTATGAACGTAGGCACTTGTACCCTGGGAACAGGTAGGTAGTTTTCTTTAATATTTTTATTGGCGAGTAGGATTCTCTTCTTGTTATCTCTCAAAGTACTTTATGCCATAGTACTTGGGTTGTCTTCAAGGCTAAAATGAATAGGTGCCTTCTAGACCTTTGTGCTCCATTATCGGCCAGATCGTCAACACCAACAGGTGAGATTGTCACCACCAACAGGTGAGATCGCGGTCAAACGAAGGTCTACCAAAGTTAAAAAAAACTGAGAACCAAAATCATCGACTTAGCTCAGAGAGTAAGCAAGCTGAAGTGGCAATGATGGGCATATAAGCTGAAGAACTGACCTGGGGTTAACGTGTTCTAGAGAGGAGACCACGTCTTGATAAACGTACCTAGTGTGGGGCGCCCCCTGGCTAGGTGGGGCGACGATCTGCGTAAGGCGGCTGGTAGAAAGTGAATGGGAAAGAGCTGAAAATCAGTCTTAACAGCGTGCATTGCAATAGGCGTATGTCCAGCAGTTTTTTTTTTGAACTACTTGAATGGCGGAACATTTAGGTAGCCCACCTGAAGTTAAGCGGTAACCTCTGCCTTTAACACTGTTACCTCATAAGTCACGTCCACCTAGGACGCATCCTATGTGGCATTGCATTGCGCCCGCCACCCTGAGACATATAGAAGAAAAGTCACAGGTTTTTTTTTTTTTATACTACTTCAATGACGGAACAAGCAGATGGCCCACCTGATGTTAAGCGGTAACCTCTGCCTATGAACAGTGCATTACCTCATAGGTCACGCCCACTTAGGACGCGCCCTATGTGGCATTGCACTGCGCCCGCCACCCTGAGACATAAAGATGAAAAGTCTCACGTGCCTGTAATTTCACCGGCACCCTTTACTCTTCAAACCGGAATACAGCAATGCGAGCACTACTGCTTTGCGGCAGAAATAGGTATGGGTACTTCCCCGAACGAACTTTTTCACAAAAAAGCTCTACTACTACTAGAAATACGTTACGTGTACGTACGTCACGTAATTACGTGCCTGTAATATCACCAGTTTTGAGTATGAAGAAAATTGTGATCGATACTTGTCTCTTGCCTTGCTTGCTGTATGGCTGCCAAACCTGGGTCTTTACAAACAAAGTAAAAAATAAAATTAGATCTACTCAGAGAGCAATGGAAAGGAGCATACTAAAGATCAGAAAAATCCACAAAGTACGAAGTGATACAATAAGGCAAAAGACAAACCTAACAGATGCACTCACGCAAGCCATAAAACTTAAGTGGCAATGGGCTGGTCACATCTCACGCCTGACAGACAAAAGATGGACTATACTGACCACACAATGGAAGGGACCACCTGGAAAAAGAAATGTTGGCAGACCTTATAGACGGTGGGCCGATGACATAATCCAAATGGCTGGGAAAGACTGGTTGAACGTAGGAAAAGACAGAGAAAAGTGGAAGAAGCTAGAGGAGGCCTTTACCCGTGAAGGGGTCCGTATCTCTAAATCAGAAGATAACTAATCATACTAACAATTAAGTATAAGTTAAAACTACAGATATAACTAACTTTTTATTAACTTTGAACTGTATTATTATTTAAGAAGAGTTATGGAACATCATTAAAAGGCTTTATTATTATTATTATCTCACTTATTTATTCTAAATCTCGTAAAAAAATATATATTTTTCACCATAAAGGAATATTATTATTATTATTATAATATCACCAGCAACCATATCCTCCAAACCGGAACACAGCAATGCAAGCACTACTGCTTTGCGGCAGAAATAGCACCGGAGGTTACCGCTTAACATCAGGTGGGCCACCTGCTTGTTCCGTCATTCAGTAGTATAAAAAAAAAAAAAAAAATGGAATAGTATAGGTACTATAGTATTTTTTTTAAGTTAAATTTTTTAAAGTACAAGTTGTGCTGTGATGTGTCTGGCTTAAGAATAGACCCCTCCGTCTCCTCCAGTGGATTTCATAAAAGCCTTCAATAAAAATACACCAGGGGGTGGGCAGCGGTAACCTCCTGATGTTGAGTATGTACTCAACATCAATACTGCGATCACCAGCCAGCCAAGTGCGGTGATTATGGCAAATCCACTCATTGTATTCTATGGGGGGCCACGTTAAGATGTGGACGTCTAAAGCTGGTGATGATGATGATGAAAGTACGAGTATAACGTGATGACAAGTGCATAATAATGCCTATTTTGAACTACCGATTAAAATTACGGTGGAAGTTCTAAGGTTGTAACTGTTTTTACAAGCTGAAGCGGTGTACAGATCAGTTCATTTCTGGTCACAGGATGTTGTAGTCAATTGGAGTATCTGGAGTACCTAAGATTCTCTACATTCGAAACACGGGTCACAGTTTCCACAACAGGAACATTGGCCCAAAACTTCAAAATGTTCTAACGACAGTCAGAGAACGTCATCCAAGGGCTTGATCAATTGACTTTTTGGATTAAATGTTTTCAAAATATCACCAAATATAAATATAAATTATAATTTTAAGAGTCACTCAATGCACCGACATTCTGCGAGATTTTAAAAGCTGATGGATGGAGGCGGCTTAAGAAAGTTCGTCGTGGCATTATACGCGGGAGGCCTATGTCCAGCAGTGGACTTATTCGCTGATGATGTTCTCAATGGTTTTCTTGGTTTTCCTTTATTCTTTGTTCCAGCTTCCACTTGTTCTCGAGGCACCACACAGGCGCTCCACAACCAGTAGTAAAAAGGATCATAAAAAAAACAGACCGTGTTTGTTGCCTGATTCTTCTAGGTCTTGTTGCGTTGGAACAGGAATAAATGAAAATTAATTTTTTATGACGATTCAATATGATCCTTGTGATTTCAATGAATTTAACACTTTTTGACTTTGACTTTGAATGTCATCATCACGAACAGGATCATCACCCTGCTTCATTGATATGTATCATAGATTGTCATTGATGCTTAGTATCTGCAGAATAAAGGGTTCAACGGGTTCAGTTTCTAAATAAGGACAACCCTTCTTTGAAAACTGAACCCGTTCAACCTCTTTTTATAGAGATCCTAAGCATTTATACTTTTCGCAACGCAGTTCATCAATGAGATCTTGAGAAATCGCTACCTCTTCTCAGCAAGCCACAGCCTCAGACCGGACGGACGCTGAGTCGTTCCTTCCGCAAGGCCGCAGCGACGCACCGTAGCGGCGATTACGATTGTCATTGACATGGCTTCATTACCTGTATTTAGACAATTGTCTGCTGTTTATAAGAGAGTTTTTATACCCCAGTGTAGATCACAGATATGACAGGACAACAGTTAATACCGGATTGACCCACTCCCAAATTCTCATACTTTGAAAACACAGTAGTAGTAGTAGTAGTAGTATTAGTAGTAGTTTTTAGTAGTAGTAGATCTTTTTTTGAAAGAGTTCGTCCGGGGAAGTACTACCACCATACCTATTTCTGCCGCAAAGCAGTAGTGCTCGCATTGCTGTGTTCCGGTTTGAAGGGTGCCAGTGAAATTACAGTCACAAGAGACTTTTTGTCTCAGGGTGGCGGGCGCAGTGCAATACCACATAGGGTGCGTCCTAGGTGGACGTGACCTATGAGGTAATGCACTGTTCATAGGCACAGGTTACCGCTTAACATCAGGTGGGCCATCTGCTTGTTCCGTCATTCAGTAGTATAAAAAATAATATAAAAAAAGAACATTTTCTCGTACCTTCAACAAAGTGTCAAAATTCCCGCGACCGACTCACCTTCACACCGCTCTGTCACACAGGTGTGATGGTGAGGAAGAAAACTTCCTCCACGAAACACTAGTATAGGAAAACGCATTCCTAACCTCAACACAGTCGCTTCTCTGTCACACTGGTGTAACGTGATTGCTTTTTGAATATGAATAAGAACGTTTTTTTCTACAAATGCCAAAGTAATCAAGAAAAAATTACGAGAATAACTGCGTTTTTTTTTTTTTCCTATGTGTAAAAATGGCTGAGAAAATTAAGATGATATACATGTGTCAATAATCAGGATCATTCGCATGTGATGCTAGTGCATGATTTAAAAACAAGTTGTTCTTCCATTCATAAACATACAATGTATTCTAGTCATTCAAACTTGTAAAACAATGCTATTATAGCCTAAAACAATGTACTCGTATCAGGAGCAGGTTAACTGTTAACCTGGATTGGCATCGATTCCGACATAATTTAAACTCTTTGGATTCAATTTTTAGAGTTCCGTGCCCAAAGGGTAAAACGGGACCCTATTTTTATTTTATTTTTTATTTTTATTTTTATTTTTATTAATTATGACACCCAACACAGGTTTACACTAACACATTCAAAAAACAAAACAAAACAAGGTCGTAATCTTAGTGTTCCCGTAATTATAGGGTATCACAGCGTGCGCAAGAAATATTACAATTAACAGCTTATTACAGATTACATCACTTATTACTGAGGCTCGGTTGTCCGTCTGTCACCAGGCTATATCTCATAAACCGTGATAGTTAGACAGTTTCAATTTTAACATATGACGAATTTCAGGTGGGCTGTCTGCTTGATCCGTCATAACAAGTTGTATAAATATTTATGTGGCCGCTATAACAAGAAATACTAAAAAACTGAATAAAATAAATATTTGAGGCGGCTCTCATACAACAAACGTGATAAATTGCCGTTTTTAAAGATAATGATACGGAACCCTTCGAGCGTGAGTCCAACTCGCACTTGGCCGGTTTTATTATGGATAATGGTACGGAAACCTTCATGCGAAAGTCCAACTCGTACTTGGGCGGTTTTCTTAGAACTGTATGGCCCCATTTTCGTATCAAACTGAATGCCGCCGATTGTCAACCATGTTTTTTTTTGTTACATTTCACACTACATACCTACCGTTCACCGTAAGATGTCCTCTGCCTTAGTTGGCACTCCATGCAAGGCAACGTCTTACGGTGAACGAGCAGTACATTACATGACAATACAAAGTCCTGATCCCACACTAGGATCCCCTATGTCATTAGTACCAGGAACTACTGAGTAAGTCGGGACCACATCACCCAGAACCGAAACAAATATGTATTTGCAGACCATAACAACAGTTGTCCAGCAGCGGGAAACGATCTCGAACGAACTGCTTTGCTTTAGTAGTGCTGGTCATGAATGCCATCAGTAGAAACCCACTCCTGGGCATAGGCCTCCCCAATAAATGACACAACGAACTAAAGAAAATTTACGGGTTTGCCATTATCGACACGCTTGGGCTGTGGATAGTAGTCGAAGTACTGGTGTCGAATACTCAAGTGGATGCTTTGCTGGTGTTGAGTACTCGGGAGGATGTTAGTAAGTGCCGGTAATCAGACGGTGCCGGCTTTAGATGTGAATGCCCTAGTCTGTGTTGTACAGTTTTGCCGAATGCTTCATAAAACACCGAATCGAACATCGGTAGAATACGAAATGTCGGCGAATTTTATGACGTTGCTGACTCGGAGTAGAGTGTTGCCACGGAGCAATATAAGGTTGGAGTGTACATTACGGGACGCAACACTTAGAATATGTTTTCATTATGCGATATTAACATGACCCCTCTTTTTATCGCGGCATTAGACAGAAAGGGTAGAGGAGAACAACGTTTTCATAGACTACTTTTTCATAAACCCCTCCCCCTCCTCTCCAGAATTTCTTGAAACATATATTTAAAAGTCCTTTAGTGTGTAGCAAGTGCCGGTAGGGTTGTTTGAGATATAAATGGTCTAATTTTTGCTTGCGTCCCGTGATCTATACACCGACCCAATATAATGCTGCTCAGTGCTGTTGCTGATGCGTGCCTTCGGATTCATTCATGCGTGCTTACGCTGTGTTCTTACTATTCAGAATACTACCTGGGTAGGTATGTACGAGTCATTACTACCTCACATTGAATGATCCTCTACTAAATCAACAATACTACAGCATTCACTTTGTTATAAATACATAGTAAAGTTCAGGATTAATGCACCAAGTAAGGCGATAACGCGATTCCATAAAAAAAACTCGACAGAAAAACATCACAAAGTTGCCTTTATAAACCGCTAGTATTCAATGGAAACTTTGAATAAGTCTTGAGATTTTGCATATTAAGAAGGAATTTTGTTTCTTTTTATTTTTAAAAAGTTATTAATGCCGTAAGACATAAAATACTAGCTTTTTGTACAATTATTTTATCGAAGAGGGACCCTAAATCGTCTTCCTACAGAGACTTGCCTGCCCTACGTCTCAGGTTATATGTTATTATTGTATACCCACGGGTCAAGACGAAGGGTTGCGTTGCGTTGCACACACACGTGCACGACGGATCAGCCGGCTAGCCAAGTAGCATTCGTTTCGAAGCGATTCCATTTCTACAGTCGTAATACAATACAATAGACAACGTGACATTTCGATATCTTACGTCAATCTCATACATTGTTGGCTTTTCAACAAGCGACATCGCTACTAGAATGTGACTTTGACTACGGCCTCGGGACTTTAAATTGGAAATTTCTTCGTTGTAGGTGTCTTCCACTTTGGGAAGTTATACCTTTAGCCTAGATATTCTCAGCTCGGACTCACTCAGTTAAGACGCTATGTTAAAATTTTGGAATCGTTTCGTTACATGCTCACTCACTATCAGTAAAGGTTACAAACATGATGTTAATACAGTAATTACTTGAGGATGTAATCTAAATAAATTATAGACTAGAAACACGATTCGCGAAACTTTTCTCGATAGCTTTATGTTTTGAAATTGGCTCTTCTAAAGCCCTTTTTAGGTCCCTCCTTCGACTAGAGAAAGTATTAAGCATATTTTTTTATATTATTCAGTAGGTTATCACATTACTTACATTAATTATAGATAATTTATTTTTATATTTGCTACTTTAGAAGCTAAACGAAGTTTTATCATATGTCGCTTACGTCAGTTACCTTCGAGTGGCAAAAATCTATACCTCACCTTTTCCCGGGTTTAAGTGAGCAATAGCGCTGTCACTGTCTTACAGCTATTGTTTTCTGGCTAGACTCCGCCCATTAGGTATTTTAACATATCGCCTTAATTGATTTAAAGTTTTTAATAAGGCCTTCGTATCAATTTAAAAACCGATGTTTGAAAAGTGGTCCCGAAAACGAAAAATCTAGTATAGCCATTCTATTTTCGTTGAATGTAAAGTTGCCTTTAGCCTAGACTCACTAAAATTGACGCTGTCTGGGTGTTTAAGGTCACGTGATAGTTTATGGAGCCTTAATAGCTATTTGTATGTGAGTACTACCTTCCTACTTGTATGGGAATTCCCATGGGGTTGAACACCTTTAACAACAGTGAATTTAGAATAATTCTAATTTTGTTCCAATTATTGGCAGTATGTAGTTGTACTTTCGAGTAACGTAGTATTGCTTCACTATAAGGTGATAGAAAAGATGTACCTAAAGCGTCTTTATATTTTTGCTTCAGAGGAATAATTATATTTTTTCTTATTTTGTGAACGTTTCTGATTTCACAGAACAAGTAATTAATTATGTAAAAATGTATGTATGTATTGTATTAATTATGTATGTATGGGATAAATTTAAAAAACCCTCAACGCAATGAAACTTCAGTCGTCTTCGTCATTTTTGATAAGAACACTCCCGACAGATTCACCTTTCAAACAAAACAAAATATCTAAATCGGTTCATCCGTTCGGGAGTTATGATGCCACAGACAGACACATACACACACACACACACACACACACACCCACACATATACATACACACAGACACTTCAAACTTATAACACCCCGTCGTTTTTGCGTCGGCGGTTAAAATCTAGGTCTTCCGATATGGCTTTTCATTTTCATTTTTTTTATGTAGACGATGGTATCAAACAGCATGTTTTAGCGTCAACACAAGTCAAAGTCAAAGTCAAAGTCAAAAGTATTTTATTCATTGAAATCACAAGGATCATTTTGAATCGTCTTAAAAAATAAATTTACAGTTACTCCTGTTCCAACGCAACCAGACCTAGAAGAATCAGGCAACAAACACGGTCTGTTTTTCTTTTGATGATCCTTCTTACTACTAGGTGGAGAGCGCCTGTGTGGTGCCTCGAGAACAAGTTGAAGCTGATTCAAGGAAAAAAGGAAAACCAAATTAAAAGCCTTCCTTAGGTAGGCAGTCAAAAGTAAGATGATAGAGAGAATCAGCAAAAGTTCATAAGGCAGCACACACTACGCTTGATATACACATAAATAACACATCAGTAATAAATTATATGCAGGTACAGACATTGCAAATTGACAAATTAGGTGTCGAGGGGCAGAGCGACATCAGGCCACGCGGCTTTATCATTAACATAGTCATGTAGTGTGTAATACGCTTTCTTAATTAAATTATTCTTTATGTAAGATTTAAATCTTCGAATCGAAAGTTTAGAAGCACTTTCTGGAAGTTTATTATAGAACCGAACAGAATTCCCCATAAAAGACCCACTTACTTTTTTTAATCTAAATTTGGGAATACTCAGTTTATTTTTATTTCTCGTGTTAAAACAATGCACGTCACTTTTTTTCATAAATCTATCTAAGTGTTTATGTGTATATAATAAGGTTTCGTAGATGTATTGCGATATTACGGTGAGAATGTTAATTTCCTTAAAACGCTCCCTCAAGGAGTCACGTGGCTTCATTTTATAAATGGCACGTATTGCCCGTTTTTGTAAAACAAATATTGCTTGGATGTCTGCTGCTTTCCCCCACAGAATGATGCCATATGACATAACACTATGGAAGTAGCCAAAATAAACTAGCCTAGCTGTAGCTTCATCAGTAAGCTGCCTTATCGTACGAACTGCATATGCAGCGGAACTAAGTCTACCCGCAAGTGCCTCAATTTGTGGTCCCCACTGCAAACTTGCATCAATATTAAGTCCTAAGAAAACAGTAGAGTTTACAAGATTGAGTGTCTCGCCATTTACTTTAATATTAGTTGGGTAATGTTTTACATTTGGCAAAGTGAATTTAATGCATTTCGTTTTTTTAGCATTAAGCAACAGATTATTTACTGTGTGTAGTTGTGCCAATGTTGGTGTTGAGGCTAGTTCTGTTGTGGGATGAACATTAAAACTGCAGGCTGGTATTTTTACTTATTAATCACTGTATTCCAACTTTTACATGGTTTTAGTTACTCTAGTTAATCTCTCGATCACAAGACAAGTACGAACTTCCGTTCATAAACAATATAGTTTTTATAGACCATAGATGTATATTCTACTGTTTGGTGGGTTACCAACATGCTGGGGGCACCAGAGATTTAAGAGACAGTATCTTATTATGATTAAGCAAAATATTTTGTATGAGCTTTACTTTCTAAATACCATCAAGATGTATATTGGTAATTACAATATCAGAAATAAAATAAATTTATGAACAGGATATGTGGTCTTTTTTATACCTTTTTCTTTTAACAAATATGAAAGTTATTTAGGATCACAATAGAACAAACTAAAGAAATATACTTAATTAAAACTTATACATTTTAAGTAGACTATGACTGAAAAACTTAGTAGCCATTTTAACATTAGTATGTTATCAGTATGGTGTTAGTAATTTTGCAATAAATGAACTATCTAGGTATGTTTACAATAAGAGTACATATTTTACAGTCTTTTGTATATAATACTCTTGCTACATATAAGAAAACTGTGCTGTAAAAACATAAACCTCTCTAATAAGATTGTACTTAAGTACTAATAAATCTAGGTAATCAAACTTATTCCGAAGGTAACTAAACCTAAGCTTATTATAATGGTAGCATACATACTTATTCTAAAGGCAATATACATATACCACTTAGTGATCTTTTATAGATCCTTTTGTTGGGTGTGATAACATCCAACACACGCACTTTGTTATCTAGGCCAGCATAGATCTTTATGATTCTAGCCATGGGCCATGCTAGGGGTGGGGAGTTAGGCTCCCTTAATATAACTAAGTCTCCAACCTTGACATTGGGTACACTGTCACGCCACTTAGGGCGGGACTGGAGAACATTCAAGTAGTATTTGTGCCAAATGTTCCAAAAATTACATTTGACTTTATTACATAGTTCCCAAAACTTCAACCTATTATCAGGGATATTTACAACTTCTTTTTCAGGGTAAGAGGTTAATGCAGTGCCTATTAACCAGTGTCCTGGTGTAAGGTAACTGAAATCGTTTATATCGTTAGCTGTTACTGGTAACAAAGGTCTTGAGTTCAAGACAGCTTCTATCTGACATAAAATTGTATTTAACTGCTCATATGTGAGGACATAGTTTTGTATTATGCGTTTTAGATGAAACTTCATGCTTTTTACAGCTGCTTCTGCCAGGCCAGCGAAGACAGGCGAGTAGCTAGGCGTGAAATGAAAGGAAACTGCTTGTTGCGTTACAAAGTTTAGCACTTGTGTTTGATGGTCCTTAGAAGCCTGAAGTTCATATAAACGAACTAATTCGTTCCTTGCTCCCTTGAAGCAACCACCATTATCGCAGAACACGTCTGTGGGTAAGCCCCGTCGTGCTATGAAGCGTTTAAAACACGCAAGGAAACCTTCTGTACTTATATCTGATGAAAGCTCTAGATGGACGGCCTTTGTAACAAAGCAGACAAATACACATATGTATCCTTTTGTCTGTATAGCACGTCGTATGCGAGAATTTTTAACTGTAATGGGACCTGCGAAGTCTATGCCTATCTTTTGGAACGGTCGGCAAGCTGTTACTCTCTCGGGAGGCAAGGAACCCATTAGTTGTTTAGCGCAATCAGCTTTCATTCTAAAACAAAGTAAGCACTTATGTATTAACTTTTTTATATGTTTGTAACCATTTACAATCCAGTATTTTTGATTTAAGCTAGATAATAATAATCTAGGTGCAGCATGTAATAATCTAATATGTTCATGGTTAACAATAAGATCAGTGATGCGAGATTCTTTAGGTAGGACGATAGGATGTTTTTGTGAGAATGTCACAGTGGAATGCTCGATTCTACCACCTACTCTTAGCATATTTTTTCCATCAAGGAATGGGTGTAAGGGTTTCAATGAACCTTTGACATTTTCATTTTTGTTATTTAAACTCTTTATCTCATCTTTGAAATGAATGCTCTGCTCATGTTGTATGATTTTATGTAAAGCGTTTTGTAACTCAAGAGGGGATAACGAGGTACTTGAAAGTCGTTCATTTTTATTTTTTAAGTTATGACAAAACCTGAGTATGTATGCCATAACTCGTGTCATTTTATTGAGATCTGAAAATTTCTCGAGAAAGAGATATGTATCATCGTTTGTTCGAGTGACAAGGGATACCTTAGCATCAGAGAATTTCAGCAGTCTTTTCATTTCAGGCAAGTCGTCTGTAGCAGATGGTGGGGTAATATTTTTGAAATCGTACCTACAGTCCCGTAGAAACTGGGGGCCCATCCACCATAACTCGCAGTTGATCAGCTCGTCTGGATCAGCTCCTCTGCTTACATAATCAGCAGGGTTCTCTTTCGTAGACACGTACAGCCAGCGCCATCTAGGAGTCAGTTCTCGAATCAACCTTACTCTGTTTGCAACATAGGCGTTAAGTTTCATAGGCTCTGTGGCTATCCATGCAAGCGAGATTTGTGAATCAGAAAATAGATAGACATCGTTTATTTTAGTTTTGAGGCTTAGAGTATCGTGGACTCTGTTTGTAAGCCTCGCTAGTAAAAGCATAGCATTTAGTTCTAATCGCGGTATGGTGAGTGCCTTGTTATCGCGGGGGTTGATTCGAGATTTAGAGCAGAGTAAAGAAATTGAAGCTTTACCTGAGTCGTCCACCACCCGTAGATAGACACAGCAGCCATAACCAGTAGTGCTTGACGCATCAGCAAATCCAATGAGTTGCACAGCAATAGCATTGTCAGAAATCTGTATGTTTCTTTCAATAGTAACAGGTTGCATAGCAGACAGTTTTAAAGTAAAAGAAAGCCATTCTGTTTTTAGTGATTGCGGAAGAGATTCATTCCAACCTATTTTTTCGGACCATACCTTTTGCATGAAAGCTTTTGCTTTCATGATAACAGGGGACATGAAACCAAGGGGATCATAAAACTTGGATATATAGCTTAGTATTTGTCTCTTGGAAGGTGACTCAATTTCAAAAGGTTCCGGACAAGAGAACACAAAAAAATCTTTTGCAACATTTAATGTTAGTCCTAAAGTTTTCATGTAAACATTATTCTTTTGTAAATCTAAATCATCAAATTGTTGTTTATCTAGGGAGATTCCCTCTAGAATCTTTTGACAGTTTGATGCCCATTTGTGGGTAAAAAAACTACCTTTTTCAAGTAATTCGATTAATTGCCGTTTTGCCTCAAGAATAACCTCAATATCTGAATGTGAATAACAGGCGTCATCAACGTACGTGCAATAACTTAAAATATAAGAAGCCAGTGGAAACTGTTCCTTATGTTTTGTAGCAAGTTCATGTAAGCAGCGTGTGGCAAGAAAACTTGAGCTTTTTTGGCCATATGTGACTGTATCCAACTGAATGCACTTAATTTCTTCATGAATATTGCTTCTCCACAGTATATTTTGTAGCCCAGCATGCTCTGGATTGATGGCAAAACAGCGGAACATGCGGCGAATGTCAGTTGAAATAGTGTATTCACCCAAGCGAAATAAAAGCAAAATGTCAAACAACTCTTTTTGGACAAGAGGCCCATTCAGTAGAAGGTCGTTAAGCGATAGTTTCTTATCAGTCTGCATAGAAGCATCAAACACCACGCGCGTTCTTGTGCTTTTGCTATTTTCGTTAATAACTGAATGAAATAAAAAAAAAAAACCCATGAAATATAAAGGAGCGTTGTGAAAATCTAATGATTTAAAATCAATGTAATGCCCATGTCCTAAATCAAGATATTCATTGATGAATTTATCATATTCGGAAAGCAAGTTGGGACTTTTTTGCAACTTTCTTTCAAGACTGAGAAATCTATAGAGTGCAAACTCGAAAGAGTTACCAAGAGTCTCATTTATTTGGCTCAGTGGTAATTTCAGTGGCAAATCAACTTGAAATTTATTGTCTTTAAGCACCGTTGTTTTTTGGAAACTATTTTCACATAAATCGTGTTCTAATAACTTCTCAGTATACATTTCAGGAACTTTTTCAGTTTCAAAAAACTGTTGTAAAGTTTCATCAAGATCGGACTTACAATCTAGACAGAGAAGTGAAACCTTACTTGATTTCTTGTTTGTAGGCTGTGGCAAGGCCCCAGCAATGACGTGACCAAACCTGGTGTTGATGAAGCATGGTTGCAGGGGCTGCAGCTTAGTAGATTGCGTAGCGGGTTGCTTTGAAGTAGCTCGTTGCTCCGGAAGCAGTGCCTGGAAAAATATATCGGCTCCGATCAACATATTGATCTCTGACGGGATGTGAAAATCAACATCGGCTAGCGTCAGTTCAGATGGAATGGTCAAAGACGTCGTGTCCACTTTATATTGTGGTATTTTGCATGTGATTTTATCTAGCACATGACAATTTATTGTCACACGATATGGTGTGGCCAATGAGAATACTTCTAGGGGCACAGAATATTTGGCTACATTATTTGTGTTGCTGACCCCCACTATAGTAGTGCCATCTTTGTTTGGGGTGATACCTAAAACTTCTATCACCTTACTTGTTACTAAGGATACCTGTGATGCGGAGTCCAAGATTGCCTTGACATGCACTTCTGTGCCATTCTGAGAATAAAGCTTAATTTTTACAGTGGGTAACAAAACTCTGTCTGTCTGTGTATTTGATATCAATGTTATCTGATTTGGGGACTGCTCATCATCGTGTAGCAGTGTGTTGTGAGCTTGTTTGCAAACATTACACCGGAAATGAAATTTACATTTATTGCGGTGAATATTCAGACACACATTACACAGTTCTTTTTCCTTTGCAATCTTTATTCGTTCAGCAGAAGGCAAGACTTTGAATTTATTGCATGCAAATAATTTATGGTCACTGGACTTACAATATGCACAAGAGCTGGCTCCGGGTGTTGCAGCGATGTTGACCACTGCCCTGGGCGGCTTGCCCGCTACCAGCGGCGCAGCATTCTCTAATGCTAAGGCTCTCTTCTCCATGAACGCCAAAAAATCCAACACTGTAGGGTCGGAGTCAGTGCTCCGCTCGAGTTGATAGGCCCGGGACGTGTATGAATCTAATTTTCGAAACAGAATAGATAATACAATAGGATCCCATGTTTCAGTGTTTACCTGAAGGTTTTTTAAACTAGCTAAACATTGCTTTACAAGTGATACAAATTCCCTTAAGTTGCTTGAAGTAGATTTGACCAGCGCATTCATATCAAGTAATGAGTTTATATGTTCATTCACAATCTTAAACTTATGATTGTACCTTTCATCAAGAAGCCTCAGGGCTTCTTCATAGCTACCAGTTTGTAGTGGGAGATTTTTGATGATATCGAAAGGCTCTTTTTGCAAGAAGGTTCTAAGATAATACAACTTTTGAATATTGTCAATGGCTCTGTCTTTATGAATTATTGCCCTAAACAAGTTTATAAATGGGGTGTACTCACTGTATTTGCCACAGAATGGTTGAATTTCAATTTTAGGTAATTTTGTTCGAAATGCTGGGTTTCCGTCATCTGAACAAGGGGTTCCTTTAGATTTTATGGCCTCATTTATTGCTGACAATATCAGAAAATATTTGGATTCGCCGTCAGCTACGTCTTCGGTGTCGTATTCATCGTAAGCTAAGATCTGTTTGTTGTACCCTTCGTATTCACTGAATATCTCTGCCACTCTTGATCGTTTTGCTTGTAAGGTAGATAGCGTAGCGATTTCTATTTCTTGTCCATCGTGAGCGAATTGATAAAGTCTTGTAAGGGAAGCTTTGGCGTAGCCTCGTGACGCTTTCAACTGTTTTAGAATCTTTTCGTCAGACATCGTGGCATTAAACTTAGGCTAGCAATACCTAGTAAATATTTATACCTTTTGACAAAACTTTACACAAATAATTTTGTTAAAAAACACAGACAGAATTACGCACAGCACAGCCAACACAAAATACAATACAAAATGGTGGTTGGCTCTAGTACTTAGCTTAATTATCGCACGTAGTAGTCCGTTGTAATTCACACACAAAACAAGTCCATAGACAGCCAGCACTCAGCAGTTGGTGCAATCGGGCGGAAGTAACGCGTTGTCCAATCCCGTCGCAGCGATGAAGTCAATCAATCGATGTCAGCTAAGCTGGTTGGCTCGCAGCTCGTGGCGTAAGCGCTGGGAATATGGCGTCAAATTGGCGCCGAATTTGAAATGTTGCGTCGATATCTTGTGTCTCGTTCTGATTCTTCGCTTGCACGTATTTTGCTCTCTCTCTCTCCATACACGGGAATTATGTTGCGTAGTATGAAGAGATTATGAAAGGCAATATGGCTTGACACGTAGCAAGAATTTGGTTAACCAAAGTAGAACAAAATTGACAATTGGCAAGAAATTTTCGACCTTTCCTTGTAGATAAATCGCTTGGAGTAACTCGTCGAGCACGATTCTTTAATAAAATTGCGTGCTGTAGGTATGCTGGAGTACAGTGAATTATGTATAGACTCACTTGTCGCAGGTCCCAAACCTGAGCTTTGTCGCAGAAACTGTATTTTCGGTTCCTCTTTCCGCAGGATGACTTGCGGGAAGCTCGTAGCAGGTTCCAGGCCCCCTCGCAGCCTTTGTGGGAGACTCGTCGCAGGTAATAGGATAACCTGTGCCTCCCCACGTTGTCGCAGTTGTCGCAAACATCCAATCCCTTATTTCCGTTGTCGAAGGACCATATGTAGTTGTGCCAATGTTGGTGTTGAGGCTAGTTCTGTTGTGGGATGAACATTAAAACTGCAGGCTGGTATTTTTACTTATTAATCACTGTATTCCAACTTTTACATGGTTTTAGTTACTCTAGTTAATCTCTCGATCACAAGACAAGTACGAACTTCCGTTCATAAACAATATAGTTTTTATAGACCATAGATGTATATTCTACTGTTTGGTGGGTTACCAACACTGTGAACCAATCAAGAACTCGCGATAGTGATTTATTTAGATCATCGTAATTAGCTTTTGACCTATCAACTTTGAAAATTAAAGACGTATCGTCAGCAAATAAAACTATATCACATATGTCTTTTACATAAAAAGGGAGATCGTTAATGTATACTAAAAATAGAAATGGGCCTAGTATTGAACCCTGGGGCACTCCCATAACAATAGACGATCCTGAAGACCTTTCACCACCAACGTCAACTTTTTGTACTCTATTGGATAAGTAAGAATTTACAAGGTTAATTGCCTGATTTTGGATGCCATAATGTTTTAACTTCAAAATTAGAGTAGCATGACTCACGCAGTCGAATGCTTTGGATAGGTCGCAGAATACTCCGATCGCGTCTTGCGAGTTTTCCCATGCTTGAAATATGTGTTCCAAAAGCATGGTACCAGCATCAGCTGTTGATCGACCCTTGGTAAATCCAAATTGATGACTATGAAGTAGTCTGTGGAAGTTAAAGTGTGACAATAATTGAGTAAGAATAAGTTTTTCAAAGATTTTACTTAACGCGGGCAATATAGAAATCGGCCTATAATTAGCTGGATCTTTTGCATTTCCAGACTTGAACAAAGGAATTAATTTACTATGTTTCATAAGATCTGGAAAGATTCCGTCGTCAACACATCTATTAAAAATGTAGGCTAAGCATGGAGCAATATCAATAATTATAATACCTAACACCTTTGTGGATATTCCCCAAAGATCTTCAGTATTTTTAATATTAAGTGACTTAAATGTCTTAACAATACTATCGGCATTTACGTATCTAAAGCTAAACGCGATCTCACATTTAGCAACACTTAGTTCCAATAAAGTAGATGCTCCAGAGGCAGATGATTGTAATGACTGGGTTACAATAACTGGTATATTAGAGAAAAAATTGTCAAAGGCATTCGCGACATCAATCTTTTTTGTCAATATTGTATTGTTTATGTTTAATTTGATCTGCTTATTGCGTGGCTTAGATTTACCTGTTTCATTATTAATTAATTTCCAAGTTGCCTTAATTTTATTCGATGATTTTTCTATTTTTTTTCTCAAATGTAATGATTTAGCTGCACGACAAACTTTTTTAAAAGTATATGAATAGTTCTTTATATACAAAATAAACTTTGGGTCATGCAACATTGATTCCCTAGCCGCATAGAGATCATATAATTTATTCCTACTTCTATAGATACCGGGTGTCGCCCAATCAGCTAACCCGACATTAGATTTAGCTATACATGTTTTTAACTGAAATATCTCAGTATGTTGCTCATTTATCAAATTAGACAAGGAGGTAAAAAGGTCATTTGGATCATCTACGCATGGTAAAAGGGGTATTTTAAGTTCAATACTGCTCTGAAACTTCATAATTCGACTTCCTGTGATAGGCCGATAAGTGAATTCCTTAGGTTCATCTACCAAATTACAAGTAAATATAGCACTGTGACCGTAATGATCCGAGGTGAAATGTTTAATTACTGCTTTATCAATTGGAACACTACTGCAATATATATTATCCAAACAGGTGGCTGATGTAAGTGTCACCCTTGTAGGTTCTTCGAAAAGGTGACGTAAATTGAAACATTTAAATAAGTTAAGAATTCTCTCAGATAGAGGATTCACAGGAATATCTATATTGAAATCTCCGCAGACTATTAACATTTTACTACGTCCAAAAGTTTTAAGCAGTACTTCTTCCATAGTGGATTCAAATAACGCGAAGTCCGCGTCAGGGGGACGGTAAACACTCACAATGATATGCCGCTCAAGCTCAACACACGACAGCTCAATAGTCCTCTCAATAGTGAGATTTGCAACATCTTTACGTTCTTTGCATTTTAAATTATTTCGAGCAACAATTAAGGAACCGCCACGTATGGCGTTCTTGCGTTTGAATGAACTTACAATATGATTGTACAATGAAATTACAAGAAGTAAGTTGGGGGTGCGTGGACACCATTTTGGCTAGTTTTGAAAACTTTTGCTATTTTTACATTAGCGGAGCCGCGCCGTGTTTTCCGTTTCTTACGCGACTGACTACCCTATCGATGACATTAATAATTGTTGAAAGTCTACACCCACCCTCAAAATTCATCTTTATTTAATCAGTACCAAAATGCTGGCAGCAGATGGCGTTACAGGTTACGAAATTACACGCAAAAAATATAGTAAACTTATAAAATTATTTCTAAGGCGTGTGTCGTCTATGTGTTCTGTAGACGACACACGAAGAAAAATTCTTTAGAGTAACCTATTATTTAATTTTCTTTTGTGACTTTCGTTAAGCTACCTTTGTAAAGTTTTGCTTCGGTGTGGGTTCAGGCATAATAAATACTGTAACGATTTTGCCAATGCCTGATTAAATAGCGATTATCAAAAGACTGTATCAAATTGACAAATCAAATTGTTTGTCGTAGCCTCCTATTGTTTCAGATTCTGATGTCCTTGAAGCGTGTCATCTAATCAAAGTGGATACTTAATACTAGTAGGTACCTAGTGGTAGTGGAATCAAACTAATTAATTGAATATCTACCGAAATATAACGGAACCTTTAATAAATCCCAGTATTTGCTTGCTATCCCGTGTTCATCAGATAAATGAAGGCGTCCTAACTGTCACCTAGGGTGACAGATCTGAAGCCCAATTCTCATATTTATTTTATAACCACACTGCAAGTTGACCGAAACGAGATTGTATTGTAAATTGACTGAAAAATTGGTATTCTGCTCCCTCATAGCAACAATATAATCTACTGTCGGTTCTTGCGAGCATATTTTAGAGTACGATAGTGCTATATAATAATTGTAAAGAGTGAAAGAGAGAATTCTCAGAACTTTGAAACATTCAAGTTACAGTCAAATTTCGGTATAATCACATCCCGCGTTGTAATGGCAGGTGAGCTGAATACCATTTTTGATGTTTGTGACATCGACACTAGATTGTAACATGATCCGAACTTTATTTTGACTATTTTTATTACGAGAATTGGGCTTCAGAGGGGCAAATGGTAATAATTCGTCTTTTGTGTCTCATTTACTTTTGTGACTCTTGTGTTTCTCTCTCTCTCTCTCTCTCTCTCTATCTCTCTCTCTCTTTTAGTATAAGTACAACCAATAACAACTCCATCCCAGACTACCCCACAGACCCTCCCTCTGAACGATCCCTCCGTAGACCAAGACACGTTCTTGGTGATCCCGATGACCCTATCACTGCCGCAAATGCGGTAGTGACGTCATCTAGACAAGACAGAGAAAACACTCCACCTTTGCACCGACCTCGCCGGCGAGATCGAAGATCCTAAGTATCTTCTGTACCTTCGCCTAAACAGGTACAAGCATGTTCCGGGGCGTTCTTTCCGATCCTCCCAACCTGGTAACAGCCCAAGCCGAGGTTTGTACCTAAGTGGTGCCCTTGTGCTCGTTGCCCCAACCTAACTTTACAGGTTGAGCGCCTTCTGCGCTCACCAAAAGCCCGGTAAAGCAGTCATGGCCCCAGGTGATCAACTGCATATAAATCCTTCCGAAAAGAAAAATGTAAGCAATCAAGCTTACGTCCCAGCTGATGGTAAGTTATAAAATTCAAATTCAAATTCAAAATCTTTATTTCAGGCTTACTGAGAAATGCACTAACCCTAAACAGTAAGCCCATATTAACATAAATACCTTAGAAACTAACATACACATAAAAAACACTTTATTTATTACTTAATCTAACACACGTGTGATCGCAGACGCGTCGCGGCCCAGGGGATCACATGGCAGGCGTCCCTTGAACCGCCGGAACTTCACCCCTTTCGGCCAGAAGTCAGGGCTCGATTAAGTCTTCACATTTTCCGTAGGGACCCTCACCATAAATGAGCTAAAGCTCACATTATACGACAACAGTCCAACTTCATGACCCTCAAACCCACTCCGGCTTTCTTCCTGATGTATTCCACCACCTCTACAGCCTTCACGTCGAAGTAGACGCGGGACACGTAGATCTGCGTAGTGGGTACCTCCGCTCGGATGTGCTGCTCACTGGATCCATGCGTACCACACTGGTTCCGGCTAGAGGGCTTCCGTTTCTTCCTTATCACCTCGATAAAGCCATCTGCATCACAGGGCTCCTTCCTTAGGCTCTTTCTTTGTTACCGAATCCTATGGACGTCTGTAAAACCAGAGGCAACACCGACTCCTAACCGAACTCTTTTTAAAAACCAAATATTTTAATAGTTATTTTTTTTACTTGGTCGAAGTCTCCTAGCATGACAATACACCCACTGACAGATTTCCAAGCAAAATGAAGTGTGACCTTGCGAATACTCAGTCGCCACTCGTTTCAGCAGATATTTTGTTATGCTAGTAATTTTGCGAAAGAGACGTTCCCGTCCGAATCCAGTAAAATGTGCCTCTAGCGCACTGATTGTTCTTCACTCTCGGTTTTTTATTGATAATCTTTTAACCGCAATCTCAACTGATGGTAGTGTCAACACGGTCTAAGATGGAACACATTCACTCTTATCTACCGCGAGGTCCGCGCACTTTACGGATCAAAAAACATCCTAAATTATACTGTTCCGGTAAGAATTAGTGAATCTGCTCAAAACTGCTGCTAAATACCAGAAAAGTACCACATTACCTAGAACTAGTAATGACCTAGTTATGACTTAGGTACCTTACTATTATTAATTTAAAATGATCATGTTTTCTGTTTGTTTTAATTAATTTCAATTGATTACATTATTTTATATTATTATTTTTGACCTGTAACTATAATCTGTTATTAATAAAGAAACTATGAACAATGAACTATGAACTATGAACACTAGGTCTAGGTGTTCTAGAGTGGCGCCCCCTGGCGAGGTCGAGCGATGATCTGCGTAAGGCGGCTGGTAGAAAGCGGATAGGAAGAGCTGGAAATCGGTCTAAATGGCGCGCATTTGGAGAGGCCTATGTCCAGCAGTGGACTGCTTCAGGCTGATGATTATGATAATGACCACATTACCTATTTCTGCCGCAAAGCAGTAGTGTGTATTGCTGTGTTCCCGTTTTAAGATGCCGGTGAAATTACAGGTACATTAGGCTTTTCGTCTGTATGTCTCAGGATGGCGGGAGTAATGCAATGCTGCATAGGGCGCGTCCTAGGTAGACGTGACCTATGAGATAATGCACTGTTTATAGGCAGTGCATTATCTCATACCGCTTAACATCAGATGGGCCATCTGCTTGTATCGTTACTCCACAATGCGTCATGATACTGACCCTAATAATTAACTGGTAAAGAAACAATGTATTTTAGGGACAATAGCTACCTACCACTGTTCAATGGTATATTCGTGGGAATTACATTGAAGTGGCTGTTACAATGTCCATGTAATTTACTTGTAAGAGTATGCAACAAGGCGAAACAGGCGTTTTTTGCGTACGCTAAGTGGCATGTAATTAAATGAAAAGTGGCTAAGCCATTCGATTTGAGAGCTCGCATGTAGTTTTAATTACTTACATTAATTAGTAGCTAATTTTGTAAATAAAGAAAACGATAGTTATCATTTTGGGTTTTAATTGATGTAAGTAGGTACCTACCTAAACAGATCATGTTGTACCTACCTACGCATCAAAGATACCTACAGGTTTATATAGGTACGAAAGTTTGAAAATGGATGCGCAAGGTACGTCATAGATAAAAAAGCACCAAAAATATATTACGAAGACTAAAATAAACTTTTATTCAAAAATAAATAAGTTGATCATCTAAACATAAATGGCGGAACAGAACAACTAATCATAAAGTCTAGTAGCGCCACCTATCGCAGCCACTGTTCAATAGGTGCGAAGTTGTTGGACGGTTGTCCGGCGTAGTTTGTACTACGACCGCTAGGTGCCGCCTGTTGCTTGAAGAACTCCGCAACGTTGCCGCTCATACTGCCGTATGGGATTCCTCCTAAAATAACATTATTATTTTTAACTTATTTACTCACTATAAATAATCATACTTAATCATAGAATCACCCATAGAATGCCATGACGAACAGTCCTGAGCCGCCTCCATTAACCGACTTCCTGCGAGAGGCCTTCTTACACTGCGTCTTCCGTTCAAAACCAAGTCCACCAGTGGATTTTTATAAGCTAGTAATGATGATGAATGTGATAGTGGTGATAGTCAGCACATGGTATTCCCACAGCTGGAAGTCGAGGTTTACTCACTGATGATGCCTGTAACTTTTGATGAGTTATGACTTTATTCTCAAAGTGAAAACGCGTGCCCGTTACTGATTGCACGTCAAATTACGACGTGTTGGTTTCCTTGAAATAGGTACTTTTCTTCAATAATTCACAGTTAATTTTGCTGGTATTGCCATTCAGCGTGGCAATGCAGTCAGCATCTTATGGACGCTTCCATCTGGTAGTGATTTAGATTTATTTGAGCTATATTCATTTGCAGCTGTTTTTTGGAGGCTCAACTGCTGCAAATGTTTTATGTTTTTTATATAAATGTTATATAAATGTTTTTTTTATAAACCTACCTTTTTTTGAACTAAAGATGTTTTAAATACTGTTGAGAAATCTTTGACGTTTCAACTTGCGATATTCTATCAGAAGATCTGTTCCCATCAGTTCAGCGTCAGGTCCCACTGGCTCAGGCTCAACTCAGGGCTTAGGGGAACATTAACTGATGGGAATGACTGTGAAACTTACCATAGGAGAGTCCAGGGCCTGGAAGAGGAGGGGTGTCCCCCCCGTCAGGCAGCGCGGTGGCCAGGATTAAGAGTGTGCTTACTATGCACAGAAACGCAATCTGGAACCGTAAAGCAAAATTACATATATTTTTTGTGTAGGTAACTACGGGGAAAATCTTCTTTATTTTAATTCTTCTTTATTAAAATGTGTCCGGCCTACGAATATACACCCGTACCCTTCGTCCGTCCGTCTCCTCTAATGGGATCTGGCTAAGGGATTACAAGGGGATGGGCAGGAGCAAGCCATTTTTATAGAATTGAATTGCATAAATTAATTGAATGAATTAAGGTAATTAAATTGGATTGCATTTTCTGTAATTTTTTGCTGTCTCGTGTTAACTGTTTAAATTGGATAATTGTGTACATACTTAAGTGAATTTTGTATGCCTGTATTACTCGTAGTAGAATTTTAGTGTTAATACGCCTAATAAATAAATATGTTTGTATATAATAGCGTGGTGATTATAGTTAATCCCTCCCCCCCCCCCCTGTTGTCTTCGATGGCGGAGGCATCGTCCAGCATTGGACATCAACTGACTAATGATGATGACCTTCAGATCCCTGAAGATATACTACTACGGGTCCATTTAATGTATTAGGTATCTACATTGACCCGGTTTCCAATCACAACGTACCTAGTTTTTAAACTTACCTACCTATCTATATAAAAAAAATCGCTGATTTCTGAGTAGCTAATGTCTCGAGCCTTCAGCAGAGTCTAAAGTTCAAAGGTATATAAACTTGCTTGAGGATTATGTAACTCGCAATCATAAATTGGCACCCGGAAATATAAATATCTACTTACGTTCTTGCACAATAATTATTTATTGATTAATAAAATAACAATTCTTCCGCTTAAATTATGTTATTAGGAATATCTTCCTAACGAATAAATTGAGGAAGGATTTGAGTTATTTGTATTAGATTAAAAGCGGATATTAGGGACTTGAGAGGCCAAGTTTCATACAGAGTTTGCTAATGTAGAGTTTGTTTGTCTCGCCTTTTTACAAAATTTATAATAAAATAAAATAAAAATAATAGTGAGTCCAGGGGTTAAATAGTTCAACTCAGGTTGTTAAATATGGTGGCGCTACCCGAGCGAAGAATTTAAAATCTGAAAATTCAACTAGTTACTTACTTCTTAGGACTCGGCCGACACGCATATTAGTCAGGAGGTTCCTGAGGTTCCTCTCTTCCACGTTCAGTGGTTCCCCATTTTGATTTATATTTTTTACTACTTATAATGTTTTTTATGCTATTATTTTTAGTAGATAGTATTCCTTTAGGTATAGTAAGAAATATATTTTGTAACGAGTTTTAAAATTAATCAGTGCCATAATAATAATTTATTCATCAAAAAGATTACAGTACCTACCTAGGTACTAGGTAAGATGTTTGTGTATACCTATACACAAACATCTTAAAACTGACGACAACATCGAAGGTCTTCATAAGTTTATGATAGGTATTTATTTGTTAGGTATAAGTAATCACTAGTACCTAAACTAGGCCGAGACTGTGCTATAGGTTCCTTCTATTTTAATAATATGTACGTGTAGTAACTATGGAAATCATCATCATCATCAATAGCCTGTAGGGATCTGTCCTTTCTAATGCCATGGAATAGCTATAACCTGTTCCATAGAACGCCATGACGAACGATCTTGAGCCGCCCTCGTCCACCGACTTTCTGCTACTTTTACAATGTTATCTGTACATGAGGAGTGTTTATGTTCTGGAAGGATTAATATAGAACCGGTTCGCATTTATACTGCAAATGTTAAATACTTCTTTTCAAGGATTCGACTGTCATGACGTCATATTTACTAATTATTAAAGCAAGATCCAGTTAAGAGTACCTAGTTCTATCAAACTTTTGGAGGAAACTTGCTTTTATGTTCCAAACAATATTTTATTAGTATTGTCCAAGAATAATATGATGTTTTGTATATCTAACTGGGTAAACCTCTCCATCATTTGGACCATTAATACTGTATTTCTTTGAGCTTGTCGGATGAATTTCTGGGATCAATACGGGGGATGTTGACAGCCTGGCCCACGTTACGCGGCCCAACGACAGCGCGTCCCATTTTTTATTATTTTCGTTGACGACCTGCCCCACGGCGATGGGCCAGGCTATTAACGGATGCATTTTGGTAAATCAACACAGATATAAAGTTTCTTTAGGATAGTCTTTTTACAGTATGTACCTTTGTGTGTAGGCAAAGCCATTGAATTCTCATTTCCTAATATTCTAGCACACAATACAAACAATTTGTAAAACCAATAATCACTTGATCTACATACCTACCTACGCAAAAGCTTAGTCACCTATTAATCATTGTTATTTGAACTTGATCTTAGATCTGTGTTGACTCGACCTCCGTTAAAGGTCGCATTTTGATTGACTGTCATGTATTTAAATAATTGTTTGTATGATTGTTTCTGCCAAGCTTCAAGTTTATATACTCAGGCAAGGTTTTTCATACAAATTTATTTATTATCTCTTTTCACAAAATCCTTACTTAGTACTTATACTGCAGCCTAAAAGGAACACAACCTCCAAATTTCAAATATCTAGGACTAGTGCTAGATCAAGCTCCTTTGTGTAAAGTAGTAACTACTAGCTAACTACTAGGTACATCTAATTCGCTCCGTATTTGTTGCTTGATGCTTTTGACGTATGTAACTTCGGGTTGGTAGCCCGGCCAACATTTCTGATGCAACGGATGCAAGAAAATTACGTAATACGAAAATCTACTGCTTGGACAGACTGAGCCCATGTTGTTTTCAGGTTTATTTTCTTTATATGGAGTAAAGAACGATGGATATGAACCAGCAAGGGCACGAACCAAACATGTCTTAATTTATGGTTCATGTCTGCTTCTCCCGAATGTATGGTGTCTGTATCTCTTTGTTGCTCTCTTCGCGACCAAAATACAGGATTTTTAGCGGGAAATCAAACAAAAATTTATATTTTCTGACAGTGAAATTTGCTAGACGTATTGCTTAGTGTTAGTTGTATTTTTTTGCTCTATTTTTGTTATTTTATTATTTACTAGCGACTCGCCCCGGCTTCGCACGGGTAGCCCCCGGTGACCCCCCCCCCCGTCCTACCCCTCCCACTATGTCCTATCTCCTGGTTCTAAGCTACCTCCCTACCAATTTTCAGCCAAATCGGTTCACCCATTCTTGAGTTATAAGTGGTGTAACTAACACGACTTGAAAAAAAAAAAAAAAAAAAAAACGTATAAACTTCACGGAGCCCGAGACCTTTCCAACGAATGCAAAACCGTGGAAATCGGTTCGTGCGTTCTGGAGTTACAGCGTCAGGAAGGAAAACCCGACTTATTTTTGATGGATGGATTAAAATATAATTGGTTTTTGTCCGCATTGGTTTTTTTTTCATAGTTACTAATTGCACATCATTATTTTTTGTCTATGACTATTCAAACTAATCCCCGTGATTTCATGAATGAAATGGGTAGGTAATTGATTGAACTTATAGAGAATTAACTAGACATTATGAAATTAAATCAAATAGATTTATAACCATTTATCTAAACTAATCAACACTTACCTGTCTCGCGGAGATCATGTCGATCATTGATCACTCAGCTAGCTAAACTAAACTTGCAGCCGCGCGCAGAGCCACCTGTATTTATACCGGTAGGAAGGCCACTGTAGGAGCTTTGAGCTTTTGTCCTTACTTATGTACCTACTATACAAAAGTGGAACAGCATTTTGCCCTGAAAATAGAAATAAATTTTCTGAGGACAGAATAACTCTTCCTGTTTCTACAAGAAATGTTTTTTTTTTTTTAACTATTTTAGACCTTTGTTTGATCACGATCTCACCTGGTTGGTAAGTGACGATGTGGCTGAAGATAAAGCACAAAGGTCTAGAAGGCACCTATTCACTCTAGCCTTGAAGAGATCCAGATTATAGTTTTCTGGAAAGACAGACGTCGTATAGTGCATTCCACTCCTTAGCAGTTCGCACTATAAAGGTAGAACTGAAACGTTTAGTACGTTTAGTATAAATGTTTGATGCTTGTTTCAACCATCAATAAAAGACAGAAATGATTATTTCGTTTTCTTCCGTCATATTGCTGAAGAACCGTTTGAGCAAGTATCCATTATGCATACTTGATATAAAAATATAATCATTGGCTCTCAGATCAGTCGTAGATAATTTTATTTAGATTTAGGTTTATTTAGATTAGTTCCGTTTTTTGCTGAAAACAGATCATGTCCATAAAAACGACTCCTTGAGAGCGGTTTCCAATCAGCTTTCAAAACATCTCTGGAAACACTTGCCAAACAAAATAAATCTGTTATTTATTTACGTACCGAGGCAAGCATGTTACAAGATACTTACTTGGGTTCCGTATCTCGTAAGGAAATAAATACCTACACTGAGACACTGAGCGCCTGATGAAAACAGAAGAGTGAAACAGTGATCTGATGACACTGAAGGTATAATAAGTATTGAGACAAAAAACTACAAGGCTCATTATGGGACAAAGAAGCTCATTAAAACAAAATTAAAATAAATAATGCTGGACAAGTTCACACAACATTATCTAGCCCCAAGCTAATCCAGAGCTTGTGTTATGGGTACTAGGTAACTGATATACATAATACAATACATTAAATAGATAGATATTTTATTATTATACATAGACAACACCCAGAACACCCGGAACAAATATCTGCAGATCACACAAATTATTTGTTCCGAGGCGGGAATCGAACCCGCAACCTCCTGCAACGCAGGCGAACCATCGCCAGCCGCGCCACAGAGGTCGTCAAAATAAATAAAATATAAATAAATATAATGCTGGACAGTTCACACAACATTATCTAACCCCAAGCTAGCAAGCATTGCCTAGAAAAAGGAGGCCTAAGGGATAAAAAGCCAACGCTTCAGTGAAGTGGTAGGTACAATCCAACTTATTTTTATATACAAGCTTTTAATTAACTTGCAATATACTAATGTTAGATTATTTGTTTAGGTAAAATCATGCTAACTGAATTAGAACCACTTCTTGACATCCGATTGAGCTGACATTTTCATATCTTTGAAAGGTAAAAATATAAAATTTTGGTGACAGCGAGCTGATAAGATGACAGAGATGAAAGTTGGACAACGGAACTCCTCGATGGATAATAGTAGACTGGCCGTGTTTAGGCTCATTTTGACCAGCACACAGTTCCGATAACTAATTTTATAAAAGTTTGTTTTGAAAAAAAAAACTACTAAAAACGTATTACTTGACAAGGCAAGGAACCCTAAACTTGGAGAGCGAGTCTAACTTGCCGAAATTATCGAAAGGCTGCCGTGACGATTAGCTACACGATGCAGAGGTCTTGTCATGTTGAAGGCTCCGAGAAGCCAATGGAGTAACTATCCGTAATACTTAGTAACTGAATCATGGTTGCCATCAAATTGCTTAAATGAGCTGTGGAAGTTCAAAGGATTGCATGATTGGATTGCCCTATTATTCCACTTAAATTACAGTCTGAGGGTCTGATTGCTAAAAGATAAGTGATGCCACGCAGGGCACGTTCTAGGTGGACGTGACTATAAGGTATTACAACGTCATGTGGGTGGGCTACATGCCAGTTCCAATACCTAAAACGAGTAGGTTTGTTGAAAATTTATTTTTAAAAATATATTTTTTTATCAATAGGAACCGTGAACTGATCCAAATGAGACAACTGTTATGACTGCTAAGGAGTGGCATACACTACCGTCGTCTGTCTTTCCTGAAAACTACAATCTGGGTCTCTTCAAGACTAGTGTGAAAAGGTGCCTTCTAGACCTTTGTGCTTCATCTTCGGCCAAATCGTCACTTACCAACAGGTGAGATCGGGGTCCAACAAAGGTCGATCAATGTTAAAAAAATAATTTTGTCAGCACTCATAAAGTGTCCGAACCAAAAGAGAAACAAAAAACATAAAGAGGGACAATTCTGCCAAGTTTTATCCATCCATTGCTGCTTGATTATTGAACACATTTGAAAGACTAATGTGTGAACCGACCGTGTATCGAAACCTTTTGTCATCGTTCGAGTTTTCAAAGGTATTTTAGCGTTCATAGTGTATGGAATGCTAAGTCATAAGTCTTCTTTATCCTCGCCACTTCCCGTTATGCGGGGTCGGCTTTTTTAACTTTGAGGCGCCATACGTTCCGCTGCTGAGCATCGTCTGCTGAAAGGCCCAGACTCTTCATGTTCTTTTGAACATTTGTCATCCACGTTGTAAGTGGCCGTCCTCTCCCTCTTCTCTGCGTAGCCATGGAAAGGCACTTCTTCACGACATGATCGTTAGGTCTTCTCATAACATGACCATACCATACCAATGCTAAGTCGTAAGTAAGTAACGTAAACTCTATCCACAATACCAGTTTCTCAAATTACCGTGATTCTGATTCGATTGCGATTGCAATTACATAAACAAACGTACCGCTGTCGTTGCTCAAACATATTGTCATCGTTGCGACAGTGTTGTAAGCCTCGGTTACAATTGAAAAGCTATTATTGGTTTGGTAGTTTTAAAATAATGTATATAATTCTATTATTTTTGACAAAGCAACAAATTATAATTTTGTTTTTGTAAGTAAATTAAACCTTTGGCCACAATAGCAAAAAATGTAATTGTCTTGCGACAAAATTTCATCCTATCTTTGTAAATAGGTAATTTAATGTCAAACTAATCGATACCGGCCTCGTTAATTTACCCATCTTCTCGCACCCTAGGGGTATGGTGGTACAAAACCGTACCATTACGTAGTAGTAGAGCTTTTTTGTGAAAGAGTTCGTCCGGGGAAGTACTACCACCATACCTATTTCTTCCGCAAAGCAGTAGTGCTCGCATTGCTGTGTTCCGGTTTGAAGGGTAAGGGTGCCGGTGAAATTACAGGCACTTGAGACTTTTCATCTTTATGTCTCTGGGTGGCGGGCGCAGTGCAATGCCACATAGGGCGCGTCCTAGGTGGACGTGACCTATGAGGTAATGCACAGTTCATAGGCAGAGGTTACCGCTTAACATCAGGTGGGCCATCTGCTTGTACCGTCATACCATTAGTATAAAAAAAAAAAACTCTAATAGTACTGTTGGGAATCTTCTCGTGCACATACTTACAAAGACAACCCTTAAGAGGGCGCATGCCGCAAAAATTCCAAATCATTATTTTTATTTTATCTGATTGAATCAAAAATTATTCAGATATAAATATGCATGAATACTACGTTACAATTCAGAGGGACCACTGTACTTAAAACACGACAGGGAAATATTTTCTCAATCAAAGAAAAAAACATAAAGTTACCCATAACTTTTGCCTAGATTCGATTGCTTCGCAATATGGTGCAGATTATTGAATCAAATATTACATCAAAAAAAGCAACACAATAAACCGAAGATTACAAAAAACATGTTATAATTATCTATATTTTAGGCGATATATAATTGAAATAGCTTTTACTAGCGGCGCGAGGTTTTTTTTTAGGGTTCTGTATTTAACAAGGTAGGGAAAATTGCATACCTAATGATCTCTGCTTATGTGATAGGAGTCACCATTTTTAATAAACTGCCAGATGAGATAAGGGATGCAAAATCAGACGCCGTGTTCAGAAATAAACTGAAACAGTATTTAATAAAAAAAGCCTACTATTCGGTCAGTGACTTCGTAGATGATAAATTAAATAAGTTTGTACTTACCGTAAAAATTGTTTTTTTTTTTCTCTTTCTTTATATAAATATAATCATTGTGTACCTCTGTACCTTATTGATAGTATTTGACTTGTAAAATAACATTTTACCAATAAATGATCTGTATCTGTATCTGTATCTCATCTCCTAGGCAATCTCTATTGAACGTGCGAAGCGAGTTCAACTTGGAAGAATCGGCGTTTGTATGTATAAATATGTAAGTATATATATTTGTACGAGGATAACTTCCGAACCGTTAATCAGATCTTCATGAAATTTGATAGGAGGGTTCATATTAGTAGTACAATTTGATAGGAGGGTTCATATTAGTAGTACAATTTGATAGGAGGGTTCATATTAGTAGTACAATTTGATAGGAGGGTTCATATTAGTAGTACAATTTGATAGGAGGGTTCATATTAGTAGTACAATTTGATAGGAGGGTTAATATTAGTAGTACAATTTGATAGGAGGGTTCATATTAGTAGTACAATTTGATAGGAGGGTTCATATTAGTAGTACAATTTGATAGGAGGGTTCATATTAGTAGTACAATTTGATAGGAGGGTTCATATTAGTAGTACAATTTGATAGGAGGGTTCATATTAGTAGTACAATTTGATAGGAGGGTTCATATTAGTAGTACAATTTGATAGGAGGGTTCATATTAGTAGTACAATTTGATAGGAGGGTTAATATTAGTAGTACAATTTGATAGGAGGGTTCATATTAGTAGTACAATTTGATAGGAGGGTTCATATTAGTAGTACAATTTGATAGGAGGGTTCATATTAGTAGTACAATTTGATAGGAGGGTTCATATTAGTAGTACAATTTGATAGGAGGGTTCATATTAGTAGTACAATTTGATAGGAGGGTTCATATTAGTAGTACAATTTGATAGGAGGGTTCATATTAGTAGTACAATTTGATAGGAGGGTTAATATTAGTAGTACAATTTGATAGGAGGGTTCATATTAGTAGTACAATTTGATAGGAGGGTTCATATTAGTAGTACAATTTGATAGGAGGGTTCATATTAGTAGTACAATTTGATAGGAGGGTTCATATTAGTAGTACAATTTGATAGGAGGGTTCATATTAGTAGTACAATTTGATAGGAGGGTTCATATTAGTAGTACAATTTGATAGGAGGATTCATATTAGTAGTACAATTTGATAGGAGGGTTCATATTAGTAGTACAATTTGATAGGAGGGTTCATATTAGTAGTACAATTTGATAGGAGGGTTCATATTAGTAGTACAATTTGATAGGAGGGTTCATATTAGTAGTACAATTTGATAGGAGGGTTCATATTAGTAGTACAATTTGATAGGAGGGTTCATATTAGTAGTACAATTTGATAGGAGGGTTCATATTAGTAGTACAATTTGATAGGAGGGTTCATATTAGTAGTACAATTTGATAGGAGGATTCATATTAGTAGTACAATTTGATAGGAGGGTTCATATTAGTAGTACAATTTGATAGGAGGGTTCATATTAGTAGTACAATTTGATAGGAGGGTTCATATTAGTAGTACAATTTGATAGGAGGGTTCATATTAGTAGTACAATTTGATAGGAGGGTTAATATTAGTAGTACAATTTGATAGGAGGGTTCATATTAGTAGTACAATTTGATAGGAGGGTTCATATTAGTAGTACAATTTGATAGGAGGGTTCATATTAGTAGTACAATTTGATAGGAGGGTTAATATTAGTAGTACAATTTGATAGGAGGGTTCATATTAGTAGTACAATTTGATAGGAGGGTTCATATTAGTAGTACAATTTGATAGGAGGGTTCATATTAGTAGTACAATTTGATAGGAGGGTTCATATTAGTAGTACAATTTGATAGGAGGGTTAATATTAGTAGTACAATTTGATAGGAGGGTTCATATTAGTAGTACAATTTGATAGGAGGGTTCATATTAGTAGTACAATTTGATAGGAGGGTTCATATTAGTAGTACAATTTGATAGGAGGGTTCATATTAGTAGTACAATTTGATAGGAGGGTTCATATTAGTAGTACAATTTGATAGGAGGGTTCATATTAGTAGTACAATTTGATAGGAGGGTTCATATTAGTAGTACAATTTGATAGGAGGGTTCATATTAGTAGTACAATTTGATGGGAGGGTTAATATTAGTAGTACAATTTGATAGGAGGGTTCATATTAGTAGTACAATTTGATAGGAGGGTTCATATTAGTAGTACAATTTGATAGGAGGGTTCATATTAGTAGTACAATTTGATAGGAGGGTTCATATTAGTAGTACAATTTGATAGGAGGGTTCATATTAGTAGTACAATTTGATAGGAGGGTTAATATTAGTAGTACAATTTGATAGGAGGGTTCATATTAGTAGTACAATTTGATAGGAGGGTTCATATTAGTAGTACAATTTGATAGGAGGGTTCATATTAGTAGTACAATTTGATAGGAGGGTTCATATTAGTAGTACAATTTGATAGGAGGGTTCATATTAGTAGTACAATTTGATAGGAGGGTTAATATTAGTAGTACAATTTGATAGGAGGGTTCATATTAGTAGTACAATTTGATAGGAGGGTTCATATTAGTAGTACAATTTGATAGGAGGGTTCATATTAGTAGTACAATTTGATAGGAGGGTTCATATTAGTAGTACAATTTGATAGGAGGGTTCATATTAGTAGTACAATTTGATAGGAGGGTTAATATTAGTAGTACAATTTGATAGGAGGGTTCATATTAGTAGTACAATTTGATAGGAGGGTTCATATTAGTAGTACAATTTGATAGGAGGGTTAATATTAGTAGTACAATTTGATAGGAGGGTTCATATTAGTAGTACAATTTGATAGGAGGGTTAATATTAGTAGTACAATTTGATAGGAGGGTTCATATTAGTAGTACAATTTGATGGGAGGGTTCATATTAGTAGTACAATTTGATAGGAGGGTTAATATTAGTAGTACAATTTGATAGGAGGGTTCATATTAGTAGTACAATTTGATAGGAGGGTTCATATTAGTAGTACAATTTGATAGGAGGGTTCATATTAGTAGTACAATTTGATAGGAGGGTTCATATTAGTAGTACAATTTGATAGGAGGGTTCATATTAGTAGTACAATTTGATAGGAGCGTTCATATTAGTAGTACAATTAGTAGTTATGGTTATGAGCTATATCGGTTGGGGGGTTGTTGAGACATTGAGGTCCAAGAGGGGATAATCAGATCAAGTGGTGTGAAAGCGCTTTGCTTAGACATTTCAATACTATTTTTAATATATTTTACTTTGTAGTTTTTGAGACATTAGGGAAAAAATAAAATGTAAAAAAAACTAAACCAGCTTCCAACCAGTACCACCAGGAACCAGTAACCAGGAGTCCCATTGTATACTTGTATCTTTTGTGACACAAATACAGGGAATAGTCTAAAGTTGAAGATTTTAAAAGCTTGTAAATTTTATAGGGTTTATATTTTATAGTATAAAATATTAAACAATATTACATCCATTATGAACTCCCATTTCTAGGAAATTGTACGACGTTGTAGTTCTAATTTTGGGTACAATGGGTTTTCTTGCAATACCCATCATGATACATTTGCTAGATTAATTTGAAATTATAACTGAGTTCACAAAAGGAGGCATTATCTCGTCAGCTATATTATACTAATGGGTATGTAGTATTTACGCCCATTGATTAGTCTTATTCAAAGATTCCTATTTCGATGATGTGTAAGAAATTATCTCCAGTTTTTAGAAGTCGGTTAGAAATCTAAAGAAAGCAGGTAAATCACACGATGTAAGTAGGTTCTACATCATGTAATTCACGAGGTCTCAGTTCGTAGCGAACTACTAATTATCAATGGGTCATAATTAATCAGTTTAATTCAAGTTTTATCAAGCATTAAACTATTGTGATTAAATCTTTATTCGCTAATTAATTGCTATAAATTACTCAATGCCTTAGTTAATGAGGTAAGTAGGTATTTCTGTGACGCTCACAGCAAGTCGCGTCTAGGTCGTGTCAGGTCTATCCTAAGAAACCTCTTTTTCTACTGCCGTGGATTTTGTACAAGTCAAATAAGATAGAGCCATCTTCGGCCACATCGTCACTTACCAACAGGAGAGATTGGGGTCTAACGAAGGCCTTTAAATATTATTACAAAAATAGAATAAAATTTGCCCTGCCAAGAGGCAAAGGGCGAGTAAAGGTGAGTACATAATGTTAACAAACATCTCCACCACATAATAAAAGAAAAAATAAATAAATAAATACTTACTCTTTTAAAACTGCATAGAGAATAGTAATTTATTTCCTATACAACATCAGGCATGTCACCTGTTGTTTTTTTCATCTATTTATTTATTTATTCACTTTGAACAATCACAGTTGCACTGCACATACTTCTTCTTTTCTTAGTTTCTTGATAACATTTTAAGGTTCAAGTCATAAGTTTACTCCGTAAAGTTTGCTTTAGTGGATGCGGACTAACAATGCGCTTTCGTCACGTACTGTCTGCATGTAATGCCAGGTTTATAATAGTAACTAGGTCAGGAGAGTGGTCAACTGTCTTCTAATTGGTCAGAAGACCCGTTCAATAGTTTATTCAAGGCCCACCAATCATTGAAATTCTTATCATCTTCCCCTGGGCTGTTAGGCCAAGCCGGGAGATAAATATGTAAAGGGCATAATGTTTCTTCTCCTGGAAATCATGTCTCAACAAATCAGTTAGACAGTACCAGTTCAAACACTATCTTTGGATCAAAACTAATTTCATACCAAATTCCCACATTATTACCAAAGCGCCTTTCATTGATCATTATGTCCGCTTACTCATTCAAATTGAACCATATTCTTTATCAAAGCGAACGGCCGTAAGCAATCGGGCCGCGACGAACGACCGAGGAGATAAAAAGCATCGACAGCCAATCGGCCTGGTTCAGTCAACCGTCATAACCCGTGCTGTCCGTAATGTCCAACCATGCAAGTGTATCTAACAATGAAAGTGATTCTTGTACTCCTAGTGACCTGTGAACTGTGCTGGACTATACGCGTCCCTGTTACCTGGGACGAAGGTGAAAGTGAAGGAAAGCAAAACGGTGATGAGTTCTCCGTTGAATCGTTCAAGCCTCAAGATATCTCGGAAGCTGCATTCAAACCTCATGAATCAGATAAAGCGTTTCAGCCTGAGGTAAAACCTATACCGGTAGAGTACTTCGAGTACACGGCGAAGAAACCGCAGTTTGCCATCGATGTTGCAGCGTTCCACGGAGTGCAGTCACCGGAAAATCACTACAAAGCTTATCCGATCAGACCGCACACTGGAAGAGCCAAGCCAGAACTTGGAAAACATCACATTTTTGATAAGGGAAATATTCTTCATAATCCATTGCAAGAGTTTGCTAATATCAATGAAGACGTAGGCCATGCTACCCCTGTTTCTTCAAGCTACGAAGTATTCCATCCATATGAAGCAGAAACTCCTGCGCTGCAAGATATCTACAAAGATCCAATATTGACGAAAATAAGAAACGATTTGGAGAATAGCAAAAATAGATTACAGCAGTATGAAAAAGATTCTGGAGAACCAGATATAACTAAGGAAGAGTATTTAGAAAGCCCGCAAAAGACTGATAGTAAATTATTTCCTCATAGACACCGACCAGCGCCCTTTGAGATACATCGGTCTCAGAGAAGACCTTTCTACTACCGACCGATACCAGTATATAAAAGCCGAGAACAATATCTAAACCATAAACTCAGACATCCGTGGAATCATAACATTGCTAAAGTACGGCCTATACACTACCGACCGATTCAAAACCATATCCATCAGCTGAGACAAGCCCATGCTCTCAAATATGATGATGAGCGTAACGAATATCCACAGGTTCAAGTATTGGAAAACTATTCCGATCCAAAAGATGGATATGACATTTACGAAAGAGGCAAAGACAAGTTTGTACAATTACGAAATAATGTAGATGAATCCATAAACAAAGCTGTAAAAGATAATCGTCCGGCAACGTATCAAAAATTAGAAATTCAAAATAATGACTCTACATCAGATGCCAATGATGACGAGGAAAATGAATTTGTTCCCATTAAAAATTATGCTCAAGTACGAAAAACTGAATCATTCAGACACCTGCCCAGAGCTTCTGCATTGGAAGATGCTGAGACTTACGATGAAATAAAAAATGCTCCTAGATTGAGAGAAGCTGTCAAAAGTACTAAGGCACAAACTGTTTACTCTGAAGAAGGCTATGAAGATGCCGCATACGATCACGCTGGAGAACAGAAACATGCATCTGAGAACGAAGGTCATGGAGGCTTCTTGAAAGAAAATGAACTGAGCGGTGGAAAGTATAAGGCTCCATCTGTAAGTGCTAACTATGAAGACGGTACGGGATCTGTTTATAGGGACCAGGTTATTCACGCAGAAAAATGGAAAGATGACAATAAAGATACCAAAGAAGTTGCAGATGAGGAAGACTACTCTGAAGATGAACATGAGCAAATGTTAGAAGCAGATAACCACCAAACCAAGCCCCAAAATGACTATAACTACAGGAATAAGCGAGAAAATTATGATAATAATGCAACTTTAGCTAATGTAGATATTCAAAGTAATAAAACAGAAGGCTATACAGAACATGAATTAGATAAGTGGGAGGCCAGTTTTGAAGTCCCACAATTGGACCTAAATTCAACATTTTTTAAAAACGAAGAGTTTTCGAAAGTAGCTAAATTGAAAGTTGTTACCAAAAAAGATACCATTAAAGAAAAATACCCATATTATTTCAAAAACTTGAAAGCAATAAGCAGGAACTCACCCCTAAGATATGCAGAAAATTTAAAGTTAATTCCAATAAAAACAAACGGTGGAACTGAGTTCTATGATTCACGATCTAAGTTTGAATGCCCAGAAGTAGATGATGTGCCTGATCCTATTCCAGAAAAAATAAAAAAGGATGGACACCCAGATGAAAATGATGATGGTAGTGATGACGAATCATCAACCAAAGGTGATGAAAATTTTGACACAACTAAAAAACAACCTCGATTGAAAGGCCTTGGTGATAAAATAGATTGTTTTAAAGAAAAGTACTTTGGAGAAAATCCACTAGATAGTCCTTTCTTCAAGGAAGATATCATATCTAACCCAGAGCCAGTATTTCCGCCTAAGATTGGTGCACATCATTTTAAGACACATGTCTTAATAAAAGATAAGGAAGAACATACGAAATCAAATCCAGATAATGGTTATTATAAGTTACACGAAGATAACACATCGAATTTACTTGATTTCAAAGAAAAACTTAAAGGTGACCAAAATATTTCACATTCTTCAATAGAACGAACCAACGAAGACTTCGTTTCACCATTAGTCATACCAAGGAAGCATAGTAATTTAAATCATTCTCAATTATTAGAAAACCAATCAAGTGTTTACAATGACGTCATCAAAAATATTAAAAATAGCTTTATAAACGTTACTCCAAAAAATCATTTTCATAATATAATATTCCAGACACAGAATGTTTCAAATCACAGCCAACCAGTAAACCATAATATTACTTACACCCATTTCCAAAATAAGGAAGATATAACAAAATCTCCACACGCAAGAGAAAAAAGAGCAGCTCTGTCTGTGTATGAACCATACAAAATAATAAAAGATGGTCAAATTCAGGATATCAAGAAAACTACTACCGCCGGCAACATAACTCCGTCAATGAGACAACTTCAGTCAAGTAGAGTGATTGAAAGAGTAACTAAAAAAAGTTTTGAAGAAGCACAACCTGTAAAAATAAATGTGAATGCTCGTCCGTACAAAGATATAAGCCGAAAAGATAGAGAAATAAAATATGGTTCTTCCAAAAATGAAAAGAGTTCTGAAGATTCTGAAATTGTTGATGTGAGTCTGGACCAGCGAAGAGGCGAACCTAGATATGAAATCAAACATATTAATCATAAGTCCAGATATACACCAGTAACAAATACAAAATCAATGACAAAAGAAGATTATGAAGCACAAACAAATGATGAAGTGTCGACCACAAAACGAAAGAGTTACCTCTTTCCCACTAGTAGTACTGAAAGACCAGAAAGACAAAAAATACCTACAAAACAACCACATTTTGATATTTTTCAGTTTATGCCTCACACAACTGAGGTATATAATACTGCAGCATCAAATACTGTTAGAAAAACTGTTTCTACTACGACACCTTTACCAAAATCACAAGTATCATCGTATCATGAGAAACATAAAGAACATGATAAAGACAACGTAAGTGATGAAGAGTATGATGAATACGACGAAGATGAGGAGCGGGAGGAGGAGGAGGAGGAGGAGGAGGAGGAGGAGGAGGAGGAGGAGGAGGAGGAAGAAACAGTTACAACAACTACAACACTAAAACCAGCCTTACGACGAAAGACTCGGCCACAAACAACGACTCAAGAACCACTTAAAACTACAGAAGAACCAAGATTAAAGTTTGTTACAAGATTTCGGGACTATAAACCTAAAAATCATCATGAAAGAGAGGATAATCTAAAGCAAATGGCAGAAAATGACACAGAAAAACCAACGAAGAAAAAAAATTCTAAAATTCATGATGAAAATTTTGCTCCAAAGTTTAGGGAAAAGAAAAAGAAATTTACCAAAAGTACTCTCGTAACAGACACAAAAAAATATGGAGATGTTGTTGACGGTAATGATGAAATATTGAAAGATGAAGTGGATGCATTAATTGGTGTTAAACACGATATGTCTGACTATATGCCTCAGTATGAAAAAGATGAAGAAAATAAATCCAGAGGTGTTGCTTCAAATGAAGGTGCTAGCAATGAGAATATATATGTTGGTAATGATGACGAACGCATTGATAATGATGAATATAATGATGCAGATGATGATGAAGAAGCCGATGACGAAGAAAATGTTGAAGAAGAAGATGACGATAATGACGACAATGATAGTACAATCGATGAAGAAGATGTAAATACTGAGCAAGTGCTCAAAGTTACCACTCCAGAACCCACTAAACGCACTCTTGTTATAACAACTGATATACCCATGCCAACAACAGCGTCTCGTAGCGCTATGTTACAAGCAAAGCCCATCGTTACTAGAAAGAAAATTGAGATACATAATGAATTACCTGTAAACAAATCATCTCCACACATGACACAATACAAACAAGACATCAAAGAAATCGAAATTACGAAAGAGTCACGGCATCCTCTAAAAAGAAAACCTAATAAAAATGTCGAAGTGCTTCATCTTTACAAAGACGATAACTTAGCTGCAGATATAAACAAATTGGGTGTTGAAATCTTTAAAGAAAATCTTGATATAAGGCAGGGGCCGAAGCATGGAGGAAATTACAGAAGTGCAGAACCAAGTAGCACAGTGTCAAATCATGAGAAGCAAAAGCATTCTAAGGATGATGCTGAAGCATCCCAGAGCAAATATATGAAACACGTAGAACTAGATGATAATACATCAAATGGGGAAGATTACAAATCACAAAGTGGGCAAAATTCGAGAACTAGAGCCAGGAACTCTAAACTGATTGAACTCAGAGATACCCTTGATACTTCAATGCACGGTGGAAATTTAAGATACCGTGCTAGATCGCGAACAAATAAGGCAAAGAGTCAAAAACTGATTGAACTAGGTGAAGAACATGACGATGACTCGTCAAATAATTCCCGCGAAAACAAATCTTATAGTAGTTCGAGGAGTGGAAGACCAATGCATGGTGGAAATTATCGTAGCGGCAAACTTACAGAAGAAAAACAACCTGAGACTACTGAATTGATAAAGGTTGAACAGTCGAAAGACGTAAGAAGAAACGCTGCGTTAGTATTAAATAGTTTTGTGCAAGCCGCTCCAGTATTGACGACAACACCTGGATTCATTCTAGATCCTAGCCAACGAAAGTATTACTATGTAGATGCCTAGTAAAATACCATTATTAGTCTTACATAACATGGAATATTCTAACTGGTGTAAATTAGTAATAGGACTAAGATAGAAAGTGCCACAGTAAGATACGAATCAAAAATAGTTGTGAAAGTAAGCGGAACGAATAGAGTTAATATTTTGTTAATTTTTAATACTCCAATTGACTTTTACAGTGGATGACGATAAAGTTCTGTGATAGATTGTTGTTAGTTTTCTTTGTGAGTTTTATTTATAAAATTGTTAAATTTGTGAATAAAAAATTATATAAGTTGTCTCGATTTTGAATGATTACTGTAAATAATGTTGTGTTTGTCATTGGTGTCTATTAATGGAAGCACAGTGTCATGATCCAAATTGCCTGATTTGTTTCAATGAGTATTTAGGCTATTCACAGATGTCACAACCACAACCTACTTTTTATAAGAGCTCTCCGAGTGTTGCGAAGTTAACAATATCAATTTATTTCTAAGTTATTAAAGTACGTTCAACTCTACAAAAAGTCATGCACTTTCACTTTCATCAGTCATTGTCCACTTTAGATCGAACTGGTTCAAGCTTAATTGAAACTATTGTTTACCTTATTTCATATCGACGCAGCATTTTAATGAGGTATAAAAAAACACAGACACAGTTATTGTCAAAGTATTTATAAAAATCTTTCATAATATTACTAACTAGGTCAATACATTTACTCTACACTACTTACAAAAAATAAATAAAAAAATAATTTAGCCCTATAAATACTAATAATTTACATTGCATCATTGATTTGGTTTCGTTCAATTTATGGAAGTAACTATTTGCTTAAACTAGCGTGATCATACATTCTTAGAACTACTTAGGTACGTACAAGAACTACGACCAGCACCTATCTATCTATGCTTTTTCCGCGCAACTAAATTGGAAATATGTAAATTCCTTGATGGTAGATGGTCGATAGGTTTCCATTCTGACTCCAACGAAGGTACGAAACTAGCTTCACTATCTTCTCTGTCTATAGATTCATCTTCTACTTCTTTGCCGTCAGCTCCAAAGAAATCTATAATCGGGTGGTAGTTGTAATTTATCCTTTTACCACTTGACATGAAATTTTCATTTGCACTATTATTTATTTCTTGTGATCTCATAGTAGTCGAGGTTTTTTCAGTTGTCATAGAATGCAACTTAGGAGCTATGGTTACTATCTTTTGATTGTTCAAAACACTAGCTTGACCCATCTGTGACTCTTCAATATAATCGTTGAAGTCTTCCATAGTGTCTAAATTGGTGCTGCTGTATGATTCAACTGCTGAAGATCCAGAAGACATTAAGTCTTCAGGGCCTCCTATCTTCTTTCTTATTGGTCTTCTGCTAGGTCTGAATGCTCCTCTCTTGAACTGGTTTGGATTTGACTTATATTTATTTGTTTTTTCCTTCACAAATGAGAATGTGTTTGTAGCTGATGGAGTTGGTGGTTCCAAGTAACTAGGCAGTGTCATGGAGTCAGAATTAGATGAGACAGGGCTCCTAGCTGACGATGGTCTTCGTACGTTCCTTACCGAGCTGGCTTGATTGAAAGAGTCTGGGAAATATGAGTTGCCGTACGAATCCATCGGATTTGACTGATCGTTTTCTTCAGTATTGATCTTTCCTTTGCTAAACGGTACTCCAGAAATCAAATTCTGGTTGTTATCAAAAGGTGAGAAACCTTCTGGATTTTTGTGGGAGAAAGGTGGACTCTTGCTAACAGTAGGTCGTTGCATACTGGATTGAACAGCTTCGAAAGCAAGGTTGCCTTGTTCTGACGATAAGTCTTCTCCGGGGAAGTGTTCTGATGATGTTTCGTGTATTCTGTGTCCAACTGGTGGGAAATTTACGCTGTAACCCTCGATGTGGCATGAGCAACATGTTGGAACCTGTAAATAGCGAATATTTCGTAAGCAAGTGTGGTGTAGACCTGGAGTGTGCCCGTGCCCATTGAATGTACGAAGTCTTTATATATTCCCACTACTGAAACTTGTGAGTTAAAAATAAAACCCAATTCACTCTCATTGAGTGTTATTTAATCACCACGCCAGGCGCTATGTAGGTGGTAGAAATTATCACCGAATTCGTAGATCTAATGCAGATTTTCGCACACACGTACGTATTTCGAGTGAAAAATCCATCGGTTCACACCAATGGGGCTTGAACCCATAATTATAGAATCAATAGCCGGTTGGAAGGTCTCCCACTCAACCAACACGACTCTAACGATTTTTCAATTGTTTATTTTCAATTCAAGCTTATTTTGGAGGACATAAATGTGTTTCACCTTGAATATGTCCATGTGAAGTCCATTCTGCTGATCCCAAGTCAGTAGCCGATGGTAATTGTACACTTGCACGCATTTTGATTGGAAATTATCTGTCAGATAAGTGCAAGATTCTTTTGGTTTCCTGAAAGTAAAAATACAACAAGATATGGAGTTTAAAGATAAACAGGGAACCGATCCACCACGTAGCTCATTAGTCTAGCTAGTCATATGTATTTTGGTTGTGTTTATATGTGGTTGCCTGCGGTTTCGCCCACGTTCTTTTCCCAAAGGAACTGTATTTCGGGATGAAAAGTATTATTGCTTCGTAATTCAGGTGAATCTGTAGGTATACCAAAGTCCATCAACACTGGCTCAGCCGTTTTGGCGTAAAACACAACAAATATCCAACAAAACAAATAAAAATTATGTGAAACCGAAATCAGAGTACAAACTTACAAGCACTTCTCCAGCCGCAAAGTCTGCGTATGCTCTCCAGTGTTCACTATATACTTCCAATGGCCTGAAGTTGCCCTCGCTCGCTGCGGTCTGGCGTACTTCACTGTGCTGGGACACATGAAGCCGGCCTCTCCAGCGCTGGCAAAGTCACGATTGGCTGTGTCGCCTCGTCTGGAAAGTTGGGAATATAAAATGAATCATCATCATCATCGTCTGATGTGTTATAGACAGTGGTCAGAGTAGCAGCCGGACGCCTGTCTACACTGAAGGGTAGAATTCCGTATGAATACCTGTAGAAAGCTACGACGATCAGTTTTGAGCCACCTGACTTGTCGTCGCCACTCGAGATCAATAATTTCCCAGCAGTAAGATGGTTTTACGAGCTATGGCCTTGATATTGGCATTTCAACTTGCTAACGCTTGTGTAATGAATCTACGTAAATGGAGCCGGACAAGGGCTTAAAAATCCAGGGCTTTGACCGCGCTTCATTTGAACATTATTACCTAAGCAAAACCAGAACCGTTGTCTGAATTGAGGGATCCTTGTTTGAATTGAGCTGTAATTTCCCTGCTCTAAGTTTCAGCTCAATTCAACCAAGGATCCCTTAATCCAGATGTACGAAATAACGTGAACGGTTCTGGGTTTGTTTTGTTATAACGTTCAAAAGTAGCACGATTGGACCCTGGATCATTATAATGTTCAAAGTGGTAAGTATTTCTAGCTATGATTTATCCTCAGATAAATAGAGAAAGAAAAGCGGCACATTGCCCTATAGCAAACTAAAGCCAGCTTTGTACGTGTTCCACAGATAACACAAACACACCAACACAGACTAAGGAGCGATGAGCTTAGTTTGGATGCATTGTCTATGCGAGGACGTACGTGTAGTCCATTAGTTATTATGTGTTTATGACCCTTTTGCGTATATTTCGGCTTCATTTGTTTCTTTCGTGTTTTGTCTAAGCTTTCTCCATTCGTCTGAGGTGCTAGCCTAACTCTAAACCAACTATGATTATAGCTTAGAATCCTTTTAGTTTTCTTCAAGTCCTTTACCTGTTCGTCGACACCAGGTAATGTTCAGCAGTGTACTTTGACTCCTGCGCCGCTGTGACTCCGTCAAGAGCGCCTTCCCCAGGATCCTTGAAGTCAGCCAGCAACGCGCCGGCAGCTGCCTTGTTGCGTCTTATTGACTGGACAATGGCCTCTCTGAAATATACGCAGACAGATAAATTATTTGAATATTTTAGTGATGAGGATTATCTCGGAAAATTATAAAAAAGGTAAACGCTAATTTTGAATGTGGCTATTTTACACGGGTGGTCATATTCTGTAGTTTTTAGTGCTAGTAAAACGTTTTAATAGAGTTTTTCCAGGGAAGTACTACCTCCATAACTATTTCAGTCGCAAAGCAATAGTGCTATATAGCGTTGCTGTTTCCGGTTTTAAGGGTATGGGTGCCTGCAGGTGAAATTACAGACACATGAGACTTTACATCTTAATGTCTCAGGGTGGCGGGCGCAGTGCAATGCCACATAGGGTTCAAATCCTAGGTGGACGTTACCAAAATCATTTTCTCCCTTTTCTAAAATCAATTTTGGAAGTTGATTATATTTGTATTTCGCTTGACATGTTAACGCAGTTTTATTTAAAGAGTTCTAAAGTTCCCTCCATGAGAAGCTAAAAATTTTGTAAACAAAGTTACATAGTGACACTTGAATCAACAACCAATAATCCCAAATTCAATCAACTCAAAGTAACATACGAGTAATACGAAACTAACGAGCAATTTCACTTCGTCGGGTTATATATTATTGTTTACATAATTTATAGCTTTTCGTGGCTGGGACGTCATGGTGTTCGCATTACTAATGGTCTTTGTGTTGCGGTAGGGGGGGTTGCCGATGGGTATTGTCTCGCTGCTCAAACAGGTTTTCTAACAAACATTGCAATTTCAAATATTTCAAACAAAAATAATGATAATATGACCATAATCCATCATGCATTATGTGCTAGTACAGTGTCTGTATGGCCTTACATACTTCCGAGGACTAACGGACTCACTTTCCCCAGGTAAATGGCCGACATTGTAATCACTCAACTTTTGCTCTCGACGCTAATGTCCTCTAGAGCAATACTTGTTGTGTAGGATGGATGATACTTGAGGAAATTTCTCACCAGCATTAACAGATTTCAAGTTTATTTAGAGAATTATACAATCAAGCAGTTTTAGGTTTTGAAACATTTGATGTTTGGTCAGATTGGCTTTAGACCCTGACTGGTTAAAATTCGACGAAGAATACTCTTTAGATCCGTAATTTTTATCACGTTGGAAGTGTAGAGCATTTAACCCATGACTTTGGCCCACTTTAGTTTGGTACAAATGCAAACACAAATATTTTATTTAAGTAAACTTGATCTAAAATGCATGGGTTGGGGACCCTCTTTTAAGCATGGAAAATACCTGTATTACGGTCTCGCTCTTCCGTAGAACAGATTATCTTGATTTACTTATAAAAGGATTTAAGTTAGACACCCCGTCGTTTTTGCGTCGGGGGTTAAAAATAAGGGAAGTTAAAAAATGAATGTAGGTTAAGTTAGCTTAATATCTTAGGTTGAATGAAGTTAAGGATCTAGAAAATCGTTTACGTTGTTTGTGTATGCTTTTATGTGTGTAGTGTGTGGGTGCTCATGATCACGAGTCTGCTATGAGCATGGTTAATTCCGGAGAACCTAGTTGATGCCTTTTAACTCGATCACTTACGTTGGATAGTCCTCAGCAAGCAAACACAAAGTGTTAGTGAAGAGCTCGCACTTAGTTTGATCAGCAACTGGCAGCTTTCTGGGCGGTGCTGGTCGCCGCCTGCTGACAGCTCCAAGCGAGGGTTCTGCTGTGGTCCGTCGGGTCGCAGTGGAATAGTTGGAGTATGGTTTGGGAGGGTATGTGCCACGACGGAGGAGACTGCCTACAAAAAATGGAAGAAGTAAGTTAATACATAAGGTTTGAATATGATTTGAATTCATTATATCAGACGGAAGAGAAGACGCCCTCTGCTGGACATAAGCCTGCCATGGAATGCCATGAAGAATTTTATGCAATTTTATTTTTATTTATTTTTAATTTCTTTCGTCTTTTTTTCTTGTGTTATATTTATGTGTTGTGTCCTCTTGGGGGAAAATAAATAAATTTTCTTTCTTTCTTTTCTTTTCTTTCTTTCTTTCAAGAATGGCCTTGAGCCGCCTCCATCTATGGATTTCTTGACCATTTTCAATGGTTCATGGTGCCATATAGTATAGCCGCATAGCCGATTTTAATAGAATTTTCTAAAATTATATTGGTCAGGGTTTTATGCAGAACTAGCTCGAATAGGGATGGTAGCATACTTGTACGGTACCCTCTCCATGAGAGTCCGACACACTCTTAACTATTTTTGAAATAAAAGTGACTACTACCAGAAGGAAGCTTCCCTAAGATGATGCCTGCATTGCCACGCTGAATGGCATTTTGAAACCAGTTGAACTATATTTAGATTGTTTGCAACGGTTTCTACATAACACGACTCTGTTTTATTTGTATTTTTAACTTATTATATTAACTCATCTATTACGTTTGTTATTTCTGTAAATACCGTACCTAACAAATGTAATTTTGGTAAAGCTGTAGTTCAATTTTTTTTAATCCTGAGCACTATCTCATTAAGAAACAATATGGACTTCATATATCGGTTCTTGGTCACCATCCGAGTCACTCAGCACAGCTTCTTCGTTTTTCTATAGACATATCTAGCGTTCCACGGCAACAAGCAGAAGGGCTACCCTTGACAACAGTTTCAATCCCAATCCAATCCCAATCCCAATCCAGTTTTTACAAAATTTAGCATTATTGATCAAAATCGAGATTAAAATTGAAATCGTGTGCGCGACCGACTTCGCTTGATGGCTCTTAAGAGAACAACACGACGTAGGTGTGGCTACACACAACGCAATAAAACTATCATTCATTACATTTGAAAATAACTTGCATAATCCTTATTATTTCACCGAATTATTACTTATTTTCCAAAATATCTTGGATTCGAAAATAGTCGATTTCATTTAGTTCCTTAAAATTCCACCAGGTTCGAATCTTGTGATAGGATTGTATTCAAGTGTACCAAATATCACGATTTGACAGCAAATCCCAAATTAGGATTGCGATCGAGTGTCAAGGGTAGCCACCCTGATCACTTGGCAGAATTTGACTCGTGGAGTATGCCACCAGGTGCTTTTGTGAGCTCAGGGTCATTGTTAATGTAGAAGAAGCTTCAATAATGGCTTAGGCCATGAGTCGCGTTCGTGGCAGTGCTAACAGCATGCTTGCTGTTGTGGAAGACCATTTTAATTTTAATTCCGGCATCATAGCACACTGAGTTTCAAAACATCAGCCAGTCGCTCAGTTTGTGACTCAATAGGTATGACTTATACTTGACTTTATGTATTCCACTTGACTTTTTGTTACTATTGTTTATTTATTTCAGGTTTTATAAACCCATATAACATAACACATTATTGCACATAGACTTCTAGCTACTACATACAACTTAATAAATCAGGAATACTACAAAATTAAATAAATTAATGTCACAAAATTTACAAATTTAAATTTATTTATGATGTTTGAATTTGAATTAATATAATGTTTAATTTAATAAATGTAACTTTGTATGCTAACTAACATTAATTATAAGATTTAATTTATTAACAAAATGTGAATTTGTAATCTGTGAAATCTGAAATAAACAATTATCTTATCTTATCTTTGGTTTCTTTTATACTACTTACTGATTTCACCTACTTACCTTTTCTATCCACATATCGATTCAAGGCCCTCAGCTTCTCGGCTACAGGTAGATCGGTCGCCAGGGTCTGGTTTGTGGAGTCAGCCATCAAGTCCAGGGTGCTGTTGTCCAGTGCTCGTGACTCGTTGTCCTTGCTCTTGGTCGTGGCTGGTGGGGATGTGTTTTCTATAGTAGTGGACAGTGGTCTGGTGGCGTTCTTCTGAAAATAATTAAAAGTAAAGATAATTAATAATGTAGTTTGTGATTCAATGATAGAGGATGTTGTAAAGAATAGTCGTTCACTACATATTTAAAAATAATAGAGTAAGGAATAAATTTATTTTTATAAATAAAATAAATAAATAAATAAGCCGCTGGACAGTTCAGACAACATTATCTAGCCCCAAGCTAAGCAGAGCTTGTGTTATGGGTACTAGATAACTGATATACTTAATACAATATTATACATAGATAGATATTTTTTATTATACATAGAAAATACCCAGAACACCCTGAACAAATATCTGCGATCGCACAAATATTTGTTTCGAGGCGGGAATCGAGCCCGCAACCTCCTGCGTCGAAGGTTATTTTTCTTTATTTTGGAAAAGTTACAAAGAACATGGGCTACTCCCCGTACATTGTTTGACCTAACTTTTTTGACTAACGTAACGTACAGTTTATATACTTTTGGTTATTGATAATGTGTGTTAAGATAGTGAAAAAGCTAATTTAATTTCTTGCGTAGAAGTTGTTGAAGAGAAATGAAGCTTGTTGCGTTTTGTTTCACGTAAATGCAATGAGTTGATTAGTCAAATTATTTAGAAATACAACTTTTGCTTCCCAACTTCAAAAAATATACAATTTTAAGAAAAATTGGTCAACAAACAACAGTTAGTACCGTACTTATTACTTCCATGAAGGAGCCCTGGTTCTTTCATTTAGTATCGTACTTATTACTTCCATGAAGGAGCCCTGGTTTTTTCATTTAGTACCGTACTTATTACTTCCATGAATGGGCCCTAGTTCTTTCATTTTTGCCGGCATTTTCATCATTTTCAGCGGTTGCCCTCCTCATTTGATGATTATCCAATAATGTTTGACAATAGAACCCTGTGGTGCGAGAGGATGCCTGTGATAGGTTTTTGATAAAAACCTGTTATACGCTGCCCACTCCGCGGATAATAATCTTATTATTACAGTTAATAATTATAAATCTAATAATGTTATAAAATAATGAAGATTATAGTGGTTATAATTAATTTACTTTATAGGTACTCAGTTATAAGATTATTGTATTATAGTGATAATTCATGTATTCTACGACATTAATCAAAACCAGACGAGTTGATACCTTTATTATAGGTACCTAAACAATGTCCAAGTTCTGTATCCTCAAAGCAACCTGTGAAAAATCTTTTTTTTTAATAAGAAACTAAAGTTCAAATTATTGCAGACAGAACTAGCCTTAAGCAAATCAAAATGACCATATTGTTACGTTACAGTAACTACGTCATTATTCAAGCCATTTCCACTTATTTTTATAAACTGTGGCAATCAAATTAACGACACTATTAAACTTAACTAAGTATGTGGGTTTCACTTTAGTAAGTATCCACTGTTTCACAATCTAATGTAAACTCTGCTGCCAGTAGGTTTTATATCAAAATTACTTTGCCTCGAATATGTAAATCTAAATGGGATTTATTAATATCACCTACATTTAACAGCTTACCCTAAGGTTTACTCAATTTTGTCTCATTCAAGGTAGCCGTTGAATGTATTTTGTGACAATATTTTTAAGTTATAAAAATATGTTTTTTTTTTTAACATTAATACACCTTTGTTTGACCTTTGTTTGATATGTAGTATGTAGTGTTTGTAAATTTACCATTTTTCTTTGATAAATAATTTTGTTTACTTTATATGGTCATTTGGTGTGTGACGCTCACTATTTTAATGAACATTACGATATTAGAAATTATTTTAATCCAGACCAATATACATGTAAAAATTGTTAAGAAACTAAAAAATTTGTAGGACACTCATCCAGTGAGTGATCTAGGTGGCTTCTAGGGGGATGTTTATTGAAATATATAGAAAACGCGACTACGCCGTGTTGAGTTTTTTTATACAAACTTAATGATTTTGGTCGACTTATGTCTATTTGTGACATCGCGAGAATAGCAAATTAAGATTTTATTCGACTTTCGCCATCTTTTTTCGACATATGTCTAATTCGACTTAATCTCTAAAGCACGAGAATTGCCCTCCAGGTCTCTTGTACTTACGGCAAAGGGCTGTGCGTTGGTAGTCAGTCAGCCACCACGCAACGATTTGATTTAAATCAAAATATTAAATTTATATACATATGACTTTTGATGACTAGCAGCGCCCCGCGGTTTCACCCGCATATGTCTCGATCCCGTTGGAATATCGAAATAAAAATGTATCTATGTGTTATTCGGTGAGTCCAGTTATCTCCCTTCCAAATTTGATCTAAATCGGTCCTGCCGTTTCAGCGTGAAGAAGTAACAAACAAACTCACACACTAACACACGAACTTTCGCATTTATAATATTAGTGTGATGTGATAGTGTGATGATGATGATAGATACATCAGTGATAAGGACTGTGTGTGTGTGTGACTGTTGGATGTTATTTATGCATTATCTAGCTAAATCATTATCTTCAACCTTTAGTCGTCTACTACTTTACGAGCCTTTCCCCATATAATGCAATGGGCGATGTTCCACAATTAACATGCTTGGCAGGCACATTGGTGAGTGCAGTGTTGGTTTAGAATACTCAGGTAGATGCTGCTGCCCATCACCTGGTGTAACCTTAGTCGGCTGTCACGACATACTTGATGACTCAACGTGGCGCAACGGGCGAAGGTTTGCCTGCGACGCACGAGGTTGCTGAATCGATTCCCGCCTCGGAACAAATATTTGTGCAATCTTCAGATATTTGTTCAGGGTGTTCTGGGTTTTTTCTATATATAATACAAAATATCTATCTATGTAATTTTATTATATTAAGTATATCAGTTATCTAGTACCCATAACACAAGCTCTGCTTAGCTTGGGGCTAAATAATGTTGTGTGAACTGTCCAGGTATTAATTATTTATTTATTTATACACGGGAGGGAATTGTTCTCAGGCCAGACACGCCACAGCAGACAAGCTAAATAAACTATTCAAATAATTACTTACATCATGATGTACTGTGGTAGAATTGTCTACTATAGTTTTAGTTTTATCAGTGTTTGTGTTTGTGATTGTATTTTTCTGGTTCTGTGGTATGATTCTGCGTGTCCGTTGTAACTCTTGTCTCGTAGGTGTGGGCGCTGGTTCGACTCCAACATCGAAGAATTCATCGTCTAGTGTTTGGTCTTCAGTGTATGATCGCCTGAGTATCTGAGGCTGTTTTACTTCTCTGGTCTCTTTGCCAGGTCTAATTGCGCGTCGGACTAGATTGGCCATGTCTAGTAAAATGGGCAGCATAAGGTCTGTGGTGTTTGTGTTACCGAACATTGATCTCACCTGGAAGGAGAATACGGCTGGTTTTAGTATGTGAATATGTAAAATTTTTGTGGACAAGACTGTAAGTAAAAAAAAGACATAATAAGCTCTTAAAAATTAAATGCACATGGTTCTATTTTTGTGTAAACAGCGTGGTGTTATTTACTTTAGCTAGCTGAGAAAAAGATAGAAAGATCCAAATATCGCTAAAGCTTGTTGAGTGGAGTACTTGACACCCCCTTGGACACCCTATAGTAGCTAAGTTAGAACTACAGACTTACACTGAAAAAAAAAATATCCAACTGTGTGCAAAAAGTGCACAGTTACAATTTACACAGTTGCTACAACATATTTTTCATTGAGATCTAATTAATTTACACCGTTGGGGCAACTGCAAAAAAACAGTTAGGAAGCAAACAGTAAATAAATATGTATAAACAGTTACAGGAACTTTTTGGTCAATAATAACAACGTATCCTGGCAGTAATTTAAATTTCAACGGTTAAACATCAGTCCGGATAAGACAGTAAAATGAACTGTTTTACTTTAACTGTTTTTTTTCAGTTATGCTAACGTGTTTAATGTGTTGGCTCCATTTTAACCTAGCAGAACGGTAACTTTTATCGGTTTTCGGGTTACTCGAACTGTATTTTTTTTTCAGTGTAGAATCATTCTAGATCTATGGTTAGAACAGTTATAATATCCATATCGACATTAAATATAGTATGAATAAGATTTGTCCTGGAGGCCTGGACCTGCTAGCTTACTGAGGAATGTTATTACTAGAAGAAAGCGTTAGCAGAGTCAATCGTGGGAAATACCTAATGGCCGCTATTGGCTCACCACTTATCACGTCTGAATATTCCCACGAAGGTGCAACTCACAGTGATAAGAGGCCCATTGAAGCTCTGCGAACCCTTTCGGGGAAAATCTGTATGTTGAATGTATAAATATTTTGTTTTTATTTGATTGTGCGGCCCGTAGCAAAAAGAGACATATTTAGGATCTACCTTCGGGACAAAAGGCGTGTGTCTATGTGTGTATGTCTGTATTTTTAACGCCTGACGCAAAAACGACGGGGTGTTACAAGTTTGACGTGTCTGTGTGTATGTGTGTCTCTGCGTGTGTGTCTGTGTGTGTGTCTGTCTATGGCATCGTAGCTCCTGAACGGATGAACCGATTTTGTTTTTTTTTTGTTTGAAAGGTGAATTTGTCGGGAGTGTTCTTAGCTATCTATGATCAAACTCGGTTCAGCCGTTACATTGCGTTGAGGGTTTTTTTATTTTTTACAAAATTAATTATTTGTTTTTAGCTACACTATCCCTTTGTTCGGCAAAGGCTGTCCTCGTTTAATTCCACTACACTTGGCTTTGTCTTTTGTTTATTTAAAGCTATAAAATAGGCGATAAAATTATCTCATCGTTCATAGCTCTGTCCATTTCACGGTCGTGAGAAAACCTAGTGCCACTTTCGTGGGAGGCGTGCGTTATCATAATATTAACTCTCGAGGCCAGAGATCAAGATACAGGTTCTTATTATTTTAATGCATTTAGTACTGCTTATGTATTTTCAGGGATGTAAGATGTTCTCAGCTTTGTTTGAAATCAGAGACAAAATCTTTGCCATTAATGAAGTGCCTACCACGTTAATGGCACCTATCCTACCTCTTACTTTTGTTTTTGTTTTTTGTTTTTTGAGTGTACAACCTTTGTTTCCATCGTATAATCTACCTAATAATTTTAATTTTAATTTTACGTATGCACTGTATTACGTTGTACGTTTTTTGTCAATAAACTATACTTACTTACTCCAGTCCGTTGAAGTTAATGATCAGTCACATAAGCCGTTAGATATCCACAAGCATGACAATGCATCCCACCCATCAATGCATTGCCATAATCACTACTATTGGCAGGCGGATTGATAATAGCAGTACTGGTGTTGATTACTCTGGTGAAATTACAGGCACATGAGACTTTTCATATTCATGTCTGACGGTGGCGGACGCAGTGCAATGGTAGGGTGCGTCCTAGGTGGACGTGGCCTATGAGGTAATGCACTGTTCATAGGCAGAGGTTACCGCTTAACATCAGGTGGGCCAAATGCTTGTTCCATCATTCAAGTAATATAAAAAAAAAAAAAAAAAAAAAAAAACATGCCGATCCTCTTGTGTTATCCCTTAGTTGGCTTTTACGACATCCACGGGAGAAAACGTAGGGGCATATTCTTAGTCTGGACTTACCTATCACGAATTGGAAATTACTGAGTACGCAATGTAAATTAAAGTTACATAATCAAAACACCACGGGATTTTTAATAATTATTTTCTTCGAATCCGTGCGTCGCTTCGTCGTCTATCTCAGCTCATAAATCAAAGTCCTCAAAGATAGTATGTCTTACAACTCAGCGTCGTCTATGAATGGATTCTCTCCGTGAACCTGATTGGCTACTGTGACATAACTGTCCATCCGTCCGTCCTCTTAAACACCATGAACTATAAACACTAGCGAAAGTTTACTACGTAAGTGTCAAATAAAAACGAAAGTAAGTTATGTTGTAAGTACCTATTGATATTATTTTTGGCGGATTATTTTCATCAAGTGCGCTACCATGGTACTATGAACGTAGTTCTATGTATACTGTGTAATTATTTTGAATTTTTTTATACTTCTTGGAATGACGGATCAAGCTGATGGCCCACCTGATATTAAGAGGAAACACACCAAGGGATAGAGAATAAAAATATAGGTATTTGTAAAATCTATTGCTGTCGCGCAGACCTAAAACCTCCCCCCGCAGAGCGTGATAGAGACAACTGCAGCTTGGATCGACAATACCTATTAAAAGAACATAAAATCAAAGATTCGTAGTCCCCTGATTCCTTCTCCAAAACTTAACCAATTTAACAATTTTTTTTAATTAAAAATAAATGAAAGATTTAGCAGATTAGATTAGATTTAGTTCCTATGTTTTCATTTTTTTATAATTATAATCTAGTCAAATTTGTTTTCAGGATGTTTGAACTTTGACCATTTTTTTAGGTTTTTAAATGTCCATATCTCTTTTAATTAATTTATAAAAAAGGAAACATAGGGACATGCCATGGTGGCCATAGATTTTTTGGAAAAAAAATTGCTCCTCTGGCATTATCCAGGAAGAAAACAGGGGACTACGTTTGTATGGGAAAACGGCCCTTGTGTTTCCTCTTAAGTGGTAACCTCTGCCTATGAACAGTGCATTACCTCATAGGTCATGTCCACCTAGGACGCACCCTATGTGGCATTGCACTGCGTCCGCCATTCTGAGCCATATTATTGGCTTCTGAGGAAAGTCTCCTTCAGTTTCTACAATGTCAAGTGTAATATTGTAGTAAAATTAGATCAGTTCATCTGTCCCCGTTAATTCATAGCCTAGCTTTAATACTTAGTTTTTTGTTGGATAAAATATATCATTTTTTTTTTTTAATGATGTACAAGTTCACACAACATTATCTAGCCCCAAGCTAAGCCAGAGCTTGTGTTATGGGTACTAGATAACTGATATACTTAATACAATACAATACATAAATAGATATTTTTTATTATACATAGAAAACACCCAGAACACCCTGAACAAATATCTGCAGAACGCACAAATATTTGTTCCGAGGCGGGAATTGAACCCGCAGGCGAACCATCGCCAGCCGCGCCACAGAGGTCGTTTTTGGAAAGACATACAATAAAACACACTTATATTTAACTATAACACACATGTCATGTGCTTTCCGGTTAAAATGCCACCAAAACACAAACAAATAATAGGCTCTATCTCCCGTTTTGAAAAAAATCTCTTCAGGAAAACGCGAACTTTATGGCAGCAAAAATGTATAACAATCTCCCTGAAGGGCTCAAAGAGTTGTCCGGAAACCTATTTAAGATACATAAATGGTTAACAGAGAAGTGTTTTTATTCTGTGGATGATTTTTTGAATTTGAAAAATGACTTTGCTATTGTAATTTAAATTAAATTAATTATACCTATATTTTTATTTGTGAATTTAAAGTTTTTTTTAAAATATAATTTGATCTAAGTTATTTTAGTTTGCTAAGTTATTTTACCACAATATTTTATTTGATTAGTAGTATTAATGAATTGATTAAATATTTATTTTACCCAATGTATGTAATAGAGACGTACCTATTTTAAAATATTTGTTTGTGAAGCAAGAACATATTGTGCTCCTCACTATCACCTATCCTACCATGTTCTAGCAAATAAACTGATTTCATTTCATTTTAAAAGTACAATCAAATTATATTAAATGAAACGACATATATTCTAAAATGGCGGATGTATTCGAATAATGTTCAGCTTGACTAATAGGTACAAAAGTCAGGCCATTACGTATAGAAGGCTAAAATTGCTTGTCAAGAGAGTTTTTCGTATTTCGTAAGGACTTAAATTATGCATGACAAGCAATTTCGAACATATATGGAAACTTAATGAGCGAAGTGTTATTCTTCTACGTAGATATTTGCAGAACTCAGGTACTTTATGCTGCTTGTACACGGCGCGGGTAACATGCGCGGGTTACTTTCTTGCTTTGTAATGATGGTAGCGGTCTACACGCGCGGGTTACTTACTCGTGTTGTAATGGTGGTTGCGGGCTACATGCGCAGGTTACTGGCTTGTTGTGCTCTGATGGTTGCGGGCTACACGTGCGGGTTACTTACTCGTGTTGTAATGGTGGTTGCGCGCTACACGCACGGGTTACTTACTCGTGTTGTAATGGTGGTTGCGCGCTACACGCACGGGTTACTTACTCGTGTTGTAATGGTGGTTGCGGTTTACATGCGCGGGTTACTTACTCGTGTTGTAATGGTGGTTGCGGTTTACATGCGTGGGTTACTTACTCGTGTTGTAATGGTGGTTGCAGGCTACACGCACGGGTTACTTACTCGTGTTGTAATGGTGGTTGCGCGCTACACGCACGGGTTACTTACTCGTGTTGTAATGGTGGTTGCGCGCTACACGCACGGGTTACTTACTCGAGTTGTAATGGTGGTTGCGGGCTACACGCACGGGTTACTTACTCGAGTTGTAATGGTGGTTGCGGGCTACACGCCGCGGGTTACTTACTCGTGTTGTAATGATGGTTGCGGTTTACATGCGCGGGTTACTTGCTTGTGTTGTAATGATGGTTGCGGGCTACATGCGCGGGTTACTTACTCGTGTTGTAATGGTGGTTGCGGGCTACATGCGCGGGTTTCTTAGTCGTGTTGTAATGGTGGTTGCGGGCTACACGCACGGGTTACTTACTCGAGTTGTAATGGTGGTTGCGGGCTACACGCCGCGGGTTAATTACTCGTGTTGTAATGATGGTTGCGGTTTACATGCGCGGGTTACTTGCTTGTGTTGTAATGATGGTTGCGGGCTACATGCGCGGGTTACTTACTCGTGTTGTAATGGTGGTTGCGGGCTACGTGCGCGGGTTACTTAGTCGTGTTGTAATGATGGTTGCAAACTACATGCGCGGGTTACTTGCTTGTTGTGCACTGATGGTTGCGGTCTACATGCGCGGGTTACTTTATCGTGTTGTAATGATGGTTGCGCTACATGCGCGGGTTACTCACTCGTGTTATAATGGTGGTTGCGGGCTACGTGCGCGGGTTACTTGCTCGTGTTGTAATGATGGTTGCGGGCTACATGCGCAGGTTACTTGCTTGTTCTGCACTGATGGTTGCGGTCTACATACGCGGGTTACTTGCTCGTGTTGTAATGATGGTTGCGGGCTACATGCGCGGGTTACTTGCTCGTGTTGTAATGGTGGTTGCGGGCTACGTGCGCGGGTTACTTGCTCGTGTTGTAATGATGGTTGCGGGCTGCATGCGCGGGTTACTTGCTTGTTGTGCACTGATGGTTGCGGTCTACATGCGTGGGTTACTTACTCGTGTTGTAATGATGGTTGCGGTCTACATGCGCGGGTTACTTGCTCGTTTTGTAATGGTGGTTGCGGGTAACATACGCGGGTTACTTGCTCGTGTTGTAATGATGGTTGCGGGCTACATACGCAGGTTACTTGCTTGTTGTGCACTGATGGTTGCGGTCTACATACGCGGGTTACTTACTCGTGTTGTAATGATGGTTGCGGTCTACATGCGCGAGTTACTTGCTCGTTTTGTAATGGTGGTTGCGGGTAACATACGCGGGTTACTTGCTCGTGTTGTAATGATGGTTGCGGGCTACATGCGCAGGTTACTTGCTCGTGTTGTAATGGTGGTTGCGGGCTACGTGCGCGGGTTACTTGATCGTGTTGTAATGATGGTTGTGGGCTGCATGCGCGGGTTACTTGCTTGTTGTGCACTGATGGTTGCGGTCTACATACGCGGGTTACTTGCTCGTGTTGTAATTATGGTTGCGGGCTACATGCGCAGGTTACTTGCTTGTTGTGCACTTCATCCGTTGGTTGCGGGCTACATCCGTGGGTTACTTGCTCGTTATGTTGTGGTGGTTGCGGGCTACATTCGTATGCAACTCGCGCACTTCTTTTTATGGTTGCAAGCATGTTACTGTAAAAAGAAGTGCGTGAGTATCTTACGTGCATGAGTTTATGAGTTGCGTACATGTAACCGTGAAAAGCAGTATGCGAGTAGCTTACGCATGTAGCCCGCAACCACCATTACAAAACGAGTAAGTAACTCGCACATGTAGCCCGCAACCACCATTACAAAACGAGTAAGTAACTCGCACATGTAGCCCGCAATCATCATTACACGATGCACGTAACCCGAGAAAGTGTCTCAACATGCGCATGTCACCCGCGCCGTGTACAAGCACCTTAACTTACCTATCGATCTGAAATTTTTGTTCAATACACTTGGGCCCATTAAAAATGCTTCACTTTACGACATTAGCTCGCGGTGAGAAAACTGCTTCTCACGTATATATCCAGTTTTTTGCTTTTCCGTTTCTCTGTCATTGTACCGTGTTGCAATTAGTTTGTGTGAACTGATAATAATAACTCTACTAGTGTACGCACGCGCCCACCGGGACGTAACTAGGCCGGTTTTTATCACGACTCGGGTTAAAGAAAATTATTATGGAAATGCATACACTACAGACCGTTCACCGTAAGTTGGCACCTGCCATGGAATATTTACATGTGCCATCTTACGGTGAAAGAGCTGTAGGCACTTTATTACTGTATAGGTATAGGCATTGTTTTAATATATCACAATACATTTTTGTAAAACGGTGAGGTGAACGAGTAGCTTGCTAAGACACGGGTTTGATTCCCGCCGCGGAATAATATGAAATGTTCTCTTGATATAAAATCAGTACCTAACTATAAAATCATGTTTTTGGAGTTGTCTTCTTGAGAATCGAGTTTCATATTATAAGGCCCACGGTTCGCAAATAGATGGGGAGTAAAATCGAAAAAACGAACGTAAACAAAAAGTGAAGTCGTTGTGTTTTCCCTCTGCGCAACATGTTCGCGCATCTTATACTGAACTGGACTGGAGTAAACTCCAGTCGCGCGTCGGAGCTGACACACACCGTTTGTTTTACTTATATTTATTTTTTTACTGGGTTCCAAACGCCTAGAACCTATCCACGCATTTATCTGTAAAGTAGTCCGGCATCAAAGTATTCAGTTAGGTATATCAAAGAGATAACAAAAATATTGAAGGTCCATCTAACAAGAGTGTTACATAACATCCTATAAATTTTAGTACTGTGTTGATATTAATGTAATTACTTTCCATCTCAAACTCTATTGAATGGATGAGTCATAAATAGTTAGCTTATACAATTTTACGATTACCTTTCGCTAGCAACTCTGTCAGTAGAGACGTTTAATAAAGAGCTGTAATTACGTGTGGTCGATGTTTATGACTTAACAGTGTTTATGACTTATTTACAACAAAAACAAAACGTTTTATTGTAATACAATATATTTTGATGTGTATCATATTTTCTCTTGCTTTCCTGCAATCTGTGTGAATGTGTAAAATATTTCCTCTTGTTTGCCTGCAATCTGTATGAGTTCGTGAAACAGGACGGAAGTGCGTAACAGAATGCGCTATTTTTTCCGAGAGGTTGGTACTGCCAGCCATGTTGCATATTACCACGGAAGTGAGATGTCAGATGTTACACATCATATGCCACTATTGTAAGGCTCTCTTGTTTATTAGGGTTCTGTATCCAAAGGGTAAAATGGGACCCTATTTCTAAGGCTCCGCTGTCCGCCTGTCAACAGGCTGTAATCTCATGAGCCGTGATAGTTTGACAGTTAAAATTTTCAAAGATGATGTATTTCTGTTGCCGCCATAACAAAAACTACTAAAAAACAGAATAAACTAAATATTTAATATTTATATTTATATCATATATTTATATTTAATATATTAAACCATACTAACATACAGAATTTAGTTGAATTTTAAACTCTCTTCAGAAATTACTATCTTTTTTAATCATTTAAAATAGCTTGTTATAACATTTTTCGTGACAAAAAACAATTTGTTAGTAAATTATTGGTGCATTTCATTTGCAGAGCATAAGTTAGCAGCTACATGCTTAAATAACTACGAGCATTGTTCTCGGCAAATCTCTAGATTGTGCTCTGAGTGTTACAGTCGAGATCCGACACAACGAGGCCATTTTTTTGTCCCCAAGTGTAGGTTTTCACGCGCACCTAGGTGTGTATTGCAAATTGAAACATAACTTTCTTGTCATATTTTGCAATATTTTTATGCATAACTAGAGTCTGCCCGCACCTTTGGTCGCGTTAACCGCGGCACAGATAAAATAATACCGCGGTAAAAAGAAGCCTAGGTCTCAACTAATTTGACAAACTCTGTGGCGCAGAGGGCTATATTAGATGCGAGACGTATCGGGTTCGATACTCGCGACGGGGCAAATTTTTGTTTAATCTGCAAAAAAACTCTGGTCAGTGCGTTGTGGACTTGTGGTACCATGGTAATGAAATTTGCACATAAAATTTGGATTAATGGGGCGAAAAATCGATCAAGCTAGGTCTCATCTCTGGGAATACCCGATTTTCCTCACATATTTTTTGATTACGGTACGCTATTCGCTAATCTGTGTCAGTCACAGAATATTGAATAGGATGCTGTACCTCAGCAGAGCGCCAGATAGGTATGTACTAAGTTATATTGCTTCTAGATGGGAAGAATACGGACTCCAAAAATTACGTGTGCAAAATCCGAAATAATTATTTACTTTTTGCTTATGGGATAGTAATATCTTTTAATTTCTTCGTACACAATATAATATCTTACACAGTTAACTAACTAAGATAGTACCTATAAAAACCTCCAAAGGTTTGACTAGGCACTCACAATCGTCAAAAAGTTATAATTATGGGATTTACCTATTAATAAACACCGAGTGAAGCTCGGCCGCACCAGAGGGGCTAGTCTGCAAATTTGACAAGCAACTTACACGGCCGTGTGGTGTACACTTCATGGATTTTTGTACGGGATTTGAGTTTCTCAAGGTGCCCGGTAGGGGCGCTCTTCGATTTCTCCATACTAAAATCCGTGTAGTGTACACCGCACGGCCGTGTAAGTCGCTTGTCAAATTTGCAGACTAGCCCCTCAGATATTGATATTTCTAAACAAGCAATGAAACTGTGGCTCTGCAAATCAACTTACTGTCGTAACCGTAAAATTACCGTGCGGTATGAATTTACTTTTATCTTGACCCCAACCACAAAAGCAGACACAATTGCGTTATACAATTTTCATCACTTCATTCATTATTTTATTTTAGAATTTTCAAATTATATTATTTTAAAACAGATTTGTAAATCATGTAGGTATCATGTTTCTCAATCTGTATCTTTTCAACGAACCCCTACAAAGGACAATGGGCAAAAATGTATGGACAGTGGTACCCACTCCAATAGTCATAATTTATATGTCATTAAATAGACATTTTGATATAGAAAAAACGTCTACTAAATACTTATCCAATTCACCTGGAATTCAATTCATTGCGCCTGTCCCAATTCACGTTTGGAAAGCAATATTCCCGCTAAGTTTCATAAATGAGAATTAACTACAAACTACTTATATTAGTAGAAGAACGCTAGAATATGATTTAATTTAATTTAATTTTTAGTATGGAACATCAACAGAATTTACATGGTTGGGTGCTTACTATTGCTAGCTTAAGATCTAATTAACATGCAATTCCAATTACAGATGAACACATCGTGCACTAAACATTTTGCATAAACATAAGGTAGTTAAAAAAAAGACGACATAATAAGGCCAATGATGGCAGACAATACAACACAACTTGCTTACATAATTATAATCATCAAGGCATCAGAAAAATAAATTAAGTAATTAAATTTAAAAAAAAATACTATCTGTTTTTTTTTGACATGCTATAAAACAAACAATTGAACAAAAAACCTAACTTAAAAAAAAAAAAACGTTGAATTAAAATTTACGTACCCTTTATACAATCACGTGGATTTAGGGTTGGATAGAGTTAGATGATGAATTTACACACTTAGGATTCGATTACTGAAAGAAGTAAGAAAATTAAAGTTCTATAAATAAAAACTATATATTTTAGAATACTTATGTGTGTTGTGTGATGTGAATGCTTAGCTTGGGGCTAGATAATGTTGTGTGAACTGTGTCCAGCATTATTTATTATTTATTATTATTATTATTAATACTTAAGTAGTAGACTTTTTTTTTTAACACTGATAGACCTTTGCTTGACTTCGAGTTGAAGGGAGGGGAGCATGACGTGGTCTTAGTAAAAGAGTTTTGAAAGTGATGAAAAATATGAACAGACATGAAGATAAATTACATAGGAACTCATTTTCTTACATCGTCGATTTTCTTATATTGATAGTGGTGCATAATATACTCGTATATGCATAGTATGTTTATCTCCAAACGCAAGCAGATCTGAGACTGGTGGCCATAGTAAATATTTTTCGTCTGGGTAAGACCTTTTAAACGACACTAAATTCATATCTATTGGAGCCGGGTACCGGGAGCCGGGTACCATTTTGTCCATTGTCCTTTATAGGTATTATAAATTGAGTCATAGATTGAGGAGACTCATACCCGCCAAGTGCCTGCGGAGCGGGTAGTGGCACAGAACAAATAATAGTACAATGCGCGAAACCGATTCGTGGCGCTCTTGATCGACAATAGAAGAGCATAATAACAACAATTCATAAATAAATTCTTACCTAATTGTGTCATACTACTTCATGTCACGGGTTCTTTCTTGGTCACCCTACGTATATAGATCAGCGATCATTTTGAGGTATGGTGTCCCTGAAAAGGGCCAAGTGAAAGAACCAGTGTGGTGACAGCATTCAGTGCGCGTCGCAGAGGCTCCTCACACGCATATCTCAGATGCCTTAAAATTGTTGGTTCTTGGACATGTCGGTTTCCTCACGATGTTTCCCTTCACCGTTTGAGAGTACTAATAATGCGCACATACATTTTACGAGTGAAAAATCCATTGTGTAATCATTGCATAGTTAATATGATAATTAAAATTTAAAATAATATTAACACTGGGTTACAATAAAATAACAAAAACAATCCAGCGCTTTCTCCTAAGACTAAGATGAATTTTCAACCAGCATTGATACGCCATACTCGAGCGGAGCGAAGTTATTCACTAAACTGTATGAATATTGAACGATTACAATCTGTAACTGTGCCGTTTTCACGATAATTAAACCGATTACAGATTAATAAATAATTAATGATATTTATGATTTGATCATCAGGTAAGAGGTGAAATAGTTTGTTTTACAGTAAATAGAATAGCCGGTAGACCCCATCTATGATCGAATACCTTTATTAACAATTAGCCTTTAGTAGTCCACTGCTGGACATAGGCCTTCTCCATAGAAAGCCACGACGAACGATCCTAGACTGCCTCGATCCACCGACTTCAGCAACCTGCATGGTGTCCTTTGATCCAAACACAAACTGGAGTGTACTGCGTCGTCCGTTTTCATCCGTATATGGCCTGCTAACTTGCTAATTCTGAGATAATCACTTGAAACTTATTAATAACTGGAACTTTGCAGGTATATTTTTAACTTGAAACGGGATATTTACCATGATTTTTGAGTTTTGATTATTCCCGATATTTCGGCACAGTTGCATGCGCCATGATCACGGGAGAACTAAAGTCTTTGCGAGTAGATGTTATTGGCAGATATATCGATCTACTCTCTTTCTCACTCTTTTATTACTTGTTAATATGTACATAAGAGTAAGAGTCCTTCAGGACAGGCAACGCATTGGCAATACCTCTGGTGTTGCAGATGTCAATAGGCGACGGTAACCGCTTACCATCAGGCGGGCCGTAAGCCAGTTTGTCGAGCCATAACATAAAAAAAAAAAAAAAAACATAATCATGATAGTTTCAAAAGTTAATTTGCAGGTAAAGTTCATTAATACCATTATAACTTCAAAGCGTTTCCAAATTGGCGCATAGCAGTCGTCATTGAACAACCGAAAACGCTAAGCTGTACGTTTCGACCAATAATTAAAGATATCGTGACGGAAGTGGATGCATCGCGTGATGGGTAATTCGGTCGCCAGGGAAACCGATGATCGGCTGTAAGTACGTGAGCTGCCTGCAGTTTTGTACGAATTGGGGCTACTCGGATGTACGTGGCAGTGATCGGTGACTGAAACGCAATCGAACATTGATTTCACTTCGGAGGAGAGGTTTTATATCATGTGCATATTAATTATTTAAGCAATAACTATTATTGATAACCGTAGGCTAAGAAAGGTTCTCGAGTGGCGATCACAAAACAGATAACGCAAAATATAATTCACCCCTTTCAATGTGCCAAAGATATTATAGAGGTTGCAGGAAGGTAGTGGGTGGAGGTGGCACAAGACTGTTCGTCGTGGAATTCTATGGGACGGGGATATGTACAGCAGTGGACTTCTGTTGGCTGATGTTTGATGATTAATTAAGAGAAAATTAGCAGAATAAGACGAAATACAATTGTAGGAGAAATTTGTATCATCAACAAACAAGAAGAAACGCCCGCTCATAGATGCCTTGATACCGTTGAATTTGTAAACACCATATTACCTTAGTAGAAGCATATTTTAGCCCTTCACTGGCCCTTCGAGCCAAACAGTATACCTTGATACCTTGGAACCATTGGGCTATCAAAGCATTGTAGTCAGTGTAGTGGGAACCACTCAAACACAAAGGATACCTTACCTACATAGAATTCAATGGCATGCATTATGTTTCTGATTGTTTATCCTACAAATCTTTATTTTATAGAACTAATATAAGAAGGTATTTTTTTTTTACAAATACCTACACATTGACCTTAAAGTAAATGGACTTCGGGTCAGCGCTCAAAAGTGTCCGAACCGAAAAGTGACAAAACGTATAGTGTGACAGTTCTGACAAGTTGTATCCGTCCATTGCTGCTTGATTATTGAACATATTTGAAGGACTAGAGTGTGAACCGGAGGTGTATCCAACTCATTTGTCTTCGTTCGAATTTTAAAAGGGCCCATATTTTGACGGTCGTAGTGTATAGAATGCACTAAGCACGAATGCACTAGAAGTCCATCGTATAGTTATTAAAAAGTCTTACAAATTAAACAGTTGTAAGTCATTAATACTGATCCAAATCACTACCAGATAGAAGCGTCCCTAAGATGCTGGCTGCATTGCCACGCTGAATGGCAATACTATAACGTAGAGCCAGTTGTTCAGGTTATATTATGTAGTTTCGATATCATAAACAATATTGATAAATAAATCCATTCAAGTATTTATGTACAAACTAGCATCACCGTGGCCGCGTGATTTGTGGTACACGTTGGCTAGCGACCTACCTACTCGTAGGTCTTGCGAAATGGGAGATAACAAGTTTTTTTGTGAAAAGTAATATATTTTTCAATACAAGCCTCGGGCGGCTTGACAAACTCCGACACCAGAGGCCAGCACTACCTCATACGAAACGAAACGAATACAAGCTTTTATAAAATTAGTGATCTTTACCATGTGCTGATCTAAATGAACCTAAACACGGCCAGTCTACTATTATCCCTCGAGGATTTCCATTTCCACCTTCCATCTCCATCATCAGATCAGCTCGCTGTCACCATCATATTGTATTACAATCGGAACTTGACAGGTATGCCAAATTTCAGCTCAATCGGTTGAGGATAACTGCTTTAAAATTCAGTTGCAAGATTCCACCCGGATTCCACCCAGAAAAACAAACATAAAAAAGCTTCGCTAGCCATCAAAATCAGATACCTCGCAACAAACAAACACACTAACTCTAGTATTTATAATATTAGTAAAGCTACATATAACTAGAACATGAAAGTGGTGGGCCGTGTAACCATGACATTGTCAAACCGGTGGTCGCCACGTCAGTATTCGCCAGTTAACAAGTACTTACTTCTGTCCACTTTCCTTTTTAATATATTTCCCCAATGCGTAGTATTTTGTAACTTGAAAGTGGAATTATAATGCAAAGAATTTATTTATTACGAAATTTTAAGTTTATTAACTATGAAATTGCAATATTTTAAGTTTATAGGTCCATGTTTTGCTGTATAAGTAATTTAATTAGTAATTTAAACAACAATTTTAGGTAGTAGTAGAGCTTTTTTGTGAAAGAGTTCGTCCGGGAAAGTACTACCACCATACCTATTTCTGCCGCAAAGCATTAGTGCTCGCATTACTGTGTTCCGGTTTGAAGGGTAAGGGTGCCGGTGAAATTACAGGCACATGAGACTTTTCATCTTTATGTCTCAGGGTGGCGGGCGCAGTGCAATGCCACATAGGGCGCGTCCTAGGTGGACGTGACCTATGAGGTAATGCACTGTTCATAGGCAGAGTTTACCGCTTAACATCACGTGGACCATCTGCTTGTTCAGTCATTCAAGAAGCAAAAAAAAAGAAAAAAAAAAAGAAAAGTTTATTAGTTCCTAGATTCTTCAACCAAAATACTTTTTATTTTGGGCGAAGCTTAGATTAGCAAAATTACTGAACTTGAATATTTCTTACAGGCGCTGTTGTGTGACCGGCCTAAGAATAGTTCCCTCCGTCTCCTCCCATGGATGTCGTAAAATCTGATTAAGGGACTAACAAAAAAAAACCGCACCATGGTATGGATAACAGCATTCACCTGAGTACATAACACCTATACTACGATCACCAATTCGCTTGGCAAGCGTGCTGAATATGGCAAATCCCCCATTTCATTCTATAGGGTAGGCTACGTCTAACAGTGGACTTCTAAAGGCTGCTAATGATTTATTACGGCGGTGTTCGAGTAAGTTAACTAGGTAACAGTAGGCAAGGAACTTCATTTGCTTTCTGGTCCAATGACTCTTACCAAGCTATTCCAGAGAGATCAGGAATTAAAGGTTTCACTACAGCAGAATGCTGTTGGCGCAACTCCGCACTCTGCTGAGCAATGAGGCTGTTTTGTTGTGGATAATGGTATAAAAACCATTTAGCCACGTATCCGCAAACATAGTAAACTCACTGCAGAAGCAAGGCAGACTGTTCAGCATCTTTAATCCATTATTAAATTTAGCCATTTTTAGGGTTCCAAAAATTACGGAACCCTTATAGATTCGTCATGTCTGTCTGTCTGTCTGTCTGTCTGTCTGTCCGTGTATGTCACAGCCACTTTTTTCCGAAACTATAAGAGTTAGGCTGTTGAAACTTGGTAAGTAGATGTATTCTGTGAACCGCATTAAGAATTTTATACAAAAATAGTAAAAAAACAGTAAATTTTTGGGGTTCCCTATACTTAGAACTGAAATTCAAAATTTTGTTTTTCATCGAACCCATTGGTATGGGGTATCTATGGATAGGTCTTCAAAAATTATATTGAGGTTTCCAATATGTTTTTTTTATAAACTGAATAGTTTGCGCGAGAGATACTTCCAAAGTGGTAAAATGTGTATGTGTATGTGTGTGTGTGTGTCGCCCCCGTAACTTTTAAAATAAGAGAATCATAAAACTAAAAAAAATATGATGTACATTACCATGTAAACTTCCAACGAAAATTGGTTTGAACAAGATGTAGTAAGTAGTTTTTTTTTATAACGTCAAATCGTAATCCATCCAAGAACTTATTTATTATGTTACTTGCTGCAACGGAACCCTTCATGGGCGAGTCCGACTCGCACTTGGCCGCTTTTTTTAACATAGTTAAACCACAGGCCGCGTACAATTATGTTTGGCAATAGGCGAGTACTTTTCACTTGCCTACTGCAACGAATCCGAAATAAGGAGATCCGTACAAAAACCAAGATTACCGAAATAGCTCTCAGAATTATCAAGTTGAAGTGAAGGTGGCAATTTGCAGAACTTATTACCGATAGGGGATAAAGGTTATCGAGTGGCGACCACAAGCAGACACAAAAGAGGAAGAACCTTCTCTCGACCAAAGACATTATAAAAGTCACAGGAATTTGGTGGATGGAGGCGGCTCAAGACCGTTCATCACGGTATTATATACTAGTGGACTTTTATAGATTGATGACAATGATGAATGCAACGAGCGAACCTACGTACCAGCAGGTACGTACATCTTACCAAAATGCCCTAAATTCCCTCTCAGCTTCAGCCTGGTCGTGAAGGTAGTTGGTAACGTATTACCAAGATATTTAGATAAACTTATCAATAAAACTTTCATATTTTAGTTGATATTTGAAAATCTCAACAAAACTGCTAAGCTCAAGTGGGAATGGGCTGGTCAAGTAAATCGGGTGGGCGAAGATAGTCCATAGGTACCTGAAGACGGAAGGCGACGACGGGGCCGGCCGAGAAGGCGTTGGCGGGACAATCTCGAGGCTTACGGGAAAGAGTGGTGGGAAAGTGACAAAAATTTGGAGGAGACTTTTGCCCAGCAGTGGGACACTACAGGTAAAAAAAAAGCAAATCTAATAATTTTGCAGAACATGAAATAAATCTACAAAACGAATCATAAAATATTCAAATTTCTATTAATGCATGCATAATTAGAAGGATACTAAATTGAAAATCTGCATACATGGCTGATGATGATGATGAATCATAATTAAATTCATCATGAATATCAAATGAATATTCTAAATTTGAAAAATAAAACATTACCCTGCTTCAGATTACCGTATTTTTTTCCTTACATAATAGGACTTTTATAAATTGTATTACATGCTTGAAGTCTTTCAAGCATGTAATTAAATTTAGGGCTGATTTCTTTATTTAATTATTAAATCAAGTTTATTTAATACAATTATTAATAGTATATATAAATACATAGACTCAGTGGGTTACACTATCATGGGTATATAGATGTGATAAGTGGTGAGTTCATCACCGCCATTGCATCCCACGAATGGCTCGGCTACCAGTTTCTACCAGTTCCCTAAACAAGCTAGCGCCAAGACAAATCTTAACCTACGAATCTTTAACAAGTCCGAGAAAATTATTAATAGTATTTTTATTAAATAATTCATACCTGTGACAAATTCAAAGGAGCTCTTCCAGGTGGCGTGGTAACCTGGCTGGCCACCAGCGAGGCCAGCGCCAGCCGCTGCGACGAAGACATGGCCCTGATGATGGGCAGGATCTGTGCAAACTTGCCCGCATGGTCCTTCCTGTCCATAGCTCTCTTTACTGCATCATTTGCCATCCGTTCTTGTGCCCTGAGGGTAGTTGACGACTTGTAGTTCTTCACCAATGACCTCCTTGTTGGTTGAATAAAGTCGTCCAGCTCATAGTGTTCCAAGGAGTCTATATTGTATTGAGGCCGATGTGAGTTAGTTACGCCTGATGGCTTGATTATTCTAACAGGAGGCTTTACTATTGTCTGATAATGCCTCGACTCCTGGGCTATCATCACCTCATCAGCATCGCTTTCGAATTCAAAGTCTTTTATATCCTCAGCTTTGGACACCACAGCACACGCCAATATCAAAAGTCTTAAAGTACACGCCATATTTTTAAAGAATTAATTTTATGTCATTATTTATCGTCACTCACACAAGAACGGTTTAAAATTTAATAAAGGAACATAAATAAAAGCGCGCGTTCATAAGTTTTCCAATGCGCGAGCGCAGTTACTCGCTCCGCAGTAGAATGGCATGCGAGATACTCGTACACACACACAAACATACTCTCTCATCTTGTATTTACTGTGAGTTAATTCCGGAACTGCTAACTTTCACCCGCAAAGGTCAGAATTGGTCAAATTCTGATAAGTCTCCATGACATGTCAATATTATTAACAATGGGATTGTATAATGTAATTTTAAGTCTGTTAGAATAATCACCTACTTACCAACCAACACTAGCCACAGCAAATCATTCCTTATTACTTAAAAGTAAGGTACATTCAGAGTTTTTGCAAGAAACTTGTAGACCGATAGAATGATATTGCATTTTTAGCTAATAGAGATGCTTTCACACTCCTTATTGTTATCGAATGTTACGAAAGCAATCACTATGCTCCATTACAAAGATTTAATCTTTTAACCATGCATTATATTTTGAACTCTATAATTGAGGCGATAAAGACCGTCAGTCGTTGAATTTAATTAGTTACACTAGCGTATCATATCGCTGGATACATTATGTACAATTTCGGGCATCACAAGTTGGATATCGAATTGCGAAGTATTTTTAATTTTATCATTTGGTATTCCACGAGCTCAATACTTCTGTCTCCCTTTTTAAGAGATAACTTTTCGACCATCTTCAATCGACAATTAATCCATGTAGATTAGATACTCTCCGAAAGAGTGTTACTACACCCACTCGGTTCACTTCCGTTTGATCAAATCGAGTATCGACTGACGATTAACGTGGAAAAATCTGTCTTTCATGTCGGTAGCACCATAACAAGGCTTGAGGTCAATAAATACCTGTTGATAAGTCTTGGAAAGACACTGTACCATCCTATATTGGAACTGCATCACAATCAGAGCGTAGCGCGCGCCTTCAATAATCTCTCCGCATTGAACGAGAATGTAAACCAATACCCATACCATAGTTTGTTAATCTGCAGATATACATTTTTAAGATCTTTCAAGAGGTTACTGTCTTAAATACAAACGCAGCATTCAGGATAGTGACAGCCCATAAGTTGAAAAAGTGTACAAGGTACCTCTTAGTAAATAAAGTGTACAAGGTACCCCTTAGTAAATAAAGTGTACAAGGTACCTCTTAGTAAATAAAGTGTACAAAGTACCTCTTAGTAAATAAAGTGTGCAAGGTACCTCTTAGTAAATAAAGTGTGCAAGGTACCTCTTAGTAAATAAAGTGTACAAGGTACCTCTTAGTAAATAAAGTGTACAAAGTACCTCTTAGTAAATAAAGTGTACAAGGTACCTCTTAGTAAATAAAGTGTACAAGGTACCTCTTAGTAAATAAAGTGTACAAGGTACCTCTTAGTAAATAAAGTGTACAAGGTACCTCTTAGTAAATAAAGTGTACAAGGTACCTCTTAGTAAATAAAGTGTACAAGGTACCTCTTAGTAAATAAAGTGTACAAGGTACCTCTTAGTAAATAAAGTGTACAAGGTACCTCTTAGTAAATAAAGTGTACAAGGTACCTCTTAGTAAATAAAGTGTACAAGGTACCTCTTAGTAAATAAAGTGTACAAGGTACCTCTTAGTAAATAAAGTGTACAAGGTACCTCTTAGTAAATAAAGTGTACAAGGTACCTCTTAGTAAATAAAGTGTACAAGGTACCTCTTAGTAAATAAAGTCTTTCTACTCGTAGTAATGCACTCCAGTATAATATTGCAGTTTGAAGGTATCCACAAAAAAATACTTTCCCGCTGAGAATGTTAAAAGGACGAGAACAATCTGTTGTTTCATTAGTAATTCGTGTAATATTAACAGATTATGCTAACCTTAGCAGGTTATGACAATTATATTTACCTGAAAATGAAGATGTTTTAGTATTACTGAGTAAAATAGAAAATCCATTTCATCAGACAGCTTTATAGTAACAGAGTAGCAGCTAATAACGATAGAGCAACACTTTCGATGGAAACCGCATAGAAGGGACTCGCTTACAACTCAATTTTGACAGGCGCGTTTCTATAGAGTGTCGAAATATACTAGCAAGATATCTAGTTGTTACAGATAAACCAAAAAACAAATGAATCTCATCTACTCTATGAAAGAAAGTAGAATAAAATATTTTTATATTTTTAATGAAATAAATTGTATTTTTATTTTTAACAACAATATTTATAGTAATATTTAGTTTATAACAAAATAAAATATACAAATATACAAAATCATAGCTAGAATTGTTCTTACAAAATGGACTCTAATTCAGCAAAATATGCAGGTTGTAAAAGAGGTTACCGCTTAACATCAGGTGGGCCATCCGCTTATTCCATCATTCAAGTAGTATAAAAAAAAACCTGCGCTGGTATAGTGTTAGAGCCTTTTTCTAACAAGAGAACGACAAAAACAGCAAACTTGTATCTGAATCTAAAAGTTAGGGACCATAGCTAGTGATTTCACCAGCAAACGATTCAATAAACTATTCTCATAATTTTCTGGTCTTTATCTTAAGTAGTAGTCTGTTTCATCTATTATTGAATCACGAAATACAGTAGTTATTGGGTTTCGGCTAGCTTATTACGTATCTTGCAATAGCAATGCGATAGCAATAATTGCGCAAGAATTGCGCGATCATCGCATCCAAATCGCAAATTCAGTTCAATATCAGAGATACGTAATACGAATTTGCAATTTGGATGCGATAATCGCGCAATTTTTGCTATCGCTTTGCTATTGCAACATACGTAATAAGCTAGCGGTCCTTCTTAAATTAAACCTGTCAAAGTCGAGTTGTAAGTGTGTCCCTCCTGTAGCACATTCTCTGACAATGTTAGGCAATGCAGTTTTATTTACAGGGAGCTCACAAAAATTCGTAAATTTAAAATTCCAAAATTAGCTTTAGAATTCCTGCAAAATTACAGTTGGAATAATTACATACTGGAAATGTTAACAGAGCCTACTATAGAAAAACAACAATTGGTTCAGTTTTATTAGCAAAACTGCTGTAAAAAATTAATCACCAGCTTCGACCAAAGTAAAAAGGATCAACAGTCTCTATCTGTTGCCGCAAAATAAGGAACAGGCGCACATTCTGTGACAATTTTGGTCAAGTCTAATTAATAATTTTAAGAATTTATGAATTTTATATAGTTGTATTATATAGATACTAGTATCCACCCGTGGCTTCACTCGCGTTTTAGCTTTTTTTCAATCCAGGTCTATGTGTATACCAAATTTCACCGAAATCGGTTCAGCCGTTTCAGCGTGATTGAATATTATTTCAGCATTAATAATTAATTATTTTTGACGACCTCTGTGGTACGGCGGGCCTGCGACGCAGAAGGTTGCGGGTTCGATTCCCGCCTCGGGACAAATATTTGTGCGATCTGCATATATTTGATCAGGGTGTTCTGTGTATTTTCTATGTATAATAAAAATATCTATCTATGTAATGTATTGTATTAAGTATATCAGTTATATACCCCATGTACCCATAACACAAGCTCTGCTAAGCTTGGGGCTAGATAATATTGTGTGAACTGTCCAGCATTATTTATTTATTTTATTTATTTATTTATAAATAATCGTCATAACATAATATTTTTTTTTTTTTTTTTTTTAATTTATTAATCATCTCATCAGCCTACAGAAGTCTACTGCTGAACATAGGCCTCCCCCATAGAATGCCGAGACGAACGGTCTTGGGCAGCCTCCAGCCACCACCTCCCTTTGAACTCTATAATGTCTTTAGTCCATCAAAAGTACGGAATCCCTCTTTTGCGTCGTACGATTTGATGTCGCCACTCGATAACCATTTTTGCCGACGGTTATAATTTCTGGGAGCTATTATAGCCTGCCCGTTTCCACATCAACTTGCTAATTCTGAGAGCTATGTCGGTCTTGGTTCTTCTACAGATCCCCTCATTCCGGATTCTATCTCGTAGTAAAACTCCCGGGCATAGCTCTCTCCATAGCCCACTGCGGAACTTTGAGCTTTCCTATGCGGCCACGTCTCAGTGCCTTAAGTCATCACTGGCAACACGCACTGATTATAGACTTTATTCTTGAAGCATTAGAAATCGCTTCTAAGCGATAAGACCGCCCATTGTACTTTTAATTATGTAGTTAGGTTTTGTTTCTCTTTGTTTTGTATTTTTATTTATTAAGGTGTACAATAAAGTATTTTCTATCTTCTATCTATCTTCTATGGTTTCCGTGACGAGAAGATATAATAAAAATATAATTTCCCGAACGCTTGGATTCGTCGGCTTACCTCTTTCACAAAGTTGGACCCACCGTTGAATTTCAGAATTACGTACTTTGGGCAACCTCTGTAGCGCGTCGGGCGAGTAGCCGGCTGAGATGCGAAAGGTTGCGGGTTCGATTCCCGCTGCGGGACAATGTTTGCATGATCTGCAAATATTTGTTCCGGGTCTGGGTGTTATGGTACCATGGTATTCGTAGTTTCTGATACCCACAACACAGGGAATCCTAGTATGGGATCAGGACTCTGTATGTGACTGTTGTGTGTTATGTTATGTTTTACATTCCCAGAGTCATGAAATTTCATGATTTCTATATTTACTTTTTTCACTACTTTTTTTTTTATTTTGAATGTAAATTAACCCTTTTTTAAGGTATCTAGGTAGTAGTGTTAAAGACCCACAATCACAGGCAATATTTTCTATAATATCTACATATTGTGTTTACATTAAAATGTACATATGTAATTTTTTTTTGTGTTGTTGTTTCGTGCCATTTCCGTGCGTCAACCGAGGTCCGTGCTGAAAACCAGCGCTGCTGTGTAGTACTGCAGCATTATGCTGAGCACGGACCCATTTTGACAGCACTATACACGGCACAGTTTATATTATAAATTGTACCGTATATGGTTTTTATCAAAATAAACTTTTACTTTACTTTACTTTACTTTACTAAAGACTATTAGATCCCGTAACAGGCAAAAGACTGACAAAGAGACTGTGAAGCCAGTGGGATAGCCATAAAAATGTACAACACCCTATAGTTCTGGCGTGGCATGCGGCAATGCACAGACAATATGCAGCACCCTCTAGTTCTGGCGTGGCATGCAGCAATGCACAGACAATATGCAGCACCCTCTAGTTCTGGCGTGGCATGCAGCAATGCACAGACAATATGCAGCACCCTCTAGTTCTGGCGTGGCATGCAGCAATGCACAGACAATATGCAGCACCCTCTAGTTCTGGCGTGGCATGCAGCAATGCACAGACAATATGCAGCACACTCTAGTTCTGGCGTGGCATGCAGCAATGCACAGACAATATGCAGCACCCTCTAGTTCTGGCGTGGCATGCAGCAATGCACAGACAATACCTATCACAAAGAAAGTACAAGTCATGACTGCAGACCGCAGAGCGGTTACATTAAAAAGCTGAAAGGTTTCCTTGTTTCCTAGCTAATAACGAATCAATTTAAAGCTGCCTCGGCTGATGGAGTGAATGTTATTTGAATCATATTTTTAGGTCGATGCACCTAGGTAGGTACGTGAAGAAGTAAACTACTTCTTAATAGAACTTGCATTACATTAGAGACACAATCTTTGTTTCTGTGTGTGTGTGTGTGTGTATGTGTGTGTGTGTGTGTCTTTTTGTGTGAAATTTTGTTTGTTGACACAAATAAATGATTTTCTTTCTTTTTTTATTTCTTTACATTACGCCCTCTATCTCAAAAACAGTTGAGCGCATGAAAAAAAAATCAATTAAAATTTGTCGCAAATTTTATATTCTCCAATTTTTATGAAGATGTTAATATCATTGGAGCAAATGACGCGTGAGTGATGTTAATATAACACACGCGTCAAAAAATATATTTAAATCTCTCGACTGCCCATTTCAAAAAAAATGAAACTAGTCAACTGCTCAAAGTCGCGGGAAAATTCAAACACTTGAAAAAAACATTCCCGCGCTTTGTAAAAACGCCTTTGTAATGAGTCTACATCATCGATATCTAGTACTATATCGATGGTCTACATGCTGTTTTTTGTATTTTTCAACAATACATACACATATACTGATAATTACATAAAAATATTGATATGATTTCGTACAAAAAGTTTCCAGAAAAACCGAAAGAAAAGTAGAGAAATTGTACCGAAATTGGGAACTGAATTTTCAAACTTTTTTGTTGTTGTGTTTTTGGGTATTTCCTTTCATCAGACCGATGTTACTACGTGAAAAAAATATTCTACTATCAAATTTAATCGCAGGATGTATCCATAGCTATGATATTTGTTACTACTAGTCAATTATGTCTAGTGGAACGCCCGTGACTTCGTCTGCTTCGAGTTTTTTTACGAACTAACTTTAACACCCCGCTGAATTTCGGGAATTCCTTTCTTATTGCACCCCTAGACCACAAAATAAATATAACCTTTAAATTTCAGGTCTCTAGTTCTTACAGTTTAGCCAGTGAGTGAATGAGTGAGTCAGTTAGTTACAAAACTATTTTATATATATACATAAATATTGATATGTAATTGATATGTGATATGTAATATGTAATTTTTCTTTTATATCTTACTAAAATTTGAGCTCAATTTTAGCGCTCCGTTCACTGTAGGATCCACAGTCAAGCTCCACGTGTGGACCCCTTGATGGAGGGATTCAGAAATAACGCGTTTTCCTTTACAAAGTAAACAGCAAAAACAGAAGCTAACCAGTTTTATAAAATTTTAGCAGCTTGTTATATAGAAGTGATTTCTCCAAAAGTATAAAAATAATACAAAACATAATTTCGTACATTACTTTAATTATAATAAAATAATTATTTCTTACAAAATACATCAGATCTCATTACAAACCAAATCATAATTACAATTTATTAGAGACTAGAGAGTAATATCAAACCAACGAAAACAAAAGACTAATATAATAAGGTGCGAACATTTACATTTTTAAATTTTATAATATTTCAGTTATTCTTTGAAACACTTAATTTTTTTGTATGTATTTCATAACTTAATAATACAAATCAGATATGCATTTTGTTATGTTCTACGAAAATAATTATGAGGAACATTATTCAAACTATCAAAAATATTTACAAAAACAAATAACTCATACCATAGAAGCACCATTGCGATCCAACAATTATAGGCAAAAACAATATATAAATATTTAAAACGTGCTTGAACCATCTAAAAATGATTCAATCAAATACTAAAATACACATCAAATAAAATATACATGTTCATAAAACTCTTAACACAAACAGTTCTGTTACAATAATTTATATTACAAAATCGTAACTCAATAAAATACTGTTATAAATAAATCTATTTACATTATACATTATTATACACAATTTTCAATTTTATAAAATTGAAATGTGAAATTATGTCATGATTTCAACAAAAAGTTCTAAATCACACATAAAGCTAACCACACAAGTGAAATGTGTGTGAAACATTCAATACTGTGCCAGTGATTTACAAAACATAAATGATTATATTACAATTAACTTACAAATAAATAAATAGTAAATTAGTAGGTTCTTAAGTACAGGCGTAAGTAGTATAACACAAGACCTTAAATATAAGACCCCCTCATAGCTTGAAAGATATTTTCAAAATAATACAATTCAAAGTCCAACGTACAGGTATAGCGTTTAACTTACTAGCCTCCTGAGGTATGGGAGCGGCACGGGAGGGTGGTGATTTTCTTATGTCAAATGTTTAGACAAGACGCATACGAGATTAGCAACCGAAGATGGGTCCTCGGATTAGAGCTCAAACTAAAGATGTTGTTTATAATGTATATAATTTTTTCAAGGTTAGGTTAGGTTAGGTTAGGTTAGGAAATCTGATCCAAATTCTGCCGAGCATGAAAACGATATACGACGACTCAGATAACGAAAGTGATTCCAGTCATACTGACAGTGATTCGAGTAGCGATATGTACATAAGCTAATAAATTGAAAGTTCAGTTGAAAATATTGATATTAGTATTAAATAGCAGCGTTTTACCTGAAATAAAACGCATATTAAAATACTTACCTCACTGGAAGCTTTATATTGAGAAAGCATATCCGTTTCCGTCGTATTTCAACCAGTTTTCGTACTTTTAATCCGAGTATTTCCGATCCAGTGGCGACACCTGGCGGCCGCGCGCCATTTTAGTTTCATAAAATGAAGCGCGCCATCTTGACTTCATTGGCTTAATTCCACCAGGCAGAATTAAAAGTGAAAGCTTCCAGTGAGGTAAGTATTTTAATATGCGTTTTATTTCAGGTAAAACGCTGCTATTAAAAAACTAGACCGTCACTGGAAGCTTTATATTGAGATCTGTTTGTTATCGCCTGGTGACGCCACTTGCAAATTAGTAGAAAACTTAATTTAACGCCAATGTGATAAAACGTTATAAAATAACAACTGTAAGTATCATACTGTGTATCATAGTACATGTAATATTTTACAACCATAAAACTTAAATATATAAGTATTCTATCCAGCAATCAATAACATCCAGAATCAACATTCTTAATTAATTTAGTAACATTTTCAGAATGATTACTGTTGATTACTTCTCGTCTGTAAAACTACTGGAATGTATTAGCTGTTCACCAATTCCCTCGGGACAAGATTTCATGGAAGATCATCAAGGGGATGATTTTTCCAACCAACTTTTGGAAGCTACAGCAGATCGGACGCTTCCTGGAGCTGCCTGTAATGCCAGCTTCTTTGAAAGGTTTGACCCAGTCTGCTATAACTGTGCGCGAGGCGGGCATTGCCACACCTCTTACTGTTATCATCATCATCAACATAATCATCATGCACTTTCCGTTCAACATTACTGTATTTACTGTAATAAACAGATTAAATGATTTAGCCGTGTTACGTCTTTCATTTAATAATGCTTTAGTTTTTTCTATCCATAATATGGGATTTAAATACGATTTACTTAATCAAAAGTAGGTTTCAGACTGTATAATTACTGCTGACAGTCTTTGAACTGAACTGTGGCCAAAATATTATATTCGTATATCTAACACACTGGGTAGGATCTAACACTGTATGTAACTAAGTAAGGTCAGGACATGTATGAGTCTTCCTGAACAAAGCAGTAATAACATTGCGGTCTGACGCGATAAATGAAATAATTATTCATATCTACTGTGTAGTTAGTTAGAAATGACGTAAGCTTACTAACTTCCCAGATGGGTGGTTTGGAAATCTTTGGATTTTTTAAGCCAATCGACTTTAAAATTATTATGTTTCACGAGAATGTGAGAACTTAAGCGACTGGATGTTTCAGCGTTACATAGCGTAGAAACGACAAACTCGTGCAAAAGAATATGAAAAGTGATAAATTAAATGTAAATCAAATAGAAATTGAGCTAGTTGCGCACCCGAAGGATTTTCAGAGGTTAAAGTTTTTCGAATTGGACCAAGAAGTCCAACGTTTCCATGCCACCTCGTTTTCAGAGTAGACTTAAGCCAAGAATTTCTAAGCAAGGATAATTGTTCTGTGTTCCACGTTTCTACAACCTCGGACCACCCCCTCATTTCCACACTTCAAGGGTGATATTCTCGACCCCCGGAGGTGAGAGTCCCGTCGACGTGTCTATTAGATGTTTCTGTAGGATTTTTAGGGTTAACGGTGCTGTCAGCGAGCAGGCTTTGAGATCCTATCGCCAAAATACCATTTACCATCGGGGTACTACTATTAAGTATATTCCCGTTGACTGATTTAGGAGACTCATACTTTGGAATTAGGAACGGTGGTGGAAAACATCCACTCGAGCGGGTAGTTCCATGGAACACTGAACGCGTCGTAAAATAGAGCTTGACTGTCTATCAGGTCTCGAGATACATAATTGAAAACAACATGCGTGGTTTCTGAGGCAAACAAATTTATCATTGGGGTTCCCCACTTTGCAAACATTATGTCCACACAGTTGGGTAGAAGGTGCCAATCCGGCGGTCGGCGATGATGCAACAACGGCATGACTGTTGTATTTGCCTGGGAGATAGTGTATGCTGAAGTGTATTTGATGGTGATCTAGTAAACTCAGAATTTGACAAGTTATTTCCATCAGGGGTAATGATTTCGTACCTCCTTCTTTCCATAGATGAGCGACTGCGGTCCTGTTGTCACATTGTATGAGGATCGAACTGTGATGCAGTCGATGAGTTTTGCTCTGACAGGCATGAGTATGGCCAGCATCTCTTTTTGATTGCAGTGTAGTGCTTGCTCTTCTTGTGACCAAGTGCCCAAGAGGGCCAGATCGTTTAGTTTTGCCCCCCAAGCCAAGTCTGATGCATCTGTTGCCAGAAAGTTCGTTGGAGGAAGGTCATGACATTCATTACCCTCCTCCATGGATGTAGCATCGTTGAAAACTGTAAATTTCAAGTCCACCAACTCAGTTCTTCGGAAACACCCTGAGGCAGTTGGTAAGCCTTTGATGAAAGGTCTGGTAGTGAATTCATGAATATTATTAACTTTCGATGACTGAGCCGTCCTCGAGGAACAACAAAGCTGGCGAAAATTAGGAGTGCTATTATACTTTGTAAATCTTTTAGAATCTAATTTTTCTGATCGAGCACCTGATTTACTTTTGTGATTATTGCCATCGACTTTTCTATTGGCAGGGATTTTAGATTGTCTTACGGTCTCCACAACACTCCCAAATAAATTATGCTTTTTTGAAGTTTGAGAACGGATTTCTCGAAATTTATTTTCCAAACCAGAGTTTGCAACTTATGTACTGTGAGTTAGACATGCTCGCGAAGCACATACACACATGTGTACACTTTAATGTAATATAAGTTAATTGACGAGATAAACAAGGATTTTTACTTTCCATCTTTCTCGTAATGTTTGAGCCACCCAATTTGTCGGTATTGAAAAGGTTTTAGGCGCCGTGCTTAACCCGAATGAGAGCCAAGTCATCTCTAGCAATTCTCGGTACAAGGCGTAGGAACCGCCTGTGCGACTTTGTTATTTTTAGATGAAAATAACCTTGGGAAAGATCTTCTTTGCACAGCCAGTCTTGTGGTTGCAAGAAATCCAGAATACGATACATGTTTATGAGGTGGAAGGGATCTGTCATGACATTGTCGTTTAGCGCTATGAGGTTGAATATAGGGCTGATTTGTCGGATTTTGGCACCAGAAACAGAGGGGATATGAAACTTTGCGAGAGTTGAGATACTTTTAAAATGCCTTGTGTTTACAGATATTTCCTCTAATACAGGAGTATGAAAGGGACCTCTGATCACATTTGGGTACACAAAGCGAGGTTTTTAAAAGGATGGTAGGTATGCGATACCCCAGAATTAACCTTAACACAATATCTGGTGCTCTCATTTCCTTTCACTGCAAGTGGAAGTGCGCTAACTGACCTGCTTAAAATCGTTCAGAGTCATTGTATCTTTTTTTTTTTATTTCCTCTGAAACCTGTAAGCATTGGAGCGTCCTCGGTTACTTCCACGATCGGGCCGCGAGCCTCGGTTGTGAAATGACCCTCTTTCATTGAAAACTGTGGTGCTCATACTGGATATTCGAGGGTTGACCTTTGTATAGGTGGTCGACATGGTGGTATCCACCCCGCGAGGGTGGGTTGATACAGGCATGCATGTGCATAAGTTATAGGGTAAGCCTGGTACTTGAAAATAATATCGAATTCCACGCGATGGAACTGCGGGTTTTCGTACGCCTTGCCCCCGCGAGGGGCGGCTGTCAGATTGATTGGATCTTGCTTGTATCAATCCCTTAGTTTTTGGTGGCCAAAAACTTTGCGGACTCCCCCGGCCTTTTCTAATGTATCTGTGATATGCTCAGACTCAAATATATAAGCATTCTGTTCAATGTCGCTTTTACTAAAGGGGCTCAAACTTGTTCGGCTTGTTATAGTTTCCCCGACGCATTTCGATACTTTCGGCTTGGTGGCCACAAACTAATTGCAAGAAATCGGAGGAGATTATGTAAATTCCCTTTTTGAAAGAACTCATCAAATTTTCGCGCTTTATCTGTCATAATTAATGTCTGTATGCTTAGCCCAAGCAAGAAAGTTATGAATACTTACCTGCAAGCTGCAACGTTTCTTTTTATTTAATTTTGCAGTAGGTTATAGCTGCATAAGATCTATTAGCATGGGCAAGGTGACGTAAGGTTTCATATATTTTTACCTCCTCGTTTGTTTCCAGGCCCATCAAGCCTGGAGTATGATTATATGCTTTTTGTGTATCAGCGTATCTTACCTCTGACCAAGATGTAATACCTAAACACTGGACTACGTGTAGCATTTTAAAAAAGATATCGGATTTCTTGGAATAGCTGTTTCCTTTATTTTAATCTCGATATCAAAGGTGATATATAGATAGAAAACACTTTATTGCACAACACAGAAAATAAGCTATATAAAAAAAAATCATTAGGTCACTATTTAAATTTAAACTTCATCGTCAAGACATTGTTCATCAGCGACATCATGTTGTTCGTATAGCTCTCAGCTAATGTCTGAACAAAATGACGCCCCATCGGGACAAGCGGAATTGTTTGAGGTTATAAAATTGGTTACCGTATTTTAGAGCTCACCCATATCCTGGACTAGTTTATCCAGCCTAGCATCAGCAGGACGATGGGCGCGCTTTGCTTCCTGTCGGTGGCAGCAGCGCTGCCACTTCCTGCCGGTGGTATGTTCCACAGTCGGCGTGGACGAGCTCGATGAGCTGCTGCTGGAATTGGTTCGAACACGCTTGCGTGCTTGCAGCCTGCGGCTTGGCAGCAGTGTTGGGCTCATTAGCATTCATTACTATAAGATAAATAACGTTAATCTATTGCATTACAAACTACGTGGTTCTGTAACCTCAAAAAATGCACGACCACTGTACGAATTAAAACTGGTAAATTTAAAACAATGTACGAGATCCGAACGGAAAACCGTTAAAGCAAATGATCAAGTACTAACAAGGTTAAATGTATATAGAGGGTACTTACAGTTCCCGGCACAATTTAACCACTTTAAATACTGCAAGCTTTTACTTACGTATTATCAACATCACTTATTCACTTTAGGATTATTATATATATAAGTATTTATACGCAACAGTGGTAGGGACGGAGCTGCTGCGCACAAGTTGCTTCGACGGAATACGAAACGCCAATGAAGTCAAGATGGCGCGCTTCATTTTATGAAACTAAAATGGCGCGCGGCCGCCAGGTGTCGCCACTGGATCGGAAATACTCGGATTAAAAGTACGAAAACTGGTTGAAATACGACGGAAACGGATATGCTTTCTCAATATAAAGCTTCCAGTGACGGTCTAGTTTTTTAATATAATAATTATTTGAACAAGTATTTTATTCTCTTTCGCAATGACTTAGGTATTAATTTGTAAATATTGTAAGATCTATCTTCACTAATTTTCATCACGTGTGTAGCCCGACAGTTCTTTAAGTCACATGTCCTCCCGTGCAGCTCCCATACCTCACGAGGCTACTGAGTTAATCGCTAGGCCTGTAGTATTAACTGTCATCATTCTATTAACAATTACGTATATCTTTATGTATTCAGATCATTTTCTCGTGAAAACAATAACATAGATCCCAAACAAATAGCACTAGTTTAAAATGGTCTCCACCTAAATGTCACATTCAAACTCAGACACCCGCTTGTTCCTGCCATCAGGGCTCATCTGAAAATGGTTATCTCTCGTACCTATCCTCGGAAATCCATTAAAACTATTCCTACTCACTACAGGATTCTCCCTCTCTCTCTCCCTCTCTCGTTCCCTGTGAAAGCTAGACGTAGATAGTTTCCCGTCTTTCCGCTCAGTGAAGTTAGTATCAATGAAATTTTTGTCAGAGAAATTTCTATCGTTGTAATTTTTCTCTGTAAAATTTCTGTCATTGAAGGTTTTATCTGGAAAGCTTCGTTCATTGAATTCGCCGTCGGAAAAGTTTCGTTCGCTGAAGTGTAGGTCCCTGATTCCGAAGCCGCCCATGCGAGGGGTTCCGATCCCGAACTTGTTTCGAAATTCTTCGTCTCGAAGGTTAAATCCTCGGTTCTCGAATTTCGATGGGCTGGTGTCAAGTCTGTAAACGAAACGACGAATATTAATAACAAGTAATAAATTTTGTAAAAATTAAAAAAACCCTCAACGCAATGAAACGGCTGAACCGATTTTGATCAAATATAGCTAAGAAAACTCCCGACAAATTCACCTTTCAAACAAAAAAAAACGAAATCAGTTCATCCGTTCGGGAGCTACGATGCGACTGACAGACAGACACACACACACACAGACACGTCAAACTTATAACACCCCGTTGTTTTTGCGTCGGGGGTTAAAAACATATTGGATGTTCGCAAACATTCCTTTGAAGGTGCAGCTACAGGCAACATGCCAAGGTGTCAGACCATAGAGTTGTTTAATGTAGCACCTACAAGTAGAATACAAATAAGTTTTTTGGTGTTCTGTTTGCATATGTGAGTCACACCTTAAAATGTCTACTTATAAGAAACATACATAACAAACATAAACATATTGAATTCACATCTATTGGGTAGAGACATGTGTAAAACATATTTGATACCGGAACTTTACTTGTCGAATATGACGAATTCCTTTTATGAAACTTCAACAACTTCACAACTTCAACTTTTGGCTTGCACGGTGGCGATCATTGCTGTGTTCCGGTTTGAAGGATATGGGTGCCGGTGAAATTACAGGCACATGAGACTTTTCATCTTTATGTCTCAGGGTGGCGGGCGCAGTGCAATGCCACATAGGGCGCGTCATAGGTGGACGTGACCTATGTGAGAATGCAGAGGTTACCGCTTAACATCAGAGGGGCCATCTGCCTGACCTGTCTGTCATTCCAAGTTGTATAAAAAAAGAAAAAAAAATGCTTCAACAAACCAGAGAGTTTTTAAAAATATATATTAATTGTTGTCTCTGTAAAGCTAAGGCCAAACCGACGCGATCAGCCCGCATCCACGGTGGCTTGCACGGTGGTGATCAATGTTAAGACAATGGAACGCCACCGCGGATGCGGGCTGATCGCGTCGGTTTGGGCTTAGCTGTACTTTTTCATATCAGAGAGAAAAATAAACCTTGTTGGCATTTTTATAGGAAAGAACATTATGGCAAAAGTAGTAAACCACATATATATCGAGCATTCTTCGCTAGTTTGACAAACCGGTCAAGTGCAATTCGCGCACGAAGGGTTCCATTATCTATAAAACTGGCAAAAAAAAACAAGTTTGTTGTATGGGAGCCCCCTTAAATATTTGTTTTATTCTGTTTTTTTAGTATTTGTTGTTAAATCGGCAACAGAAATACATCATCTATCATGGTTCATGAGCCTATAGCATACGATATAGCCTGGTGACAGATGGACAGACAGACAGACGGATGGACAGCGGAGTTTTAGTAATAGGGTCCCGTTTTACCCTTTGGGTACGGAAACCTAAAAAGTATCAAAATACTTACTCTCTAAAGCACCGTCTCTCCCGATCATACTCCGCCGACAGGCCCTCATCGTCGTTTATAATCGCCGAAGGATCGCTATACACCGACGACTCCTGGTAAAACGAATCTAGATCCACGTAGTTCCCTTCGGAAGGTTCGTTATCCAGTAGCTCGGCCAGTTGTGCCTTGAGACTGGCGAAGGAGGGTCGCTGGCTGGGGTCGGCGTGCCAGCAGGTGTGCATGGCGCGGTAGAGCTGCGGCTTGCAGTGCGGCGGCCGCTCCAGCCGGTAGCCCTCCGTCACCGCCGTCAGCACCTCGCGCCCTGACATCGCCGCGTACGGCGTTGAACCTACGATCAAGGGAAACTCAATATAGTTTGGGCACACTCAAAAAAACTTTTTGAAGGTTTTTTTTAATGAAATAAATAGGCAAACTAACTTACGGCCCACCTGATGTGAAGTGGTCACCGTCACTTATAGACACCGGCAACACCCAGGGTATTGTCGATGCGCTGCCTACCCTGAAGGAGTTTATGAACTTTTTTCTTGAAGCGACATATGTCGTAACCAAGCTGGAAAACCTCGGATGGAAGCTCATTCCATAGTTTGTAGGTATGGGGAAGAAATGATCTTGAGAAACGAGTCGTACGAGAAACCCAGGGTTCTATGATGTGCGGATGGAGCCTTGTCACGGTGTTGGGAAGAGTTAATGTTAAATGTTAAAATCTCGATGCCGGGATGAGATCGAAAAGCTCGTCGGAACATTCCCCGTTGTAGGTTTACAGTGTTTCTCTTGGTAGATGTTTATGCCCGCCTTCTACAGCGATTGAAGCGGGCTTCGTACGGACTCTGTTTAATTCGCAATCTTCAAGAAGTGCTTTCACTGTGAATGAGCGAACGGAGCGGAGAATAAAAAAGTACTAAGAGTTGCAAAAGTGGTATTTGGTAGGAAATGGTAGGACTTTTCACTGAAACTCTTTCTGAGGACTATTTGCTACTTTCCGCTTAGCTATTTCTCACTCATTACCCTTGCACAGGGAAAGGTATTGACGATATATGAGAGATAAACTCGTGTGAAATACCGTTTGTCCGGGTAACTACTGCTATTTCTGTCGTCAGGATGTAAGTAGAGGTAGACCAAACTACAGATGGATGGATTGTGTGAAAGATGACAAGCTCTTTTGATCGTACGCTTTTATTTAGAGGGGTCGCTTTCTTCGTCGTCAATTTCCAAAATAATAACGCTCGTCGAACGCCTTGCTAACCACGCTGTAAGTACACTACAATGCACGCCGAACGCAACGCCCAGCGCCCAGTGTAGTGTACTAGCTCTTAATTTGATCAGATACTCACCAAGCGTCACGATTTCCCACAGCAGTATCCCGAACGCCCAGACGTCGCTGTGATGGCTATACACGTTGTACAACAGCGCTTCGGGCGCCATCCAGCGCACAGGCAGGGCTCCACGCGGCGCCCGGGCCGCTGCGCCGGCGCTCCGAGACATGCCGAAGTCCGCTATCTTACAGAGCTTGTTGTGGTCGACGAGGACGTTGCGAGCTGCGAGGTCGCGGTGCACTATCTGGAGCCGAGAGAAGATATGAGTTAGTATAAAGCAGCCACAGTAAACAAAGTACAACAGTTATTGGAACCGATGGATGAGAAGAACAGCATCTAAAGAGAGTAATATACCTACTTAGTGATAATAGGACTTTTTGAATTATCATCATCATCATAGTCACAAGCCTTTTTCCCCGGAGGGTTAGGCAGAGCCTCAATGGGCCTCTTTTAACAGTGGGTTGCACCATCTTGGAATATAGACGTGACAAGTGGTAAGCTCATTGCCGCCATTGCTTCCACGACTAACTCGGCTAACGCTTTCTTCCAGTAATAACACATTCCTAAAATAAGCTAGCAGCCAGGACAAATCTTATACCAACGAATCTTATCTACAAGTCTTGGTGAAGGGGTAATCTTATCAAGAAGGCTCACAACACTGGGTATTTCTAGGTAGGTATCTTACCCCTTTAGAAGCGATATAGTCCATGCCTCTCGCTACGCAGTACGCGAACACGGTGAGGTCCCGTGACGTCAGAGCCCCGCTGCCGCTGAACCGGTCCGGTCTGGAGCGTCTCTCCCGGAGATACGTCAGCAGCTTGCCGCACATCACATACTCCATTATTAGGAGGTATGGTTCTGAAATTGATACAAAAATATAATTAGTAAATAGTATCACAAAAAAGCATTAATTATGTCAAGATTCGCTACGGCAACTATTATTTAATCTACGCCTTGTTTTTTTATGTTTTTTAATGTTGATAGACCCTTATTTGATCAAGATCTATACGATATTTGTGGCCGAAGATGGAGCACAAAGGTGAAGAAGGCACCTATTTATTCACTCTAGCCTTGAAGATACCCAGATTATAGGGTTCAGGAAAGACAGACGACGGTAGTGTATTCCACTCCTTAGCAGTTCGCATTATAAAGGTAGAACTGAAACATTGTTCTGTACTGCTACTAATCTGTTCAGCTATCGATCGTGTTATCAATATATTGAGATTAGGGTAACTTTCGCTACCGACAAACCATCAGAGTGTAAAAGTTGGAGTGGCAAGGGTAAGCAGTGCGCAGGATAGTAGTCACATAGTTTGAGAACCAGCAGCAAAGTTTAATGTCACATATTTAGTTGAGAACCAGCCGGAATGTTTATTCTCACATAGTTGAGAACCAGTCGGAAAATTTAATCTCACACAGTTTGAGAACCAGCTGGAAAGTATATTCGGTAGCATCCATGAGGTAGGACGGTAAACGACGACAATTCGAGGAACTGACGATATTGTGAACATTTCTAGAAAAGCCTGTTTTTTAAACTGGTAATCATTTTTGATTACCAGTTTGCAGTACGTTGCGCTGTATGAGTAGAAGAAGCTAATATACGCGGCGCAATGTAACGCAAACTGCTAATCGAAAGTGATTACCAGTTGATATCCAATAGGAGGCTGTTCAGCAGTGGGCGAGGATACAGATAGCATTTACCTTGTTCAGTGCAGCACGCCAGCAGCGTCACCACATTAGGATGCGTCCCTATCTTCTGCATGATCAGGATCTCGTGCAGCAGCTCTTGCTTCTCCTTCTGCGAGGCGGTTTCCTTGATGCTCTTGACAGCCACCAGCCTGGTCAGCCCATCGTGCCCATTCAGATCGTCTGCTTCTGCTTTCCAGACCTGAAATGGAGTGAAATGAAAATTAAATAATGGGGTAACTATCAAAGAATTTTGTTTATGGGATATAACCATCGAGCACGGTACGGAGGCCTGCAATGCTCTGAGGATATAACCCATAAAAAACCTCAATTGATCCAAATCACTACCAGACGAAAGCGTCTCTAAGATGCTGGTTGCATTGCCACGCTGAATGGCAATAATAATGCGTTGAGCCAGATAAGAGCCAGCTGAATATTTTGAAACAGCTACATTAGTCTCTCATTTTGTTTGTTTAAAATGACGACCTCAGTGGAGCAGCGGGCGAGTAGCTGGCTGAGATGCAAGATGTTACGGGTTTAATTCCCGCTGTGGGACAAATGTTTGTATGATCTGCAAATATTTGTTCATGGTATGGGTGTTGTCGTGCCATGGCACTCGTAGTTCCTGATAACCACGACACAGGGAATCATATTTTGGATAAGGACTATGTATTCTATAGTATGTGTAAGATATTCATCATCATCATCAACAGCCTTTAGATGTCCACTGCTGGACAAGGCCTCCCCATAGAATGCAAAGGGGGATTTGCCATAATCACTACTCTTGGCAGCCGGACTGGTGATCTTAGTGTCGGTGGTTTCTGCTGCCCATTCCCTGGAATTATCCCTTAGTCAGCTATTACAACATCCATGGGAGGAGATGGAGGGGTCAATTCATACGCCGGACACACCACTGCTTGTAATTTATAGCTAAAAAGAAAATATCATAAGAGTGGATTCTACTGTGCTAAGCTTTTACTAAATTTTAAAAGAAAACTGTTAACTAACTTACCTGTCCAAAGTTGCCTTGTCCCAGTAGAGTCTGCAGTCTCAGTTTATTTCTTGGAAACTCCCATTTTGTATCTGGTTTGGACGGCGTTGGTATCGGTGGTCTGGCCACTGGCGTAATAGGTGATTCTTTCTTTATATCACCACCGTCATCAAAATACCCTTCATACTCTGTATCTATCTCTTTGGTCTTCTTATTCAGTACACTCCTTAGAACGAAAGCTATAATAGCTGCCACTGGGAGGAACCCCAACCCAGCTAATACGTAAGACGCTGTGTAAGTCTTATCTGCTTCTATCACTACTTCTTCATTGTTAGATATCGGGTGTTCTTTCTCGATGGTTGAATTTAATGTTAGTTTCGAGTCACGTGGTACCGCTTTTGGTACCGAACTGGATTCTGATGCAATCCTAGAAGTTATGATAGGCCGGAAAGCCTGTGTTGTTTCTAGATTTTCCGTCGTTGATATTTTTTCTGTATACGGAGATACACTTGAAGGAATTGTTTCAAAATATATTGTAGGTTCGGAAAATATAGTGGTCGTACTAGGTGTAGTGGTAGGGCGTCGTCTTTTGAGAATGTCTTTAGTTCGTATGGGAGTTCCAATAGTTATATTAGAAGAGGTCGTGTTTTCGTTATGTCCGTATAAACTGGCAAGTCTATCGGATATCCTCGATATGGTTTCGTTCCTTATAACCAGATGTCTTGGTATTTCACTCGTCAACGGATTGGCAGTTGGACCGGAGCTGTAACTATTTTTGGGTGTTGTAGTTCGTATTCTTATTTTATGTCTATACCTTGGAGAGGAAGGTGGATAAACGGTTGACGATGATGTTGGTTTCGAGGTTGTCATTTCAGGTTCTATTTTGTTAATTTCTGTAGTTGAATTGTCATTATTTTCTAAAACTTCAGGTTTTGTAGCATTTGTATTTGCATCATTTACAAGTTGGTCAGTTTTGTTTTGACCTTTCACTGAGGATGTAATAGAAATAGATGTGACAACCGCTGTATACACTGTTGAAGCTTTCTCAGTCGTAGTAGTGTTTGATATTGCAGTCAGTACGATATTTTCATTAATTGTTGAAGCAGCCACTCTGTTTGCTGGTTTTCGTCGAAGATTTAAATAGGTTCTCGTAAAGTTTCTAGGAGCTGGAGTTGAAACTGTTTTATCTGAGGCTTCTTTTGTAAAGTTGCCCACAACTAATTTTGGTACCACTTCGTGAGTTGCGTTGCTGGTCCTGTTATCTCTTTTATTACTGTCGTCGATTGCTGGGGTAAAGTTAGGTACAATTGGATCAGTTACATTTAGCTGGGCTATATTGGGAGCTTTAGTGGATGCTGGCGTAGAGCTTGAGTATTTTCTGTAGGCATTGACTAAACCAACATGCCGAGCCGGAGCGGGACCTTTCACAGTGTTTCTAATTTTATTTTTCTCTATTACATTTTTAACTACCGAAACGTCCATGTCTTCGTTTATTTCCTCCTCATCGGCACTCGTGTTCTTATATTTCTCAGTCGCAGAGTACCGTGAATTGAATTTTCGTTTGTCAGAAGGGGCTACAAAATAAATTACAGACTTTGTAGAAGCCGATAACGATGGAGAGTTTGTCAAATTGTCGTTTATAGCCGCACCTCCAATCTTCTGACCAAAATATTTGAAAGGAGCCATATCTTCACCTGGTAATTCAGTCTCCAGTGGTCTAAAGTGGTTGTAGATTTCTTCAGACATAAAAAGAGTTTGATTGTCTTTATCTTTTTCATTTTCGATTTTGACCCTATTGTCTGTGCTATTGGCTATTGTATTTGTTTCCTCTTCATCTTGTTTAACAGTTGTTACTTCTTTGGATTCATTACAAGCTGTCGTTGTTTCAATTGTTGTTACATTATCTTTGACACCAGTGCTTGCAGTCGTAGTAATATTAACATCTGGGTTTTGAGTAATATTTTCTGTGTCTGAGTAATTGAGTAAATATAATCCATGATTGGATTCATCAACTTGGAATTCTTCATCTGGATCTATATCTATTTCTTTTTCGAATTCTTCTAACTTATCAGGTGGGACGTATATTATACTAGGTTCAGTGACTTTTGCTGATAAATTCACTGCTTTGAGTGGTTTCCTTCTGTTATTTACAAATCCTGCTCGAGTTCTGTTCTCGGAGTACTTGGGTATGAAAAGATGCCTTATTTCATGAGGTTTGACTTCTTGCCGTACTTCTTTTGTTCCATCTGATGTTACAAGTTTTAACGTGGGCGTTGATTCACTACTTGTGTTGTCATAGGTAAGCGTTCTCACTAATGAACTATTTGAGTCTCGTATTTCCAACTGCGCGTATGTTGTATTTGTTCTGAAACAGAGAATAAAATAATGTTAATATTACATTAATATGTACACAACGAAACATAAAACTCAAATGTATATACTTTTATTGTTTTTTTTTTGTAGTTGTATGTATGTGTGCCATGCTAGCCACTTTTGACATGAAGCCGTTTCCGTTCTTTTAGTTAAAATAGTTAAAATTGTGTTTAAATTTGATAAGCAAGGTAAAAGATGGCAATGTTTATCTTGTATCAGCTCGCGGTTCCAATAACATCATCAATATTATTGCGGTTACATAATTATTAAAAAGACAAATTTAACTTTTTTTTTATAGATTTTAACATTATTCTAGACACTGTTTAACAAACTCTACTGTTTTTAACTTTATCTTTAAAAATCTACGTTTACAACATTAACTTTTTAATACTAAGCATACTGTTTACTTCTCTATCTTAATTAGAATTCCCATCGCAGACTGTTTCCACACGAGCCGTTCGGTACGCGTCAACAATAAGACACATAGATCATAAATATTGCCTTATGAAACATTCACAGTTCTCAGTACAATGCAATGCGGTGCCCTTCACAAATGTAGAGTATACTGCAAACCTATGGGCTCCTATGGGTAATGATTTTTGAACAGATTTATATATACGTCGTATTATATGATATTAGGAGAATAAAAAACTTGTATACAAACTGCATCAAGAAAATAAATATACTTACATACACATACATACATAGACACACAACTTTTTCACCGCCTAAAGGGTAGGCAGAGCCTCAAATGGGCCTCTTTTCACGTGGGTTGCACCATCGTGGAATATAGATTATATTCTTAAATATATAGACAAATTATTACATAGAATAATATTCTTGATTGGGGAAAACCTGTAAAGCCATCCAAATTAAAATTTTTGAACCGTATAGGCGTTGAGAATTTGCCTCAATCTCGTGGTGAACAGGTCCTAAGAACCTTTGCTTGTGAATCTCTGAAAGTTGTGAGTACTTACTTGGTAATCTTATGTGCTAGTGAAGCCAGCGTGTTCACGTGCGTGGCCAGTCTTTCGCTGAGGAGCTGTCTCCGTCTCGCGGCGAGCAGAGACAGCAGTTGCGAGTCTCTCGTTCCATTGACGCTGCTCTGCGTTGTCGTCCGCCGTGCTGAGCCTGCAATGGATAGAGAATGTGCGTTTAGGTCGAGTTCACATTATAAGTTTGAAATTTACCTAACATCGTTACAGTTTATTTTTATTTACCTAAATTTCAATATATATTTTACACATGTATCCAGCCTTTTATAAATTGGCATTTTTACGTGAATCAGCGTTATCATTGGTATTACAAGACTATCAAAAAATACGAATATTTCATACATACTGTACTTATAGCAAGAGTATTACTACTGAGCCTGATGGTCCGTCTAGCTTATTACGTATCTTGCAATAGCAATGCGATAGCAATAATTGCGCGATTATCGCATCCAAGTCGCAAATTCGTATTACGTATCAGCGATCCGTAATACGAATTTGCAATTTGGATGCGATGATCGCGCAATTCTCGCGCGATTCTTGCTATTGCATTGCTTTTGCAAGATACGTAATAAGCTAGCGGATTTCTTTTTCAGAATTTGAGTTACTTTCCTCTTCCCTATTCCCAATGCTTCGGCAACGCATTCTCTCGGTTATGTCAATGGTAAAAGAGGCCCACCGTTAACTGATTCACGTTCAATATAATTGTACAATTTCACCTATATTCGAGAGATTTGTTTAACGTTTTCCCCCGTTGCGACATTACTGTTATTAACAGGTACCTACATGCGAGGAGAAAACTGAGATATGAGTGAAACTCGCGAGTTCTTGTAATGATTACAATGAATGCACGCTACGAATTATTGATAATTAGTCTTGACAACCTTCGTGCTCGAATCAATGCAGTATGCATAGGGTTGCAAATAGAAAAAAAAACTAAATGTTTTTTTTTTCAAATTCATGAAAAAAAACATGAAAAAAAACCTGGCACCATTGTTTTTTTTCTAAATAAGGTTTTTTTTCAAACCAACAAATAATACGGTAATAGCGGTTTTTCATGGTTTATTTACGTAAGTAACTTAAAACTAATCAAGATTAATTAATTAGGTACGTACATTTTATGTATGTTGTAACAAAATTATTCTAAAAAACTATCAGCATCACTGCTGCTAGTCCTAACACTAGTCCTGGCGATAACTACCATTACAGATTTCATTAATGTTATTTTTATAAAACCAGAATATAAGTTGTTAACATAAAGTCTAAAACTATCGTTTAAAAGTATTAAATGCTAAACAAATGAGAGATTCCGTACTTATGAAAAAAAACATATTCCAGAAAAAAACTGTTTGTTTTCACGGTTTTTTTTCAGGTTTTTTTTTCAGCCAGAAAAAAAAACGTTTTTTTGCAACCCTAAGTATGCAAGGATGTTGCAAATTGAGAGCTTATGAACTAGGCCGAAACTCTAGGGAGTCATTATGGACATCTTGTAGGCCTCGCTTTGTTTCGACAATACATTCAACTCAAAGCTAAGGACTCCTTAGCAAGAATTTGTTAGACCTAAAGTGGACTCTTGGATGTTTTTATTAGTAGTTTGTTGACTCTACTTAATAGAGTATGACATAAAGCACATGGAAACATGATACCGCCCTGCTCGCATAGTCATTACTCCATCCAAGCTTCGTGCTTATGTTGTGCTTAGTTTACTGTGTCATTTACAAATATCTCGTAAGAATATCTGACTGCAACAACAATAAAATAAACAACTTCAAATGCCAGTTCGTATGACTTTAAGATTACAATGTGTAATTGAGGCACGTACCTAGAAGGTAAGGATGATAGGTCATGCGACGAACGATAGGTAGAGATAAAACCAATCTAAAACTGCGCGCCACACTATTTCATTACTTCAGAATATCTTCTTCAGAATATAATATTCCTTATTCCGTAATCACAAGGATCATTATGAAATGTCACCTTAGGTCAAAAGTAAAAGGGGTGGCTGGTCATTCAGTTTAAGATTGGTTATCTCTACTTTTTTTTCCCCGCAGTAACATTACAGCCCACTTGGTAATTATGTCGAATTATTGTTTGACATACATTTTTAACAAAAAAATACAGGGTCATGAAGAATTAAACTATGTTTAAGTTCCAAGAAGATATTTAAAATTGATATTGTACCTAAATCATAGTTTAATACTTTGTGAATCTGTTTTTTTTTATGTATATCTTTCAATTATTTGCCACCATCGAATAATACACACTATTATTCGTTGTTTGACGAATAATACAAATAAAATTAAATAAAAAATAATGCTGAACAGTTCACACAACATTATCTAGCCCCAAGCTAAGCAGAGCTTGTGTTATGGGTAGTAAATAACTGATATACTTTATACAATATATTACAGAGATAGATATTTTATATTATACATAGAAAATACCCAGAACACTCTGAACAAATGTCTGCGATCGCACAAATATTTTTTCCGACGCGGGAATCGAACCCGCAACCTCCTACGTCACAGGCCAACCTTAGCCCGCCTCGCCAAAGAGGTCGTCAAAAAAAATGGTTACTAATGTCGCATATCGAATTATCGCGGCAAACTGCAGTATCTCTCAAATTAAATTAACGAATAATATTAGATCCAGTGAATTCACGGCTCAATATCACAGTTAGTGACAGTATCATGTGATTAATCAATCAGATGTATTGGCACAACAGCATGACAGACGAATAACAAGTGTCGTCAACTTTCTCGAGTCAAGGCCGCGCGTTAACTTGTGAGATTGCTGAGACGGCTCTATTGTCTTAGGCAATGTGGACACAGTGTGGGTGTAGGCGGTGGGATAAATGAGCAAACTTGTTTGACAATATCAGATGACTTAGAAGAATTACTTCACACCAGGACAGCTTCTCAGTTTATATAAAGCACAAGTCCGGGCTGGTATGGAGTACTGCTGCCATGTTTGGGATGGCTCGGCCAAACACCAGCTTGCTGCCTTGGACTCGATCGAACGTAGAGCTTTCAGGCTTATAGGTGAGCAACATATGGCGGAGACTAAGATCCAGAGTCTCGAGCACCGCCGTAAGGTTGCATGCCTTGCGATCTTCTATAGGTTACATTTCGGTGAATGCTCCCAGGAACTGCACGATCTGATCCCACCATCTCCTTTTCATCATAGGTCGAGCAGGCGTACGGCTCAGTACCATCCTTACCTCATTGGTATACCTTCTATTCGCACAAAACGTTTCAGTTCTACCTTTATAATGCGAACTGCTAAGGAGTGGAACACACTACCGTCGTCTGTCTTTCCTGAAAACTATAATCTGGGTCTCTTCAAGTCAAGAGTGAATAGGTGCCTTCTAGACCTTTGTGCTTCATCTTCGGCCACATCGTCACTTACCAACAGGTGAGATCGTGGTCAAACAAAGGTCTATCAATGTTAAAAAAAAAAAAAAAAATATATGGTCTGGCTCTAGACTGCTTTTTATTCCGACAACACGCGTGTGAAGCCGCGAGTAAAACGCTAGTGATTCATATTTCATGATCATATTAATCAGCTCGCAGTTCCAAACAAAAGTTTCAGACATTTACGAAAACTATTAAAAAAAACAAGCATGCCTTAAAGTAGACGCATATGATGTGTAACATCTGAAATCTCACCGTAATAAGTAACATGGCTGATAGTACCAACCTCTCGGAAAAATGCGCGTAACTAACCTCTTGGAAAAATGCGCGCTTCCACATTGTGGAACAACGCGCGTTTTGTTACACACTTCCGTCCCTTTTAACGAAATCACTCCCACAGATTGCAGGAAAGCCAGAAGAAAGATGTTACACATCAAAAAACTCACTGACATTTTCTAACACCATACTAATCACTCAATTGTCATCATACACTATAATGATAGTAGGTGGAGTTGTATCACAACTATTTTGTTCGCTGCGTAACAGTTTATAGGTGAAGGCTGAGATTCAACAGATCACAGCAACTTGATTACATGCAATTACACGTACTGTCGTTAGCGTGCCATCTGACTCCGTGTCTATAAAATATAATGAACAGTACCGTCGACTCCTAGACTAAAAGTAGCGGACAGCTGATAATTATTTCTTGACACCGAAGGAAGTTTCGACATCTAACCGACGACGTACTACTATTAATTTAATAAATGAATTGATTCAGAAATGATATTTGATGAATGCTTCTTTGATTGAGCGTGTAATTTTGACAGGAATATTCATTTATGTTGCAACTTTAGTCTTTGTTCGAATTTATCAATGAAAGGTACAAAAGTCTATGTTTTGAAGACTTGACACTGTTAGTGACCATGGAATCATAGTGATTGCACTTACTAGATTGACCTCTACTATTATACTGTGGGTCCTCTTCTTTCAATAAAGGTCGGTACGAGTTACAAACAAAACGGGTGGCTGGCATTTGCTCCGCTCTGTTTTGGAGGATACTGACCCTGTAATTTTTAGGGTTCCGTAAAGTGGGACCCTATTACTAAATTTAAAAAAAAAACGTTTTCAGTCACGCAGATCCATAATTTTTGTTAGTACATAAAATACAGCACTAAGGCTCGGCTGTCCGTCTGTCTGTCTGTCTGTCTGTCTGTCTGTCACCAGGCTGTATCTTATGAACCGTGATAGATAGATAGTTTTTCCAAATGTAGGTTAAGTAATGATCTGCGAGGTCAGGTTTTGGATGGGTGACCACTTTTTGCGTGCAATTTTTATTTTGATTTATTTACAAACTTGTTTTTTTGTCATTATCATAGGTAATGGTACGGAACCCTTCTTGCGCGAGTCCGACTCGCACTTAGCTGGTTTTTATTAATAACGAAATGGGTTATGGGTTCAAAAACTAACCATTTACATGAGACCATCTGACATTTCACTAAGTCAAGCCTATTCAATTAGAACGGTTTCAGATTCACTGGCGCAATGTCCTGGCTTATTGGACTGTCCCGATAATTGAACTCATGTAAATGGTTCAATATACTCTTAAATTCTTGTAAGTTATCATTAACATCATTATTATCAGCCCACTGCTAAGGAGTGGAATACACTACCGTCGTCTGTCTTTCCTGAAAACTATAATATGGGTCTCTTCAAGGCTTAGGTGCCTTCTAGACCTTTGTGCTCCATGATAGGCCACATTGTAACTTACCAACAGATGAGATCGTGGTCAAACACAGGACTCAAAATTCTAAATGAAAACTTGAGTCCTCTGCTGGACATAAGCCTCTAATAATACGAGCCACTGATCCAGCTCACCTAATCCACTTTCTGTCCACCGTCATTGCTCCAATTAGGTGGGGGCCTACTCGGGGCCTTATTCGTTTATGTATTAATCTGTTGGTACAAAAGGCTCTAAATTCGTTCCATGTGCTCTTATTTTGCTTAATGAACCGCAAATCGAACTCCAATCAAAAACCGATGAAATCCATTGTAGCACTTATAATTTTATTACTACCTCACGCTGACAATTACAAAATAATTAGAGCACCAATTAATAAATTAATAATTAACACGTTTCAATAATACATTGAATGTTTTAATTTTAATTAGTAATGGCGGCATAGTGATTTTTGTGCCAAGGATCATTTATACGAATTTAACAATTGATTTGTAACTTATCATTGTTAATAGAAAATGTGGTTGACAAAATAAGGCTACATCAGACATCCTAATTATATAATATTGAAATATGTTTATAGTGATTTCAATCGAATTTTTAATTCAATAAAGTAGGCTAGAAGCCTTTCTGTATATACTGGTAAGAGACAGTAACTGTGTTAATTACTAACCTCTCTCTCAATTAATCTCTAGTGTAAATGTCAACTAATTTTTTAACATGATTTTTAAGAAAAGACCTCCGCGTGTGGCTTACAAAAAACAAATTAAGATATTTTTAAATGTTTACAAAGAGTTCTGAGATTTTTCTCTCTTTTTTTTTTCTTTATAATTGGCGCCGCACGTCTTGTGCATTTGCCATTTTCAAGTAAGTATCTGTATTTTCAATATATTTAGCAACGTTACACTCCTTCCAAGTCGTCAAACTCACAGTTGAGTCATGTTTTAGTAAAACGGTGGCCAATTTTACTAAAACTTTGGTAGACAATTTCCACCAATTTCAAAAGTCACGCAATTCACTTCCATTTCATTTCACTACACTTGTGCTTTTTAAACGAGCTACATTAGTTAAAATGCCACTAAATAACACAAAATAACTCAAGAAAACACTAGGAAAAGAAATAAAATAAAAGTAGACAACGTCTCTTTTCGAAAATGGCGGGAAGAGTCCCATTTTTCTGTCTACTTTGGATATATCGGGATATGATAAAAACAGTGTTTAGTTCAATCCCCTAAAAGATTTAATCAATTCACGACAGACAATTCTATTTAGTACATTCCCTGAGCAAATCTAGTAAGTGAACATTTATAGAAGTGCTATACTTAGGTGTTTCAATCACATTGAAATGCTGACACTCTGAGTAGGTCGCTAGGTTTTTTTTTTTACTTTTAATTACGAGTACAAACGTCTGTACATCTCCCGGTATTTGAACAAATCCCTGTTTATGTATACATTTTTCCTTGAGCCAATGATTTATCTTCTAAATGATGCAATCCATAGGCTTTAATTCCATTCTCGTAGGTTGACCACAGGCAGTTCCCCATTATGGATGTTGCAACGATACCGATCAGCGTAGACCTAGTAAAAGGGCCGAAGGCTGGGAAAATTCTGCATTACGTAACAAGATTCCAAAGGCACATAAACTGTTAATCGGAGATCGGAAATCGGTGGTTTTCAATTATATTTTAGATTAGAGTTATTGTTTATTGAATCGCTTGAAAATAATATTGGAAACTGGAAAAGCAGAGCTTTGAAGTCCTATACCGTCTAGACTGTTCGCCCGGGCCCGGGCCGAACCCGTTAACTGTCCAGCCTAGCTACGTAGGTACGCGTATTTGTACGCCGAGCCTCGCGTGAGTCAGAAAAAAAAAACTTTTATATAACTGTAGATGTAAATGTTGATGATTTTAGGTGTAGGTAAATCTTAAATAACACTTTATATGACGCACATCTGTGTGTCCCTAAATTTAAGATTTACCTACACATCCGTCATCTAAAGTTGTATCCTGTGATAAGCTCCTAACTACCAGGCAAGCTATATGATTTTGAAAAACTAGTTTCGTTCTTGAGCGCCATTTTATCAGCCCATATCCACTGTTGGCAGGAGTCTAAACACTGCGGATCTCGGCTATTCATTACTGCTTGACCACATACCACTATTAGTACTATCGAGTTCACAGACTGGTCTGGTTTGGCAATCTCCGTGTAGACTTAGAATCACCTTTAACTTAAGAAAGCGTATGCTGGATATTATCTCCGGTATATGGCTTCGTAAAACTAGATTACACATTATAAGTTACTACTTATAATGTGTAATCTATTATTATTGCATTATAAGTAGTAAATTATAATGTGTAAGATTAAGTACGAAAAAATCATCACACAAGGCCAGTGTGCAATGATATGATAACTGAAGGAATTTGATGTTTTTTTTTTTTTTCATTTATCAAATCTTTGGTTTGATTTATATTGATTTTCTCATGATGTTACGCATGTATGTTTCGCAATTTTGAGAGATTTCCAGAATTATTTTGAATTGTCGTACTAATTAGGTTAATTTACGTCGATTGCCTGCGATAAAATATAAGTTTTCTAACAAGTAAAACTTAAAAACACTTTAAAGGGCTTACATCTGCAACAATAAGATGCAGGTTTGAACACTTTTAATCTGAAACGGGATTATTCTCACACTTATTTGGTTGTACAAAATTGACAAACAATTTTACGAGTTTATTTTTAAAACAACTGATGACAAAACACTGTAGCCGAAGAATCCAGGCCAATTATATTAGTAAAACAATATTATTTGGCAAACGTTGGCAACTGTACACAATGCGTTAGTTTCTGCAATGGGTTTTTGTAAATAGCAATCGCGAAAAGCGTAGTACCTAAGCTACCGCTCGAATGTGGGAACCGAGGCTGGACACAGATTACAGAATGTGAATACCTAGTATATACAAAGTATAAAGTGATTATTATGCAGAGTTACACATAACTTAAAGTTACCTGTTTCTTTTTACGATGAAAACATTATAGGCACATGAGACATTGTCACCTTTAAGTATGTCTCTAGGTGACGGGCGCAGTGCAATGCCACGTAGGGTCCAGATGGACGTGGCATTGTTATAGCCAGAGGTTACCGCTTAATATCAAAAGGGTCTTATTATGCTTGTTCCATCAAATAACTACAAATAAAATATACAAAGAAATCTAGAATTTCATAGCTTTAGACATTTGATTGTTACTTAACTATTACAAACTGACTCAACGCATTAGTATTGCCATTCAGCGTGGCAATGCAGCCAGCATCTTATAAATGCTTTCGTCTGGTAGTGATTTGGATCAGTTGAGCTACCTTTAGATTGTTAGCAGCGGTATTCAGGTAGCACAGCTGTTTCTAAAGTATTTGTTTTAATTTTGTGCATACCCACTTGTGTTAGTTGTATTATTATTTCTGTAAATAAATGTATCTATTTACAAACTTATGTTTGTTTCTGGTTAAGGAGTAGTCAGGGAGTTTATGGACCAACATCACTGTCGTAGGTATGTGACGCTGCACGAATCGCGCCTATACCATCTACAAGCAACTGGAACCTTGCTTTGAGGCACAATATCGAACTGAAGCCCAATTCTCGTAATAAAAAATGGTCAAATTAAAGTTCGGATCATGTTACGATCTAGTGTCGATGTCACAAACGTCAAAAATGGTATTCTGCTCACGTGACAATACAACGCAGAATGTGATTATATCGAAATGTGACTGTAACTTGAGTGTTTCAAAGTTCTGAGAATTCTCTCTTTCACTCTTTACAATTATTATATAGCACTATCCTACTCTAATATATGGTCGCAAGAACCGAAAGTAGATTATATTGTTGTTATGAGGGAGCAGAATACCAATTTCTCAGTCAATTTACAATACAATCTCGTTTCGGTCAACTTTCAGTGTTGATATAAAATAATTAAGAGAATTGGGCTTCTGGTCTTACCTTCACACCGTCAGCTATCACAATCACATCCACGTCCAAGTCAGGAACAAGAAAGAGCAAGTCACATTAGAGGAGATAAAAATACCAGAATAATTCTCATTTCCACCGTTTCTCTTAAGAAAAACAAATGAATCTCACTAACTTATGGATTTCTACACTGTATTTAAGAAATTAATCACAAACTACCCACATACGTTATTATGTGCTATAGTGTGTCTAGAGTAGTAAGTAATTGCAAAAAAGCGGCCAAATGCGTGTCGGACTCGCCCATGAAGGGTTCCGTAGCAGCAAGTAACATAATATAAAAGTTCTTGGATGGATTACGATTAATGACGTATTAAAAAAAAACTACTTACTAGATCTCGTTTAAACCAATTTTGAGTGAAAGTTTACATGGTAATGTACATTATATATATTTTTTTAGTTTTATCATTCTCTTATTTTAGAAGTTATGGGGGGACACACTTTTTACCACTTTGGAAGTGTCTCTCGCGCAAACTATTCAGTTTAGAAAAAAATGATACTGGAAACCTCAATATCATTTTTAAAGACCTATCCATAGATACCCAACACGTATAGGATTGATAAAAAAAAAAAATTGAGTTTCAGTTCTAAGTATGGCGAACCCCAAAAATAAAAAACTACTCGCTAGATCTCGTTCAAACCAATTTTGAGTGAAAGTTTATGTGGTAATGTACATTTTTATTTTTTTAGTTTTATCATTCTCTTATTTTAGAAGTTATGGGGGGGGGGGGGACACTTTTTACCACTTTGGAAGTGTCTCTCGTGCAAACTATTCAGTTTAGAAAAAAATTATATTGGAAACCTCAATATCATTTTTAAAGACCTATCCATAGATACCCAACACATATAGGTTTGATGAAAAAAAAAATTTTGAGTTTCAGTTCTAAGTATAAATAAAAAAAATAATAACCCAAAAATAATTGTTTTTTTTTTAATTTTTGTGTAGAAATCTTAATGCGGTTCACAGAATACATCTACCTACCAAGTTTCAACAGTATAGCTCTTATAGTTTCGGAAAAAAAAGGCTGTGACATACACGGACAGACAGACAGACTTGACGAATCCATAAGGGTTCCTTGTCTTTGACTACGGAACCCTAAAAACGTGGCATTGCCTTATTTTTGTAAGGTACCAGCTTTAATATTTTTCTAGTAATCCACGCGCACAATATGAAAAACATAAACATCACGTAAAGAAATAAACATCATTATGGAGTACCGACGTACGACGAATTGCAATTGCATTGCAAGGCGTTTAACTACACGAATTCATGGAAAGGGAAAAAATGGGAAATGACTAAGTTATTATTTAAATGATGCAGGGTTGTAACCCGGTAACCTGAAAAAAAATACAACATTTTCCATTGAAAAATTAAAAGGTTTTTTTTTTTCTTCCACACTGTTATTAATGCGAAAGTTTGTGAGCGTGTTTGTTACTTCTTCACGCAAAAACTACTAAACCAATTTCGATAAACTTAGGCGTGTAGATAGCTGGATCCCGGAAATAACACATAGGTATATTTTTATCCTGATACTTCCACGGGATTGAGACTTATGCGGGTAAACCGCGGGGCGCTGCATTTTGTAGAAAGTTATAATACGTCTGTATTAGCAAAAAACGTGGTATTGTCTTATTTTTGAAGAATCACTCAAGAAATAGATGTAAAACTTGTTGCTTACTCGTTAAACCCTCAACAATAAACCAGCACTCATACATAAGACATGAACGCGCTCCTTTTCACAAGGAACTCCGTGGAATAGAGCAACGTTGTCGTTGATCTATAGTTTCCATGTGTCACACCTCGCTCGCGCCTGCAGGCTCTACCGGCGAGCAGTGACCGGCAATGGGGTCGTCTGTGCACTATGCCACGACACTGTGAGCATGTTAGAATAGCCCGTATATTCATCAACGGATCCGGGAGTAGTCCCAGATCCGTTGATGAATATCGCGTAAATCGCGTAAATATGAAACGGTAGTCAGTCTTTCCTGAAAACTATAATCCGGGTCTCTTCAAGGCTAGAGTGAATAGGCACCTTCTAGATCTTTGTGCTCCATCTTCGGCCACATCGTCACTTACCAATAGGTGAGATCGTGGTAAAACAAAGGTCTATCAATGATAAAAAGAAAAAAAAACACAGGCAAGGAACTTATCATCATCGTCATCAGCACGTAGAAGTCATTGCCCCCCCTCATAGAATGCCACGACGAACGCTCTCGAGCCACCTCCATCCACAGACCTTTAAAATGTATTTGGACCAATAAAACGGCCTCAATTAATTTTTTTTTTTTCATTAGGTACACTTGGATTAGTCAACACACAAATTGTTGACGAATTGTACATTGGCCTTGTCAAATAAATGAGTGTAAATAATAATACGATTCACATTACACTACAAAACACAAGCAACGGCAACGATACACAAAAAAACAAACAAACTTTCCTACAATACAAACCAAAACAATAACAAAGAAAAAACAAAAAAAAATTCGTGGTGAGAGTATTATTTAATACATTTTTTTTTCTATTTTCTAAAAGAAGGGTTGTGTACGAATTATGCTTTACCAACTAAAACCAATGCAAAGTTTGACTCAAAATTAAAACGCATCCTTGATTATAAATTGTTTGGCAAATAAAATTTATTGCGACCGTAATATCAACGTCCCAAACCAATAAATACCATAGCACTAGCATCTATTACAACACGAACGCATTTGGACGCAACGCACGAACGCATAACAAACGCGCGAGATGCATACAAATTCCCTAGAACGCGTCCCACTAAAAGCATTTCTAAGAAAGCTGCATTCTCTTAATGGTCTATTTTCCTTATTCATCTCTGCATGATGTTTGCAGTAACGACCATAGAGTGCCTGTCTGCGGTTTCACTCAGGAACAGTTGCTCAGATATCTAAACATCGTTTTTAAACTGAATAGTTTGCGCGAGAGACACTTCCAAAGTGGTAAAATGTGTCCCACCCCCCCGTAACTTCAAAATTAAGAGAATGATAAAACTACAAAAATTATATGATGTACATTACCATGTAAACTTCCAACGAAAATTGGTTTGAACGTGATCTAGTGAGTAGTTTTTTTTTAAAACGTCATAAATCGTAAACCATCCTAGAACTTTTATATTATGTTACTTGCTGCTACGGAACCCTTCATGGGCGAGTCCGACTCGCACTTGGCCGCTTTTTTTATTTTAAGATAGCTTTCGTGAGTTGGTTTATGCTATAATTGTTGTAAATTAGGCGATGTCATTTCATGCATGCTAGAAACATCAATTTGAAATCAACAAGTGCAGTTTTGTGGCAGCAGACGTAAGTTCATTCTCCATGGTCTGATAATAAATAGTTGTTCTTGAGTAAGTTTTTCTTAAAATGTTGAAAAAGCTGAATAGTAATACATACGGTAACCGCTAACAAACAGGTGGCCCGTAAGCTTGTTTGATACCTTGGTAGTAAAAAAACACATACAAACATAGACACACGCGTTTTTCCCCGAAGGGGTAGGCAGAGCACGCATTAGGAGAACGCATTAGTATTGCCATTCAGCGGGGCAATGCAGCCAGCATCTTAGACACTTACGTCTGGTTGTGATTTGGATCAGTTGAGCTACCTTAGATCGTTAGCAGCCATTCAAGTAGCACAGCTGTTTCATATCTCTGTGGCGCGGCGGGCGAAGGTTGGCCTGCGACGCAGGAGGTTGCGGGTTCGATTCCCGCCTCGGAACAAATATTTGTGTGATCGCAGATATTTTGTTTAGGGTGTTCTGGGTATTTTCTATGTATAATAAAAAATATCTATCTATGTATTATATTGTATTAAGTATGTCAGTTATATAGTACCCATAACACAAGCTCTGCTTAGCTAGGGACTAGATAATGTTGTGTGAACTATGTCCAGCATTATTTATTATTTATTTATATGTTTTATTTTTATTTTGTATATGCCCACTTTTATTACATGTATTATTCTCTCTGTAAATAAATGTATTTTATATTAATAGAATTCATTCGATAAATTCAATTAAATAACAACGTCATTTAACTATGAATCAGTTCCAAAGTTAACCAAGCCTGAGATGGATCCTGGCAGCAAACGTGGCTGCAATTTGTATCAGAATCGCAGTACTAGGTACGTGTAAATCCGTAGCCTCTGCCTACCCCTGCAAGAAGTAAGATATTATATGCTGAGATTGGTGATTATAGATGCAATATCAGCGACAAATTGTAAGTATTATAAAACTAATCTAGACCTGAATCCATCCGCCATGAAATTAAAATTCGCTAAAGGTTAACCGGGCATTTCAACTGACAAACATTTAAATTGGTCACACTCTGATTATCAAACTAAATATTAAAAAACTGAAATGACAATCATAGTGGTAAAATAAAAGTTTTAACACTTACATACATACATACATACATACATAAACTCACGCCTGTTTCCCGGAGGGGTAGGCAGAGACCACGGATTTCCACTTGCTACGATCCTGACACACCTCTTTTGCTTCATTCACTCTCATCACATTCTTCATACATGCTCGTCGGTTAAGGGTACTCTTGACCTGGCCTTTTTCCAGAACATCTTCGATCTGGTCTGAATACGTTCGCCGAGGTCTTCCCCTTCCTACTGTCCCATTCACGCTCGTCTTGTGTACCCGTTTCGTCAATCTACTATCGTCCATCCTTTCTAAATGCCCAAACCATCTAAGCATACCTTTCTCAATCCTAGTCACTACGTCTTCTTTAATTTCACAACGCTCTCTTATCACACTATTCCTTATTCTATCTATTAAATTCACACCACACATACTTCTCAAAGCTCTCATCTCCACTGCATTTATTCTACTTTCATGTTTCTTCTGCACAGTTCTACACAGTTTTAACACTTATTTCACTTATATCTAGTCCAGTATCGAGTGTGACCCCGACATTTTCTACGTCTCTGAAAATTTGCAGAGCTAGAGAACAAAGTGAATATAAAAAAAACATGGGTTTTATTGTGAGTTGGGTAGAATAAGTACATAATTAGACGTGCAGTGCTGGATGAAGCCTCCCCCAAAGAACGCAATGGAGGGATTTTCCATAATCCACACGATTGATAGGCGGAGTAGTGGTCGCAGTAATGGTAATGTATACTCAGGTGGATGCTGCTGCTCATCCCCTGGTGTAATGCCTGAGTTGGATTTTATAACATCCACAGAAGGAGACGGAGGGGTCTATTCTTAGGCTGGATACACCACAGCAGTCTAAGGCACAGGTTAAATAAAAATAATTTTGAAGATTTAACTGCAATTTTTAGCGTTTGTGACCTTTAGGCCGAAACACTCAGGTTTACCAAATATCTTACCGTGGCGACGAAACATATTTTTTCTAAAATTCAAACAGTCTATGAATCTACTTGATATGATAAAAAAATCATAGACATTATTAGGGTTCTATACAAGTGCGACGAAATAGAACCTGCTAAATTGTTCAATACCTATTTAGCCCAACTTCCATACATTGTTTTTTTTATTTTTATTTTTTCCTTAGTAGTAGTAGAGCTTTTTTGTGAAAGTGTTCATCCGGGGAAGTACTACCACCATACCTATTTCTGCTGCAAAGCAGTGGTGCTCGCATTGCTGTGTTCCGGTTTGAAGGGTAAGGGTGCCGGTGAAATTACAGGCACATGAGACTTTTCATCTTTATGTCTCAGGGTGGCGGGCGCAGTGCAATGCCACATAGGGCGCGTCCTAGGTGGACGTGACCTATGAGGTAATGCACTGTTCATAGGCAGAGGTTACCGCTTAACATCAGGTGGGCCATCTGCTTGTTCCATCAATCTAGTAGTGTAAAAAATAAAAATAAAAAAAAAGTTGGATTCTTTGATGCTGGGGAATTAATGTGGGGGTCGCCATACAAACAATTGTCTAGGAACTGGATTTCTATTTCAGGTTTCGATAAAGCGTTTTTGAAAAATCTATGAATGCTAATGTAAGTGTTTTTGTTTGATTTTTAATCCAATGCCACGTTTCTTCACGGTAGGCTACGCGGACGACCTTGCTATTCTGATATCGGGTCATTTTGCTAGTGTGGCGTGTAATATCATGAATAGTGCACTTAGGGTCGTCGAGGAGTGGTGCACAGAGTACGGATTGACCGTGAATCCAACTAAAACAGAGCTAGTAATGTTCACTAATAAGCGTAACCTAGGTGCCTATAGGGTGCCTAGTCTCTTTGGTACGCAGTTGCACTTTTCCAATGAGGTTAAATATCTGGGTATAACTTTGGATAGTAAACTGAACTGGGCGAAACATCTAGACAACAAATTAAAGAAGGCCACGATATCATTCTGGCAATGTCGCAGAATGGTGGGCAAAACATGGGGTCTTAGCCCAAAGATAACCCTATGGCTTTATAACACGGTGATTAGACCTTCGGTAACATATGGTGCTCTAGTTTGGTGGCCCAGAACCAAACAGAGTACTATTATTAGTAAATTGGAAAAGTTACAGAGATTGGCATGTGTGGCGACTACGGGTAGTATGAGAACGGCCCCAACGGCTGCCCTTGAAGCCTTAATAGGCCTGACCCCGCTGCACTTACACGTGCAACAGGAGGCAGCAGCCGCTGCCTACAGACTCAGGGCTTTAAATCTACTAATGCATGACACACGGGCCATCCACACTACCATCATAGACGAGTTCGCGGTTGGTTATCCACTTTTACTCTCCATTTATGATAGGGTACCCAAAAAACACATTCTCTCTAAGAGCTTCATTGTACAATTACACGAAGAGCCCAGTGACAGCTCGAACACTCACGAACTTAGAATATATACAGATGGCTCTAAGATGAAGGCAGGAACCGGAGCGGGTACGTTTTCGGAAGATCTGAACATTCACTCGTCAGCGGCTTTGGGGGTGTGGAATTCCATCTTCCAAGCGGAATGCGTAGGCATAATCCAGGCTGCTCACGCAGTGCTACGTAGGAACGTAACTGACTTTAACATCAGGATACTCTCTGACAGCGCTGCGGTACTACGAGCCCTGCAGAAAAGCGAACATACATCAGGGTTGACCATTCAGTGTCATAATCTGCTGGAAGAAGTAAGTAAGTCAAACAACATAACCTTGCAATGGATCAAGGGGCATAGTGGCTCCAGAGGTAACGATGGGGCATGGGGCTGATGAACTGGCCAGGAGAGGCTCGGAATTGCTACCAGCAGGACCGGAGCCCATTTTACCCCTGCCATTTAGCCAGATACTCTCCTGGATCCGTAAACGTACTGTCAATCTACACCAAGAGCTATGGGAAAATTTATCGGATTGTAGGCAGTCAAAGGAGGCGTTTCCGGACCTAAATCCGAAATACTCCCGTAAACTCCTCAATCTGAAGCGTGACAAGCTACGGCTGATCGTCGGGATTGTCACGGGTCACTGTGCTCTTAATAAACATTTATTTACTCTGGGTATTACAGATAGCCCCCTATGTAGAGGCTGTCTAGTAGCTGATGAGACGCCAGCGCATGTACTCCTGGAGTGCAGCAGCGTGGCGTCCCAGAGAAAAGCATACCTCGGGACACCGAGGACGCCCAGGCAGGCCTGCGCCAGCATTGGCGAGCTGCTAGCCTTCCTGGAGGACATCGGGTGGCTGGACTAGCAGCCTCCACCCATCACGCAAAAAGGGCCCGTTGGTGGCCTAGTTGCGGAGAAGAGTCTGCTCTACAAGTACAAGTACAAGTCTACTTGATATGATAAAAAAACCATAGACATTATTAGGGTTCTACACAAGTGCGACGAAATAGAACCTGCTAAATTGTTCAATACCTATTTAGCCCAACTTTCATACATAGTTTTTTTTTTGTTTTTTCCTTAGTAGTAGTAGAGCTTTTTTGTGAAAGAGTTCGTCCGGGGAAGTACTACCACCATACCTATTTCTGCTGCAAAGCAGTGGTGCTCGCATTGCTGTGTTCCGGTTTGAAGGGTAAGGGTGCCGGTGAAATTACAGGCACATGAGACTTTTCATCTTTATGTCTCAGGGTGGCGGGCGCAGTGCAATGCCACATAGGGCGCATCCTAGGTGGACGTGACCTATGAGGTAATGCACTGTTCATAGGCAGAGGTTACCGCTTAACATCAGGTGGGCCATCTGCTTGTTCCATCAATCTAGTAGTGTAAAAAAAAAAAAAAAAAAAAAGTTGGATTCTTTGATGCTGGGGAATTAATGTGGGGGTCGCCATACAAACAATTGTCTAGGAACTGGATTTCTATTTTAGGTTTTGATAAAGCGTTTTTGAAAAATCTATGAATGCTAATGTAAATGTTTTTGTTTGATTTTTAATCCAATGCCACGAACACTTTATTTTTCGTACTGGTACCGAATGGAGATAACCAATAATTGAACTAGTAAATGAATAAGTTACTATCTGAAAATGCAAGCTTATAAATCGTGTGAAGTTAGTTATGACTCACATACCAACATCGGTCTTATCAACAATAGTTGCAGTGATGACCTCAACAAATAACTATTGACTGAGGTACTTACTAGTTGACTGTAGAAGGCCTATTTTCGTAAGATATTGCCTACAAACGTGTCCAAACGATCACGAACTGAAAGGACGAATGAGGTATACCAGTTACGTAAATCTTGGTCTCGAATTGCTACGTACCTATACTTACCCATGTCTGCAAATTAATCCATTGATTTGACTTGATTAATTATAAAAAAAAAACTTTATTTCAGGCTTACTGAGAAATGCACTAAACCTAAACAGTAAGCCCATATCAACATAAATATCTTAGAAACTAACATACACATAAACAACACTTTATTACTTAATCTAACACACGTGTGATCGCCGACGCGTCGCGGCCCGGGGGATCACGTGACAGGCGTCCCTTGAACCGCCGGAACTTCACCCCTTTCGGCCAGAAGTCAGGGCTCAAGTAAGTCTTCACATTTTCCGTAGGGACCCTCACCATAAATGAGCTATAGCTCACATTATGACGAGAGTCCAACTACTGGCCGTGGTGTGTCTAGCCTAAGATAGACCCCTCGATACCTCTAGCCGTTTCTGATAAAAAGGGTCTTGACAGACAGATAGACGGACAACAAGGTGATCCTATTATAGTTCTGTTGGTACTTTTTGAGGTAGCGGAACCCGAAATATACTCTTCAGAATAAAATCAACCAACCGAATAGCACCAAACAAAGTTAATTTACACATCTCTGCTTTTGTTGATTTCAGCTAGAATAAATAAATAATGCTGGACAGTTCACACAACATTATCTAGCCCCAAGCTAAGCAGAGCTTGTGTTATGGAATACAATCGGTTTATGAAATAACAGTTAATAACAGACACACCCTAAGAGATCTCACCTCATCCAATTCCATTTCACCTCGCGAGCGTCGAAACAATTCTAAGATAATTTCAATTTCAAAACAGCGCTATCTGCCTGCGCGGAGTAGGTGTTGCAATATTTGAGCTGAATGCTAAAGGTTACTCCTGTAGGCTGCTATCAAATAACTAACGAACCACTTATTAACTTGCCGTATTTGTATTAGCAAATATCAATAGTTACTATACTCAGGAAATGTTATATTCTACTCTGAAAACTGGATCGAAATACTGAACGTACTATTTGTCTATGACATCATGTATCATGTTCCACTGGACGGGTTTGGGTGCAGTTTTTATCTTAAGTGTATCTTGTATATTCCGAAGATAATAGTTTATTAGAACAGATCCACAGACTATAAAACATGAACTAGGCGGTGCAGATGTTGCAATATTTGATACGAATGTTAAAGGTTATCTCCAGTAGGCTGTACTGTTGGTACAAGATGAACACGCCCATGCTGTATAGATTATAATGAATAATGTATTTCTTATAATAGGTATAGTCACGGTTATAATAATAGATATTAATTGTGCAGATAGATGCAAAATTACATTATAAGATAACGTATATTTAATTTTATAGTTGGACAGCGCCGATAGCGTAGATGGAAGAATGGCAAGTAACATTTACAAGTTTTTTGATGTGTAACATCTATCTTGCAATCTGTGGGAGTGATTTCATGATAAGGGACGGAAGTGTGTTTCAGAAAGCGCGCATTTTGCCTTGGTACTATCAGCCATGTTGCTTATTACCAAGGAGGTCAGATGTTACACATCAGATGCGACTGTAAGGATTGCTCGTTTTTTTATATTAAGATCCATCTTGAAAGTTATACCAAGTCAGAAAACTTGGAAAGTACTATGTCTCAACAAACATCAAGCCACGAAATGATACCCACGCTAACCTACATGTAATTCGTGACACTCATTGCAATAAATACTAATTGTTTTAAATATGATAAACTTGTTTCCGGGGCACTTAGAATGAAGGTTTATGTCAACTTCATTTTATAATCATACAAGTGATAATACAAGTTATACACACCTATGATTTATAATTTATTCGTTGTTATGAGTACAGTTTTAAATAGGTGGAAAAGTATCTTGCTACTTCTTTCCCGGAAAAAAAGATAAATAGATCAAAATGCAGGCTTGCATGAAAACAAATACAAATTTTAATGACACAGCAGTATTCCCTCAACGTCTTACAGCCTATTATAAAATTATATTCGAATGTTCTTGTGGTACCATAATGATTGCAGGAAGAAGTCCCAGCAGGCAGTTACCTACAGTTGGCCCTATCACAGTTCTATAGATTGTGAAACTGTGGCCCTCCTAGTCGTCTCTTGTAGGTAAGGTAAATTAATCAATATAAATAAAACCAGCCAAGTGCGAGTCAGACTCGCGTGGAGAAGGTTTCGGACGTAATTTTCTCTTCATGGTTTTTTTCGTTTCCTTTTGTAATTTATTTACGCAGGCTTTTCGTTTCGTTTTCTTGTAAACTTTAAAGGAGACACCATAATTTTTTTTTTTTATATTGTATGCCAAATTGTAGCTTCGAAGATACACATTTTATACCATGTATGTCAAAACTATACAAAAAATATATTTGTAGTCCTCATAATGAGCCCTTTCTTTTGATATATCACATGATGCAATTAAAAACTGTTTTTGTTTTTCTAGTTTGCCTCCCTAAATTATGAACATGGACCAAATTTTATCAGGGCAGCAACTTGGTAGGCTATGAGTTAACAAGTTTACTGGTAGGGATATGTATTAAAATAGGTATAAATAAAATTATACTTTGCTCCACCGGTAGGAATAACTAGTAGCCCTAAGGGCTAGTTCCAGCAGACATAGGATTATATTTACAGGGCTATAAATATAATCCTATATATATATCAGGGATTATATTTATATTAATAAGGCTTTTTAGGATGGAATCGCTTTAAATGTTAAACTAAATGGTTAATCATTTGTACACTTTTCAATGTATCAATCTAGCATATATTTGTACTAAGGTTGAATGTGCAGTTTCGCAGATTTTATCTGCTTTTGTATTTATTATCTATAGGACATTACACTATGAGTAACGGGAGTGATGATTGTATAAGTTTTATTGTTTAAGCGATGAATACACCTATTAAAAGATAATCTGAAATCACGAAGCGACATTTTTTTTTTTTTTTTTATGCTGGACAGTTCACTCTACATTATCTAGCCCTACGCTAAGCAGAGCTTGTGTTATGGGTACTAGATAACTGATATACTTAATACAATATATTACATAGATAGATATTTTTTATTATACATAGAAAATACCCAGAACACCCCGAACAAATATCTGCGATCGCACAAATATTTGTTCAGAGGCGGAAATCGAACCCGCAACCTCCTGCGTCACAGGCCAAGCTTCGCCCGCCGCGCCACAGAGGTCGTATATCGATTATATCGATTTATTGCTGGGTTATCTTAACATGATCTAAAAATACGATCTTAGTTCTAAGTACACAGTACAGTTACCTTCAAAAATATGTTTATGGTGTATTTTGATATAACAGATAGATGGATAGAACAGACCACAAAAAAAACCCGTAGCACGACCCATAATCATGCCTCACCTTTTACATTGTGGAATGGGGAGCCCATTCCACAAGTTGCACAAGGTTTCTGAGGTGTTTCCACTAAACTAAAAGATGAGCCGCTTTAAAAATATATGTAAAAACAGTCCTTCAGGGCAGGCAACGCATTGGCAATACCTCTGGTGTTGCAGAGTTCAATAGGCGACGGTAACCGCTTACCATCAGGTGGGTCGTATGCCAGATTGTCGAGCCATTACAAAAAAAAACCTTGTAAATGTAAATAACATAATATTTTTATAGTTTTTTTAGTAGTAGTAGAGCTTTTTTGTGAAAGAATTCGTCCGGGGAAGTACTACCACCATACTTATTTCTGCCGCAAAGCAGTAGTGCTCGCATTGCTGTGTTCCGGTTTGAAGGGTAAGGGTGCCGGTGAAATTACAGGCACATGAGACTTTTCATCTTTATGTCTCAGGGTGGCGGGCGCAGTGCAATGCCACATAGGGTGCGTCCTAGGTGGACGTGACCTTTGAGGTAATGCACTGTTCATAGGCAGAGGTTACCGCTTAACATCAGGTGGGCCTCTTGCTTGTTCCGTCATCCAAGTAGTACAAAAAAAACAAAAAAAAAAAAAAAAAAAACAATATTTATATAGCTTTTTGAAAGATGTTCTTGAAAGAGCCATAGAGATAAAATGCAATTTTAAGTCGGATTGTGCAAAACGACGCACGAGCTATCTCAAAATTGAATACAAGACTCCAACAATGAAAAATAAATATATAATTATATTTTACACCTGCCTTTATTATAATTTCAGCCTTAACCCAATGCAAATAGGTATAAAATTGCTAATTACGCATATTACTCGTAGATATACCGTGCATAATCACTTGGTTCCGGCACTTACGACGTTAAAAATACGTGTATACGTAGGTACCTTCCATGGTTGATAAATGATGGTGCCACTTATCATCAGCAACATGAAGGCTGTCTTTGTTGTGATATTAATGTCACAGATGTTTTGAAATTTATAATTAAATTATAATATTTTTAACAAGATTTTATTGCACAAATGCTATTTACCTTTTCTCTGGAGAATATTAGGACTAATTAGCATAAAACTCTTCCATAATTTTTATTCTGAGAAAGAAGTTTATGCCACATAATATGCGAGGAGCAAAATACAAAGTCTGCACTAATTAGAAAACCGTTTTAAATAGTTGTGTAGCTTTTGAACCTTACACACTCACATTATACTAGTAGGCAAACACTCATCAGGATTGTATGCTCATCATATGCTCTAAGCTCTTCAGTGCCACTATAATTCAGCGCTGAAGCATTTCGCGTCTGCAGCAAATGCGAAAACTGCAAAAATTTACCATTTCAAAGTACCTACTGTGTGTTTTATTTAGAATTATTTAATATAACTGTGTTAGTTTTGTGGCACAAATAAATATTTTCTATATTTCTAATAGGATAGGAATCTAATATTCGATAGGGAATAATTTTAAAGAGTGACTGACATAGCAAAAGTAGAAGCATAAAACGAATTGACGATTGTTCTACAAAAAAAAAAAAAAAAAACTTTATTTCAGACACTCAGATCCATAATTTGGTTAGTACACAAAAACACAGCACTTATGAAAAAACATTATTAATTCCTACAGTAACACACACACACACAGCTATATATTTATTCTAACAACTGGGAAAAAATGCACTCAGGTCCTGTGAATATTTTTCAAAACCTGTTTGCCAAATGGGTAAATAATTATTAATTCAAAAAGACCGGAATTCTTTAGATGTGGCATAAAAGGACTTTTCCCATGATTCATCTTCTAAAGTTTAATTTACATATAGAAAACGCTGTAAAACGTGACAAAAAAGAAACAAAAATGACTCATAAACCATAAACAAAGAATGAATTTCATCATATTTTACATTTTGCCAATACATAGTCTAGCTATCAACATCATTATATTATTTCAAAAACATTAATGTACTACCACATTACTTGAAAACAGAACCTATAATTTTAACACTCCATTGAGGTCAGCGCGGTAACCTTAAAAAGCGTATAATTCATAACAATTTAAATTAATATAATGATTTGAATTTCAGTAATTATTAATAGCTTGAGCTTACTAATCTGAACCAGATTACTGTTAGTGATATTACACCTTAGTAATTGTGGTTGGCTATTCATAATGTTCATGTGGTCGGTTTGTTATTTCATTTCGTAATACACAGGAGACTTATGAATTAATTGTAAATTGCAGTTGGCGGTTAGGTATTGCAAAACTTTACATTATAGAAAAAAAGGATGGCCAAGATGTGCCACGAACGATTCACGACGATTCCGAAGTTGTTTGCCCAAACCTTATAAAGAAGGTAATTAAAGAAAATCTGTCATTAATTTTAATTTGCAAATAAGGTTGATGCTATATCCGTTCCAGTCCAGAAACATGAAAACATCCCCGAATCCAATATCGAGTCGAGTAAGACACTTTATACTACTCGTTAGAAGCCTGAGCCATCATAATGAAGAAGAAGCTAGTGAAATGGAAGTACAGATGATTATTATGTTAAAACTATGAGAACGAATGAACATAATATTAGAAAAACTATTATGTATAAGTGACAAAAACATGTGTTTTTTTTCTACTTTATAAGAACTTGGTTAAATGGCTACGTAAACTATATTTGTATTAAATATATTTAAACAATTTTTTATTTCATATTTTTTTTAATTATTTTATTGTATAGTGGTATTTGCTACCAGACCACGTCATAATAAGCTCGTTATTATTCTCTGAATAGCTGCGAACCTTCGTGCAGATCCTATCGGAAGGCGGAACGCTTTACAAGTTAATATTTTAACAAAAACTTAGATAAATTATAATAATAACAATCATAACTTCATGCCTAAGCACTACGTACTATGATGTTTATATTTATATTGTTCTATTTTATTTTGTACGTAGTACATTCTTACATGATTTTGTACCACATCGTGTTAACAAAATCACGTGATATTTTTAGAGGTTCCACTTAATAGCGTTCCTTACCCAAAGGGTGCCAACGAGACCCCATTAACACTATTACTAAGCCTCCGCTGTTGTCCTTCCGCCCGTCCGTCTGTCTGTCTACGGGCTGTATCTCATGAACCGTACCGTAATGAGTAGGCAGTTGAAATTCTCACAGTGTGTATTTCTACTGCCAGTATAACACTAATAATTTAAATAAAATATAGTTACAAATTTAAGGGGGTCTCCATATTATAATCTTTGGTTTGTTCTCGATCCTGTATCTTTTGAAAAGTAAGTAACATGTAGATACTTGAAATAAAAAATTACAATGTTAAATCTTGTATGATAGTACGGAACCCTTCGGTTTTCAAGTCCGACTCGCTCTTGGTCGGTTTTGTAAACTTCAGACTTGTCAACAAAATATGTAAGTTTCTCAAGGGTGCGCCTTCGTTCGGTCTCATACTATTTACTATATACTAACAGCCCAGACTTCTTTGCAAAGCCTAACTATTTGGAAACCAGTTGAACTGGAATAGTTATATTAACCAGATTTAATTCATAGAACAAAGAGTTAACCTTGTGGCTACATTACAATGCAACCCAACAAAGGCATGTGTATAAACAATAAACATGCAACCGTGTACGAGTTACATAATGTACATACGGTATATTGCAAGCCGAATTAATGGGTAGGCAGGTGAGTATGTTGTCAAATCAAAAGGGCAGTGTACACACACTATCACAACACGCAATATCTTTAAAACCATGAAGAAAAACAATTAATTCCATAAGAAAACCTGAATGAAGAAATAACTTTATTTGAGGACGAAGATAATGATGAATCAACAAATTCACAGTAAATTCAGTAGTTAATCGACTATCGAACTTTTGCTGTCATCTTGTATCTTGCAAAAATGAGTGTGTAAATTATTTGTGAAATCATTTTACAACTCACTTTTGAATCCGTTTACTTTCACCGAAACAAAGTTAAATAAGTGCATAGTGACATGCTACTTTCAAAAACTAACTGTGACTTCAGATTATTTTTTGACTATTGTTAAACGTCGAACACTAATTACATTTAAGTTGAAGTTTTGAGGATTAGAGAATGTTTGAAGATAAACGCATACTTTCACAAGCAGGTTTTAAAATTGTTTAATGTCTTCCTGGACTTTGTATTTTAGTTCAATAAGTAAATAAAAAAGTATTTGCGTGTCTAAATTTGGTATAGAATGTCTGGAACTATCGTTACTATTTATTACGTATTTGATTAAAAAAAATAAGCTCGTAATTAGCTCGCTAAAGTTGAATAACTTGAAGAAGCTAGAGAGATTTCTGTATTTCGCCTGATGTGCATGGCCCTGAGCCCTGAGAGTCACACTGAATCCTTTCACAACGCTGGATTTTCAACATTGGTTACAAAGGCCAACGGTGAAAGATCTAAAACAGGATGACCAATAAATAGCCCGTGACATGAAGAAGAAAAAGAAGACCACGATAATATAAACGAGGTGTCATTTAATAGTTTTTAAATCGAATCCACATATTTTAACTTTAAGTAAGTCAGTCGTTACGATATTGACCATAGACTAGATCAAAATAACCTGCTCGATTATGCTACCGAATGGCCGTGGGGAAGGTTACTTTGTGAATCTAGAATGTTAACTGTTCTTTTTCAAGTTTAAATAAGCTTTGGACAGCGCTAAGATTCCCAAAATTATCCCTTTGTTGCGTTCCGTATCGCCATTTGCTAGAGGAAGTTAGGAACAAGTCTACGCATTACCAAATTTTTCTAGAATTTTCTATGGGAAAACGTAAGTATTAATTTGTGATCATAGAATTGAAATTACCGTGGCTGGGTATCATTTTAGAAAAATTACGACTATGACCGCAGGAAAACGACGTCTTCTAAGGTCAGCAGGAGAGTAGTAAAGTACGTGGTATTTCATTTGTGTTTGTTTACTTATTTGGCTGTTTCTAAACTGTTATGGGAACCAGTTAAGGCAATATGTTAAAATACCGAATGGGCGGAGTCTAGCCAGAAAACAATAGCTGTAAGACAGTGACAGCGCTATTGCTCACTTGAACCCGGGAAAAGGTGAGGTATAGATTTTTTCCACTCGGAAGTAACTGACGTAAGCGACAAATGATAAAACTTCGTTTAGCTTCTAAAGTAGCAAATATAAAAATAAATTATCTATAATTAATGTAAGTAATGTGATTACCTACTGAATAATATAAAAAAATATGCTTAATACTTTCTCTAGTCGAAGGAGGGACCTAAAAAGGGCTTTAGAAGAGCCAATTTCAAAAAATAAAGCTATCGAGAAAAGTTTCGCGAATCGTGTTTCTAGTCTATAATTTATTTAGATTACATCCTCAAGTAATTACTGTATTAACATCAAGTTTGTAACCTTTACTGTTACTGAGTGAGCATGAAACAAAACGACTCCAAAATTTTAACATAGCGTCTTAAACTCAATTTTGTAAACATTTAAAAAACAGATAGGTTACAATAACCTGTCAGTACACTGAAGCAATCTACTGTCAAAATACAAGGCAGTGCCGTGTGAACCTCGCTTTAGAGAGAGGCGTACTGGATCATGCAAATACTGTCGTATCAGATTGAGATGTTGATACCAGTAATCTTGACAGAGTGGCATTGGGATATTAGTAAAATATACATACAATGCACTCGCCCAAAGATGGTGCACGATAAAGTCAGCGATAAAGTGTTACAAATATAACAATTGATTTAGTAACATTGGTTGGTGTATTCATTACTGTTTGATGACTGATTGATCAGTCAGTTACCTAAGCTTAGAGGATAAGTAGGTAGGTACACTAGGTACTATTTTTATTTTATTTTATTTTATTTTTAAAGTTTTAGGAAAACTTACAGCTAGATGGGTACACTATAGGAAGTTAAATAAATACATGCAGCTAACATAAGTTGCTACAAGTACGCTGATGGCCAATTAAAAGTTTCCGCAGACACGTATAAATAAGTAGTTAAGACAAACAGAAACAGTAGACGACACAATCAAATAATAAAGATAATATAATACTAAGTTTATATAATACTAACCAAAGAAACTGTCATTAATCAAGCGTTTAAGCTTACTTGTTGTAGTGTTGAAAATATCAACATCAATGTTTGCTTTAGCCAAGGAGTTGAACGAGCAGCTTGCTCTGATCAAAAATGCATTTTGCCTATAGTTATTCCTGACAAGAGGAACATAAAGAACGTTTGGTTTTCTCAACACAGCCATGCTAGTACGCAATCCCAAGTGTTCAAGAAGCTCCGGGCAGTCAACGTTACCATTGGCAATATTTGGGACCGATCGATTCAGATAACCAACGAAAAAAGCAGCTAGGCCGCACTAATCGGTAGGGACAACGCCGTAGGTAACTAACACTTTATTAAACACTAGCGACTCGTCCCGGCTTCGCACGGGTTGTTTCATATCTAGTACCTTTTCAGATAAATTTAAATAAATAGTAAATTTCCTAACCGTATCTTTCTATTGTTAGTATTGTTTAAGATATTATTCTATGTTGTATTACTGTAAGAATAAACGGCTTATTAACTAAATGTTAAAATGAATATAGATTTATTATATTTTGTTTGTCCAAAATGGAATAAACTATCTATTCAAAATCGATCTAGATCTCGTCTCTGGAAAAACGCAGTTAAACACATAAAAATCGCTTAAACGAACAGTTACAAGAAGCAACAGTTTATTCTTCAATGTACAAATTGTTAAATTGTTTCGGCAGGAAACAATCTTCATTTTAGTATTCCCCAAACTAAAACAACAAACTCTACCGTTGAACATGAACGAACACCGCTCAGAAGTGGGTCATTTTAATTTGAAACCAGTTGCTAATTTGAATATAGAGAATATCATTAACTCAAGGCCGAAGAATGGCTATATACTTTGTACTAGAGCAAGAATGGACTATTTACATACAAGATGATATTTGAAATAATGGGTGTAGTCATAGCTAGAGCTTAAAGTTTTGCAATACTAATTGTATGCGCTTTGATTTGCCAATTTCTAATGAAGATTGACTATCCTGACTAGCTCACATATGAAACAGCATTTCAATTAACAGTAATTGGAATGCTGTTTCATATGTGAGCTAGTTTTTTTTTTTTTTTTTATACTACTTGGATGTCTGATCAAGCAAGAGGCCCACCTGATGTTAAGCGGTAACCTCTGCCTATATGAACAGTGCATTACCTTATACTCGTAGGTAGGCATTGCACTGCGCCCGCCACCCTGAGACATAGATGAAAAGTCTCATGTGCCTGTAATTTCACTGTTTGTGCTAGTCAATATACATCTTTGTTTGTCTTAGCGCCTGATCGACGGACGAGCAAGACCGCGGTTTTATGGCTCGTCGGTAAAGCTCGCCGGTGTATCATTGCAAAACCACGGTTTTAAATACTGCCGAGCCTGGCTCGCGGCTCGTCGTCGTGCTATATTTTTTACTCGGCTCGCCATGCAAAACCTTAAGTTTATTATGTGTAACTCTTGTGTACAAATAAATTATATTCTTTCTTTCTTTCTTTCATACTCATACAAACATCCGGCGAGGTCGGTTTTTAATTCCTGTCTGTCCCCGAATGGGGACAGATTCAGGGACAAACACGATCTACTCGGTTTATATCGCAGAAAGTTCTCTAAATAATGTTCAAGAAAAATATTTACAAAAAATATCCTATGGCGAGATAACACAAGGCTTCAGACTCGGAACAAGACATGTTTGCGACTGTTTTGCTTGCTAATCGATCAGCACCAACGAGCCGCGAGCCAGGTTCGTCGGTATTTAAAACCACGGTCTTACTCGCCCGTCGATCACGCGCTTGAATTTCCTGATTTCGGAGTTTATCAGTGAGACTCGATATCATTGATCCGGCTGATGATGATGATGAAAGTCACGATAACATACAGTCTAAAGATTCCTCTCGATGAGAGCGTGGCGCGGCAGGTGAGTAGCCTGCTGAGATGTGAGAGGTGCGGGCTCTATTCCCGCTGCGGGATAAATGTTTGCATGATCTACAAATATTTGTTAACGGTCTGTGTATTGTGGTACCATGGTAATCGTAGTTCCTGATATCCAGGTATTGGGAATCCTAGTGTGAGATTAGGGCTGTGTTAGTTTAATAGTAGAGCTTGCTCTCATTGCTGTGTTCCGGCATAACATAACAAACATAACATAACACCATAGTCACAACACATAGTCCTGATCCCACACTAGGATTCTCTGTGTCGTTGGTATCAGAAATGACGAGTACCATGGTACCATAACACCCAGACCCGAATCAAATATTTGCAGATCATACAAACATTTGTCCCGCAGCGCGAATAGAACCCGCAACCTTTCGCATCTCAGCTGGCTGCTCGCCCGACTCGCTACAGAGGAATGAAAGGTTTATCGTGTAAAATTCAAATTATCCTTTGAATAGTCACACAATAAATAAATAAATAAATAAATAATGCTGGACAGAACACACAACATTATCTAGCCCCAAGCTAAGCAGAGCTTGTGTTATGGGTACTAGATAACTGATATACTTAATACCATATATTACATAGATAGATATTTTTATTATACATAGAAAATACCCAGAACACCCTGAACAAATATCTGCGATCGCACAAATATTTGTTCCGAGGCGGGAATCGAACCCGCAACCTCCTGCGTCGCAGGCCAAGCTTCGCCCGCAGCGCCACAGAGGTCGTACAATGTTTTAGAAAGAAAGAAAAAAGAAAGAAAGAATATATATTTATTTGTATACAAGAGCTACACAGAAACACAGAACACACTAAGAAGAAACAGATATGAAGGTACTAGGTGTAACTCAAGTAACAAAATGGTTTTGACTTTGACGACCCCTGTGGCGCGGCGGGCGAAGGTTTGCCTGCGACGCAGGAGGTTGCGTGTTCGATTACCGCCTCGGAACCAATATTTCTGTGATCGCAGATATTTGTTCAGGGTGTTCTGGGTATTTTCTGTATATAATAAAAATATCTATCTATGTAAAATATTGTATTAAGTATATCAGTTATCTAGTACCCATAACACAAGCTCTGCTTAGCTTGGAGCTAGCGAAAGTTGTGTGAACTGTCCAGCATTATTTATATTTTATTTTTATTTACTTTTGCATTGAAAGGCAGTTACAAATTCAACCAAAAGAGACAAAACACGGTGTAACTATTCTAAGGATGACCCCCGTTCATTATTAGCACGGTTAATTTATGTCTCAGGGTGGCGGGTACAATGCAATGCCGCAAAGGACGCGTCCTAGGTGGATGTGACCTGTGAGGTAATGCATTGTTATAGGCAGAGGTTACCGCTTAACATCACGTGGGCCATCTGCTTGTTCAAACAAATTATGTGTGTCTAACTTACTGATGACTTTGAACGTACTTCAGTGCCTATTTTTTGTGCATTACCTATGTTTGTATACGCTTACAAAAAACAAAAACACAGAAGTAAAAAGGATGTTGTCCATTATTTCGAGTACAGGTCGGTTCAAGGGGATATCAATTACGCGTCGATCAGGAGACGTGGGTAGGTTGTGCAATACTAGTGTGAAATATTGTTTTTGTAATATTTTGTGTTTTTTGTAGTCAAAAATGACTCTACTTCTACTAGAGTTCCCAAAAAGTTGATAATTCATGTTAAAAAGCTATAGGTACAAAATAGTAAGAAACCAATTAGCGGTCATTACGTTGTAAAATAAGCTGACGAAGTACTCAGATGGATGCTGCTGCCTTTTCCCAGAGTGTGGTGTTACGACATCCTCGGAAAGAGAAAGTTACTGTTAATATTACTGGAAGAAAGCGTTAGCCGAGTCAATTCTGGGATGCAATGGCGGTGATGTGCTCACCACTTACCACGTCTATATTCCACGATGAAAAATCCCACTGTGAAAAGAGGCTCATTGAGGCTCTGCCTACCCCTTCGGGAAAATGGTGTGTCTATATATGTATGTATTTATGTACAAATCGCATAATTAGTTGTAAAACTATTTTGTTAGATAACTCATCGACCTTATTAGTAGATTTAACACTGCTTATTTGTGAGTTACTTCACAGGAGGGCAATTCTCGTGCTTTAGAGATTCGACATATGTCGAAAAAAGATGGCGAATGTCGAATAAAATCTTAATTTGCGATTCACGTGATGTCACAAATAGACATAAGTCGACCAAAATCATTCAAATCGAATACGATTTGATGGTTATTGTGACATTTTCGTGTCATTTTTTGTAGACATTCATGCTTCGACATTATCTCTAATTTAGAGATAATCTCTACAATCCGAGAATTGGCCTCCAGCTTAGACTAGGATAAAATTAGAGAAAACGGCTTCGGAAACTTTCCATAAAGCTTTATTAGCAAACAACTGTTATAGCTTAATCCTCTTAAAGATTTTTACAAATTTATCATCTAATTTTAATCAGAAGTCAATTTGCCATTTCCATATTGGGAATAACTACCATTTTGCATAAACTGATACTTCTATAATTCACACGATATAAAATAACAGTAGGTATATTTAGCTATTCTGATAATTCATAAGTCACTAAAAATGAGTAACAGGAAAAATATATTTTAAAATAAAATAGTGTAACTTCTTGTCTCGGTTTTTTTTTCCAATAATATTGCTATGATGATGACATAGAATGTTATTGGTTGTTATTGTGATTTATAAAAACCAGTCTATTTCGTAGCTTTGAGTTTGACTTCGATGACAATAGAGGAAATAAATCTTTTCGAAAAAAAAAACGACTTCGATTCTAGGGAGTTATCCCTAATAGAAGATTTTATCGTCGTCGTCGTTTCGTATGAGGTAGTGCTGGCCTCTGGTGTCAGAGTTTGTCAAGCCGCCCGAGGGCCTCTGACATGGCTTATCGACTGCTATATATTATTTTATAATATTATAGTGATCGGAACCTTGTGCCGATCACCATGAGCCTAAATCGCCATGTTTGGTCAGTCTACTATTATCCATCGACGAGTTCCGTTGTCCATCTTCTGACTCCATCATCAAATCAGCTCGCTGTCACCATCATATTGTACTGTCATCGGAACTTGACAGGTATGCCAAATTTCAGCTCAATCGGATATCGGAAAGACACCCTTATTTCCACCCGTGAAATACTTATCATTGAGTAGTTCCAATGGCCATCTCTGGTCTTCTTCATCAGTTCCACTTCAACAAATGGCACTTTCTGAATGCAATTGCTTGACTTGTTACCAAAATCGTTATATGTGTGCCTTATTTTTTTTTTTTGTGAGGTAATAAACATAACAAAATATATACTCGTATTTTTTAAAAATACACTCTATTTAAGAACCTCCCCCTTTTTTTTAAAGTCGGTTATATACACTAACACCCGTTTGCACTAAACATAATAATCGCCTAAGTTCTTTCCTAAATTGTTTAGATTACTCCTAACGATAAATTTGCTTGCACTAACCCTAAGCCGTTTCTTAGTCCACTTAGCCTAGGCTGTTCTTAGGCTTAGGTGTATCTTAACTAGGACAAGCCTAACTTATGTTTAGTGCAAACGGGCGTTACTGTCACTTTTAGGGGTGGATAGAAGCACAAAATCAATAGAATGGCGTAGTGCAGGAACATAAAAGACTACCTTTTCTAATATAATCATCTTATAATAATAATAGTTCAGCCTAAAATCATCAGGTAGGCGTCCACAGCCGTGCGAGGCCTCCCCCAATGGGGGTAAGCTATAATCACAACGCTTGGCAGGCGGCTGCCTATACCCGTGTAATAAACTTTCTCAGAATTTACGATATCTAACGCAGGAGACGGAGTATTCAGAAGTTTAGAAATATTCTTAGGTAGAGCACGCGTCATGTAAAAAGAACGCTGGAACGCCTGAAGTTCGATGACCGTCAGCGTTCTTTTTACATGACGCGCATTTTAGTCATTGGTGGTATTTCTTCTTCGCTAGCTAAAGAGCCACGACCTGCCATCATCAAAATAAATAATTTTAAGTAGCGCCTGTGGGAAATAACTTCACGAGTCGTCTGCGTAATACCTGCCAGCTGACAGTATCGATCGATGCCAGATTTATTGGTCTTCATAGGAGCAGGCGCAAGGATATACAATGCTTACATTCTAACAATTCCTAAGCTCAAGCAAAATTTAACCCTAACACCGTAGGCATAAGGAACATCGATGCAACAGTTTACAATATAACCACTATGCTGCGGAGTTTAGTAACAATGTAAAACAGACTTTTTACCGTCGTATTTACGTGGCAAATGAATAGCAAATGAACTACATAACTACTTAAGGAATAATGCAAGGAATTTTAAACAATACCAACTAAGACTTTTGAGGAAAATTTAAAATATGTATATTTGAAAAAGATCTACACATCTCAAATAAGCAAATTAGAAGCCCAAGGGGTACGCAGGCAACTTTGTTCTCATTTAGGTATTTCCAACTATCCACGATCTTCATCCCTTTGAATTTTCAGAATGATTACGAAGTGTTTTTTTTTTCTGTGCTTGTACACTTCGCTTGCAGTTTAACGCGTGCGGGATGCTCGCGCGGGCGACTCGCGCGTGCTACATGCGCGGGCTACTTTTATAATTTACTTTTATACTATTACTTTTATTCTTTATTCAGCGATTTTTTTATAGGGGACAGTCTCCAAGATCTACCATTTTCCTCTACCATAGACACAACTTTTTCCTTCTACACTGTTATAATAGTTTGACAACAATGTAATCCATGATTCCCACGCTCAATATATCACCTTATTTTCCTTATGTGTCTGCAAAGTCACTAAGGCTTCAACAGGAATTTTAACGAACAGGACGATCAAAGTCCACATGATCATAGCCAAGGGATCGAATAGGAACTCTCACTCCAAACTGTGAAACTTAGAGCCAGTAAAGTGCGACATTCTAGTAAATGGTCTAGTAACTGGGCCGTAGACAATTCACACTACAATGAGTATAGAGAGTGCGATCATGTGGGGCTGTGGGACAGCTCTCCACACCACGCTCACTACGGACTTGCCACTAAGCTGGATATATGTTTTTGCTAGAGCACTCTCTAAAGTAATGGAAAAGACTTGTTTTTTGGAACAAGGTGTTCATTGTGGAACGGATTTTTGACATAAGTGGGATTTTTGTAGACAGTTTCTACCTCGCCTAGTTCAATCAATTGGTTGGCAAAAATATGTAGTTTGATTTTGTCAAAGTTGCAGTTATTATTTATGAATTAGTTATGCAGCCAGCATCTTAGGGACGCTTCCGTCTGGTAGTGATTTGGATCAGTTGCGCTACCTTTAGATCGCTTGCAGCGGTCTTCTGGTGGCACAACTGTTTCATATGTATTTTGTACATACCTTGTATTATTCTTTCTGTAAATAAATGTATTTTATATGTTAGTAAGTTGGTTAAACAAACATGATTAGGTATGTACATAATGTTAATAACAAAAAAAAAATGGCCTAGAAAAAACATTTATTCTACCAAGTGATTTAGTATAATCATATGTGTTAAAGTGACACAAAATTTTGGAACCTGAGAAACAGGGTCCTCAAAATGTTCAATTGAAATATGTTCAAACTATCAGTGGTCGGTCAGTCAACACGTTACTGATTTCATGGTCCAAATAAAATCATGCAATGTACCGGATGTAACGGATGGATGGATCAACAGATGTGAATACATACATCTATCTGTATCTATGCATACGACACATTGTAAGGTACAATGTTCGCAACGCCTGATTGAACCAGCGAATCGACTGTGAACAGTATTCATACGATCACTTTTCACTAAATTCTGGTTTGCACACTTATTAGGTATAGACATTAGCAAACATAGATTTACAATAGGTTTTTTTTTAACTTCGTGAGTGACGGGACAAGCAGATGGCCCACCTGATGTTAAGTGGTAGCCTCTACCTTTAACAATGCACTACCTCATAGGTCACGTCCGTCCACCTAGGACGCGCTATGTAGCGCCCTATGTGGCATTGCACTGCGCCCGCCACCCTGAGACATAAACATGAAAAATCCCATGTGCCTGTAATTTCACCGGCACCCATACCCTTCAAACCGGAACACAGCAATGCGAGCACTTCTGTTTTGCGATAGAAATAGGTATAGAGGTAGTACTTCCCCGGACGAACTCTTTCACAAAAAAGCTCTAATACTGCAAGATCAACGTTTGCTGATCTTCTTTCCCAATATCTAGGACAACTAGGAATAGGCTTTTCGGTCATAGAATGCCACGACGATCGGTCTTGAGCTACCTGCACCCACCGACTTAGTGCAACCTTTAAACTTTTAAACGCGCAAAATTCCATTTCACACTACTCGTAGAACCATAGGACATGTGCGTGTCAACTGCTTGTCATACTCAGAGTACAGCCACAGATTAAATAATAGTATTGGTAAATAATAGCAGAGAGAGCTCAGGGGGCTTATATGAGAATGTGATAGTATTCGAAACTATATGAAGTTTCGTTTCCTTCAATACATTTTCTGACAGCGTCCTTAGTTTTCTCCTCGTTTCCGCTAGGGGCGCTGCAACTAAATGTATGGAAGGAAACGAAACTTCATAATAGTTTCAAAAACTACCAAAACTAGTACTAAGCCCCTGAAAAATCTTAGTCAAAGTATGTGTAATAAATCTACGATGGATCTAGCATTCCACACACTATGAACGCCAAAATCTGCCACCTATTTTTATAATTGGCGTCGCACAGTTTGTGCTTTTCCCATTTTCTAGTATTTATTGTATTATTTGCACAAAGTTACACTCCTTCCAAGTCATTAAAGTCTCAGTCAAGTAATGTTTTAGTAAAACGGTGGCAGTTTTACTAAAACTTTGTTAGACAATTTCCACCAATTTGAAAAGTCACGCAAAACAACTCTTTATAATTTTAAGGCACTTGTACTCTTAAAATGATCTACATTTGTTAAAATGCTCCTAAAACTAAAAGAAGTAACAAAAAAAAACCACTATGAAATGAAATAATATTAAAGTAGACGATATCTCTTTTCGAAAATGCGGAAAGAGCTATGGCACCTTTGAAATTCCGAACGATAACAAATGAGTTCGGTACACTACTGGCTTACACTCTAGTCCTTCAAATGTGTTCAATAATTAAGCAGCAATAGACGGATAAAACTTGTCAGAATTGTCTCTTTTTATGCGTTTTGTCTCTTTTGGTTCGGACACTTTTTGACCGCAGACCCGAAGTCCATTTAATTTGAGGCCAATGCAACTAGCATTTTTTTAAATCTGAAAGCAGGTTTTCTAGTGATGGTTCTTAGACATATTTTATCAAAATCGGTTCAGCCGTTTAAGTTAAATTGAGCTTTTAAAAAAAAAACATATTTTCGTTATTTTGACTAACATTTAAGTTACATTATTTGTGTGGTTTTCACGAGTTTCTAATAAACGCAACAATTTTTTATATTTCCATCAGCCCTTTTAGCCCACAATAGGTAATAATGTCGTGTTCACACGTCATGTCCATTGTTATTCATAATTGTATCGTCGCTGAGTGCGGCACACATCCGCCGCTTTCACTCGACTCCGGCCGGAACCTTTGTTTTGCAACAATAATACATTTACTAATTGTGTGTCTGTCCATTTGACTTATTTAAGTCGTGTGGTTTACATGATTGGTAGCTGTTACATATTACCACGAACCTATGTCTAAACCAGTCGTTACTGTAACCATTACCAGACTAGAACAGAGTAGCTACCTAATGGTATGTCATTTGACGATCTCTGTGGCGCGGCGCAGGAGGTTGCGGGTTGGATTCCCGCCTCGGAACAAATATTTGTACAAAGTATAGGCCTCTTTGTCTGTGCTATTCCTCATGCCATTTTGTTGTCATGAACTCAACACAAGTCGTTTCATCTCACTTTTAGTAGCACAGAATAAATAATAGTTCAAGTATTAAAGCTTTTTTGTTAGAGTTCATCCGAGGAAGTACTACAACCATACATTTTTGCCGCAAAGCAGTAGTGCTAGCATTGATGTGTTCCGGTCTGATGGGTATGGGTGCCGGTGAAATTACAGGCAAATGAGACTTTTCATCTTTATGACTCAGGGTGGCAGGCGCAGTGCAATGCCACATGGGATGCGTCCTAGGTGGACGTGACCTGTGAGTTATTGCATTGTTAAAGGCAGAGGTTACCGCTTAACATCAGGTGGGCCAAACAGATTGTTCCGTCAATCACGCAGTAAAAAAAACTCACTTTGCGCTATTGTTTAGTGAGTAGGTAGTTTTCGTCGGTACCTATGTTAGTAAAATCTACTATTTTACTAAGGGCGCGTTCACATAGAACGTCCGTTTTACAGGTACGTTTTAAGGTCCGGATCGATTACTGGATCCGGAATACTGTATTCTGTGTGAACTCTCTCATACAACTACATACGCTAATAGCGCGCGAGTTCACACAGAATACAGTGTTCCGGATCGATTACTGGATCCGGAATACTGTATTCTGTGTGAACTCTCTCATACAACTACATACGCTTATAGCGCGCGAGTTCACACAGAATACAGTATTCCGGATCGATTACTGGATCCACAATACTGTATTCTGTGTGAACTCTCTCATACAACTACATACGCTAATAGCGCGCGAGTTCACACAGAATACAGTATTCCGGATCGATTACTGGATCCGGAATACTGTATTCTGTGTGAACTCTCTCATACAACTACATACGCTAATAGCGCGCGAGTTCACACAGAATACAGTATTCCGGATCGATTACTGGATCCACAATACTGTATTCTGTGTGAACTCTCTCATACAACTACATACGCTAATAGCGCGCGAGTTCACACAGAATACAGTATTCCGGATCGATAACTGGATCCGCAATACTGTATTCTTAAAAGCTTGTACTGAATAATATATTTTTAATATATATCCCAGTATTCCAGTTAGTCGAGGTATCACTAATATAGCCACTGTGATCTACTGATTATAAGAAACAAATCAACACGCGTCTCATTACTGCATGCCACAGATTCGTACTTTGTCCCGACATTTAGTAGGTGCAATAAAAGTAGTCTTCTTTAAGAAAGTTTTTTCAACCCACTTCTATTTCATAACTACCATATTGCAGATTCTGCATACGTTGCGTGGAGATCGTAGTTTGAGTTGCTCAGCCATTTAATTACCTGTAAACAAAAACAGTAATGAACCACCTATGTATGTAAATATTGGAGATCGTCATAGACTTCTAATGCAGTATTAGCATACGAGGCACTGCATAACTGTGCATACATACCTAAATCGTGAATACCTGGGCGTAATTTTAATATCGGAGAAGTATGTCTGAATCCCAGTTAGATAATAAATGTCAAAGTTACGATGTTTAGATGTTTGTTACTTAATCATGCCAAAACGGCTGACCTGATTTCGATGTTATTTAGCGCACAGTTAGATTATGGCCTAGAATGAGCTGTATGCTATTTTGTATCCTGTTAAACGCGAGCGAAGCCGCAGGTTAGTAGTATCATTAATGTATGTATGTTTGTTACTCGAACACGTTGAAACGACTGAACCGATTTCGGTATAACTACAGTACAGATAGAACATGAACTGGATTAAGCTATAGGCAACTTTTATGCACCGGTAAAATGTGAAAGAAGCCGCGGGTGGACAACAGTATATTAGGTATACATGATATGCATTTGAAGTATGTACACTACACTGGTCGGTTTTTTACTTAGTAGACAAATTTGGTGCATAACCCTTAATAGTAAAACATCGTCGTTATCATATTTTTCTATGTTATTCATATTTTTAAAGCATTCCTGTCGTACCTGGCGATGTATGACTTGTTTCTATTTTACAACTATTCTAAATTCGATTATGCAACGAAACATAACAGTTATTGAAAACAAAGTGCCGTTCGCCCATTCAATGTTTCCGTGAGCATTACTCAACTCACGTGCAAAAATGCCATTAACTTGCACCTTATACGTAACCCTACAGGGCTCAAACTCAGTCATCGGCTGTACTATCTACGGTACATACAGACTCGGTTTATCCTGAACCTTATGTTAATAACACTTGGGTTCAAATTGAGGCATCAGTTTTGATGGTTACCGTTCGACAGGTATGTCGCAAGAAACACGACACATGCGTGCACGCACACACTTTTCTTTCGGAAAAACTTTAGTATTATTGGTCAATAGCCCCTTGTGATTTATCACCCACACCTTGTAAATAACAAAGTCATAGCACAGTCTATAGATTTTACACTGTGGTTATTTAATCAAATTCTGCATTTTAAAAGATAGTGCAAGCGTGCATAGACTATATTGATGTTATTATTAGGTATTATTTTTAAAAAAATAGGCTGGTCACGTCTGCCGCATGCCAAGTGAGCTGTGGGCGAAGGTAGCCACCGAGTGGCGTCCTACCTAACCCAACGAGAAGGCGACGTGACACCAAAACGGAGATGGCGAGACGAAATTGATGTTTCTGGCTGACTGGGCAAATATAGCTCAGGATCGTGATCTCTGGAAGGAATGGGGGGAGGTGGCTTTGTGTCCCAGCATTGGGACGCAAAGGGCTTGAATTTTTTTTTTTTTTTTTTACTATATTTACATTAGGTATAGTAACCTGCTGCTATATAAAATACTAGCTGACCCGCTCGCGACTTCGTCGACGCGTAGACTTTCATACAAACTTTAACACCCTTTTTCAACCCCTTAGGGTGCGAATTTTCAAAAATCGTTTCATAGTGCGCGCCTACACCCCTTAATAAATGCTTGTGCCAAATTTCAGACCTCTCAGCCCAGTAGTTTCCGAGCTTTCGTGATGAGTGGTCAGTGAGTGAGTGGACTTCTCTTTTATATTATAGATGATTCTACCCTTCTACGGGTGCATCTGTACTTATCCCAGGAATCTACGAGTGAATCTTGTCACTAGGCGCCGCAGGACATAGATATAAATAAATACAGTCAGTACGTATACCATCATACAATTTTCCAGTTTCTAAAACTTTAATTATCGTGAAAAATGTTTTAGCATTTAATTCAGATGGATATAGTCCGAAACGGAATACGGGCAAAATATAATCGAATCGTATACTGGTGTCCGCCTGTGGCTTCGCTCGCCTTTTAGTGGGATAAAAATTAGCTCAATCAAGGGTCATAATCTATCTGTATATCATACACAACATCCAAACATCCAAAATTTTACATTTATGATATTAGTGCAACCCTAGAGCAACACGGCCACCGGTCGACCCGGAGTATGTACAGCTCGTTCACCGTAAGATGGCGTCTGTCTTGTATGGCGTGCCAACCTAGGCAGGTGGCATCGTACGGTGAACGAGCTGTACCTAATATCTGACAGATCAGTTTTAGAACTGTCAGAACAATCACATATCGATGCACGACTACATACACTAAGTCCATGCTACAGACCGTTCACCGAAAGTTGGCACCTGCCATGGAGTACTTACAGGTGCCATCTTACGGTGAACGAGCTGTACTGTACCTACCAGTAGGATAGGCTGTGTTCAACTGGTTTCAACACTTCAGAAAAGCATTGCAACAAGTGCACTATATCTCTCCAGTTTATCACGAATCGCTTCTAAACCAGATCACTTTCACAACGATTATAATCCACGATGTAGGCTACTATTTGATGACAATATTCATTATTCATGCGCAAGAGTGACGAAATGAAGATCTAGATTTGTTGTGATATTGCTTCTATTATGTTTTTGTTGAGTTATGGATCATTGTAAATCAACGAAGAGAATTGTTTTTTTTTTCTATTCCATTCCATGTAAGACGACTTAATAGAGCTTGGTAGAGAATTTAAGAAACTAAAATGGGGATGTGACAGCCTGCTCCACAGTACGCGGCCCATTGACAGCGCGTCCTATATTTTTTTTGTTATATTTTTTTCATTATTTACATTCTTTATCTATTTTCATCATTTTGAACCCCCTACTAACAGAGGGGTGTTCTAAGTTTCAGATCATAGTGTGTTTGTCTGTATGCCATTAGCTCTCAACCCTTTTTTTGAAGGCAACCCAGGCATTTTTTTATCTAGAACCATTAGTTTGAGCTTAATATGTTCTTTTTCGCTATTTTTTTGTTAATTTCCAAGCGAGAATAATTCAAGTAATACCGCGGGCGAGTTCTAGTATTGTATGGCTTGTTACTTGACCTTACAATTGATCTGTTTCTCATAAACACCTGTTTAATTATGTGATAGAATTAGCACTTGGCTGCACGTCGCTAGCGTCCAATGTGTTAACTATTACCACAACGCTACATCCCTGCATGCTAATAGGAATATGACATGCCTGCGCTTGCGCAAGCATCCTTGCGAAACTGAAGTGATCGAACCTAGGGTTGGCTCACATGGAGCCGGTGTGTCTAGAAAATGTTAAGATTTGTTAAAATGGGTACGAATTATCAAAATAATTTAAGCTTAATTCAGTATGAAAATTTTCCTAGTCGAAAAATGCTATTTCCAACCCCCGACGAAGATAAGGGATGTTATAAATGGGGTGTTGTTTCTTTGTTGCCATGTAGGTCCAAAGCGGGTGCTCCGATTTCAATGCAGTTTTGTTGAATGAAAGATGGTGTTTGCGAGTTGGTTCTTTTGATGGAAGCTGGTACAGCCGTTTCTAGGATCATCAGCTCGCAAGAATTTGTTTGAAGATAACTCAGCTTTTTTAGAGCTAGTACCATCAGTTTGAGCTGAATGTTCATTTCGACAACATCAGGCTCCACTCCAGGGTCTGATGGTGCCTACCATAGGATGAACAGGATCTAGGGTACTACTGACGCTGAATCTTCAAGTTCAAAGTTCAAACTAAGATATCATGACATTTCTTCCTCCCGCTAACTCCAGGATCTGATGATCAACAGGATCTAGGGTGCAACGGGTGCTCCAATTTCAATGCGGTTTTGATGATGATGATAGGGTTGTAGTAGGAAGGTATCGAATAATCCTAGCTCTCAAATCTTAGCCTGACCTGTAACATGTAAGCCAATCATTTTTTTAAACAATAACTTCCCAAACACGGACTTTCAATGTTACGTACATTATGAAACTCTTACGACTATTAGACAATAGCTGAAAATTTTCACACAAAACAGAGACCTAAGGTCGTGACGCGCTCAATGTTATCGGTAAACAAAATGGTGTAAACTAAAAACAATCAGATTGTTGAGTTTTATCAAATTGAGTTAACCATCTGTAGTACACAGACTACCAAAGTGTTTGGTGGCGATATTGATATATGCATTATGGTAATTTAATGTATAAATAATAACCAGACAGGCGTAGCTTCTCTAGATCCACGCATAATATAGGGTACCGAAGTTTACTAAATTCAAAACTAGATGTCGTTACTAGGCGAATAGAACGCGCTATCGCTGTCATCGATATCGCTTATCTAGATAATAGTAGTAGAGCTTTTTTTTGTGAAAGAGTTCGTCCGGAGAATGGTAGTATCCTCCATAATAGTCACATTTTAGCCGCGACATCTAGTTAACGTTGGAAGAACAAATTAATTTAGCTTGAAGCTTTTATGACCTGGTTAAGTCTGGTTACAAAACTGACTTTTACTCGTAAACTAGTAATGCTTACTTAGCTGTGATAATTTTCCTTGTAATTTCATTATAATAAGCTACTATTTGAAATACTGTTCAGGTATTCCCATTACTGGTTTAGCCAATAGGGAACGGGGAACTTGACTCTTACAATAATTACCTCTTCATTGGTTCACAAAGCTTCATCAGCTCTTTTATTTTAATTTCTTTTTAGCTATGAAATTTATCTCTGTATAGAAAAAAAAAACATTAAACCTCATATTGATTTTAAAATACCTATCTAACGATATCCTACACGATGGGGTATGCAATATTTTTATTTTTTTTTCCTACTTTACCTTAAGAGGAGGTACCACGAGAAATGATTTTACGGGGTACCTCCCGTTTTCATAAAAATTTCCGCTCCGTTTTATTACGAGCATAAAAATGCCGTTCACTGCTTGCGTTTTAGGCTTTTAGGTGAACAATTATGAAATTACTTTTTAGTTGAAAGAAAACATAATACGTAAGTTGGTTGTATTATACTTGAAGCATCATCAATATTCGTAGAGTTTAGAAAGTAGTATTTCTATTCATAATGAGTTGTCACTTCAGTCTCTGCGTGACTAATGTTTGTATGAGTTTTACTAATTATTCACATTAGGTCAGTCAGGCTCTCGTACTTTTGTACGAGTTTAATAACTGTGTAGGTAGGTTTTGTTGATAACCTTCAAGTTAAATTCGATAAACTGATATATTGGCGATTCACCAAGTAAGTTGGTTCGGTAAAATGGGTACGTACTTACCTATGTAACCCATTGCATCTGTTTTTTTTTTATACAACTTAAGGGGCCCCAATTCGATTTGAACTAAAATCTTGTAGGTTCGTACAATTCAATTTTTGAAAGAGAGGCACTGTGTAAAATGAGAGCTATTGCCAGATCCTGTGGTTGGAATTCGGAAAATTCCGCTACTTACTTGCGAAACGGCAATAAACGCGCAAAATATTCTAAAACTTGTTCCAGCACGTACGTTTTTTTGAAAAAGTATTTCAAGTTTGTGAAAAAAATGTTTGTAATTTAGATTCTACACAACATGGGCTAGATACCCGATCTTTTTTTTTATTACTTTTACAGTTTGTAAGAACATTATGAACATACAAAGTTCAGGTAAAATTGTGCAAATAAGCTGATTTTTGAAGGCTTATACAGAATTTAGAGGTAAACAAAAAAAAACAAAAAAAGATCACGTACGTAGATATATTCTTCAAGATACATATTTGTACAAAACATCTGACGAAAAAATTGTTACAACTTTATAATCACGTACGAGCTGAGCACCAGCGTTTTTATCGAAAGTACTGGAATTGACTGCTCTTAAGTGTCGGAACATGCAGATGGCCCACCTGATGTTAAGTGGTACCCTCTGCCTATGAACAGTGCATTACCACATAGGTCACGTTCTTCAAGTAGGTACGCGCCCTATGTGGCATTGCACTGCGCCCGTCACCCTGAGACATAAAGATTGAACGTCTCATGTGCCTGTAATTTCACCGGCAACCATACCCTTCAAACCGTAATATAGTAATGCGAGCACTACTGCTTTGTGGCAGAAATTGGTATGGTGGTAGTACTTCCCCGGGCGAACTCTTTCAAAAAAGCTCTACTACCAACAAAAGATTGCACAGAGGCCGGACACTGGCTGTCTATATATGGAACACTGGACAAAGGCGTATTATATTGTGCTCTCTTGACCAGTGGTCGATAAATTGATATTAAATTTAGTTTTTAATTTTGTTTTTAATTCTGATTTTATCCGAAATATGGATACTTTAACTTATTTTTATTATAATGTATTGTTGTCTGAAATAAATAATATAATTCAATATAATTGAATTCCATTAACTGATGCCCCTCATTCTCAAGTACCATAAAATCATTTATTAGGTACTACCTCCGTGCTGTGCCGTCCAGCGACTCCTTCGCTTTCTCCCGCGGATGTCGTAATAGCAGATGATGGGATTACACTAGGGGATGGGCAGCAGCATCCACCTGAGTACTTAACACCAACGCTGCAATCACCAATCCACCTGCCAATCGTGGTGGTTATAGCAAATTATCTATTTGTTCGGTTATTATTGGCCCCTCATTACATTCTATGGAAGTGGCTTCATCCAGCAGTGGACATAAGGATGCAGCTGATGATGATGATGATGATGACCTCTTTGCTCCTTAATTCACACACATCAGTCCACAATTCGTTGTGGGTCCATTGTGTATAACAGTTAAATTCTTAAATATTTATCTGTAAGATTTTAATCTCACAAACAATTGACCCGTACCTAACCATTGTTCTAAGGATGTCATGGTTTCACGAACCTCTGCGATCTGCACTGAATCCTTTCAACACACTGGTTCTCTTACGGTCAACGGTGAAGGACACGATGATGTCCTAAACACTGAGTTGTTAATAACTAAACATTCAAAAACATGCATGTCACGTGCATCCAAGAAGCCTCGGTGACTGAATCCTTTCCCTGAATTATTTCTGCCACATAGCAGTAGTGCTCGCATAGATGTGTTCCGGTTTGAAGGATATGGGGTGCCGGTGAAATTACAGGCTCATGAGACTTTTCATCTTTATGTCTTAGGGTGGCGGGCGCAGTGCAGTGCCACATAGGGTGCGTCCTAGGTGGACGTGACCTATGAGGTAATGCACTGTTCATACGCAGAGGGTACCGCTTAACATCAGGTGGGCCATCTGCTTGAACCGTCATACCAAGTTGTATTAAAAAAAAAACTTCCGTTATATCACTTAAAGCTGGGTGACCAAGAAATAGCCAGGAATAGAGTATACATACGACTATTCGTATGTATACTCTATTCCTGACTCTTTCTGTCTCTCTCTCTATAGAGAGAGAAAGAGTCAGGTGGGTGATCCGATAGAGCCGTCACAGGTCCATTGTTTAGTAGTAATAAATAAATAATAATGAGTAAATATTTTTCTGTGAGATTCTTATCTCTCAAACAATTGATCCGCCTTCATTGTTCCAAGTATAACGATGTCATGGATGAGCGCTAGCCAAATTCCAAAACAGGTTGTTTATTATTTAAAATAAAATATTTTCGTGTTTTATTTTTATTTTTATGAAATAAATAGGCAAACTAGCATACGGCCCACCTGATGTGAAGTGGTCACCGTCGCTTATAGACACTGGCAACACCCAAGGTATTGTCGATGCGCTGCCTACTCTGAAGGAATTTATGCACATTTTTCTTGAAGCGACACATGTCGTAACCAAGCGGGAAAACCTCAGATGGAAGCTCATTCCATAGTTTGTAGGTATGGGGAAGAAATGATCTCGAGAAACGAGTCGTACGAGAAACCCAGGGATCTATGATGTGCGGATGAGCCTTGTTTGTTTGGAAAAAACTAACCCATAAAGCAATATTGAAGAACCAAAATCCACTATCAAGTAGACCCTAGCATTGTTAGTTTAATTGTTTATTGCATAAAAACACAAGGAAATTGTACAAATGGAGGACTTAATGCTAAGCAGCAGTTTCTGCCAGTCATCCATGAGGATGATATATAAAGGTTGGCGTGCTAAAACTAATTACAAAAGAAAGATAATAACAATAATATAGATTAGAAAGTGATTTGCCTTAAAATAAATACCTACCTCTAACATACATACTTGTAACTTAAATGAAGATAATCATTCCTAACAAAAATAATAATAATAGATATACAAAATAAATAAGGTATAAAAAATATATAATATCATCTATAAAAGTATCTAAGATATGCATACTGTGTAACTAAGAATGTAGGTAGTCCTAAATAAGTAGGAATATAAATATAAAAAATAAATAAAAATAAAAGTTAGACGTAGGTAATCAAGAGGTCAAATTTAAATAAAGATTATAAACAAGGCATTCATAATACACAAGATAATTTAGGATGCCGCCTAGATCTTTTCGAAGTCCATAATTTTGTCCTACTTGGAAAAGGAGCCAGCGAAAGTGGCGTAATATCGTGGAATATTTTGATGTCACTTTGAACTTCTTAGAAGCACTTTCTCAAGAACTTGTTAGCAATACCACAAGCAATACGGCCAAACCACATTCAAGCTTAACGAGCATAATTGAAATGAAATTAGTAATTAAATAATAATTCTAAATCTTGTCTCATTACACTATCGATCAAAACTGTACCGCAATCGTGCCTAAGCTAACGCGTGCTCTGATGTAAGCGAATTCCTATTTGTCACTGTTTGACTCAGTTTGACTTGTGCAAATCCGAAAATAAATATTCGTGGGCTAAATCCATGGGGATGAACACGGAGGCACCCGTTTGTTTTGGAAACTAGTTTCTAGAGGGACTTTCTGAAAATGTCTTGACATTTAAAACCTATGTAGTTTTTTTATTCCTCGTTTTCTGATATGATATCGTGAGCATCGGGATGTCTGGACTATCAGGATATTGTATACTTAGATAGATAGATAAAAAATTCTTTATTGCACATAAAACAAAGAAGTACATCGGCGAACTTAATGCTAGAAAGCATTCTCTTCCAGATAACCTTGGTGTATTGCTTATACTTCATTTGTGATTTGAAAAACATTGTCAATAAATAAAGAGCTCAGAAAAGAGTGGCTCTATTCTGGAGAGGAGAACCCCTTTTGTTTTATTTCAAAATGAATACAAGTAAAAGTAGTCGTAGTTACACCCATTGTGCATTATAATATGCCATTGCATTTTCATTTAAATAACAAATAACCATAGCTTAATTTTAAATTTCAGAAGCCCAATTCTCATAATAAAAAATAGTCAAATTAAAGTTCGGATCATGTTACGATCTAGTGTTGATGTCACAAACGTCAAAAATGGTATTCTGCTCACCTGACAATACAACGCGGAATGTGATTATATCGAAATGTGACCGTAACTTGAATGTTTCAAAGTTCTGAGAATTCTCTCTTTCACTCTTTACAATTATTATATAGCACTATCCTACACTAATATATGCGATATATGGGAGCGATGGTAGCCTAACGGTTCAATAGTGCAACTCAGAATCCAACGATACCGGGTTCGATCCTAGGCTCCGCACCAATGACTTTTCTAAGTTATGTGCGGATTTCCATCGCTCTGTGCTTCGGAGGGCACGTTAAGCTGTCGGTCCCGGCTGTTATTGATTAATAGCAGTCGATAAGCCATGTCAGAGGCCCTCGGGCGGCTTGACAAACTCTGACACCAGAGGCCAGCACTACCTCATACGAAACGACGACGACACTAATATATGGTCGCAAGAACTGAAAGTAGATTATATTGTTGTTAAGAGGGAGCAGAATACCAGTTTTTCAGTCAATTTACAATACAATCTCGTTTCGGTCAACTTGCAGTGTGGTTATAAAATAAATAAGAGAATTGGGCTTCAGATAAGACGTACCTTATCCTTAACTGATTTATAATTATGCTCAAAAGGCCTTTCAGAGATCGAGTCAAGCCTGACTATCTCTAGCATTATCTAAAACAGCGGATCTGTTTATAATTCAATAACACTCCATTAAGCAAGTCCGCTGGACTCATAAATCACAGGCAAAGTGTGACCAAGGTAGAAAGGATTTCGAGGCCACACATGGACAAGGGCCAGAGCACATTGGAATGGTCTGAGATATAGATATCAATTGAAAATATTAATTAGATATCGTTTATCGGGCACCATTCGAAGAACAACTCTAGTCTTTCCACGTTTACTTAATCTTAAGCTGACAGCATCAAAACCATGTTTTTTTAGGGTTCCGTACCCAAAGGGTAAAACGGGACCCTATTACTAGGGCTCGGCTGTCCGTCCGTCTGTCACCAGGCTGTATCTCATGAACCGTGGAACACTTGAAATTTTCACAGATGGTGTATTTTTAATGCCGCTATAACAACAAGTACTAAAAAATAGAATAAAATAAATATTTAAGGGGGCTCCCATACAACAAACGTGTTTTTTTTGCCGTTTTTATAAACCAGACTGTATCTCATGAACCGTGATAGTTAGACAGTTGAAATTTTCACAGATGATGTATTTCTGTTGCCGCTATAACAAAAATTATATATAAAAAAAAGTTAAGGGGACAACTCAGACATGTTTTTTTTTTGCCGTTTTTAAAGATAATGGTATGGAACCCTTCGTGCACGAGTCCGACTCGCACTTGGTCGGTTTTTTTATGGAGATTTGGCAATGATGTACCCACCACTAATTGCTGCATGCAGGTGGTCCTCACGATTATTACATTTTTACGACCATTCGTTTAAACGCCATCAGTATTGTCTAAAAACCAAGGGTCGAAGTTCCACTAGAAGGCTATATGGGTACATAGTACCCATAGTGTTGCAATGTAACCTTTTCGTGGTTGGAAGTTGGAAGTAAGAATTTACCTCGCAGGTAATAATCGGTGGAATTTGTTGGGCAGAAATACGGTGCGGTTACTTTGAATATAATAGCTTCAAATAGGTGTGCATAACATTTGAATTGTTAAGAATACCTACAGACTTTATAGCTTATGCTATAAAATAACTATAAGCTTCTTCTCACGATCAAAGTCCAAGGTCTAGGCCGAGCAGGATGATGATTTAATGCAATATTTGAGTTATTAAGTTGGTATAGGTAGATTAGCTTAGTTGTAATTTGATGCCTTAAACATTATAACAACATTATCAACATCCGACACTTATATTACCAAACACAGTCAAATAGTTAAGTAAAGTAGCCGTTTGTCGCAGCTTCGGAGGTCATCATAAGTTACAATTTTAGACAATTAACGTCCTAACATTTATCGGCATCCTGTATGTTTTGTTATTGCTGTTATTAAGGCAAAATTGTTTCCGAAACTATTAGTCTACCGGATTTTATTCGCAAAGTGATGCATTATTTCCTTTACTCATGATATAAAATTATCTAGTCTTAGCTAACTACATAATATTTTACACAAAGTGATTTTAAGGTGGTTTATCGTCATCATATTACTATGAGCTTGAGCTGACTGACAGACAGCGCACAGCCTAAACCGCTGGTCATAGAGACTTGAAATTTGGAGAGATGTTAATAATGAATGAATAAGAAACGATTGAGAAATCCGCTAAGAAAAGATTTTTCAAAAATCAACTCCTTAGGTGGAAAAAATGGAGTGAATGGGAGTTAGTTTGAGTTAGTAGGAGTTAGAGGGAGTGAGTGGGAGTTAGTGGGAGTGAGTGCGAGTTAGTGGGAGTGAGTGGGAGTGAGTGGGAGTTAGTGTTATTCAGTAGGAGTGAGTGAGAATTAGTAAGAGTTAGTAGAAGTTAGTGGGAGTTACGAGAAACAACCCATTTTGAAGTCACTAATTCGTTCTTTTTGGGCGAGTCAAGTTGAGTCGAGGTGACGAAGAACGCCAACCCTCAGGAGAATAAGTAAGTGCAAACCACGCAGTTAAATTTTTGTCACGGTATTAAAGTTATATACAACTTTAATCCACAAGCCAAGTAAGTTTGTTTCTTTTCTTCTTCTTTTATTTCTGGGTAAGTTTGTTTTCTGAAATCTATTCTCGCACATATTTCCGACGTGTCAAACTGACAGATCTTGTATGAGAGTATCACATCCATGGACTTGTTTGTATACTAAGTCCATGGTCACATCACAATCGAGATTACGAACTTCTATCCTCCGGCTGCCTTTGAAACAAACTAGAGATGAGGCTTTGACATTTTTGTAATAACTTCGGACAATCTAGCTCGACAGGTGACTTCGGAAAACAAACCATCTGCTTTTGCATTAAAGTTGCATATAACTTTAATACCATGACAAACCTAGACTTCGTAGTTCGGGTTTAAACCAGGACCACAGATAAAATAAAACTATGCGAGCCAGGACTAATTTAGTATTTTGTAATAAGGCCGCGCCCACGAGTAGCGTAATCCAATTTTTTGCAAAGGACTTCTTATTTTTTTTACAAAAAACTAACTCCTTGAAATGAGTCATATGTCAAAGTGATTAGTAATAATGAAGTGATTAGTATTAGGTAGTACTAGTTTCAATCGAGACTGATCTAAGTACGTAATGTTGAAAGTCGTTGGCCTCTGCCACTAGCTCGCCTGTTAGCTACTGTGTTTTATTTATATATACCTACTCCTTTAATTGAAACATGATATATTTTATTATAATGCAAACCATTTCATTTTGTAAACTATTTATTTTATTATCATTACCTTTAAAATATCCAAAAATTATTACCTCTGCAATTCTGCATAGTTTTGTTTTTTGTAAATGAAATAGAAATGTACAGTATACTATCGTATTTTGACATTAATTTTTAATATAATTGTAATTATTAATAATACATTTATTTTATAGTTATGTAATTGTGTGCTACTTGTAAGTAGTTGTCACGCCTTGACTTATAATCATTTATGGCCGCGGCCCGGCTCACCATGGTCCGACTCGCTCGGCTCGGATTAATTAAAAAAATACCTAACGGAAAGGCCCGACTGGCCCGGCATCCATGAGAGCGGTGCAAGACAATGGGTGGTAATGTCAGAAAGAAAAGTGGTTTGCTTGTTTCAATATTTAATAGCGAGCTGAGCTACCAAGAAGTGTTATTTAAATAATTGTAACAGTTCTGTTGTAAGAATACCTATATATTGTTACCTATTTTCCATTATGTGCAGCCAGCCGTCCTCAAGATCTGTTTTTGGAAGAAGAGCCAAGCTCATACATAGCTTCACGTGTTTTGCCGTTTCTCCGTGGTTCATAAGCTACAACGATTTTGCTTTTTTGTATACACTTCTCTGAAAGTGTACAAAGCATCCTTGTATTTCAACTCCGGGAAAAATCTTCTGAGCGGCATTTATTGCTCCAGTCTCAAAATCGAAGGTGAATTTTAGTGGTTGCCAATTGGGTAGAGCAGCTTTGAGCTTTTGTAGCATCTTTTCATAAGTGTTCCCTTCTTTGTTTGATAACAGCACGTAAAACATTGGGATTATATTTATTGTTGTGTTTGTGCTGCCAATATCTCTATGTATTGTAAACAGTTGCAGAAACGGGCTTGCGCAGCATTTGAATGTACCATCTCCGAAGAAGTGGGTTACGTTGGTCATATGCGTTCTGATCTCCTTCGAAGCAAAAATTATTACTCGGTTGCTATTTTCACTGTTATCTGCTAGCAAATTATTGTGGAATTCTCCTGGAATTACCACATCAGTTGGGTTTTCAAATTTAGTTTTTTGTACTTTTAAATGATTATTCCTGCGTCTGTTTAGAATGGTTTTCATCGATTTGAATTCTGGCACTTTACCCAGCAAGTGGTATCCCTTGTCCCGCATTTCAGCCATGTTTTCTTCAAAAATTCTTTGTGCGGGTACATATTTCTTGCAAACTTCCTTTTTTATATTGTCTATTGTGACTAATACTTCATTTCCTACGAAATCCAGCGTACAATCTTTTTTGTGACAATTTTCATTAATTTTAAGTTTATTCTCTCGTCTAACGTCACAGAACCACTACACTTTAGTTTATTTTTTTATTTACACAACACCAAATCACTGAGGATTTATTTATTCGTAGCCTGAGATACTTATGACCACCGTGTCTACTACACGGTGGTCATAAGTATCTCGTTGATTTGCCACTATTTTAAAATGTTGTTCAGTCCCGTGGGACCCACCTGCACTCGCCATCGCAACGGGATAGACTAAGGCCTATCCTATTGTCGACGTAAGTAAGTACTTAGTGTACGTTTGGTTCCCACAGAGCGGCAACGTCGCATTTGCGCATAACTCAAGCTTATTGCAAGACGTAAACAACCTATTTTGTTTTTGTAAAATGAACCATATATTTAGCATGCATGAAGCTCATATTACGTAACGTGGACAGAACATGATCCTCAGTAAAAGCTTGTACTAATATTTATTCGGTGGTAAAAGTTTATTGTTTTACGATAACTGGCATTCTGGTAATAATTACTCCACCAAAGCATAAAACACTTTCTTGCAATCTGTGAGTGAAAAGGACGAAGTATCATCCCGGTATTGAAGTCGCTTCCCTCCCAGGTAGGTATCAGATACGGAATTGTTGATCTATATTATCTAAAGATTTCAGGTATTGTGAAAGTTAAATAATACTGTAAAATAAAATCAAAACAGCCGAGCACTTTTCGCTATAACAGTCCAAGAAAAGGATGCCGGGCCAGTCGGGCTTTTCCGTTAGGTATTTTTTTAATTAATCCGAGCCGAGCGAGTCGGACCATGGTGAGCCGGGCCGCGGCCTCATTTATATTATCAATAAATAACTATTATGACTATTATTATTTCTGCTTATAACAAAAAATAAACGGTCAAGTTCATATTAACCATTATAGATAATAATATGCATAACTAAAATAAACTACGCAGTACTAGTTTGTAACAGTAGTTTTTTTTTGTAAAAGTGTTCGTCCAGGTAAGTTCTACCACCATAAATATTTGTGCCCCAAAGCAGTAGTGCTCGCATTGCTGTTCCGGTTTGAAGCGTATGGGTGCCGGTGAAATTACAGGCACATGAGACTGACCTTACCTTGACAGGGTGGCGGTGCAGTGCAATGCAGCATAGGGTGCGTCATTGAAGTGACCTGTGAGGTAATGCATTGTTAAGAGGCAGAGGATACCGCTTAACATCAGATGAGCCATCTGGTTGTTCCGTCAGTCTATTAAAAAAAAAAGTACTCAATTTGCGATATAAACATACTAAACAAAATTAAACACGATATATCTATAAAATTATTTCGTAAAGTTGAATGTAAATAATGATATTTATAATCAAAGTCAAAAATGTTTTATTAATCACAAGGATTATTTTGAATCGTCTTATAAACTACATTTACTTCTGTTCCTGTTAATATGTTTATTATTTAGATGTATATCTCTATTTCATAGCGGAAATAAATAAATCTGGGTTTAAAATATGAAGCATACTAAAATATGAATCATAGCACTAAAAATCTAGACATAATTTTCTAAATGAAATGCAACGCCTACATATTTAGTTACAAGTACTACTACTAACTGAACCAGTCCCAAGCCCAGAAATGGGGCACAGATACAGCATATTTTATAGACATCGATTATTTCTCGGAAATATATCAATTTTATGTGACCGCTCTCAATATCAAACGGCTGGGATACATACAGTAATATAGACTCACTTTCTTCCTTAATCTCTCACATAAAATAAAACTTGTCAATTTCCCATGCAATTATATACATACGAGTAGGTACCTTAATGATGAAGAATGTGTTTTTGAACACACTTTTGTATATATTTCATCTGTGTTTATTCCCGGTACTCCAATATCGTTATACAGTTCACTTAAAAGCCCAATACTTCTAAGATGTTTCCAGTACCTTTAAATATCATGATAGACATTTATCATCAATTTATCACGCCCTATTTCACTTCCAAGTCATAAGTCATACGTTGGGTGTCTTCTGATCAACCGATTTTAAGTGCTGCTCAATGTAATTGGGAAATTGTGATCGAAAGCGATTGTCAGTTTGTTAGACAATAGAAAGGTTGATCCCCACAAGAGGACAACTTGTGTCGCATAGTCATCAAAGAACAACGAGTACCATGGTACCACAACACACAGACCCGGAACAAATATTTGCATGCTAAATACAAATCCAGCACTGGGAACACATTCCACATAGGAGATCAGTAGAAGAACCAGCAGGAATCGCAGGAAGTCAGTGGATGGAGTCGGACCAAAACCGTTTATCGTGGCATATAGGGGAGGCATGTGACGAGAGTAAACCAAAAGCTAGCTAAAGTTAGATAAATAAAATCAATACAACAAAGCCGAAAATTTTCTGTAGGGATTTTGTTCTGTGGGTTCTTGTTTTTACGAGGTATTCAATAAAAAAAACCTTTTTGCGAGCTGCGCGAAGGTTTTTTTTTTGTATGAAGATTTCTGCCTGGGGTTTGCGCAGTCTTAAAATGTACAACTTTAAATTGTATTAATCCCTATTAATCCTACTAGGGATTAATACAATTTAAAGTTCACACAGTTTTAAGTTCAATTTTAAGTTGTGTTTTAAGTACACTTTGATCATCATTTTATTACAAACTCAAAAGTTTGTAATAAAATGATGATCAAAGTGTTTGTTTTTTAATTAAATTACAAACAAGCCCCCTCCACCACAATGACAGGAGCTCGTAGGCCAGGCTGTCAACATCCCTACCTGCTTACTTTACCCGAGAAGAGCCGGGCTCGTAGCTAGTTTTTTTTTGGTGTAGAATGGTTTATATAAATAAGCTTTTATGAAATAAGTTTTTGAACACACTTGCTCATAAAGAGGCTCTAATTTCACCGCAATTAGGCACATAATGACAACTGTAATCAAACTGTGACGTTTTCATTGCTATTTTTCACAAGTGAGTCATAGAGATAGTTGAACATTTACACAGAGTGTTTATTTCTGTTTTACACCTGTAATCAAACTGTTACTTTTTCATTGCTATTAATTACATGTGAGTTATAGAGACAGTTGAACATTTACACAGAGTGTGTATTTCTGTTTTTTTATTATTTTCTTCACAAGTGTGTTGAAAAACGTCGTATGATACACGTGTGTATTGATGATTACCGTCCTCGGCTCTCTTAAGACCCTCACCTGACGGCTCGGGTCTCAATGGCGCCTCAGCGATAGTCACCAACATTACACACTTGTACCATAATGTACTATTCCGGCTTAGTTAACGGGAAGTGAGTTAGAGTTCGATTACAAGATTTGATAGTTAGTTATAGGTTATTATTAGTTAGACAGCTGATAAACTAAACAACAACTCATAAAAGTATATTAAGACAACATTATTTTTTAATGTTTTATGTTGCAAATACGTCACTTTGACAGTTCACAAGTTAAACATATTGTTATTTTTTTGCATAGTAACTCTTAAAGAAATTCTTATCACATTGTATGGTAATTGTAAATTTGTTTATTAAAAGATGCTTCATATTGTCGAGTTTGATCATTTAGCGCAGTAGTTTGTCCTGACTGGTAGTACACAAATATTTTTAAATCTTTGGTTGTGCACAGTTTAGAACATGAAATCTATTATTATGGACTAAATATTTACAGTTAATTTTATTCAGGTAATCAATAAGTAACTCAATCAAAAAAGAACAAAATTGAAGGCAGGTTCCCGAAATATCTTACAAAAAATCTTATAATTCAAAATGCTGGCGCATAGTGAAACATCGGAGATCTGGGACTTCCACAAAGATGACGGTAAGTAAACAAAAACTTTATTATTATATTTACGAAGGTACACTCAATATCCGTGGTGTACCTGGCCTAAGAATATACCCCTCCGTCTCCTCCGGTGCATGTCGTAAGAACCGAATAAAGGATTACACCAGGGGATGGGCAGCTACATCCACCTAAGTACTTAGTCAACACAAATACTCTGAGATCACCAACCAGTATGCCAAGCGTGGTGATTAGATATTTTTTTTTTTTTTTTTTTTAACATGGATAGACCTTTGTTTGACCACGATCTCACCTGTTGGTAAGTGACGATGTGGCCGAAGATGGAAAAAAAATGGGTAATTCAAATCCGTTTGCCGTATTACGTTCCTAGGGTTGCCAGATGTCCTGGAAATCCGGGATAGTCCTGAAATTATACTCAAATTATACTGAAATTATACACGGTTTTGTGTTTTTTTTTTGTATAATTATAATTTGTTTGTGTATTCTAAATTCATTGTGACATTTATTAATTTTAAGAAAGTAATATATTTACATATTTTTTTTTTAATTGTTAACTGAAATATGAATATGAAATGAAAAGTCCTGTGACCATTAATTTCACTTTACTGCTCCGGAATTGCCGGCCGTGCGCGACAACTTTTATTAGAGTTAGAATGTATTACCTTATTTAGATAGCATAATATATTACTTAATCAAAAATAAAAATCTGTAAAAATTATTGAGATTAACTTTTCGCCTTAACCACTAAGGTAATCTAAACGTAACTAACATAATTATGTTTCTTTGTTCATTCATCAGTAGTATTTTGAGTTCAAGTTGGAGTCCAAGTACCAACAACCCCAGGAATGTCCAGGAATTGATAACTCAGGATCTGGCAACCCTAGAGAGACCTCGTCCAACAGATGAACGTCTCACTGAAGATGATGATGATGATGATGATGATGATGATGATGATGATGATGATGATGATGACTCAACTGTTACGATCAACTCAATGAAACTTAATCGAAACAATGATTTATTTTCTTACTTTGCATTTGTTTTCAAAATAATAAGGTCGCAGATTAATGATAACCATTTATTTATGCTTAGGTAGAATAGATATTTACCATATTATCACATTAACAATGTTTTTTTAGCAATTTACATGGGAAAATTACTTCTGATGGACACACCTACGACAGTATTCTTAATATGGGTCTTATACATACTTTTTGTACTGAAACTTGGACCACAACTTATGAAAAATCGGCCCCCGTACAACTTAACCAACATATTGACAATATACAATGCTTTGCAAGTTGTATCGTCAGCGTATGTTGTGTACATGGTGAGTACTTCTGATCTTTCTATTATAGGAACTTTACAAAATTGTTATGCATGGCTATGTAAGGAATAATTAAATAACAAAACAAATTATATATATTTCGATCAATGTCATTATAAGATAGAACCTGATATTTATATTAATGATTACAAATAAGACTTTTCGAACACAATATATTTATTCTCACTGCTATACTCCGAGGACTAAGCCCTGTTTTTATTTTCAGGGAGCACCAATACTATGGAACTATGGACTCAAACCAAAATGCCTGAACAATACAGATGACAAGATTGGTTATGTAAGTTTAAAATACCTCGTTATATATATTTGAATAAAACAAATAAATTTGAGCCAGTTTTTAGTAATTTTGGTCTCTAATAATCGTAATTAATATGTTATTCATACATTCCGACGACCTCTGTGGCGGGGCGGGCGAACGTTCGCCTGAGACGCCGGAGGTTGCGGGTTCGATTCCCGCCTCGGAACAAATATTTGTGCAATATGCAGATATTTGTTCAGGGTTTTCTGGGTATTTTCTATATATATTAAAAATATCTATCTATGTTATATATTGTATTAAGTATATCAGCTATCTAGTACCCATAACACAAGCTCTGCTTAGCTTGGGGCTACATAATGTTGTTTAAACTGTCCAGCATTATTTATTTATTTATTTATTATTCCAGCTAACATCCTACCACATCAACTATCTCATCAAAATCATCGAGTTGCTTGACACTGTATTATTCGTTCTCCGTAAGAAGTTTAACCAAGTGACGTTTCTTCACGTATACCATCACTCGTACGTGGTGATCTCCTCGTGGTTCATCATCAAAAACGACACGACTTACGCTATGCTCTTCCCAGCGGTACTGAACTCCTTTATCCATGTCGTTATGTACACCTACTACGGGCTGTCAGCCTTCCCGGCACTGGCTAAGTACTTGTGGTGGAAGAAATACATCACTGCTATGCAGATAAGTTATTGAATCTTTATATTCACAAAAATTGTTTTAAAATTGTGATGTGATGATCTTTACAAGATCACATGAAAAATACGCAAACATACTTAGTCCCAAGTTGTAATCATTAAAATAATCAACTTTTATTCTTGTAATTTATGGGAATATTACTTTTTTCTGAATATGTTGAGGTTCAAAATCTAGTAATAATTTAAATTTGATTCAAAATAGATAGGTACCTATATGGAAGACTACGAAAAATATAATGGTCTACAAAATTAAGCTTGTTTTAAATAAAGGTAATTATTTAGTTTTGTAGACCATTACGCAGTCATTCAGTTTTTATTGTCATTAAAAATAACATTATTTTAGTTGAACGATATTATCGCTTATCCAGTGATTCTTCTTTTTAAGTAATATTTAAAAGTGCTTGCTTATTTCCAGGTCCAGTTCGTGATGATAAACTTGCACATGTTACGAAGCTACCACACCTCAAAATGTCCACCGACCTTCCTAATAGCTTACTCCATAATCGCAAACAGTACACTCTTTTTGTTACTCTTCTTAGACTTCTACATCAAGTCTTATAGGAAGACGAAAAAGATTATCCAAAACACAGGCAAAAATAGTGGACTTTGTAATGGTGTAGAAACCACTAAAATTGTTAAAATTGTTGGTGTAAAAGAAAATTGAAAAACTAGTTAATGTTTACCAAATAGTAATAATTTTGATGTTGTAGAAGATATTTTAATGTTGTAGAAGATATAAATAATGTTGCACTTAGCCTAGCACATACATATAAGAAAAATATGTAATATCTTCGCGAAGTTACTCATGTTTGTTCTAATTAGAGAATCAGAACAAATATTTTATTTTGATTTTATATTCACTTAATGCATGTTCTACAGCATTATTCTCACACATTGTTACTGGTAAGAATCATTTAAGGTGGTTGCTTTTTCATACTAGCACGTATTTTACCAAATATGGGCGAACAGAGTATAATATTACATTGAAATGACTGTTGTTGGCTTTTTTACTGTTCACTATTTGCGGTAAATCATATTTGGTTGAAGATAATACTGGATTAATAGCGAAAATAACATCAAAATGACTTTTATGTACTAAAATTTCGATGCTATTATTCGCTTTTAAAATACCTTAACCTGTAATCGTTTCCATTCAAGTTTGTGTAAAAAACGTTTATACATAAAATAATATGCAAACTGTAACTTCCGCGTCGTACATTCAGATTTCCGTTGCCAAAGTTGTTTGTATACAAGATTGGTCTCCACCGCGTCTTCAACTTGCGTACATTAGTGTTGTTTAGTAACATCTTCACGCCTTTATCCTTCACATGGACAAGGACCAGAATATATTGGAATGGTCTGAGATATAGATATCAATTGAAAATACGTTTATTGGGCACCATTCGAAGAATAACTGTAGTCTTTCCACGTGTACTTAATCTTAAGCTGACAGCATCAAAACCATCAGCTGATGTTTTTTGTGGAGATTTGTCAATGATGTACCCACCACTAATTGCTGCAGGCAGGTAGTCCTCACGATTATTACATTTTGATGACCATTCGTTTAAACGCCATCAGTATTGTCTAAAACCAAGGGTCGAAGTTCCACTAGAAGGCTATATGGGTACCTAGTACCCATAGTGTTGCAATGTAACCTCTTCGTGGATGAAAGTATAAGAATTTATCTCGCAGAAGCAAATAATAGGTGGAATTTGTTGGGCAGAAATACGGTGCGGTTATGTTGAATGTAATATAGCTTCAAATAGGTGTGCATAACTTTTTTAACTGTTGAGGATACAGACTTTATACAACCGCCAAAAAAACTATAAGCAGAGCAGGATGCTGCAATATTTAGGTTATTTAGTTCGTATAAGTAGATAGTAGACGTGTTGACGCTTTCGAGATGTGGTGTTGGAGACGGATGCTGCGAATCCCCTGGACAACCCGTAGGACGAACGTGTCAATACTCAAGGAACTCAAGATAACTGCTAAGGCTTTCTTCTATCTGCCTCCAGCGAGTCCTTGAGTATTTTGGTCATATAGCACGGAAAGGCAGTGACAACTTAGATAAACTGATTATTACGGGAAAAATTCAGAAATGAGGCACAGATACAGAACATTTTATAGACATCGATTATTTCTCGGAAATATATCAATTTTAAGATGTGGTGCCTGTGACCGCTCTCAATATCAAACGGCTGGGTGTGTACATGATACACGTGTCCTTAGAGTCAGTAATATAGACTTCCTTCCTTCCTAAATGACTCACATTCAAAAAACTTGTCAATTTCCCATGCAATTATATACATAGGTACCGAATGTGTTTTTGAACACGTATTTGTTTAATTTGTGTTTATTCCCTGTACTCTAATATCGTAATACAGTTCACTTAAGAGCCCAATAATACTTCTAAAGTGTTTCCAGTACATTTAAATATCATGATAGACAGCATTCATTTATCATCAATTTATCACGCCCTATTTCACTTCCAAGTCATAATATAAGTTATACGTTGGAATGTGTTGATTGGTGTCTTCTGATCAACCGATTTTAAGTCTTTAACCTTACAATGTTAAGTTTAAATTCGTTTGCACAGGGATTACAGTTAGAAAGTGGTCGTCCTTCAAAGTAAAAGTGATCGCAAAGGTGAAATCGAACTTGTTTATATCGTAAAGCCGTATGTGTGGACTTTAATGCCCTTTGAGGTAACCAAGTGTAACTCTATCGAGGTGACTCGTGTCTTGACCCGTTTATATAACCGACTTACGTATAAGTACGTAGGAGTTTATTTTTGTTCTTGCACGTTTTCCTTTAACGCCCTTAAAGCTGTTTAATATATTTACCTACAGCTTGGCCTTGTCACTGTTTGTCATTAGCTCGTCGTAAGAGATGGCAATATCATTGTGTACTTTGGCAGATTTTTTAGTAAGCCGTGCGTCGCCAATTATAAAGGAACAAAATAATAATAATATGTTGTTAGTCAAACTTACAGATATGGGAAGTTTATCAAACGCAGTTGCTCAAATGACTCTCGAACAGCGAATGAAAACCTTGACGAAACCAGCATGTCCTAGATCTTATAGAATACAAAAATCAAAGTTAGGTGATGAATATTAATTAAATCCTTTCACCATACTGGTTCTTCCTACTAACTAATGATACAATTCAGCTCTTTTCAGGACTAAAATGTAAGACTATGACTATGACTATCCAGTAATAAAATGTAAAATATTCCAAACATTGACAACTTAAAATTCTGTCTTATTGTCTCTAGTGAGAGACCCATTTGCCATGACGTAGCTGCCAGCAAGAGAACTGTAAGGACTCCAGACAAAGGTGCCTCCACAAGCACGGTAGGCATTATTGAGATAGAGCAGACTGTGCGATAGGATAACGAGACTTCACACCCTCTAGTCAAAAAAGAGGTTAGCACGAGCGCTTTGCGTGCAAATCGGGGCTAGCAGAATAAGAACTGTCCCTTCAGGATGCTTCAGGAAGCACGAGCGTTAGTTAGTGACGTTGGATTCTCTAGGTAGGGGAAATTCTCGCATTACATAATGCTTCACATAAATTATTAACAACAAACAGACAAGCCTCAAGTCTAGAGATCGAAGAAAGGGTAAGTATTGTGTTCCTTAAAATATGATCTACATGTATAAGTTGCTAACAAGCTATAAGCTGCTCTTTATTCCTTTTTATGACGTTTTTCAAGTCTCAACTTTATCTAACTAGATTAAATAGAATGCAGGAAGGTTTTTCCTCTGTTTGTAACTTAATAGTAGTAGTAGTTGTGTAATTTGCTAAAGGGACATGACCTACAGTTGTATGACATTTATATCATAGTACTATAAGATTGACAATGGATTACACTTTCTAAGACTACAGAGAATAATCATCGAAGACAATAGTAAAAACCACAAAAAAACGATGTGAATTATGCGAATGGGTTTCAAATTGGCACAATTACAGACTTTCACTGTGTCCATGATTTCCAACTATAATCCAAGCTATAAGGAATTACCATAGATTAAATAAAATTGGTATTACGTCGTTGGTTGATCAGCGTGGGAGATTTCTTTGTGAGTTTTACAATGTTCGTATTCTCTGGCCATTACATCTTAGAATAAACAATATGGGATACCTAGGCATGGGTTATATTAGCTGTATATTTTTATTTTTTTATTTTTTTTACTTTGAAAGTCCTTTGTTTGGCCTCGATAATTGTCGTCTTTTCTCCATGATACGTTTATTAGTAAGAAAAATGCAGAGTTCTTAATTTTATGTTATGATATTTATTTACATCAACGTAATTAGCTTTAGATCTATAATATATACGCTTTAAAAAATAAAGAACTACCAGCAAATTTAACTATGTCACGCTGTCTTTTATAAAAGAAGGAAGATCGTTTGTATATGCTAAAAAATAAAAAGGGCCTAGTATTAAGCCCTGTGCCACCTCCATGTCAATATTCGATCCTTACCAACAATATCAACTTTTTGGACTCTATTAGATAATTATGAATTCAGAAGGTTAAATGCCTGCATTTTGATACCATAACAAACAACTGCTAGTTAAGTGGTTGAAACTTTCAAACGGGGTCGTAGAACTGTGCGTGTTTATGTTTTTTATGACGTCTGTGCTATTTTACTGATCTCAATATTGTTCTGCTTGAACAAGTGCTTAGTCAACGGTGAATACTTAAAATGGCATAATAACATAAAAGTTTTTGTAGTTAGATGATCTCGCACAGGCGCGGTATCAAATCAATCTGAAGATAGAGCTAGAAGCACACTTGGAAGAAACTTCAAGATACGTAGAGAGATATGTAGGTAAGCGATATCAACGATACCATGTCCTCAGTCCCCGGTCTGTGTCAGAGTTATAGACCCTTACTTACTTAATCAGCTTGTTCTGTTATTTTAAGTTGTATAAAAAACACATACTTAACTTTCGGTGTCATACAGAGTTTGTACTCGTATCTCCTTGTCTACTTACATACTTTTAACTGCAACTATGTATATATACAACTTTATACTTTCGGGTCGTCCGAAAGCGAGATGGGTCGACGACATCGTATCCGTCGCTGGCAATACCTGGTTGAGAGACGCACTGGACAGAGGAGGCTGGCAAAAGAGAAATGAGGCCTATACCTAGCAGGCCTATTCCGGGCTGAGATGATGATGATTGATGATATAGAACTAGACATTACATTTTAACAAAGTTAATTACCGATAATATCAATCATTCTCCCACAAAGACTGCATTTTTTCGAGAAATGTTCGATAGAGTTCGTTGACACAACCCACGCTTGCATGATGTCATATTATTTGGTTGCTAAAACTAATAGTGTGGTAATGGTTTCATAACAAAATAAAAACGTCTTGAATTATGGCTTCCGTAGTTTTATGATCTTATCGATTCGTTGCAATTTCTTTGCTCAATCTTTAAATGTTAGCTATTTAATTATGTTGTCTCAATAAATTGGCAATGTTTTTTTGTAGTATTACTAGAACATAGCTAAGTACTATTAAGTAAATATGTAGTCACATCTCGTGCGTCGGTTAGTTCGATTCAAATAGTTATTTTGATGCTGTGTTGGGAATGATCTCGAGGTGGTCCGTGAAAATGTTATCGTCATGTTTTTTCAAGTCGTTTAGGAAGGTAAAGAAAGTAGGTAACTTCACATGTTTTCACGAATTCTCAGTTCGGGCCAAACCATAATTCAGGTTATACATATATAGCCTTTAACTAAAAAAACGAAGTTCATTCACAACGATCACTGAAACTTCAGTCTCGCGATCATAACGCACAACGCTACGGTATGCAGTATGCGGTGTTGGACACATAATTGTATGAAAATCGTCTAGAATGGTCTCTTGTTCCATCGGCGTATGCGTCAGTGGTGAGGAGCACCGCTCGTGTGCCCGCCGATACGTTGATATCTTTGCGGTGCGGCGCCGCAACGCACCGTGTGCCCCCGGCCTAAGTCGTGGCGCTGCGGTGGAACCGCGTACCGCAGCGTTGTGCGTTATTATCGCGATACCGAAGCTTGAGGGCGCACCGCACCGGCTCCTTTTACTAACGGGCACAATTGTGTGCAATGAAAGGCTACATTGTGACCAAGAAAGAACCAGTGACTGAAGAGAAAAAGACAAGACTAACACAGCTACCTACGGCATATTTGAGACCTGAAATATTTGTTAAATGTTCTAATGTTATATTAAACAAAGGAGCGTAGTGGGCAATATTAATTGTCTAAAATAATATACAATTATTATTATGTTTGAGGAAGGCATCGCTTCCTTGGACAGTTGGAATCACGGAATTCAGACTTTGTTTGAAACAATGAAAGTTCCGGGTCTTGTAACTACCGTCAATTCACGCTATTTACACAAACATTATTGTAGCCCTTTATCTTATCAGGAAGGTGGAACTGTACAATTACTACCATCAAAAACAAGTTTACAAGCATAGATAGGTACTTGTTATGTGTTTATGTAAGAGTACCTGGGTTAAAACTATTTCTAAACTAAAATTAATGAGGAAAACACTATTTCGGAATAGTTTTTGATATATCTGAGATTAATTTGATGTGGCATTCTTATCTCATATAAATAAAGGCTTGCAATTTTACAATACATTGCTGAGTATGTTCTGAATATTACTGGTCTTGAAAAGACGCTAAAATATGGTGCGCAATGTATTGCAAAATCGTGATCGAAAGCTATGGTCAGTTCGTTAGACAATAGTAATGTTGATCCCACAAGAGGACAACTTAAGTCGTATAGGCATCAAAGAACTACGAGTACCATGGTACCACAACACACAGACCCGCAACAAATATTTGCATGCTAAATACAAATCCAGCAGTGGGAACACATTCCACATAGGAGATCAGTAGAAGAACCAGCAGGAATCGCAGGAAGTCAGTGGATGGAGTCGGATCAAAACTGTTCATCGTGGCATATAAGGGAGGCATGGGACGAGAGTGGATCATGATAATGATGATGATTTTGCAGCAGACGTGTATCTGAATGATACGAACAACACAATCAATCAGTTAATAGTTAGACAGCTAATACCCTTAGTACGAGAATTTGACAGTATTCGAAACTATGAAGTTTCGTTTCCTTCAATACATTTTCTGACAGCGTCCTTAGTTTTCTCTTCGTTTCCGCTAGGGGCGCTGCTAGTAAATGTATGGAAGGAAACGAAACTTCATATAGTTTCGAATACTGTCAAATTCTCGTACTAACCCCCCTGTACCCTTAGTACGAGAATTTGACAGTATTCGAAACTATATGAAGTTTCGTTTCCTTCAATACATTTTCTGACAGCGTCCTTAGTTTTCTCTTCGTTTCCGCTAGGGGCGCTGCTAGTAAATGTATGGAAGGAAACGAAACTTCATATAGTTTCGAATACTGTCAAATTCTCGTACTAACCCCCCTGTACCCTTAGTACGAGAATTTGACAGTATTCGAAACTATATGAAGTTTCGTTTCCTTCAATACATTTTCTGACAGCGTCCTTAGTTTTCTCTTCGTTTCCGCTAGGGGCGCTGCTAGTAAATGTATGGAAGGAAACGAAACTTCATATAGTTTCGAATACTGTCAAATTCTCGTACTAACAATCAAAAACGTATAAAAGTATAGTAAGACAACATTATGACGACCTCTGTGGCGTGGCTGGCGATGGTTCGCCTGCGACGCAGGAGGATGCGGGTTCGATTCCCGCCTCGGAACAAATATTTGTGCGATCTGCAGATATTTGTTCAGGGTGTTCTGGGTGTTTTCTATGTATAATAAAAAGTATCTATCTATGTAATGTATATCAGTTAACTAGTACCCATAACACAAGCTCTGGCTTAGCTTGGGGCTAGATAATGTTGTGTGAACTTGTCCAGCATTATTTATTTATTATTTATTATTTTTAAATGCATTTGTTAGGTATTAATTTTTAAAGACGTCACGTTGGCAGTTTATTTGTTAAATAAATTGTTTTTTTGCATAATAATTCTGACAGAGATAGGTCACATTGTATGGTAATTGTAAATTTGTTTTTATCAAAAGATGCTTTATATTGTCGAGTTTGATTATTTAGCGCAGTAGTTAGACCTGACTGGTTGTACACGGTTTAGAATACGAAAACTATTATTATATATTATGGACTAAATATTTACAGTTAATTTTATTCAGATAACCAATAAACAAAATTGAATGCAGGTTTGCTTGTCCCGAAATATCTAACAAAATGCTGGCGCGTAATGAAACATCGGAGATCTGGGACTTCCACAAAGATGATGGTAAGTAAACCAACACTTTATTATTTTATTTTTATTTATTATTATATTTTTATATTTACGTACGTATTTACGTACACTCATCATCCGTGGTGTACGGGCATAAGAATAGTCTGCGCGACAACTTTTAAAATAATTAAAAAGTTAGTTTATTCATTTATGTCATTTTAATTTAAATAAATAAATAATGCTGCACAATTTCACGCAATCTAGCCCAAAGCTAAGCCAGAGCTTGTGTTATGGATACTAGATAACTGATATACTTAATACAATATATTACATAGATAGATATGTTTTATTATACATAGAAAACACCAAGAACACCCTGAACAAAACCTGCAGATTGCACAAATAGAAAAGGCGAGGCGGTAATCGAACCCGCAACCTCCTGCGTCGCAGGCGAACCATCGCCAGCCGCGCCACAGAGGTCGTCATAATTTAGCCATAGTGAGAGAAAATATGTATTCAGTTTCTACATTAGGCACTTACCTTGATTAATGTGAGCTCACAGTTTAATTAATAAGCCTATTAATAAGCGTTATTTTGTTTTGCAGATTAGTTTATGATTATTAGCTAGATTGTATTACCCAGCTACCTTATTTAGCTAGCATAATTATATTTATCACAAATTAAAATCTGTAAAAATTATTGGCATTTCTTTTTCAACCCCCGACGCAAAAACGACGGGGTGTTATAAGTTTGACGTGTTGTAACTTCCCCAAATAAACACTACCTCACTTCTTTTCCTAAACTCTCGCAACCCTAATCTTAAGTATTTTTGTGAAGTAAACGAATCCTCAGTCAGCACGTTTGATTAAATACAGTGTCTGTGTGTGTGTCTGTCTGTGGCATCGTAGCTCCCGAAAGGATGAACCAATTATGTTTTTTTGGTTTGTTTGAAAGGTGAATTAGTCGGGAATGTTCTTAGCTATGTTTGATCGAAATCGGTTCATCCGTTTCATTGCGTTGAGGGTTTTTTTAAATTTTTACAAAATTGATTACTTGTTTTATTGCCTTAGCCACTAAGGTAAACTAACTAATATATGTTTGTTTGTTCATTCGTCAGTCCTACAGTAGTATTTTGAGTTAAGTGGAGTCCAAGTACCAACAACCCCAGAAATGTCCAGGAATTCTTGATCTGGCAACCCTAGAGGGACCTCGTCCAACAGTGAACGTCTCACTGATGATGATGATGATGATGACTCAACGGTTACGATCAACTCAATAAAACTTAATCTAAAAAAAATTATTTTCTGACTTTGCATTTGTTTTCAAAATAATAAGGTCACATTAATGATAACCATTTTGTTATTCAATTCAATTCAATTCATTTATTTATTTCAGGCAGCAGTGAATAATGTAAATTGTACCTAGACAAAGGCCCATAGTAATATATACCTTACATCTAACATACATATAAAGATAAAGTTTTTTTTTTTTATACTACTTCAATGACGGATCAAGCAGATGGCCCACCTGATGTTAAGCGGTAACCTCTGCCTATGGACAGTGCATTACCTCATAGGTTACGTCCATCTAGGACGCGCCCTATGTGGCATTGTACTGCGCCCGCCACCCTGAGACATAAAGATGAAAAGTCTCATGTGCCTGTAATTTCACCGGCACCCTTACCCTTCAAACCGGAACACAGCAATACGAGCACTACTGCTTTGCGGCAGAAATAGGTATGGTGGTAGTACTTCCCCGGACGAACTCTTTCACAAAAAGCTCTACTACTACTTAAACTCTATATACCTATGCGTTATGCATAGGTAAAATAGATATTTATAATTTTATTACTTCAACAATGTCCTTTTAGCAATTTTCATGGAAAAATTCCTTCTGATGGACACTCCTACGACAGCATTCTTAATATTGGCCTTATACATCGTTTTTGTACTGAAACTTGGACCAAAACTTAAGAAAAATCGGCCCCCGTACAACTTAACCAACATATTGACAATATACAATGCTTTGCAAGTTGTATCGTCAGCGTATGTTGTGTACATGGTGAGTACTTCTGCTCTTGCTATTATAGGAACTTTACAAATATTTTTTACAACTTTACAATGTCATTATAAGATAGAACCTGATGTCTATATTACAGTATAATATTATTTTATCTGTGATATTACTAAAGAGAATAGATATGATATTATATTAATAATTACAAATAAGATTGTTCGAACACAATATATTTATTCTCACTGCTATACTCCGAGGACTAAGCCCTGTTTATATTTTCAGGGAGCACCAATACTATGGAACTATGGACTCAAACCAAAATGCCTGAACAATACAGATGACAAGATTGGTTATGTAAGTTTAAAATACCTCGTTATATATATTTGAATAAAACAAATAAATTTTAGTCAGTTTTTAGTAATTTTGGTCTTTAATAATCGTAATTAATATGTTATTCATACATTCCAGCTAACATCCTACCACATCTTTTATCTCCTTAAAATTATCGAGTTGCTTGACACTGTGTTCTTCGTTCTACGTAAGAAGTTTAACCAAGTGACGTTCCTGCACGTATACCATCACTCTTACATGGTGATCTCCACGTGGTTCATCTTCAAATACGACCCGACTTACGCTATGCTCTTCCCAGTGGCACTGAACTCCTTTATCCACGTCGTTATGTACACCTACTACGGGCTGTCAGCCTTCCCGGCACTGGCTAAGTACTTGTGGTGGAAGAAATACATCACTTCTATGCAGATGGTAAGTTACTGTTTTTTTTTTTTTTTTTTTTTTTTAAATTGTGATGATGAAGGACAGATGAAAAATGCGCCAACTGACTTAGTCTCGGATTGGAATCATTAAAATAATCTACTTTTATTCTTGTATTTTTAGGGAATTTTACTTTTTTCTGATTCAGGTTCAAAATCTAGTAATAATTCAAATTATGATTTAAAATAGATAGTTACCTATATGGAAGACTACGAAATATATAATGGTCTACAAAATTAAGCATTGTTTTAAATAAAGGTAATTATTTAGTTTTTTAGACCATTATAAATTACGCAGTTTGTCAGTTTTTACTCGTATTGTCATTAAAAATAACATTATTTTAGTTGAACGAGAATATCGCTAATCCAGTGATTCTTCTTTTTAACCCCCGACGCAAAAACGACGGGGTGTTATAAGTTTGACGTGTCTCTGTGTGTGTGTGTGGCATCGTAGCTCCCGAACGGATGACCCGACTTCGTTTTTTTTTTTTTGTTTGAAAGTTGAATTTTCCGGGAGTGTTCTTAGCTATGTTTGATCAAAATCGGTTCAGCCGTTTCAAACCGTTGATGGTTTTTTAATTTTTACAAAATTTATTACTTGTTGTAAGTAATATTTAAAAGTTCCTGCTTATTTTCAGGTCCAGTTCGTGATGATAAACTCGCACTTGTTACGAAGCTACCACACCTCCAAATGCCCACCAACCTTCCTAATGGCGTACTCCATGATCGCAAACTGTACGCTCTTTTTCCTACTCTTCGCTGACTTCTACATCAAGTCTTACAGGAAGACGAAAAAGATTATTCAAAACGTAGGCAAAAATGGTGGACTTAGTAATGGTGTAGAAAACACTAAAATTGTTAACATTGTTGGTGTAAAAGACTATTATAAAACTGGCAAATGTTTACCAAATAGTAATAATTTTAATATTGTAGAAGATATAAGTAATGTTGCACGAAATAGTAAAATTGTGAAATGTTCAGCAGAAAATTATAAAGTTGCGAACTGCCTAGCACATACATATAAGAAAATTATGTAATGTCGCGAAGTTAATCATGTTTGTGCTAATTAGAGATATAGAAAAATACTTTTTTTTTTAAATACACTTAGTGCATTATTCTCACACATTGCTACTGGTCAGAATCATTTTACATAATAGTTTCCATTTAAGTTTGTGTAAAAAACGCTTATACATAAAATAAGATGCAAACTGTAACTTCCGCGTCGTACATTCAGATTTCCGTTGCCAAAGTTGTTTGTATACAAGATTGGTCTCCACCGCGTCTTCACCTTGCGTACATTAGTGTTGTCTAATAACATCTTCACGCCTTTGTCCTTCCGTGTAGGCGCATAATTTTTCTTTGCGATGTTAATTATTTTCATTTTTATTCCTACGTTTTATAGCTCTACCATAAGTTAAGTTTCTTTCGTCGGACAAGAGTGGAGTGTAATATATTCTAAATAGATTACATAAAAGTCTGCAAACGAGCGATTTGGTGCCAAATGCTTTATTTGATATCGATATTATATAATAAATGTTTATGTTTATTTAGACGTCTATGTCTATGTATTCGTTCCAGGTGTTTAACAGTTTTGCCAACATAATAATAGTTTTGAAGTGGTTAACTAATGGGATTCCAGTAACATCGTCCATCGCTTCGTTTTCATAGAACACTCATTACCCCCTGCAACCCTCATAGGGTAAAATCCATTCAATACACTGGTTCTTTCACTATTGGTCATTAGGCTCCGTTCTGGGCCACCATACCTCCAACTGCTGGTATCTGATCAACCGCAGTGGGACCGAAAAAGAACTGGTGATAAGAATTAGTAGTAGTAGCATTAGTAGGGTTGAATTTTGTTAATATTTGTTTTTAGTTCAAGCTCTATAGAGTCACCCTTCATATTGAATGTTTCTAGAACTCAAGTTAAGCTGCACGTTGATTGGGAGTCAGCTAGTGAGTCAGTATACTCTAACGCAATAGTTTTACATATTTAGATGAATCACGATAAAATTATAAAAATACAGCCGCTTTCTTTCATTGCCAAATATCTTACAAAATAATCTTATAATATGACCAATGCAATTTCCAAATTTTTTGAAAATTACTGAATTTTGAGGGTGACAAGACAAGTGAGGGTAAGGCAAGTGATAATTTTCTGATAAAAAAACTGCAAACCAAAGATTTATTAGAAAAATAGGCTACGCAGAAGTTATCGTTACCACGCAGTATTAGTGACCAATGTTAAATGACCATAATGCTATGCTACTAATATTATAAAAATGCGAAAATTTATGTGTGTGTGAGTGTGTTTGTTACTTCTTCACGCTGAAACGGCTGGACGGATTTGCATAAAATTTGGAATGGAGATAACTGGACTCCCGGAATAACACATAGGCACATTTTTATCTCGTTATTCTCACGGGATCGAGACTTACGCGGTTGAAACCGCGGGGCGCTGCTAGTATATAATATAAATACATCAGATTGATTAGTATCGTCTTGTGGCAATATGGACTATTTCACAATCATTGACAGACCTTTAAAAAGCCTGCAATATATGCAGTTGACAGGGCAGTCTCAACTCGGCCACGGGTCGATAAATTCGATTAAGGCGCTATAGGGCCAACGAAAATTTTTATGTCAGGGTGTGAAGCACGCGGGGTCGCCCCGCCCACTGAGCGGGACGCAGGATGCGCCGAGTTCAATGACCCGAATTCTATCGGCGGGTAAGAGCGTTTTCACACTTTCCGATCCGATATCCTTATCGGAACACGTTTCCATACATTTTGTCGGTATCTGATATTGGAGACCGATAAAATGTATGAAAATTACGGCCGATAACGGTATCGCATCGGATAGTGTGGAAACTCTCTAAGGCGCCTTGCTATTATTTTCGCACATACGGTCATAAAGTAGTACAATATGCGCACAAAAAATAATAAGTTTTAGTGCTAGTTATAAATAAATAATAAAGAATTTTTACGTAAGTTTTTTTATTATTTCTGTTGGATATTTGGATAATCACATTACCTATAAAAATGGATCGTAAGGAAGGTATCTAATTGTGGCAGAAAATCAGATGTTCCATAAACAAAATAAGTACCTCATGATTCGATCCTAAGAAATTACCTCTCCGTCTCCTCCAGTGGATGTGTGCAGTGGTCTGTCCGACCTAAGACTAGGCCCTCCGACTCTTTCTGAGGAAGAGTGCAGAGGTGTGTGTCCGGCCTAAGAAATTACCTCTCCGTCTACTCCAGTGGATGTGTGCAGTGGTCTGTCCGACCTAAGAGTAGGCCCTCCGTCTCTTTCTGAGGAAGAGTGCAGAGGTGTGTGTCCAGCCTAAGAAATTACCTCTCCGTCTCCTCCAGTGGATGTGTGCAGTGGTCTGTCCGACCTAAGAGTAGGCCCTCCGTCTCTTTCTGAGGAAGAGTGCAGAGGTGTGTGTCCGGCCTAAGAAATTACCTCTACGTCTACTCCAGTGGATGTGTGCAGTGGTCTGTCCGACCTAAGAGTAGGCCCTCCGTCTCTTTCTGAGGAAGAGTGCAGAGGTGTGTGTCCAGCCTAAGAAATTACCTCTCCGTCTCCTCCAGTGGATGTGTGCAGTGGTCTGTCCGACCTAACAGTATACCCTCCGTCTCTTCCCGTGGAAGAGTGTCGTGGTGTGTGTCTAGCTTAAAAAATTACCTCTCCGTCTCCTCCAGTGGATGTTTACAGTGGTCTGTCCGAACAAAGAGTAGCCCCTCCGTCTCTTCCCGTGGAAGAGTGTCGTGGTGTGTCTGGCCTAAAAAATTACCTCTCCGTCTCCTCCAGTGGATGTTTACAGTGGTCTGTCCGACCTAACAGTATACCCTCTATCTCTTCCCGTGGAAGAGTGTCGTGGTGTCTGGCCTAAAAAATTACCTCTCCGTCTCCTCCAGTGGATGTTTACAGTGGTCTGTCCGAACAAAGAGTAGCACCTACGTCTCTTCCTGTGAAAGAATGCCGTGATGTGTTTCCGGCCTCAGAAAATACTTCTCCGTCTCCTCACGTGGATGTGTGAAGTGGTATGTCCGGCCTAAGAGTTACCCTCCGGTTTTTCCTATGGAAGAGTGCTGTGATGTTTGTCGGGCCTAAGAAGATACCTGTGCGTCACCTCACGTGGATGTGTGCAATGGTCTGTCTGGCCTAAGAGTAGACCCTCCATTAGTTCCCGTGGAAGAGTGCCGTGATGTGTGTCCGCCCTAAGAAAATACCTGTCCGTCTCCTCAAGTGGATGTGTGAAGTGGTATGTCCGGCCTAAGAGTAACCCTCCGTTTTTTCCTATGGAAGAGTGCTGTGGTGTTTGTCCGGCCTAAGAAAATACCTGTGCGTCACCTCACGTGGATGTGTGCAGTGGTCTGTCTGGCCTAAGGGAAGACTCTCCGTGTCTTCCCGTGGAAGAGTGTCGTGGTGTGTGTCCGACCTAAGAAAATACCTGTGCGTCACCTCACGTGGATGTGTGCAGTGGTCTGTCTTGCCTAAGAGTAGACCCTCCGTCTGTTCCCGTGGAATAGTGCCGTGATGTGTGTCCGGCCTAAGAAAATACCTGTCCGTCTCCTTCCGTGGATGCATTGAGCATCACATCAATCTACAAATTCTACCTATATCATTCTACAATTTTCAATGTAATAACTACTCATTTTGATTTCTAGCACAGATAATGTATGGTAGTAAATGTGTTACTACCATACATAACATACATACCATACCACTATCCAAAGGGCGTCGACGATTTTGGCATAGTCGTCAGCCGCCATTTACTTATAATTTTAAGTTAGAGGCGCACTTTAAAAAAATTACATTTTCTAGAGGGTACGGGTCATTCGCAAAACATCCACTTCTCATAATGTACACCGCACTTTTCAAACTATTTTTTTTTTCAAAAAAGCTGGATATGGGTTACTGGCTCACTGACTCATTGACATCGTTATTCTCCTAGAAGGAGTCGTTTTAGTGATGGGTCATGTTCTAGGAAAGTGTTTAGTCCGTCTGTAAAATCTGTCATTTCAAAAATCCAAGCTGACCAAAACCTTTCTTCGAAATGGTGACCGATCGGATCCGTTCAAACGACGCATCCTACTGTTTTTTGGGAAAGATAGAAGAAAAAAATAAAAAAAATAAAAAAATAGATTGCTGCTCTAAAATGGGTTTTTCAAACAGACTTGTCCGACTAGACTTTGGTGAATTAAAGTTTTTTACTAAAGTTAACACTCGAAAATTTGGTTTATATAGAAATGTTGTAAGCATCTTGGTGTATTTAGGGTGCAAAATCACAACTTTTTTAAAAACCATGATGGCGCATGGCGGATTGTTTGGTGGTCATTTTGTAGAATCGTAAAGTTTTCAATTTTCAAATTGAAAAAAGAGACTGCGGGCAACACCGGATCTTGATGACTAGTAAAGGGCTATCGTGTGGGAGAACAAGTGGTGTTGCCTGGTGGAAATTGCAACTTTTTTACTTTTCGTTACAATTTACTTGTATTTATATTTTACTTTTAAAACCAAGAAGTAAAAATGTAATCATATGAAAAAAGAAAAAAGTCTAAAATAAAAAAACTCAAAAAAAATAAAATTGAAGTCATTTTATGAAAAGTCCAGTGTACATATTGCGAATAAAGGAGATGTCCAGAAGTGGTATAATATTCTGAGAAAATTTCAGAAGTTATGAAATATATCTAAAAAAAGCTTATTTATTGGGCTACTCGATTATATAAATTTTATATATTATAAAACCTCCGTTTCCGAGAAAATAATAAAATTGTTCTTGAAGGGAAAACATAATGAAACAAACATGCCAAAACCACACGTGTGTAATAAATAAATAAATAAATAATGCTGGACAGTTCACATAACACATTTCAAATTTTTTATCTAGCCCCAAGCTAAGCAGAGCTTGTGTTATGTGTACTAGATAACTGATATACTTAATACAATATATTACATAGATAGATATTTTTTATTATACACAAAAATACCCAGAACACCCTAAACAAATATCTGCGATCGCACATAAAATAAATATGCTATTTCGTCTTCTTCTGCCTGTGCCCAAAGATATGATGACTAAAATATTCTTCTTGAATGGAATACGTGCTAACACACAATTTACAATAAATTTATCTGTGCCCTGAGCTACCTGAAAAATACATATGTTTATAAGGAGGCGAGGAATGTATGTACCTATGCATATTGCTAAAGGTACTATTATCATTACAGGCAGCTCCTATCTATTAGTGAACTCTACAACAGTGTAGGTAGGTATCTACTTAGAATGCATCCTGAACCTACACAGAACAGATAAACTAATAAGTGAAGTATTAGTAATAACGCGACAACATGGAACGAAGGTAGGATAGTCATATGAAAAGTTCTTTGTGGTTGTCTGTCTGCGGCCTGTCTCGCTAGCTAGAGAGTATCAAAATTCCTTAGTCTGCCTGCCAAAGAGCGTCAAGTTCACCTTTTGGGAGTGTTACAAGTTCTAACTTTATTTTGAAAAAAAAACAACATTTGAATCAAGTTTAAAAAAACCGAGGTACATTTATTATTTTTCATTAGCTGCAAAATAGCCAAATAATTAATGCCCTTTCTCCGTAAATAACTATTATGTTGCTTAGAATTTCTAGTTATTTTTATACCGGCCTTCATATATTTTTTGGACATCTCCTTTAGTCTATTTGAGCAAAAAAATTGAGTGTATATTTTGCGAAGTGGAGGTTATGCGAAGTGGTCATATTGAGAATAAGTGCGATGTACATTACAAGAAGTGGACGTTTTGCGAATGAGTTGTATCCTCTAGCCATAGCACAATAACTAGTGGGTCGGTGGTGCATGAGGTGCTGCAGCTGGCGTACAGTTTTCCTTTGCCGCTTACTCGCGTGTATGCACAAACCTCTACAAACCCCTGCAAACCCTACCAACACTACAAACCCCTACAAAATCCTACAAACCCTACAAACTCCTTCCAACGCCTACGAACCTCTATGAATCTACTTTGATTTTGACCCTTAACCTTGACCTTGTCCTGTACCTGTACCTGTACGCGCCACTAACTTGAAAATAAAACTAAATGGTGGCTGACGACTATGCCAAAATCGTCGACGCCCTTTGGATGGTGGTAGCCGGTAACACATTTACTACCATACATTTTCTGTCCTAGTAATCAAAATGTAGTTAACATTGAAAATCGTATCCTAATGCAATAGGTGGAATTAGTACATTGATGTGATGCTCATTGCATCCACGGGAGGAGACGTAGAGGTTTTTTTTTGGCTGGACACACACCACAGCCCTCTTCCATGGGAAAAAACGGAGGGTTAATCTTAGGCTGGACATACCACTTCACACATCCACTTGAGGAGACGGAGAGGTTATTTCTTAGGCCAGACAAACACCACAACACTCTTCCATAGGAAAAAACGGAGGGTTACTCTTAGGCCAGACATACCACTTCACACATCCACTTGAGGAGACGGAGAGGTATTTTCTTAGGCCGGACACACATCACGGCACTCTTCCACGGGAACAGACGGAGGGTCTACTCCTAGGCCAGATAGACCACTTCACACATCCACGTGAGGTGACGCACAGGTATTTTCTTAGGCTGGACAAACAACACAGCACTCTTCCATAGGAAAAAACGGAGGGTTACTCTTAGGCCGGACATACCACTTCACACATCCACTTGAGGAGACGGAGAGGTATTTTCTTTGGCCAGACAAACACCACAGCACTCTTCCATAGGAAAAAACGGAGGGTTACTCTTAGGCCGGACATACCACTTCACACATCCACTTGAGGAGACGGAGAGGTAGTTTCTTAGGCCAGACAAACACCACAACACTCTTCCATAGGAAAAAACGGAGGGTTACTCTTAGGCCGGACATACCACTTCTCACATCCACTTGAGGAGACGGTGAGGTATTTTCTTAGGCCGGACACACATCACGGCACTCTTCCACGGGAACAGACGGAGGGTCTACTCCTAGGCCAGATAGACCATTGCACACATCCACGTGAGGTGACGCACAGGTATTTTCTTAGGCCAGACAAACACCACAACACTCTTCCATAGGAAAAAACGGAGGGTTACTCTTAGGCCGGACATACCACTTCTCACATCCACTTGAGGAGACGGAGAGGTATTTTCATAGGCCGGACACACATCACGGCACTCTTCCACGGGAACAGACGGAGGGTCTACTCCTAGGCCAGATAGACCACTGCACACATCCACGTGAGGTGACGCACAGGTATTTTCTTAGGCTGGACAAACAACACAGCACTCTTCCATAGGAAAAAACGGAGGGTTACTCTTAGGCCGGACATACCACTTCACACATCCACTTGAGGAGACGGAGAGGTATTTTCTTAGGCCAGAAAAACACCACAACACTCTTCCATTGGAAAAAACGGAGGGTTACTCTTAGGCCAGACATACCACTTCACACATCCACTTGAGGAGACGGAGAGGTATTTTCTTAGGCCAGACAAACACCACAGCTCTCTTCCACGGGAAGAAACGGAGGGTCAACTCTTTGGTCAGACAGACCACAGCACATCCCACATCCACTAGAGGGGACGGAGAGGTAATTTCTTTGGCCAGATCTCTACTCCTACTAGGTATGTAGCTATCTAAAGTAACAGTATGAAGTCAGAGTTTATTTGCAAAACAAATCGGATAATGTATTTGTTTACCTAGGTTTACTATTACTTACCTTTGTCACAGAATAAATAATAGTACAAGTACCTATGTTGGCTCTTTTCATAATTATGATTTGCGAGTAGCCTGACTTGATAGTTTCCATTTCATCCGTAGTCACGTGACCGATGGCGGGAAAATTGACACAGATCCTGCCTCGATGCGGTCTGCGACCGGTCTGAGCAAGCCGAGCGCACGCTCTGGTACTTATATTTGTGTTTAAAAAATTATATAAAAAAATCCCTTTTAGTTTTGCTAAATTTTGTTATTGACTTCACTAATTTAAATAAAAATGAACATGACACCAAGTGTTTCGTAAGTTAAAACGTGAAAGAAGTAAGTCAAAAACATGATTTCAATTTTAAAAAGGTGGTATCTTTGTGTTTTTTTTTTATTGAGTGAAGTAATTCAAATAGTGTATTGAATTAATGATTTCACTAGATAAAATGATCAAGAATATCATATATTTTTTTCTTCATAGAAAACTATAAGAATTCTTATCAAAAACTTTAAAATTCTAGACACATTTGAGAACCTATGGCGTCTTAACAACGAGTGATGGATCGAATTGATTCGATCCGAGCCGTATCATTACAAGCAATACAACCATTTTCACTATGAATCATTGTATAATAAACTAGCAACTCCCCCCGGCTTCGCACGGATAGTGTCAGGTTCCCCCTCTCCCCTCTCCCTCCGTCTATCCACACACCAAATACCATCAACATCTACTAAAGTAGTTTCCCCCCAACCCTCCCGCCCTATATTGCCTCTGATAATTTAGGTTTCTATAGGTGAAAAACAATTTAAAATCATTTCTGTAGTTTAGAGTTTATCCATTACAAATACACAAGCAAAGAAAAATAGGTTACCTCTTTAATATCAGTGTAGAAGTACGAGTAAGTTTCCATTGCTCTGATAGCCGGAGAAACCAGAGGGGCTAGTCTGCAAATTTGACAAGCAACTTACACGGCCGTGTGGTGTACACTACACTGATTTTAGTATGGAGAAATCGAAGAGCGCCCCTAGCGGGCACCTTGAGAACCTCAAATCCCGTACAAAAATCCGTGTAGTGTACACCACACGACCGTGTAAGTTGCTTGTCAAATTTGCAGACTAGCCCCTCAGATCACATCATTTGAGAAGTCTCTGTAAAACTATTTTGTAATAAACGTTTTGGACCGTCAAGTAATTTTGGAGTTCTAAAACTCCAAAATTACTTGACGGTCCAAAACGTTTATTACAAAATAGTTTTTGATAATGATGTGACCTACTTGCGACATAGTCTACCTATTTGTGCGCAACCAAGTGCACGTAGCACGAAGATAACAATATACAGACCTCTCGTATTTCGGAAAATAACTACCTTAAGTAGGCATAGTCCAACTAAGATAACAGCAGGATGCGGTATATTTTTATACGACATATTATTATTAAATATAGATAAACAACTTAGATATTAGATTTAACAAGTATACATTATTACAAAAAAGACTACCGATTTCAAAGCTCTCAATAAAAAGGCGTATGCGCATTTTTGACTGTTAAATTAATTTTGAAATGCAGTATTATCTCTTGACTCCTAATTGATAAGGGAGTGCTCCTCCTAAGGGCTGTGTCTCTCATCATCAGCTCACGAGCATGAGATGATGACTCCCAGACGCAAACACCTGAATAACTTATGAAAAATTAACAAACACATGCCATTAATTTTTGAGAATTCCCCTTGATTTCTGCGAGGTTCCATCATCAGATCCTGACCTGACAAATAAGGGACCACCTTGGGAGTATATTCACCATTCAAAAAAAAAGATTTTATTCCAATTGGTTTACAATTAAAAATAAATACATACAGACGAACATAGAACATCCTCCCTTTCAGAAGTTGGTTAAAAATTAAAACATCATCATCAGCAGCCAAAAATAGTTCACTGCTTGATATATGCCTCCCCTATTTAATACCATGACAAATTGTCTTGGGCCGACTCCATTCACCGACTTCCTGTCTGAATAGGACTGGGCCTAAATAAAGACCACAATAATTTTGCTAAATTTTTTGGTATCAAGGCCCAGTTTGTTCTAAACATTTTATAGAAATGTAAAACGGTCTACTTAAAGTTGAACTATACTTTACATATCGCACCTTAAGTACTCGTATAGCGAGAGAAAGCGCCGTACGCGATGGCATCGTACAGTATCGCAATTGCTCACGTAATTATGAGCTACTTAGCTACTTGAGTGCACGCAAAAGGTTACAAGTTTATTAACTCGCTCATTGAACACCCAATACTAATAAGGTATCTGAATCAACAATCAAAAGTAGGTAAAAGAAAAGTTACACAATTTATATTGATGTAATGTCTACTGACTATCTCATAAATCGTATTGCGGATAGTAGGAGAGCCGTGAGTAATTAGTAGGTAGCACTATTTCTTTAAGCGTATGCATAGTACGAGTATAAGGGCAAACATTCTGTCTACAGACCCGGTCCACTAAAAGACATATAGAAGTCTTTGGGTCGACTCTCTGATTTCCATCAGAGCTGTGAGCTGATCAAAATGAGCCTAAACAGAGTTCCGTTGACGATCACTATGTTGGATGTTGTTGATAGATATTGTGTCTTCATTATCAGATCAGCTCGCTGTCACCATAAACTTGAAAGGTATGTAAAATTTCAGCTCAATCGGTTGGGTGGAATTGGTATAAAAATTGATTTTTAAATGTGTACCGAACAGATAGACTACTCGTGGTAAACAGACAGGCAGGCAACGCGTGGTAAACAGGCGTACAGACGACGCGACGTAGACAGAAAAACAGAGGGCAGCATGAATTTATTTTGGTCGAAGAGTAAGGAGAGCGGTGAATCCGGCTGGCACATGAGCGCCAGGAGTGGCGTCATAAAGAAATGGCCTTTACCGAGCAGTGGATGTTACCGGCTGATAGAATACATACCAATTTGTTGCAAACTTGAATAATTTTCATATCGTCAGCAAACAAACAAACCCAATTTGGGCTCCTCTTTGTACTCTTTCCCAACATCATTACGCGTCCATCTTTAGAGTAGGCCGACTGATTTAGATTACGTTTTTGGGCAAAGTTCTCATTCCGAAACATTATTAAAAAGGTAGGAGCATAAAGCCATTTATGCAATACTTTGAGACATGGGCGAAAGTGTGCAATTAACGCCAAGTTGTCGAGAAAGTTTTATGAACGTCGTAAGAAATAATGTATTTATAGGCAAGTTGTAACTGTACGTTACTTTAGCGAAAACTACACCATGGTTTTATGACACGTAGCTACGATTATCTTAGGGATTAATTATCAAGATAAAATAATTTTCACCAATTAAAAGAGAAAAGGTACATAGCTTTTCTTGATGTTTGTATGAGATTCGCAAAATTGGTGCCTTTCTTCACACGCTGGCGACTTGCTGTTATAGAGGCGAGTTTTTGTTTGGTTTTGGAGATGTCGTCAGGTAAACACTAGACGACGCTTGAGTATCCGCAGATATAAAGAACTTTAAACTAAAGTAACTGAACCAGGTTTTAGTCAGGTAAAAAGTAAGGTTAGCGTGATCTTTGGCAAAAGGTCAAAAAGTATTTCCTAATGTAGAACTAATTCTATTTTCATAACCATCTCAAGTCAGTGTCTTATCAAGTACTATCAACAACGTCCAAGCACCTCTCTTACATACTTATACCATTTCAAAAAGTTCATCATTCATCACATAAAGACAAGTGGATAAAATCGCAATTTCACCTTAAACCTCGACCTTAATACATTGTAACAGACTCGCATTTGCAATAATACATCTGAGAGGAACAATGCTAGATCCTCAAACTCTCATGGTCTATCGATCATACGTTATCGAGAATGTAATGGAGCCTTTATGGCCTAATGGCATAAGTGATGTTGCGATATATCAAGATTGCTGGAAGTGATATTATCTGTTTTATGATAAAACTCTACAATTTATATTAAAAGTCTATTGTTACTTGATTTTGCAATAAACAAATTGGAAAGAATTAGAAGTGTAACAATAAGCTGTTTTGACCATATAATACCGATATTATAGGCCGATATCGCCGATACCGATACGATGTATTATTACGGGCAGCAAGATTTTTTAGTAACTAGAAACTACAAAAAACAATAACTTTAAAAAAAAACACAGTAATGTCTGATTTAATAGTTGGTTTTTTAGCTTAAATTCTCAGTTACGCGACATAAAAACACAAAACTATCCAAGTTCTGAAAGTAAGCAACTGGTTTCGAATAAATAAACATTTCTACAAAAAAAAGCAACCGACTTCAAAGTTTTCAATAAAAAGTCTTATGCTCATTTTGTCATACAGACGAACATAGAACCTCCTTTTCTGAAGTCGGTTAAAAACCGAGAAATATGAACACGTTTAATGGGCGCATTACCGGCGGATGTGAAGGGCGGCAAAGTGCACAGTCGTGACAGCAGCAATACCTTGCACACTGTACTACATGTAATGTAATCGTAGGTAGTTGTTATACTGTAGTTAGGTTTGCTCATTGAGGATGTTGATAAAGGTTAGAGAAAGTAAACAGTCATATTAAATGAGATAGAAGGTATAAAGCCCTTAAAGGTAAAAAAAAAAAAAGGTATAAAAAATATTAAAATTATATAAAATCTGATTAAAGCAAGTAAAAAGAAATTTTCAGTTCACTACTAATACTTTTTTGTTAGTAGTAGAGCTTTTTTGTGAAAGAGTTCGTCCGGGGAAGTACTACCCCATACCTATTTTTAGCGCCAAGCAGTAGTGCTTGCATTGCTGTGTTCCGGTTTGAAAGGTATGGGTGCCGGTGAAATTACAGGCACATGAGACTTTTCATCTTTATGTCTCAGGGTGGCGGGCGCAGTGCAATGCCACATAGGGTGCATTTTATGTGGACGTGACCTATGAGGTAATGCACTGTTCATAGGCAGAGGGTACCGCTTAACATCAGGTGGGCCATCTGCTTGATCCGTCATACCAAGTAGTATATTAAAAATAAAACAGTTTTTTTAAAAACTACGCTTACTTAAACTTTAGCTTGGGGCTAGATAATGTTGTGTGCACTATCCATCACTATTTATTATTATTATTTTATAGGTTTTATAAATAAAACACTAGTGTTGATGTTATATTTATTTTATCACCGTCAATAGTTCCTTAGTGTGTATGGGAAACGGTTTTGGACCATCCAAGGTGGATGGTCCAAAACCGTTTCCCATACGGTTTTGGACCATCCACCTTATGTCAGGTAATAGAAACGGTTTTGGACCATCCACCTTATGTCAGGTAATTGAAACGGTTTTGGACCAACCACCTTATGTCAGATAATTGAAACGGTTTTGGACCATCCACCTTATGTCAGGTAATTGAAACGGTTTTGGACCATCCACCTTATGTCAGATAATTGAAACGGTTTTGGACCATCCACCTTATGTCAGGTAATTGAAACGGTTTTGGACCATCCACCTTATGTCAGGTAATTGAAACGGTTTTGGACCATCCACCTTATGTCAGGTAATTGAAACGGTTTTGGACCATCCACCAGGTAATTGAAACGGTTTTGGACCATCCACCTTATGTCAGGTAATTGAAACGATTTTGGACCATCCACCTTATGTCAGGTAATTGAAACTGTTTTGGACCATCCACCTTATGTCAGATAATTGAAATGCACATTTTTGGACCCTTTTCCAAAATATTTATTATCTCAGCCTCTATAAAAGGCAATATTGTAAGTCCAATGACGTAGCAGAAAAATTAAACAAAATATTTCGGTCTTACTTAGGGTGTTAGATAAAATGCACCAAATTGGACATTCACAGTAACATAGGCGGTGGTCTGAAGCACAAACAATAAAAAGCGGCCAAGTGCGAGTCGGATTTGCCCATGAAGGGTTCCGTAGCAGCAAGTAACAGAATATAAACGTTCTTGGATGGATTACGATTTATGACATATTAAAAAAAAACTACGTACTAGATCTCGTCCAAACCAATTTTCGTTGGAAGTTTACATGGTACATCATATATTTTTTTTAGTTTTATCATTCCCTTATTTTAGAAGTTAGAGCGCGAGAGACACTTCCAAAGTGTCTCTCGCGCAAGCTATTCAGTTTAGGAAAAAATTATATTAGAGACCTCAATATAATTTTTGATGACCTATCCAAAGATAGCCAACAAGTATGGGTTTGATGAAAAAAAAATTGAGTTTCAGTTCTACGTATGGGGAACCCCAAAAACTTCTTGTTTTTTTTCTATTTTGGTGTAAAAATCTTAATGCGGTTCACAGAATACATCTACTTACCATCAAGTTTCAACAGCATAGCTCTTATAGTTTCGGAAAAAAGTGGCTGTGACATACACGGACAGACAGACAGACAGACAGACATGACGAATATATAAGGGTTCCGTAGTTTGGTTACGGAACCCTAAAAAGGACTTGCAAAATAGAGTGCAAACTACTTATTTGGCTGCTAACATCTTGTCCCAACTTTTTAAGCCATAACCTCAACGAAAAAAAAAACCTTCATCCCGTCTGCAACCTCCTTAAAATGATTCCACCCGTCACTAAACGTCGTGATTTTTTCCTTTGAGTCAAGCATTAATTAAACGTCACTGTCAGTCAGCTTTGTTGTGAGGAAAGATGAATCCTGGGAAATGGTTCACAAAAATATTTTTAAAATGCTACGAGAAAGTCATATGTACATTTTTGTTCATCCTCACACCATGTTTCTTCATCTTCGAAATGACTGTTGTCCGACCGAATATAATTCAGACCTACCATCTTGGGATTGCCAGCCAGTATCTGCATTTGATCTGCTCTACGTTTTGCTATATTAATGTGACCGGGAATATGATTATGAGTATACTAACCGACACAAGCTTGAAAACGTCTCACGAGAACGGTACGTATTGTGAACGCTGCAGTATGTATCGACCTGCGAAGAGCTGGCATTGTGATACGTGCAATACTTGCATACTGAGGCGAGATCACCACTGCATGGTGTTCTCACGGTGCATTGGACTCTACAACCAGCGATACTACGTCTCCTACCTCGGGTACTTGTTCATATCTATGGTATACTCGGCGTATTACAACTACTTCTTCATAGCTGCAAAGTTAGAAGAGTATGGACTGCTCTATTCTATTCTGCGTATCTGCAACCCGTTGCTACGTTTTACGATGAGAGAACCAATGGCGATAGAAGACATTTACGTATTATTTTTAGTCACAAACCTAGCTCTTGTGTTTTTGTCTTTTCTTCTGTTCTTTTACCATATACGTAATGTGTTTAAAGGAGTAACCGCCTATGAAAGCAGTAGTGTCCGCTTACTATCTTTGAATTTATCACAGGGGAAAGAAAATATGTTGAAAGTATTTGGGAAGAAGTGGTACTTGGCTGTTATATGTCCATTTGTTAATAGCCCGTTCCCAGAAACTGTAAAGCTAGACTAAAATTGGACTTATTTACATTAACTAGAAACTATTTTTAATTTTCTATTTAAATATGTACCTTAAAGCTAACTTTATCAAATATTATAGTATATTATTTTTCAAGTGTAAACCACACTTCATGGATAACATTAAATTTAAATGTAACCCAAAAATTCCGTTCCAGCGGGACTCGAACCCGCAACCTTGCCTGTGATCGGCAATGCCTTTACCAGTTCGGCCATAGAACACTATGACGCTGAAGACGAAATTTGTGGGCACTATCAAACTCGGCTATAGCGCCGATGGGAGCCATCTACAGGTGTTTCATTAGAAACCTTCTGTTCAAAGTCCGAAATTAGTTCGAAACATTGTTGCGGGTTTGAGTCCCGCTGGAACGGAATTTTTGGGTTACATTTAAATTTAATGTTATCAAATATTGTTAAAAAAAATGGCAAAGAAACGGATCTAATATTAAAATAAAATTACTAGGAATTATATCAGATGGTTCCTGACTAATTCTTGTTATATTATTTATTATTTAATGAAGTCGAGACATATAAATAGACTTTTAGAAAATAAAAAGTGTGTAAACCAATTTTATTTCACCTTTTTAGGCGAGGTTCCTGGTTTGTATACCTAAACAAAGGTAAACGTAATCCCAACTGTGGGATTAGGCGAGCCAGGTGATGATACGAGTTCAACACGTATTTTTCATCGAGAAACACCTATATACTTTTTTTAAGCATCTCTTGAAGCGACGCCACAAGCAGTTGGCCCTGCGGATGGTAAGCGGTACCCTCTGCCCATGAACAGCGCATTATCTCATAGGTCACGTCCACAAAAGAAACGCACGTTGCGGCATTGCACTGCGCCCGCCACCCTGAGTCAAAGATTAGTAAGTCTCATGTGCCTGTAACTGCACCGGCACCCATACCCTTCAAACTGGGACACAGCAATGCGAGCACTACTGCTTTGCGGCAGAAATGCTAATTCTCTGGACGAACTCTTTCACAACAAGATATATGTTTACAAAACTAAAACCCTCTTACGGAAAATCTTTACTGATAAGTATGAACGCTTGTGAGACCATAATATGTTAATAAATAAAAACATTACATATGGAATACATTTATATTTTGAATGAGCTCATCAAGACCTTTCTTTTGATACCAAGCATGCATGATACCATTATCTAAAAAAAATTTTGAAAATATAAATTTTGCCGCCAAAGAACTGCCATTTTGTTTTTTTATAATGTTTACCCAGTGACACTCGCACAATACGGAATATAGGGACGGACATACATACACACATACATACATACAGGTCAAACACATAACCCTCCTTTTTTGGCTTCGCCGCAGGCGGGTTAAAAAGCTCTATTTCCTACTTTACTAAACTACCACTTATGTAAGTGTGGGTCAGGTAGAATTATAGACGTAGAATTTTTTCGCTACGCTAAATAGACAAACGAAGCGTGGGAGAGAGAAGTCATTTTTAAATGTACCCCGTGCAAGAAGAAAAGTGACAGCAACAATGTATTGAATGTGACATGTTTTGCTTGAGTACATGCCCATACCGGACGGTCTCTTGTGCAGTTTAACTAATTTCGTTTTTTTTTTAGTAATCTTACTATTAAATAACAATTATTACTTTGTATGACAATGGTGTCATGTTCAGTTTGTGACTGTGAATATACAAGACGTAATTATCCGGGAAAATACACGTTTCACAGGTAAATAAGAGATTATTGGTAGTTCGATTGTATTGCTTATTTTATCAATTCTGCTTTAGTAAATGGCCTAAAAACCAGTTTCATTCGTAGATTAGGACTTTCCCTTATATTTTTTAATAATATTTCGTTGCTGCACCTAGAAATAAACAATACTTTATGTAAAATATAAAAATGTTTGATTACGATAGGGCTTGACCAAGTGATGACGTCAGAAATATCGATAGTCCTGTTGCAGTCTATATCGTAGTATAATGCGCATCATGTAAAAAGAACGCTGGCGGTCAAGCTTCTTCAGGCATTCCAGCGTTCGTTTTAAGAGATTACTTACTTTTCTACTTATAAAAGAGATGTATACCTATGCATTCAATGAGTGCCTACATAGTTTACTACTTTTTACATGACGCGCACTATACCTACCTATAAATTAAATTGTTGTCCATCCTAGAATGGAGGTTTACTTTGTTTGGAGTAAATATGTGTGCTCTGTTAACATTTTACCGTTTTTTTAAAAATCTATAATAACCAGGTGGACATTGAGGTGTGTGTTTTTGTATTGACTATTGAAAAGGTAACTTTAAAGCACCACGGGTGTTTTTATTGCAGTTTGTGTAGTAGATATTTTGGAGTAAATATTTACGTTGTTGTACACACGCCTTTTTCCCGAAAGGGTATATTTATTTTTTATTTTTTATAAATAAATATTGTTTATTTCTGCTTAATAAAATAATAGGTAACAAATTAAATTTAAATATACCCCAGAAATTCCGTTCCAGCGGGACTCGAACCTGCACCCTCGCCTGTGATCAGCGATGCCTTTACTTTCGAACTTTGAACAGAAGGTTTCCAATGAAACACCTGTAGATAAAGCACTATCAACTTGGCGCTATAGCCGAGTTGATAGTGCCCACAAATTTCATCTCCAGCGTCATAGCTCGATCTATGGCTTAATTGTTTAAGGCATCGCCGATGACAGGCGAGGGTGCGGGTTCGAGTCCCACTGGATCGGAATTTTTGGGTTACATTTAAATTTAATGTTATCCATAAAGCGTGGTTTACACTTGAAAAATAATAAACTTTGGAGTAACAAATTGTCTATAGATAAAGTAACAGAGTGAAAAATTATATGGGCGTAGCACGGCTGATATAAAATGTTTTTGTGCTTTCAGATTTCCAAGTAATCCTTTGCTACGAGAAAAATGGTTATCGATTATAAGAAGAGTGGGATGGACTCAAATAAGAACTCCACTAGGTATATGCAGCAAACATTTTAAGTTTAAATTTAAAAGGGAAACTCTAAAATCCCACCTATAAATAAAACTGTAATATTTAGGGGTCAATAAATAATAAAGGTTTATTTATTAACTGTATTCAAAATTCTCTTTATGACGTCAAATCTGCCAAACTGTGTTATTCATGAAAGACTTAATCTGCATTAAGATGAATTTATCTACCATACACATCACGGACGGATGATGAATTCTATCGACAATGTAAAAGTGTTGGTCGAGGACAACACTATTTTTAACTCGGACATAGACTTTCACCAACACGTGCACATTTTTTTTTGGTTCCATCTTCGATCTCTGATTGTAGATCTAGTACATATACTAAATCTATGGGTAGAATACAATAAAATTATCTAACGTAGTAGGTACCGGGTCTCCACCTGTCCTCACCAGCACCACATACCACATTTTTATTCCTAGACATTATTGTTACCTGTCGTACAAGGATGAAAGGCCGCCGAGTAACGGTTGCGTAAGGCGATAATGCCCGCCACTGAATTCTAATAGGCTAGGAAGTCGGACCGCGACTGTAGTTATGCCACTACCATAAAATAGGTACTATTAGAAACGCAACTTCCTTATAAATTGTACGTCGCGCTCACCCGCCGTATTAGCGAGCGATGTCTGGAGCGAGAGTAACACCCGAGTCGTTCTTCCAATTTTCCTCGACTCGACTCAACCTCACTCGTATTCTATTTTCGAAAATTGACATTAAAATATCCTCTGGTGAGGTTGACTCAAGGGAGGCTATTTTTAAACGTTCGAAAAGTCTTCCAATCGGATTCGTTAGCTTTGTCGGAAGAGTTACCGACACCAAATACCTGTCGGAATGTTTTGAGCCAAAGTTTCGTACTCTAATGTCAAAGTTTTCGATATCGGATATTTTAGAATTGCGTCTATCGGAATCTCTGTCTGTAATCTCTGCTGGAAAGTTAGTGGAATATAAGGTGCAGGAAAGAAGCCTCCACGCGGCGCATCTCGGTAACAGCTAGGGCACGGTAACGCAGAGTCCTAAGCTGTCTAGTTCTTTAACCACGATGTCTCAATCGCAACACAGCCCTTCTCAGGGCTCTACCCGACATTTGACTGCATCGAAATCAATGACTTTTTTTAGTTTAAAATACTTCATAATAATGTATACGGGTAGATATTTGTTGCATGACTTTACAAAACTTTTATGAAAAATCCTAAGGGATCCATCAAGAAAACTAATTAAAATAATCATATATTATTATTATTTGATTTAACTTTTTAATTTAATTTTACTGACATTTTAATTAATTTATGTACTCTAACTGTGTTCTTTTTTGTTAATATTGTTTATTTTGACCTGTAACTAATTATTGTTATTAATAAACGAACTATGAACTATGAACTAAACTGATCCCTTGGAGACAGGGTCAATTAGGAACAAAATTATACGTATAAGGGATCGATCAGGACAAGGGATCGAACTCAAGGGCTCCAACAGGAACTACTCATACATACAAACTAGCACCCGCCAAGACCGCCCATTGTACATTTCTGTTATTTCTGTTATTTTTTTGTTTTAGTTAAGTTTTGTATTTATGTGTGCTGTTATATCTGTTATGTACAATGAAGAATTAATCTATCTATCTATATACATAGTAGTGTCGCTGCGTCGAATGCACGCAGTCGCCATCACACTTACAGTCGGCAGCGTGGCTCGGAATAGTACCTTTACTTACGTAGTAACTATTAAGTAATCTGTGCCTATACCTTGTGGCTTAACAGTTTTGCGTGAAGAGTAACATCATGATTTATTAGCATCATAAAGCAATCATTTTATTTAAAAGTAAGATTTTTTATGTTCATAATTGCATTTGTAGGTTATCACAATGATTGTAGTTGAAATAATACATACATACACACGCTTTTTTCCCCGAAAGGGTAGGCAGAGCTTCAAATGGGCCTCTTTTCACTGTGGGTTGCACCATCATGGGAAATAGACGTGACAACTAGTGAGCCCATCGCCGCTTTTGCTTTCCATAGCTGACTCTGCTAACGCTTTCTTCCAGTAATAACACATTCTTTAAATGAGCTAGCAGCCAGGACAAATCTTATACTAACGAATCTTACAAACGAGTCAAATAATACATAGTAGAGAGAAAACTGCATTTGCAAATCTCTGTAAAACTGGTACTCGTGTGAATAATGTAATTCACGATAGGTTTTCGTTGAATAACGGCACAACCAATGAGATCGTTTCGTTTCGTATGAGGTAGTGCTGGCCTCTGGTGTCAGAGTTTGTCAAGCCGCCCGAGGGCCTCTGACATGGCTTATCGACTGCTATTAATCAATAACAGCCGGGACCGACAGCTTAACGTGCCCTCCGAAGCACAGAGCGATGGAAATCCACACATAACTTAGAAAAGTCATTGGTAGGATCTACCTATCGGATACGATACCTGATCGAACCCGGTATCGTTGGATTCTGAGTTGCACTATTGAACCGTTAGGCTACCATCGCTCTTCATCATCAAGGGATGATTATATTTTACGACAATTTACCATATTGACATACAATGCATATTGTGAATAAATGACTATTATGACTAAAAAATGATACTACAAACCCTAAACCCATGGCACTGTCTTATAACAGTCGCATCCAACCACAAAACTTATCAGTCTGTCTACTGTGTAAGCATGCCGCGCCACAGTGTAGTAACGAGTCGGTGCCGACACTAAACGGGCACCGTTACGTTGCCCGTTACTATCGACTGTTATGTAATAACGTCAACCTCCTTAATCCATCTCTAATCATTCACTTATTTATGTACATGCAACTTATTAACTCCTACAAAACAATATTTATAATATTTATCCAATTAAAACTACATATTATTCATTATTCGAAATTTAATAGTACAATCTATTCCATATTATATTATTATATACCTTATATTCTATTTAATATAATTAATGACATCCAAGCAATTTTGAATTGGTCAGGCAAGTTGATTTATATTAGCTATGTTGTTCTGTATTTGCTGTATAAATTAATACTAAATAATAATGGTTGATACAAAATACCTTAAAGTTGGTCTTTTTAATGCGGGCTCATTAAACACAGGGCATGATGAATTTATTGTAGCTATGGAGGAGTTAAAGCCGGACATAATGGCCATAAATGAGACTTGGATGGGAATTGATGAGGACGAAAAGGCTCCGCGGGTACCAGGGTACCGGCTGCGATTTGCCCCACGGCCTCTTCATATCCGAAGTGGGCGCGGAGGAGGCGTTGGGTTTTATCTCAAAAAGGGTTTTTTTGCAAGAAACTGCCCGCACCCTCATGCACCATCAGTTGAGCAAATGTGGATTCGCGTGAAGGTGAATGGTCAGGATGTCATTATAGGTACGGCATACAAGCCACCCTGGCAAGACCCTAATCAGGTTCTTGAGGCATTAACCGATTCTGTCACATCATTCGCTAAATATGATCATTTGATTTTAGTTGGAGATTTGAACATGGACATTCTCACCCCTGACTTCTGGAAAACTAAGCTCCTAAATCAATTTTTACACAGCCTTAACTTAAATCAAGTAATCTCTGAGCCAACGCATTTTACGGATCATAGTCAAACTCTGATAGACATAGTATGTACTGATGCCCGTGTCCGTAATGTCATTGTTAAATATTCCCCGGATCTTGGACACCATGCTATGCTCTTGGTTGAGCTTCACATAAAAAAGGAGAAGCCATGTCCACGTTTAGTTACTTACAGGCCTTTTAGAAATATACTGTTTGATTTGTTCAGTAATGACCTTAATAGCTTGAATTGGGAGTTCTTTACCGTCACTACAGATGTAAATGAGCTGGTTGCAACATTCACTGTTTTTATTATGACGTTGTTCGATTTGCATGCACCTATCAAAACTACAAAATTTAAGGAACCTCCCCACCCTTGGATTACTGACACGGTTAAGACTATGATGCGAATTCGCGATGACTATCACAATAGGCTGAGATCACTTCGAACAGTGGCTCTCAAAAACTGTTATAAAGAGATGAAGCATCTCGTGATTGCAGCCATTGTGAGTGAGAAAGAAGCCTACTTCACAGAACATATAAATAATAACTTAAAAAATTCTAAGAAACTGTGGAAAAACTTAAAAACCACAATTTTACCTGATAAAAAGCAGGGTGTCGAGCTCCCTCCGCAATTTGACAACCCTGACATTATAAATTCCCATTTTCTGAATATTCCCGGTGATGATCATGTGTCAATCTCGCAGCTCACCTTTTATGAGCATTGTAGGTACAGCTCTGAGATCTTTTCACTGAGTCCTGTAAGCGAAGATATGATTATGGCTATTATTCGTGGCCTTAAGTCGAACGCACAAGGTGTAGATGGTATCTCATTGGAAATGCTTCTCATGACTTTGCCAGAGTCCTTGAAAGCTATCACCGCTATTATCAATAGTTCAATATTGACTGGGACTTTCCCGGAGAGCTGGAAGGTAGCGATGGTAAGACCAATACCGAAGAGCAATAACCCTTCATCATGCCAAGATCTAAGGCCTATTAGTCTGCTGCCTTGCTTATCGAAGGTTCTGGAGAAGGCAGTGAGCTTGCAGCTTACCAAGTTTCTTGAAGACAATGACATTCTTCCACAAAAGCAGTCTGGGTTCCGTAAGGGACACAGTACAGCGACGGCTCTCCTTGACGTAGTTGATAATTTACTTGGTGCTCAGGACCGGGGTATGATCAACATTCTGGTGCTTCTTGATTACTCCCGCGCATTTGATTCCATAAATATTACCCTTCTGCTTTCGAAGCTCTCTTTCTATGGTTTTGATGAGCGGGCTGTCAGCTGGTTTCACAGTTACTTGGATCGAAGACATCAGTTTGTTGATCTGACAATGGCAAATGGATCTAAATCCCGCTCCGCTCTTCAGCCAGTGCCCCGGGGTGTCCCCCAAGGTTCGATTTTGGGGCCAATCTTATTTGTGTTGTATAGTGCAGATATCATTAAGGCCATAACTCACTGTAGTTATCATATCTATGCTGATGATCTACAGCTGTACCTCTCTTTTCCGCCCTCGGATCTTGCTGATGGTGTAAGCAAGATTAACTCAGACTTGGTTCAGATATGTGAATGGTCTAAACGAAACTCACTGGTGATCAACCCCAAAAAGTCTAAATTTCTGCTTGTAGGTACTAGACAGAAAGTGCAAGTACTCCAAAACACTCCAATAGATATTTCAATTGATGGTGAGGTTGTGGAATGTGTCTCTGAAGCCAGGAACCTTGGGCTAATCATGGACAGCCACTTAAATTTCGAAAAGCATGTTGCTGAGAGTGTGCGCAGCTGTTTCTATCGCTTGAAGCTACTTTATAAGATTCGACCATATATCAGTGAGGCAGTGCGAATTACCCTCTGTGAATCCCTTATCCTGTCTAAACTGAACTACTGTGACGTTGTTTTTGGGCCATGTCTGCTGAGTAGAACCGTAAAACTTATTCAACGCATCCAAAATGCTTGCGCTCGTTTTTGTTTTCATGTACCACCACGGTCACATATCTCGCCTTTTCTTAATTCATCCAATCTTCTTAAAATGATAGCGCGTAGAAAGCTTCATCTTGCTGTACTTCTGTTTGGGGTGATCACCAAGAAATATCCTAAATACCTTTATGATAAGTTTGAGTGGGCACAGGCCCGATCCAGGTACCCAAGCAGAGCATGCACCTTTGTGTTTGCTACACCGACGCACAAGTCTATGGCATTCCGCGGTTCTTTCAAATTCGCCGCCTCTCGGTGCTGGAACGATCTTCCCCCGCCAGTACGTGCTCTGAAAACAGTTAACGTTTTCAGAAAAAGGCTGAAATCTCAGCTCCTAAAAGAGCAGTTGTGCCAATTTTAAAATGCATGCAGTTCTCGCCTCTACTCACCTTCGTAGTACGCACGTCAAGGCTAGGAGGGCCGCTCGGTGTTCCATCCAGTTCACTCTTGTCTGGCCTGCCTGACTCCCTGTCTCGTGCATCTGAATTCGGCAAGTATTTCTTCTTCTTTTTGCAATTTCTCACTTTAAACTAAATAACCTAACTCTTATAATAACCTGTTTGTTGCACTATATCTCTTCTGAAAACCGGTTTGATAAAATAATTTATATCCACAGACTGACAGTAACAGATGACTATGACTTCACTTGATTTCTTCTTCTTCTTTTTTTGTTTGCGTGTTTGTGTCTTGAGTCTTGGGTCTATGGCTTGGAGGGTACTTTCTGCCACAGACTTAGAGCATTGCAGGCCTCCGTACCATGTCCGCACCGGACCCCACAGACAATGAATTAAATTACTGCCTCATTATTTTGCAGTTGCCTTATAATATTTTTTTACCTACTTATTTGTTTTTATGCACTAACATATTTATTCATTTATTGCCTATCCTTCCCCTAATGTGGTTTATTTACTTCTTTTTTGTTTGCGTGTTTGTGTCTTGGGTATATGGCTTGGAGGATACTTTCTGCCACAGACTTAGAGCATTGTAGGCCTCCTTACCATGTCCGTACCGGACCCCACAGACAATGAATTAAATTACTGCCTCATTATTTTGCAGTTACCTTATAATATTTTTGTACCTACTTATTTGTTTTTTACGCACTAACATATTTATTTATTTATTGCCTATCCTTCCCCCGATGTGGTTTATTGATGTTCGTGGCATCATTTAATTAGGCCCTGTCTGAAAACCAGCGCTGCACTAAACCTAGGTCTGGTGCAGCATATTCTGAGACAGGGACCTGTTTGACCCCACATAACACACACAACCTATCATCTTACCAATCAGGTTATAACAGTTTTTATTTATCTTGATCTTGTAATACCTATACTTAGTAGATTTTTGTTTTTGTCTTCTTGTTTTATGTGTGTGTTGTGCGTGTGGTAAAATAAATAAATTTTCTTTCTTCTTTCTAATAGGATGCTATTGCAGGTGAAGGCATTTTATTACGGAGTCCGATGAAAAAGTTAATTGCACTATATAACGGGAACTAGCGGCTCGCCCCGGCTTCGCACGGGTAGCCCCCGGTGAAAAACAGCCCGCCCGCGATATTTTATTACTTATAATTTCTCCCGTTTTTTACACATTTACCACTATATATTTGCTCCTATTGGTCGTAGCGTGATGTTATATAGCCTATAGCCTTCCTCGATAACTGGACTATCCAACACAAAAATAATTATTCAATTCGAACCAGTAGTTTTGGAGATTAGCGCGTTCAAACAAACAAACAAACAAACAAACTCTTCAGCTTTATAATATTAGTATAGATATCTTGATAGGGAAACTAAATTGATCAGCTCTTTAGAGAGGAAGACAAGCATTATTACAAGGATTTTGTAACATCTAACTAAACACATGTTCTTACCAAGTATAGAAAAATCAGGCAAAAACGCCGCTAGTTTCATAATTCATTTTAGTTTATTTAAATAAATAGTAGAATAAATAATATTTATAGTTTATAAAAATTTTACTTTATTTTTACAATTTTGGAGCAATTTTAAATAAATAAATAAATAAATAATGCTGGACAGTTCACACAGCATTATCTACCCCAAGCTAAGCAGAGCTTGTGTTATGGGTACTAGATAACTGATATACTTAATACAATGCTACAACTAACAATAACTAATTTTATAAATGTTAAACATAAACATATTGTATAAATCGCTGTTGGTTTACCAAAATAAATAAAATAAAATAAAAATACATTACATTGCATAGATATTTTTATTATACATAGAAAATACCCAGAACACCCTGAACAAATATCTGCAAATCACACAAGTATTTGTTCCGAGACGGGAATCGAACCCGCAACCTTCTGCGTCGCCGGCGAACCTTCGCCCATCGCGCCACAGAGGTCGTCAAGTCGATAGATCTGTAGAGTAAGTTCTGATGTAAAAAAATTCAATTTTCTAATATTTATAATGGTTTTATAGCTGAAAAGACGACAAAGGATTCTCTAGCAGCCGTTTTTGTGAAAGGCAGGAACAGGAATTTCAAAAGTCACATTACTACTACTATTTCATGCCACTGGTTCTGTTTTGGCCACCCTGTCTTAGGTATATATTATGTATGTCTTAGCGCATTACAAAGTTTTTTTTTTAACATTGATATACCATTGTTTGCCCACGATCTCACCTGTTGGTAAGTGACAATATTACGAATATTCTTACAGAGTATCACTTAGGTACTAAAGAGAAAAGGGCAAACTCGTGATCTGCTCCAAATGTCTGCAGCTCGCCGTGAGCCCTCCATAAAGATGATCAATCACCCGGAGTAACTTTATACAAACATTGCCAACATTATTCAATCATTTATTTTGTAATCGATCGTGAGAATGTTATTAAGTTGGTTATTGCCATAGATGGCACTTTGCTCAACCTTAATATAAATGACTACCATGCTACCAGTGCCATAGTTCACATTAAAAGTAACACATACAAAATCTCATTCCTTTTTGATCAATCACTGCCTATAGTATTAACATTCATACATACATAGACACACGCCTTTTTCCCCGAAAGGAGGTAGGCAGAGCCTCAATGGGCCTCTTTTCACAATGGGTTGCACCATCGTGGAATATAGACGTGACGAGTGGTGAGCTCATCGCCGCCATTGCTTCTCACGAATGACTCGGCTAACGCTTTCTTCCAGTAATAACACATTCCATAATAAACTAGCAGCCAGGACAAATCTTATACTAACGAATCTTACTAACAGTCCGGGAGGTAAAGGATCCAGTGAGATAAAGGTCCTTCTTAACCCCCCATTTCATTCACCTCATCCCAGAGCACAAATCACCCCTGGAGGGTGCACTACTCCGGACTTGAAGCCTATAAATAGAAACCAGAAATCTTCAACTATCGTAATTTTCACTAGAAACGGGATATTTACCATGATCAACTATCGTTTTTCGTTTTTCGTTTTTTCAACTATCGTTTCCATCCCGACATCAAAAATGAAAGTTCGGCATCACTGGTGGACCCCCATTGAATTCCACTGCGAATAGTCTTCAACCACCTCTATTCATTGACTTGTCCATCGTGAGGAAGCCTTCCTACAGTCTCTAGCGGTTACCAGTGGTTACGTCTTCCAGTCACGCAGCGGGCTATTGAGGAACCTAGGCTCGGAGTTGCACTACATGATATAATCTGAAATGAGGAGATCCGTAGAAGAACCAAGATCACTAACACAGCTCTCACAATTAGCAAGTTGAAGTGGCAATGGGCAGGCCATATAGATCGCAGAACTGAGAACTGGGAATGAAAGTTCTCAACAGGCGAGCACGAACTGGGCGACAAAAAAATTATAGGACTTTTTTTACGATCACCGAAAATTGTTTATTGTTAATTTCAGCTGTCTTTTCTATAAACTCGTAATTATTGATTTAATCAACTCAATTTTGAGGAAGTAGCAATGCCTAGGTTTAATAGACTTCAAAAAAGGAGGAGGTTCTCAATACGACTGTATCTATGCGATATCTTCGCCGGAAGTGAACCGATTACTTCGATTAAGTCCCAATTTTTTTTTTCGAACTTTGATAGACCTTTGTTTGACCACGATCTCACCTGTTGGTAAGCGACGATGTGGCCCAATATAGAGCATAAAGGTCTAGAAAGCACCTGTTCACTCTAGCCTTGAAGAGACTCAGATTATAGTTTTCAGGAAAGACAGACGATAGTGTATTCCACTCCTTAAAAGTAAATTTGAAGAAAAAATTCCATTCAAAAAAAATAGGGGATAATTGAAATATTGAAAGTTTTGAAGGCTGTTTTTTTTATTATATTTTTGTTTACTGCCCATGGCGTTAAGATAATCAATCGATCGAGTAACTATACCATTATTCAATCTTCGCCATCGACCGTGAGAACGTCAGATGCAGTAATTGCCTAACTGATTCAATTAGCTCCTAATAACTTTCGATACGTTTCCTCAATAAAGAGTGTAAGTAACTGTTGACCGGTCCTGATTTGGTTACAGATACAGTTATGCAATATGAATCAGGTATGTTGTGATATTTAAGATCTCAACACAATGGTCCTCTTACTAAGTTAGTTCCAGTGACGAAATGTCCAAAGAAGTATTAAAACATAAACGGAAATACATGCAAATAAATATCTTGTATCTTGTATCTACGGTAGAGGTACTGGTGCTAGAGAACAAGGTTAGTATTTGGCTGCTGCTGCTGCTACATCGTGTCACTGGTTATTTCCTGGTCACCCTACGTTAGGCGAGAGACCAGCGTGAGGTATGGTGGGCCTTGAAAAGGACATTGTGACCAATAATGAAAGAACGCGTATGAGTGAAAGGATTTCATATTTGGCTAAAAGAACCATCTGTAATTTTTTTGAGAGATTCCATTTAGGCCATTCATTACAGTAAAAGTATTTAGAGATAACTATTAAAAAGCTATATAATAATATATTGCGTTATACTCAAAAGAGGTCGAGCAGGATAGAAAATGTACGGAAATAGACAATAATTTACGAGCATCGTAATGTTATATTACATACTTTCTCTTGTTATGTACTTATGTGATTCAGATCATGAATTAATAACAAAGTAATAAAGAGTTAATTTTTATGAATGTCGTAAAATTTTATGGATTTTGTAGTTTTATCGTTAGAAAAAACGCATACTTACCTAATACCAACCTGTATATTATATAGTCTATATTCTAAGATACCAACACAGACCATTATTTTAAGTAGGATACATTTATTTACAGAAAGAATAATACAAGGTATGTACAAAATACATAATTGAAACAGTTGTGCCACCTGAAGACCGCTGCAAGCGATCTAAAGGTAACTCAACTGATCCAAATCACTACCAGACGGAAGCGTACCTAAGATGCTGGCTGCATTGCCACGCTGAATGGCAATACTAATGCATTGAGCCAGATAAGAGCCAGCCTCGGGTCACGCGTCGCTTCGACCAGATGTCCTGAAAGAATTTTGAAAACGCGAAGGGCCCCGGAACCACAATTCTCTTTTTGATCTAAGATAAATATGACCAAATTTTTTCCAATTTAGCACCAAAAGGTTAATACAGGTACTAGTGTAGTATTATTTCATCTGTGATGCAGGTTATGTATGTACACACTGGGCATTTATATTTAAGTACTTACTGTTAAATATGTACATCCCAATGTACATGTGTTTAAAATTATTTGAATTTGAGCTTACAAAAAATAATAGGCAGCCGTCATGTTACTTTTGAACACTTCATGTATGGTGTCGGTCAGTCAATACCAAAGATTTAGCGGGCCCAGCGGAACAGTTGGGAAGGACTCCTTCCCGGTTTGGACTAAAATGTTGTTGGTTCTTCCAATGCAATGTTTGAAAGAGAGCCACTGAACAATGAGAGCCAGTGCCAGAGCCCTAGGTTGGATATCGGAAAATTCCGCTGCTTAAGTCCTGTCATTGTTTGACAATATTGAGTAAGAGATGCCAATATTTTAGGCACTGATTAACTTTTGACAGATTTTTATAAGTAAGGCCATTAGTAATTCATATGACTGTACAATACACATTAACTATTTTACACACCTGTCCGTTATCTATTGTTCTCTGACATTTGAACTGCCATTATCGTATCGATTCGATAACAATGCTCTCGACAAGTTATGACATCGGCGCATCCAACCGAAACACCGTTACGTCAGGCGATGAGTTTCGATTCTATCAATACCTATTGAGTAATGACAAATTCATTGGCTAGAACAATAAAAGAAAAGTATCATCTCCATGTACGGATCCGTACATTCGAAGAAAAAACGGAACCCGTAATAATATTAATCTCGTGTCTGTGTGTCTGTATGTCCGTCTGTCCCAGCATATTTTTCGAATGTATTGGAAGAAAAATGATGTATTTTGATACATTTTATGCAGAATTATGTGACCCAATCGAGAATTCTCTTCATTTCTCAGAAACTGCTGAGCTTATATTTTGGTTAAATTACGCCATATAGGACCTTAAAGTTAGTATAATAAAGAACTTATTTTACAGGAAAATGTAACTAAAAATCGCAAGAAAAAAAATGTTAGTGAAATGTGTTGCTTAATTTTACTGAGGATTAATAAGTAACATTTGTCTAGTTGTTACTATCGTAGCTTTCTTGTACGGAACCCTACGCGAGTCTGACTCGCACTTGACCAGTTTTAATAAATTATTTATTCTTTATTCTTTATTGTACACACAAACAGAGAAGAAAAACAACTTACATAGAGGACATGTACAAAGGCGAGCTTAACCCTAAAAGAGTTTTCTTCCAGCAAACCTTTGATGATAGGGAGAACTGATTAATAGTGGTGGGTACGTGTGCAGAAAAATTAAGAAAAAAGAAAAAGAAAAAAAAAGGATATTATATATTGTTTTACCAAAACGAGCTTCCCGTCATCCCACTATACTCCAGCCTTTGTAACAGTGCAGCGGCATAAGAACAGTAAATAATACCGATATTAAGCCTTTTAAGCGATATTACCCTTTATAAGGATTTATTAAGTTAATACGGCTTTTACAAAACTACTGTGAAAAATAAAGTCATTTGTGTTTCTTCCGCATAATTCATACAAGGTTGCAGAAAATTATTTCATGTCTTATGTTACCTTTCAAGTTTTTGTCCTACAATACTAAAAATAGTAGGTTGGCATTATTGTTGAAATCTGAACCTACAAAAAAAACTTACTAAACTACTTAAAATCAATGTTTATAAAATCGCTGCTTTACTGACTGAGTGACTGACTGACTGACTAACAACATACATACATACATAGACATATGCCTTTTTCCCCGAAAGAGTAGGCAGAGCCTCAAATGGGCCTCTTTTCACAGTGGCTTGCACCACCGTGGGAAATAGATGTGATAAGTGATGAGCTCATCGCCCCCATTGCTTCCCACGACTGACTTTGCTAACGCTTTCTTCCAGTAATAACACATTACTAGCAGCCAGGACAAATCTCATACCAACGAATCGCACAAACAAGTCCGGGTAATCGCACAATCTAAATCGTAAGTCCTAGAGACCTAACATTTGGAGAGTATGAACCTTTTGTGGTCTAGGGGTGCACTAAAGAATTCCCTAAATTCAACCCTCAGGGGGTTGTTGAAGTTTGTATGAAATAACTCCAGGCGGACGAAGTCGCGGCCATCCCACTAGTAAAAGTATACTATTGAAAGTTCTGATAGGCGAAGAAATTTATTGATTATTAAAACGTAATATAAATTAACACATTTTATAATATCCCACATATTAAAACTAAGCTGCTTAGAGAATTTATAACTGCCTTAAAAGGTGAAACAAACCGCAACTGTCTCCTTTATAGGAATGGTATCACCCGGCTCATCATCAAAATCCGCTAACCCGCTGACCCGATAGACGTTCTGTCCAATGGTCTGGAGTTTATACAAAAACGCTTATAAAAAGCATTTTCCAGACAACTTTTTCAACATAGAATTTAAACTATCGTGGTTGAGAATCATTTTAAATAAATCAGAATTCAGGCCTGTACCCTTAGTACGAGAATTTGACAGTATTCGAAACTATATGAAGTTTCGTTTCTTTCAATACATTTTCTTGAATTCAGTCTCTAAACGTCAGCAAAGCTACGAAATACAATGGTAATTAGCCGTTATTTATCTAAAACTTTTCCAATATTTATTTCCCTAAACCTTTAGTAGTAGTAGAGCTTTTTTGTGAAAGAGTTCGTCCGGGGAAGTACTACCACCATACCTATTTCTGCCGCAAAGCAGTAGTGCTCGCATTACTGTGTTCCGGTTTGAAAGGTAAGGGTGCCGGTAAAATTACAGGCACATGAGACTTTTCAGCTTTATGTCTCAGGGTGGCGGGCGCAGTGCAATGCCACATAGGGCGCGTCCTAGGTGGACGTGACCTATGAGGTAATGCACAGTTCATAGGCAGAGGTTACCGCTTAACATCAGCTGGGCCATATTATGATTGTTCCGTCATCAAGAAGTAAAAAAAAAAAACCTTATTCGGAATATAACGGATATTTTAAAAAATCCTAATCGGTCCAGTCGTTCTCAAATTATACGCTTACCAACTAACAGCATTTAATTGTTATTTGTATAGATTTGTTATTATTATTACTTATTCCAAATAACAACCTATTTTCCACGTCATACAAAAGATACAAAAATATTACAAAAACATTAACGATCTTACGTCAATACTTTTTGTGACTTTTCACAAGAATCGTTGGATAATCGTATCGTGAGATATCGCACTCAACTTATTGCTACACCTTTTTGATGAAATTTTTATTGAATAGTCCAATTAGTACTAATTTATTAAATAAGTACGTTATATTACATCACTTACCAAAATGAGCCGATATTTCATAAGAGTAATTTTGATGATTACCTGCAAAAGAATGGGAAATTAGTACAGAATTAGTAGAATTGTTCCACATACCGAAATACTTAACATATTTTAACTAACTATTTTACTTAACATAACATATTTTTTAACATATTTCATATAAATACTTTTCATCCATTAAACAGATGGGTGAAGATCGTTCTAGTGCGGATCTTAGACTATAAGGATCATTCATCATTGTGTGGTCCTTACCTAACAATGTAAAGGAAACACTAGTTTTGTTTTCAAAGCATTTATAACCGCAAAACTTCAATGATCTCATTTAACCAACAAAGTAGTCAGTAACATGCCATTACACAAAAACACGAACGGGCTAATATTAGTTACTGTAACATAATGTTTGCAAAAACTGAGAGGTCTATTTCTCAAAGGATATAATTTACGAAGTAAAAGTCTGTCCTAACGCATGTTTATTGAAAAAATAAATAAGTTTTTTGTGAAAAATATACATTTTAAATACAAGCTTTTATAAAAGTAGTGATCGGAACCTCGGAATCGGTATGCTGATCGAAATGAGCCTAAACACAGCCAGTCTACTATTATACATGAAGGAGTTCCGTTGTCCACCTTCCGTCTCCATCATCAGATCAGCTCGCTGTCACCATAATATTGTATTGTCATCGGAACTTGACAGGTATGCAAAATTTCAGCACAATCGGTCGAGATTAACTGATTCAAAATTCAGTTTCAAGATTTGTCCCACACGTACAACTAACTAACAGGTCATGTTAAATAATAGCTTTTGATAAAAGCACACTCGTAATTTGTAGCTTCTAAGTTTTGAGATATGGGCCCGATTGTTATCCTATACACTTTTGTTTGAAGTTTTGTTCTAAGCGAAAAGAAAGTAACTAGTTCAGTTCAGTTCTTGAACTAAACTAGTTACTATGTATTAGGCTCGTAATATCAATAGCCGTATAATCTTTAATTGTTTTCGTCCATTGAAGTATTGATATTACGAGTCGTTCCTGATGGATCCCTTGAGTTCGTCGAGGCCTTAGATTTATCACACGCGTCACCTTTATTGCTGTACACAGATATTGGAACATAATAGGTTTCGAGTTTTTGATGCTATTTCCGAATATTTCGAACGTACAATCATTTTGAATTATGACTTTGGACAATCATTTTTTTTTTTTCATCATCGTTCATCATTTTTTTTTTTTTTAGTTGTAGTACTTTTAGTAGTATTAGAGCTTTTTTGAGGAAGAGTTCGTCGGGGGAAGTTCTACCACCAATACCTATTTCTGCCACATGGCATATAATACGCCACGAACACACACAGCCACACATAGCACATGTAACACATAGCGTGCATACACGTCCGTGTGCTATGTTATATGCATATAGCATATAACATATAACATAGCACTTATCAGTAGTGCTTGCATTGCTGTTTTCCTGTATGGGTATGGTTGCCGGTGAAATTACAGGCACATGAGACTTTTCATCTTTATGTCTCATGGTGGAGGGCGAATTGCAATGCCACATAGGGCGCGTCCTAGGTGGACGTGACCCATGTGATAATGCACTGTTCATAGGAAGAGCGTACCGCTATTCATCAGATGGGCCATCTTGATGGATGGTTCCGTCTTAGTCTTAGTCGTCAGTCTATGTATCTCACGATGCGCATAAGGTTGCGGACCTTTTAGGCAAATAATTATAGTTTGCGGTAACTGTCGGCTAGCTGACTCTTATCTGCAAATTGGATGCAGTTCAACTTTCTTCGAGATAAATCGATTTTGCCAGCCTAGGCCAGCGAAGTAAGTATGAAATCTCATATCAGTCTTCTAATATCCGTCCATACCTACGGTGCGCAGGCATTGTCGCTGAGTTACAGAAGTCCAGGCTCAAGATTTGCCAGAGAGCAATGGAACGCAGCATTCTCGGCCTTAAACGCATCGACCGAGTGCGGAACATGCTGCGTTCGATAACTGGCATTACCGATGTGGGGAGCAGAACAGCAAAGCTCAAGTGGGAATGGGCTGGCCACGTCAGTTGGATGCACCCCGAGAAGTGGATGAACATAGGGTGCCTGAAGACGGAAGGCGACGAGCGACGGGACCGGCCCGGAAGGCGTTGACGATCTCGAGGCTTACGAAGATGAGTGGTGGGAAACTGCCAAAAACCAGGAGTGGAAATTTTTCGAAGATACCTTCGCCCAGAATTTTTCATTTCATTTCATTTCATTTATTTCCACCATAGGATCACAAAGGAACACTTAGTTACGTCAAAATACAAGTATTGTAGGTACATATTCATCTAGACATTCAATTAATATAAATCTATCAAATTACAGACAACACAAAAAACAAATAAAATAAGCAATCATAATTTTGTCATTGTCAGACACTATCTATCGTTGTGGTAATAAATAACATATAAACTAAAGGTACTCTGTGGTCATAACATAGATAAAAAACTATCTGAATTATCAGTGGTCTGAAAATAGTATTGCCATGTCATAGAATAAACAATACTCCTATTAAAGTATAATATAAAATTGCGGCTGTAAAATGGCCTTGTCAAAAATGTAAATAATTGGATGGGAGAAAAAAAAAACTAAACATATTCAAAAAAAAAACATACCAACAATACAAAATACATTCATAGTAAATAAATAACTAAAAACTAGGACACAGTTAGATAGAGATTAGATAGACACAGTTAGTTAATTGGGACACAATAGGTTAATTTAAAAAACCACAGATTCGTTCTAGTTACAATTTGTTCTTATCATCCCATCCCACTTGTATCATAAATGACAATGTTACGTTCTTTGGAATTATGTATGTTTGTTACTCAATCACGCCGAGACGGCTGAACTGATTTCGATGAAATTGTGTACACAGATAGGATATGACCTGGATTAAGCTATAAGCTACTTTTTACCCTGGTAAAACGCAAGAGAAGCTGCGGACGGACACTAGTAATATATAAATCAATAACGAGTCTCAAAGTAGTATAGATGACATTCTGGTTTACTAACATTACTAACAATGCTTGTAGGATTGTGACATACATTTATTCAGGTAGTATAAAAAAAAAAAAAAAAACAGTTAACCGGAATGAGCTCAAACCAATCAAACCTATTTATTATATGTTCAAAGTCAAAATTAATTAGTAATTGGTATTGGTAATTATTATTTGCTCAAACTAAAAGTTGCGCATTGGGCTATGGAGAGAGCTCAGAATTTCACTAGATACATAATAGAATCCAAAATGAGGTTGGTCCAACCAAAATCACTAGCATAGCTAAATTAGCAAGTTGAAGTGGCAATGGGCATGCCATATAGCTCGCAGAACTGAGAACCGTTGGTGAAGAAAGGTTCTTGAGTGGCGACCACAAACCGGACGAAGAAAAAGAGGAAGGGGTCCCTTGCAATGGACCAATGATATTATAGAGGTTGCAGGAAAGCGGAGGATGGAGTCGGCTTAAGGATGTTCGTCGTAGCATTCTATGGGGGAGACCTATGTCCAGCAATGGACTTCTGTAGGCTGATGATGATGATGATGAAGATTTGTTGTTAGTCTTTCCGGTTCCTTGTAAGATGCAATTATTGGTGCACTCACCGGATTTGATCCCACGACCTGACCATACCATATTATTATGTTTACAATGGTCTAATTCAGACGTAATACAGAAAAATAAAGCGAAAAATGCATTGTTCATGCTTTCTCTTTGCACAGTGTCATCCGTGAGAAGTAGGAAGCACTTTGCTAAGTGACGGTTTCGATGTGCTTCTCCGGTAGAATATTCGGTTATGTTAGTTCGAATTTTGTGGTCACGGAAAATAACTCTGCAAGGGGGCGAACGCGTTCATGTCTTTTCTATGGGATTTACGGTTTGCAATAAATTGAAGATTTTTTGTTTGATAATTTTGTGTGAAATTCTTTCTATTTGCTTTTTAAATGCACTAAATCTCATTTAACGGGTGAAAATTGTTTATTGCAGCGCCCCCTAGCGAGTTAACACCGTAACACCTATCTAACAACATTTAATTGCACGGGGTAGAAGGCGTGTGTCTATGTATGGATGTATGTACGTATCTAAAGAAATACTACTTCTCCGGTCCATCGCGTAGGGGGTAAGGACAATGAGAGTTACTTTTGAAAAAAAAACTATCAAATGACTATGTGAAAATTTGTATTTTGTACATTTTCCCGGTGCTACTCTTCTAAAGTATTCAAAAAATTTAGACTCAGATATTAACAAAATCATTATCTACAAAACGTAATAGTTTTAGGAAATAATCTCATAATTATAGGTAGTAAAAAATATTTTCAAGTTTCTCCGCGCACCATCACTGCTCCATTTAACATCACCTCTGCCGGGGTCAGAGTAACCGACCGTGGCCGTTTTTATGATCATAGTCATAATGTAATTACAATGTGCTCTGTGACAGCTAAGCAGAGAGCACCTGATTCAGTCTGAAAGCTGGCTCTTTCTTCCAGAGGTCATCTAAGACAGAATCAGTAGAAATAGGCAGGGTGACCAAAACAAGACCAGTGAAATGATGAGAGAATATGAGAGGAAAAAGAGCGTGGATACAGGTACAGTTCTAAAAAGAGCGTGGATTCTGGTACAGTTTTAAAAAGAGCGTGGATTCTGGTACAGTTCTAAAAGAAGCGTGGATACAGGCATCGACGTAAATAAAATGAATGGACGGGCCTTAGGGAACGATAGTTTTGAAGCTTCTAAACAGACCTAGCTAGTATACTTCGCTTCAGTCAGTCTTTGTCACGGCAACGAGTGACAGCTATGCTGAAAAATACCAAAATTAGATACCTTGGTAATACAATGCCTTCCTGTGCTTTTCTGCAAGTGCAAACAACACAAGAAATACAAATAAAGCTTCAGGCATCGCATTTAATTCATAAGTAAAGGTTTTGTAATATAATTTTCATCAATTGATAAAAAACTTATAAATCGTCGTGTGGTAGGAAAACTACATAAGTAACACATTTTGCGAAATCGACTTTATTGCATGGTTATGATGGCCCATACATGTCGATGGACACGTCTTGCTCTAGAGGACGAGCGACAAGGAGGACTACGCCCCAGGACATTATCTCAATGTTCCCCACTCTGAATGAAAGTTAACAGACACAAGTTTATACTCGTAGATAGTTTTAATTTTAGTCGACATACCTTTTTCTTTTTGATACTTAGAATTATTGTGTTCCACAATTTTTTTTCATTTTGTTGATTTTATAAGCATTAGTCGTATGATAAGTTTGTTATGTCACTTACTTTGAATTTATAAGTCTGCTAAAATAATGTAGGTGTTTCAGTAGTTTTCTAATATTCAGTCTTGATAAAAAGAAATGATTATAAGTTCGTTTTATTTTAAAATGTATTTTAATATTATATAAATCTATACCCATGGATAGGATTGTCATATTCAAATAAGTAAATAATAGATCATTTCAATTATTCAAAACTTTGGCGAGGGAAAAATACATAGTCGTTTTTTTATTTTTTTCTCCTAATCAAAAGAACTAAAATGTATTATCATTAAATTCGAAAATAGATACCAATCTATAACATATCAAAACACGGACTGAAAAATTAGTTACGATAAAAAAATTATTGCCATTTTTGACGCAATAAAACAGTGAATCGCGTTTTTCTCGCGATGTTGGTTTTGTTGTTGTTATTACTTATTTAGTTTTCCAACTACAGCGACGAAATATTTGACAAGACTTCACGCATGACGGATGGTCCGGTACAGACTGCAAAAAAAATCTGATGCCTAAGGGGTATCGTATTGATTTAGAATTGTAATTCGCATTATTTACGTCAAAACATTGCTAAGCACGTCGCTTTAGGTAATTGCATATAATATGTAATGGCATGTTAATTAACCTTATAGCTTTCCAAAAAAAATCTAAGGTAAACAAAAATAGATAGAAGTCATAAGACGAGCAAGAACAGACGACTTTTGGAAGTGAAATACATTTTCCCGTATTTGCTCTGATAATTTTCTACACAATTAATTCTATACGCCAAAAAACGGTTAGTAGTAGTAGAGCTTTTTTGTGAAAGAGTTCGTCCGGGGAAGTACTACCACCATACCTGTTTCTGCCGCAAAGCAGTAGTGCTCGCATTGCTGTGTTCCGGTTTGAAGGGTAAGGGTGCCGATGAAATTACGGCCACATGGGACTTTTCATCTTTATGTTTCAGGGTGGCGGGCGCAGTGGAATGCCACATAGGGCGCGTCCTAGGTGGACGTGACCTGAGGTAATGCACTGTTCATAGGCAGAGGGTACCACTTAACATCAGGTGGGCCATCTTCTTGATCTGTCATTCCAAGTAGTATAAAAAAACTCATTGTGCAAAATTCTTAAAACTGCACTCTGCAGTTTCTTAAATACTGGAATTTTTATACATTTATGTTTCCGTACGATTTTTATGATATTTTCTTAGTTTATTGAGTGATGAAAAATATATTTTTCACAAATTGATTAAGCTGAAGACCGTAGGTGGACTTGCTTTTCTATTGATTTTTATTGTGTATGTTTGAAAGCTGAAAAATAGATACGTTACTACATAAAACAGAAGGGAACCATGTATTTTTGTAAAAGTTTCATTCAATAATTGAATTTTTTTCGGCGATTTTTTGTACTATAAACCTACTGAAATAACTTTAGAAAACACATTGCATCTGTTAAAGTATTAAGTATTAAAAAAATACAGTTTTTAAGAAGTTCAATAATTTAATTTCACCTAGTTTATTTACAAGACCGCCAGGAGTGGCGCTATAAAGAGGCCTTTACTCAGCAGTGGCTGGATAGATAGATAGATAGATAGATAGTTTATTTGTTGACCGTACCCTAAATCCGAATTGTCTTATTTTTCACGAACGTTTTGTATTGGTAAGGCCAGTCCATTTATTTTACTTTGGTCGAAGGATACAGGCATCGACGTAAATAAAATGAATGGACGGGCCTTAGGGAACGATAGTTTTGAAGCTTCTAAACAGACCTAGCTAGTATACTTCGCTTCAGTCAGTCTTTGTCACGGCAACGAGTGACAGCTATGCTGAAAAATACCAAAATTAGATACCTTGGTAATACAATGCCTTCCTGTGCTTTTCTGCAAGTGCAAACAACACAAGAAATACAAATAAAGCTTCAGGCATCGCATTTAATTCATAAGTAAAGGTTTTGTAATATAATTTTCATCAATTGATAAAAAACTTATAAATCGTCGTGTGGTAGGAAAACTACATAAGTAACACATTTTGCGAAATCGACTTTATTGCATGGTTATGATGGCCCATACATGTCGATGGACACGTCTTGCTCTAGAGGACGAGCGACAAGGAGGACTACGCCCCAGGACATTATCTCAATGTTCCCCACTCTGAATGAAAGTTAACAGACACAAGTTTATACTCGTAGATAGTTTTAATTTTAGTCGACATACCTTTTTCTTTTTGATACTTAGAATTATTGTGTTCCACAATTTTTTTTCATTTTGTTGATTTTATAAGCATTAGTCGTATGATAAGTTTGTTATGTCACTTACTTTGAATTTATAAGTCTGCTAAAATAATGTAGGTGTTTCAGTAGTTTTCTAATATTCAGTCTTGATAAAAAGAAATGATTATAAGTTCGTTTTATTTTAAAATGTATTTTAATATTATATAAATCTATACCCATGGATAGGATTGTCATATTCAAATAAGTAAATAATAGATCATTTCAATTATTCAAAACTTTGGCGAGGGAAAAATACATAGTCGTTTTTTTATTTTTTTCTCCTAATCAAAAGAACTAAAATGTATTATCATTAAATTCGAAAATAGATACCAATCTATAACATATCAAAACACGCACTGAAAAATTAGTTACGATAAAAAAATTATTGCCATTTTTGACGCAATAAAACAGTGAATCGCGTTTTTCTCGCGATGTTGGTTTTGTTGTTGTTATTACTTATTTAGTTTTCCAACTACAGCGACGAAATATTTGACAAGACTTCACGCATGACGGATGGTCCGGTACAGACTGCAAAAAAAATCTGATGCCTAAGGGGTATCGTATTGATTTAGAATTGTAATTCGCATTATTTACGTCAAAACATTGCTAAGCACGTCGCTTTAGGTAATTGCATATAATATGTAATGGCATGTTAATTAACCTTATAGCTTTCCAAAAAAAATCTAAGGTAAACAAAAATAGATAGAAGTCATAAGACGAGCAAGAACAGACGACTTTTGGAAGTGAAATACATTTTCCCGTATTTGCTCTGATAATTTTCTACACAATTAATTCTATACGCCAAAAAACGGTTAGTAGTAGTAGAGCTTTTTTGTGAAAGAGTTCGTCCGGGGAAGTACTACCACCATACCTGTTTCTGCCGCAAAGCAGTAGTGCTCACGAACGTTTTGTATTGGTAAGGCCAGTCCATTTATTTTACTTTGGTCGAAGGATACAGGTACAGTTCTAAAAAGAGCGTGGATTCTGGTACAGTTCTAAAAAGAGCGTGGATACAGGTACAGTTCTAAAAGAAGCGTGGATACAGGTACAGTTCTAAAAAGAGTGTGGATACAGCTACAGTCGTCTGTCTTTCTTGAAAACTATAATCTAGGTCTCTTCAAGGCTAGAGTGAATTATAATAAAAATAAAACAGTTCTAAAAGTCCACTACCTACTGGTTTGAGAACTGGGAAGAAAGTTCCAATTTTTCTGTACCATCGGAGGCCGGATGGTGACGGAATTTGAGGTAACTATTATAAAACTGTACGAAGTTACCCAACGGTTCTCACCAAGCTGCGTCTATGGGCAGGTCACGACTGTAGAGTATTTTGACATGGTGCTTGCTGATGTTTTTGCGGTCATTTGCAAGGGGTTTAGCGTAATTTCGTTTTTGAATGAGGATTATTCAACGCGTCGTGACATAATGTAAGAAAGTTTGGTCATCGTCGTCGAAAAGTATTTTCACGCAACGATTTTATACGTACGTCAGACTTTTAGCTGTCTTGAAAATAGGAAAAAGTGTAAACCGTGATAGATTGCTTTAGTCTACGTTAGTCAAATTAAATGTTTTACGTGACCTGATTAACAAAACTAATTATTATAAATCAAATATTAAGTTATCATATATGTCAAAATGAAAATATATTATATTGTTCGCTCATAAAAGAGGATGGTATTGAAAGAAAGAAAGAAAAGAAAGAAAGAAACGTTTATTTATGACTAAACAATCAAAGACACACACATGCAACACGCAAAAGCAAACATCAATGACAACGACGTTACGTTTGTATTGAGAGTCTTAGCACTTATTTTTGTGTAGTCACCTGATGGATCTTAAGACGCTATGTTAAAATTTTGGAGTCGTTTCGTTTCATGCTCACTCAGTAACAGTAAAGGTTACAAACTTGATGTTAATACAGTAATTACTTGAGGATGTAATCTAAATAAATTATAGACTAGAAACACGATTCACGAAACTTTTCTCGATAGCTTTATTTTTTGAAATTGGCTCTTCTAAAGCTCTTTTTAGGTCCCTCCTTCGACTAGAGAAAGTATTAAGCATATTTTTTTATATTATTCAGTAGGTAATCACATTACTTACATTAATTATAGATAATTTTTTTTTATATTTGATACTTTAGAAGCTAAACGAAGTTTTATCATTTGTCGCTTACGTCAGTTACTTCCGAGTGGCAAAAATCTATACCTCACCTTTTCCCGGGTTCAAGTAAGCAATAGCGCTGTCACTGTCTTACAGCTATTGTTTTCTGGCTAGACTCCGCCCATTCGGTATTTTAACATATCGCCTTAACAGCGATGTTACAGGCGCGTGATTGGCTGCAATTCGTTGTGTTTTCTCTTGTTTGTACGTGGACCTTCCGAGGTATTGTTTTTGCCAGTTTTACCCTACTGTCTGTGTTGGTACATTTTAAGTGCTCACTTCACCGCCTGTTACTCCTGTTACGTCATCAGGGAGGATCAATGGGGGATTTAGCATATATTTTTGTGCTGTCGCTAGATAGATATTTACGATTATATGTATAACTATTATTTTTGTAACTTTTAAACTTTAGGAGATCAAAGCTCTCAAATGTACACGTTTTTGGAAACGCTATTTTTCTAGTATGTCCGTTGGATCACGTTCATCGAATTCACGAGTCGAATTCGAAGTTGAAAACCAAGCTCTTTGTACAACGGGTGTCGTCGCTTATAGAGATTTCTTCCAGACAACGTAAAAATGGATTAAATTATGTATTTGATCGCTATATCTCTATTACCTACAACATTGGGAACCATTTAAAATACCTACTATATATTATGTATATATATTTATATATTAGAGTCACCAACATAGTATACACCGAAAAAAGGTAAAATACACACAAGATAGTTAAGTTATATATGCCAAGTGCTACCACAATACCTACTGCTAAAACTTGCATGTTTTTTTTCTCACGGTTCTTACTTTAATGATCTTTATAATCCATTTAATAATCTTTTATCTCACAAATAAAGCTATCAAAATATTTCTAAAGCAGCACTCAACAATACAAAACCTTTTCAAAAACGTAATACACGCTCTATTCAAACACGCATCATACTTTTAATTCAAGAAAAAAGACCTAATTTATTATACAATTACATACAAACAAACAAACCGCTCATCTGCTTTCATATCCACAGGTTAGTTTAATTGCGTGAGTATTGCATAATGCCACCACAGAATAAGTAACAGTACTATCACTTAGTTATTCATTAGAACAGTCACTTTCTCTCAAATAATTAATTTATGTAATTCGCGACTTGCTGTTTATTTAGTTTTTTCCCGCTCCTTCTTATCACTGGTTCTTTCCTGGCTTAGGTCGGCAACCACTTTGACTTATAGTGCCCTTAAAAGGGCCAAATAACCGAAGCGATAGTGAAAGGACCAGTGATCGGAAGAACCCATGTGGTGAAAGGATTGTAAGCCTCTAGCTTTTTTCGCGCTGAGTATTTTAAGAAATACTCCGGCCATAAAATGTTTAAAACTGTTTTGCTTTACAGTTTGAGAGCAAGTATAGCACACAAACATTTATTGAGGCACAAAACCATTGGCATAACTTCGGGTTTTGAACCCATGACCTTAGGATCAGAAGTCGAGGTCCCCCAGACCATCAGTGCTAACCACTTTTTTTGCTGTTGTTTTAAGTTCCATCTCATATAACATTGGATATAGTGAAAACAAGGTCCATGCACAATTTGATAGATTGACCCACTTGACCCCAGTCCAACCTCAAACCTATCGCTAGTTCGATTGTATAATCCTTCAACCTACCGTTTAAAGATTAACTACACTACAAACATCAATAACATAACAACTTTAACCTGAACACGCATCCATATCGGATCCAGGTCAATCGGCGCAAGCATAGATCGCTCTTTACGTAATACTCGTAAACCGTAATGTAATACGTTTGTACGTACCTACATGTAGCGGACAAATCGAAGAGGAAACTTATTTTCCTCTGCAAAAAGAAACGTGGTTTTACACATCTTGACTGAACAAAAAAGAACATCTTAATGGATCAAACAGGAACTACTCATTTAATCAGTTACAATGGAAACATATTAAGTTTATAGGTAGTGTAAGTGAAAAGGTCGAGGGCTCAGCCACACAGCTTCGCCTTAGAATGCCGCTGACAACATCATACTCACTCATAACACACAGAATGGCAGACAGTGATCAATTTACTCTGTTATTTATAGAATAGTTTTCCAATAAAACTATGTATTATTTGGATAATAGGTTTACGTAACGTATCTACGTCTATTGAAACAATTCTATACATAAAGTTAACAATTATATAGTTCTATGATAAAAAAATGAGCGAGCCTTACAGTACTCGCATATGATGTGTCTGACATCGCACCTCCTTGGTATTAAGCAACATAGCTGATAGTACCAACCTCTCAAAAAAATGCGCGCTTCTTGTTACACACTTCCGTGCCTTTTCACGAAATCACTCCCACAGATCGCAGGAAAGCGAGAGGAAGGATGTTACACATCAAAAAATCAAGATAAAACTTATATTCAGAGGTCGCCTGGGGTCACCATATCTTCTAGCAAAGGACTAATGTCTGGTGTTTATGCTGTTTGAATCAGACTAGCGGACACAGTGGTTGTCCGCTAGATATACATAGAGTTGAACAAATGGTAACAAACCGAAGCAATTTACTGTTGAAGTATTGTTTAGCACGGCCGTGATGAAGCAGTTCTAAACATAAGGTCTAAAAAGTCTTTGTTTTTTGTTAGCACTTGACTGGACGCTAGAGTCACGTTATTTTCATCCCAAAATGGTTTACAAAAAGTATGAATGTCGTCACGCTAAGTGGAGTCATTCAGCTTAGACATAGTATCGAAGTAACATTACCTAATCTGTGATAGCTTTATGGTCACTGATACAAATGTACTTACAGTTAAGACTGTTAATCTTCTTCAAAGATTAAGAGTACGGCAACCTGGAAAAATGCTAGGTGTTTTTGTATGCATAGCCACAATGGCCCTGTTTTTACTGTGGGTTGCACCATCGTGGGAATATAGACGTGACAAGTGGTGAGCTCATCGCCGCTATTGCTTCCTACGACTGACTAAACACGACTGACTCGGTTTAGTATGAAAGATGTTTTTCAATGGTTCTTAGCTATGTTTGGTGGGAATTTAAGCAGCTTTGTCCAGGATTATCAGCTCCTTATATATTTTTTAAAGAGAACTCTAGCACTTTTTCAGCTAGAACCTTCAGTTTAACCTAATAAAGTTCATTTTTGACAACATCAGGCTCGATTTCCATAATTATTGATGACCTTCACACGATGAATCTAATGAATGAAGCACCAATCCGCCTGCCAAGCGTGGTGATTATTGCAATTTCCCCCATTGTGTCCTCGTCCAACAGTGGACGTCTAAAGGCTGATGAATATAATAAATAGGATCTAGGGTACAACGGGTGCTCCGAGTTCAATGCTGTTTTAATTATACGACAACAGGAGTTAGAACACTGAAAATAATCGGAGATTTTTAAATTTTTATAAGATGAACCTTGCATTATGCTGGACATCAATGATTGCAAAAAATCCCTGCTTAGATATCTACAGCTAAGAAGTATAAATGTTGTATTGATGTAAGTATACGTGGGACAGTAGGCGTGACCATAGACTCAGTACATCATCAAGGACCTACCTACTTAGGTACATGTCGCTGTAGGCCACACTTGCTATATTTGTGGGTACGATAGATCACAGATCGATCGCATAGTCACGAAGGCCCCTCACGCATGACATTTCCGCGTTGTACATAATCTCAATATCATAATAAGTAATGAGTTGGTGAACTTGTTGTGATGGCTTGATCATGATTTCAATATATATAATTAGGTAATAGGTTTGCTTATAAGCAATCTTAACTAAGTACCTCTGGAAGAGGCAAGCACAGAACTGTGGGGAATGGTAAAACAGTGAGTATGGAGCAATGACAGTTTCAAAAGAGGAAGACGAGTGACAAACTTTATGGCCTCTTTTGGAACTGTCATTGGTATGGAGACTGGAGTTAGCATGTGATTGGCTATACTAATGACTGGCCAAGTGTGTGTCGCACCAAGCGTAGTGTAGGGTTCCGATGTCACCCTCATAATATAGTTTTGCCACAATAACTCGTAAAGTTTTAATCGCAGTATATCCTAGATAATATTAAACCACATCCTAACCACTTGGGCCGGGAATATCTCGCTGATGGAAGGACTGATAAAAGAATGATGTGGAAAAACTATGCCTCATTTATCAAGAGCATTTTAACGATATGAAACATGAAGCTCTAAAAAAACTTCCACCATTTTACATGAATACCCTCAAAAAAGAAAATATATGCATTTTTATTTCCTTAAAAAGGATATCTATGTCTAAAGTATAGAAATATTCGAAATATCATGCATTTTGGTTCATAACTGTGACAGCTATGATGTTGTCATAGATTGGTTGGGACAGACGGGCGGACGACAGCCTAAATTATCTTTTCAGGGTATGACTCGGTACCGCCGTCCATTATGCTCAGTTCGTTCCATCCAAAGGTTGCCTGGAAGAGATCGCTCTCAGCGATAAGGCCGCCCATTGTTTTGCCTGTTTTTTTTATGTTATTATTATTATTTTTTGTATTATTTCTGTGTGGTATTCAATAAAGTGTTAATCTATCTATCTATCTATCTATCTACAAATTACTACTTACATGGGATTTCGGCTGATTGTCATCGCAAAATCAAGACTTGATTATGGCCGTTGGAAACAGTAAAATTTTCATTTTTTTTTGCATAATATTTATTTCTTCTTGTTGATTAATACGAGAAACAAGATCAGTATGTAAATCTATAGATATGTTGTATATTCAGATGCACTGTATCAATGTTGCCTTATGTAACACTTAGTCAACAAAATATAAGCTGGATACGTATCTTCTATATATACAAAAGAGAAGTCCACTCACTGACCACTCATCACGAAAGCTCGGAAACTACTGGGCCGAGAGGTCTGAAATTTGGCACAAGCATTTATTAAGGGGTGTAGGCGCGCACTAAGAAACGATTTTTGAAAATTCGCACCCTAAGGGGTTGAAAAAGGGTGTTAAAGTTTGTATGAAAGTCTACGCGTCGACGAAGTCGCGAGCGGGTCAGTTAGTTTCTTATAAAATACAAAATAAAGACATGATAAATGAACCATGTACTCGTATTTCAAGTTATTAATTGCCATCATTACTTCCCATACAGTTTTGTATGGAACCATGATCCCATAAAAAGACTAAGGAATTCGAATACAAACACGCTTTAATAGTTGTGTGGGTGAGCTGATTGTTTCAATAAGTAGGTGGTTTTTTTTTTTCTTTAGATGAACGAGCTTTAGTTCTCAAATACTTTGTTTGAAGGTTGTAATCAGATATAATTAATAGTTTTAAAACCCAGACAAATGGTTGGAGGCATAATTCTATTATTCAATTATTATTTGTCTATCCTGAGGCAAGATTTTTGCAATTATTATTAATTACATTACATTGATTATGGGAGGAAAGCGATAGCTGAGTCAGCCGTGGGAAGCAATGGCGACTATGAGATCAACACTTGTCACTTCCCACGATGGTGCTACCCACATTGAGGTCTGTCTATCCTTTTGGGGTAAAAGGCATTTGAAAATAAAAGTTTTTTTTTTTTTTATACTGCTTGGATGACGTATCAAGCGAGAGGCCCACCTGATGTTAAGCGGTAACCTCTGCCTATGAACAGTGCATTACCTCATAGATCACGTCCACCTACGACGCAACCTATGCGGCATTGCACTGCGCCCGCCACCCTGAGACAAAAAGATGAAAAGTCTCATGTGCCTGTAATTTCACCGGCACCCTTACCCTTCAAACCGGAACACAGCAATGCGAGCACTACTGCTTTGCGGCAGAAATGGGTATGGCGGTAGTACTTCCCCGGACGAACTCTTTCACAAAAAAGCTCTACTACTACTAAAATATAATAATAATAATTATAATAATGTATATATGATGTATAATGTAAGTACATTTATTTTGGTTGCTTTTATATTTCTCAGTAGTATATGAATCTTCTTTGCACTCATCATCATCATCACCCACAGCCTGACTTCACCCACTGTTGAGTATATGCCTCTCTTTGCCTGTGCCATTCCTTCCGGTCCCGTGCCAGTCTCATCCAGGTTCGGCCGCGACGCATGCGATATCGTCTGCCCATCTCGCTGCTGTACGACCAACGTTTCTGTATCGAGTTCTTGGAAGCCATTCAGTTAGCGCCTTAGTCCACCTATCGTCACCTCGTCTTGCCAGGTGGCCTGCCCAACACCATTTTACTTCTCATTTTAACTCTCATCCTGTACACAGCCTCCTGTGAGCGTTCATGTCTCGGCACCGTAATTCATGGTAGCACTATCTATTTATATTTATGAGTTGACAGGCTATTGCAACCAAAAGATTATCATGAATTAATTTAGATAATTAATTCCTTTGAATATAAAATTATATTTTTATTCGGTAAACTTATTATTCATACCTAGCCTAGGTAAAATAAAAAGCGGCCAAGTGCGTGTCGGACTCGCCCATGAAGGGTTCCGTAGCAGCAAGTAACATAATATAAAAGTTCTTGGATGGATTACGATTAATGACGTATTAAAAAAAACTACTTACTAGATCTCGTTCAAACCAATTTTGAGTGGAAGTTTACATGGTAATGTACATTTTTTTTTTTTTTAGTTTTATCATTCTCTTATTTTAAAAGTTATAGGGGGGGGGGAACCTTTTTACCACTTTGGAAGCGTCTCTCGCGCAAACTATTCAGTATAGAAAAAAATGATATTAAAAACCTCATCATCATTTTTGAAGACCTATCCATAGATACAACACACGTATAGGTTTGATGAAAAAAAATTTTTTGAGTTTCAGTTCTAAGTATCGGGAAACCCAAAAAAAATTGTTTTTTTTTTTAATTTTTGTGTAAAAATCCTAATGCGGTTCACAGAATACATATACCTACCAAGTTTCAACAGTATAGCTCTTATAGTTTCGGGAAAAAAAGGCTGTGACATACACGGACAGACAGACAGACAGACATGACGAATCCATAAGGGTTCCTTGTCTTTGACTACGGAACCCTAAAAAACTGATAGGTAAATTATACAACATTTCCTGCCATGTGAGCTTGCAAATAAACTAAACTTTTTACCTGTCCTGTTATATCTACCTCAGTAAAAACACCCTTGATTACGATTTGATTACCTGCTATATTAATATAATGTGAAGCTCTCGGCAAAAAGTAGTTCTATGGTCTTACTGTATCCCTGTACGATGTATTAACCAACTTCACAAAAAAGGAGGTTCTCAAATTGTTTTTTTTTATGTTTGTTACCTCATATCTCCGTCATACAGACCTCTGTGCCGCGGCGAGCGAACGTTCGCCGCGACGCAGAAGGTTGCGGATTCGATTCCCGCCTTGGAACAAATATTTGTGCGATCCGCAGATATTTGTTCAGGGTGTTCTGGGTATTTTCTTTATATAATAAAAAAATATTTATCTATATTACATAGATAAATATTGTTTATTGTTTTAAGTATATCAGTTGTCTAGTACCCATAACACAAGCTCTTCTTAGCTTGGGGCTAGATAAAATTGTGTGAACTGTCCAGCAATATTTATTTTTATTTATTTATTTATGAACCGATTTGTAGATATTTTTGTATGTTTATTTATAATTATTACATTCAGACGTACACACATAGACGCACGCCATTTTCCCCGAAAGGGTAAGTAGAGTATTAATGGGCCTCTTTTTCCTCTTTTATTAATAGCTTTGCCCAAACAAAACATAATTAATTAAAAATTTAACTGGCTCCTTCCTACGGTTGCCAAGATGCTCTGTGACAGAATCCAGAGTCCCAGACAGACTGACAGACGCATGGACGGACGATGCATAGGATGCATTAGCTACGGGGTTTCATTTGGAACCCTTCGGGTACGGAACTTTAAAAACTACGTATGTATGTTTAATTTTATTATTTGTAACAAAATGCCACAAAACGAACAGAGGAGGCGTAGGAACATCGGACAAAGACCCCACTCGGGTCGCAAAAAAGGCAAATTTAGATATTTTGGGCGCAAAAACATCAAGGTTACGGATGAGGTTTTCTTCGCGATATACGAGGATCCCATCAATATTTTGAACGTTTAACGACTCTCTCAAAATATCTTGTGCTCAAAGGCGCGAAGGTATTTTAAGTTCTTCCATTTTGCATATTTTATATGAAAATAAAAGAGAATAAGAAATGTTTTTGCTTACGACTTACAATTTTATGTTAACCTGTTAGTGTGGAATAAATCTTGAAACTTAATTTTGAACCAGTTAACCTTGACCGATTGAGCACCTATGAAATTCTAATGACAATACAATATTATGGTGACAGCGAGCTGATCTGATGATGGAGACATCAGACTGTAGACAACGGAACTCCTTGATGGATAACAGTAGACTGGCAGTGTTTGGGCTCATTTTGGTAAGCACTCGGTTCCGATCACTAATTTTATAAAAGCTTTAACATAATGAATAATATATTTTTATCAAAGTTTTTGTCATCTATCTAACGGTTCGACTTTAACCACTGGTGTACGTATGATAAAAATAATTTTCTGTTGACATTTTCTTATTAATCTCAATTTACTTACAAAACAAAAAAAAACAAGTTTGACAAAAACTTGATAATGAACTGTTTTTACTAAGAATATCTGTTATAAAACAAACGGTAAAATCCACAAAAAAATCATTGATAAATCTCTCTGTTTACTATAAAATAGAGTTGACCAACCGGTTACCGATTCAACGAACCCAGGAACAGTTTTATTAGGATTCCTATTATTAATAACTGTACTCATCATCTAAACGAATGTCTAACAAACTAATGAATGATATTAATAGAATAAGCAGTTTTTTTATGTAAAACATTATTACGAAGACAGACAACTCATGGTCTTCGTTTTTACGTTTTTATTAGTAAATACCCGGAATTGTTGATAAGATTGGTTGGTATAAGATTTTTCCTGGCTGCTAGCTTATTATGGAATGTGTTATTACTGAAAGAAAGCGTTAGCCGAGTCAGTCGTGGGTAGCAATCGCGGCGATGAGCTCACCACACGTCACGTCTATATTCCCTCGTTGCAACCCACGGGAAAAGAGACTCATTGAGGTTCTGCCTAACCTTCGGGAAAAAAGGCATGTGTACGCACTGGAAAAGCCTGGAAAAACTAATTATTTCCATTTGTCCCCCTGATCTATCACCTAGACGGGTGACAGTTAGGACAAATAAGTTATATCTGTCCCACCGTTGCAAAAAGGGGGACAGAAAGAACTTTTATTAATTTAAAAATATTTTTCTGTCCCCCTGTTGCAAAATAGGGGAACATAAACTGCGGTTGGCCACGATTTAAGTTTCAAAATCTCTTTTTTTCTAGTTTTTGATAGTTTTATGCTGTTAGAATTATGAATTTCTCTCACATAATCGGCAAAATTCCGATTTGAAGCCGTTACAGTCTTCGCACGGCAGCACGGGTCTACGTGCAACTCTCTTCCCGTACCTACAGCTTCGCACGGCAACACGGGTCTACGTACAACTCTCTTCCCGTACCTACAGCTTCTCCAACAGTCGTCACTAGGCACAAAAACCTCGTAAAGAATTCATAGTAACTTTCCTATCAGCGCGTGCGCAGTAATAAAGCTGCCAGTTATATTGTCAGATACATACTGTATAATAATTGCACAAATTGTCTGTCGGTCCATTGTCCAAGTCCGTTTCCTCCGGCGGTTACTAATTTTGAGTAATTTACATTTACATAATAACGAAGCCAGTTATGGTGATGTAGGTATCAGGTACTAAGTAACATTTTTGGATGAATGAAATTATATTAATAGGTTGGTGTTCTAAGTTTTATTATTTCTAGAAAATAGTATAGTGAGGTCTTTGATATTATACTATAAAAGAAGAATCAGCTTCTTCTTGTCCACCAAGCACCACACAGACGCTACACACGCTTGTGTAAGAAGGATCATCAAATAAAGCCAAGCCCATTATTCTAGGCTTGAAACGTTGAAACAGCGTTTGCGTTAAAACTGGAATAATATAGTAGGTATTAATAAAATAAATAAATAAATAATGCTGGACAGTTCACACAACATTATCTAGCCCCAAGCTAAGCAGAGCTTGTGTTATGGGTACTAGACAACTGATATACTTAATACAATACATAGATAGATATTTTTTATTATACATAGAATATACCCAGAACACCCTGAACAAATATCTACGATCGCTTAAATATTTGTTCCGAGGCGGGAATCGAACCCGCAACCTCCTGTGTCACAGGCCAACCTTCGCCCGTCGCGCCACAGAGGTCGTCTAAATCAAAGTGATCCTTGTTTCAACTTCTTGTTGTAATTTCAATGGATAAAATATTTTTGACTTTGCTTTTGACTTTGACTTTAAAGGAATAGTATTTTTTTAAGTGGTTCTTAATGTTGTTTCTCTTTGGATGCCCTATTTCGTATTAAAGACAATATTTATTTTTATTAAACTTATGTAAATTTTATTTCATGATGTAGGAATTAGTTCTATGACAAAATATGGTTTGAAAATGAATACTATTAAAACTACTCGTGATAAAACCTATCTGTTTGATGTTCTTACATACATAATGTATTTAAATAAATAAGATACCTATCTTAGCTTAATTGCCGCCAGGGTCTCTCATTGAGCTGACTTCACTAATTTGTCCACTCTTTGTACGAGAGCCTTCAACTAATAAATTAACAATTGTTTTAAATTATTTATTTTGTTCAGTGACCTCCGCTTAGTCAATGTGTACATTGTAATGTACATGTACCCTGGAATGTTCCCACGAAGCACTCAATTTTTCACCGCACTAGCCAAGCAATGTACAATTAGCAGCTCTTAACAACCTCTATTTGTTTAGAGGTGAGTCTGTGAGTGATTGTTGTAAAGGAAACTCATTGAAACGCCTTCATCTAGCTATTCAAGTTGAATTAGGTCAAGCTCATGTGTCTTGTGTCACAGTATCATAGAAAATGGCCGGGAAATTGCAATTTCCCTGAGAAAAACACAATCGGTAGGACTACGATAGGCCAGTTTCGATTTCGGTCCGATATCCATTGCGTGGTACAGCGTAATAGCATATTAACAAATAACAGTGTACTACATTATTAAATTCTTTCAGGGCGACTGGTCGAAGTGATGCGTGACCCGAGAGCTGGCTCCTATCTGGCTCAACGCATTAGTATTGCCATTCAGCGTGGCAATGCAGCCAGCATCTTAGGGACGCTTCCGTCTAGTAGTAATTTGGATCAGTTGAGCTACCTTTAGATCGTTAGCAGCCATCTACAGGTAGCACAATTTCATTTTTTTTTTTTTTTTTTTGTAGATATCTATTTGTATTAGTTGTATTATTATTTCTGTAAATAAATTTAGTTTTGGATTTTACTATATATATAACTTAAACAATAAAGTAGGTCCTCTAATTTGTAAAATAGATATATTTTTTACTGCTAGGGTTATTAAATATTCTAAAGTTATGCAAAATAATGAATTCAACAGGATAGCCTTTAACGTGACCGGCATCCAAAACACGTGAGGGCCCCTCTCCAATCCATTCAATAACCAAAAAACTATTCAACAATTCCGAACAACGGACCGACAAACATATTCTGAATAAATAATTATTCAGTATTCCGGTATCGTAGTAAATATCTGCTTATATTACCATCATCATCATCAGCCTTAAAATAAAAGTCCACTGCTGGGCAAAGGCCTTTCCCATAGGATGCCACGAAGAACGGTCTTGAGCCGCCTCCATCCACCAACTTCACACTACACAAACGCCTTTTTCCCCGAATGGGTAGGCAGAGCCTCAATGAGCCTCATTTCACAGTGGGTTGCACCATCGTGGCATATAGACGTGGCGAGTGGTGAGCTCATCACCGCCATTGCTTCTCACGACTGACTCGGTAACGCTTCTTCGAGTAATAACACATTCCATATATAAGCTAGCAGCCAGGACAAATGTTAAACCAACGAATTTTACAAACCAGTCCGGGTAATCACTTAGTCGGTTTTACGACATTCACGGGAGGAGATGGAGGGGTATATTATTGGGCCGGACACACCACGGCCGTCTTTATCTTAATTTTTTTAACCCCCGACGCAAAAACGACGGTGTGTTATAAGTTTGACGTTTTTGTGTGTGTATGTGTGTGTCTGTCTCATCGTAGCTCCCGAACGGAATAACCGATTTAGTTTTTTTTTTGTTTGAAATGTGAATTTGTCGTTGGTTCAGACGCAAATACCCCGCGTTGTTAGTTCTGAGAGCTATATGCCCATTAAACTTGAAAATTTTTTTTTTTTTTTTTTTTTAATATGCTGGACAGTTCACACAACATTATCTAGCCCCAAGCTAAGCAGAGCTTGTGTTATGGGTACTAGATAACTGATATACTTAATATAATACATTAAATAGATAGATATTTTTATTATACATAGAAAATACCCAGAACACCCTGAACAAATATCTGCGATCGCACAAATATTTGTTCCGAGGCGGGAATCGAACCCGCAACCTCCTGCGTCGCAGGCGAACCTTCGCCCGCCGCGCCACAGAGGTCGTCAAAATTCACAGAGTTATGTTGATATAGCACCATGGATTAGAAGGAATTAATAGTTCGGTCGCAAAATGAAACAATAGTTTAACTCGGCCTTGCAGTCTCGTGCTTTTTGCTACCAACAAAAATGAGTTTCTTCATCCAGTAATTATGATGATCGTGCTTAAACAAACTATTTAAGGTGAATGCTCACGTTTGCGGCGCGAGATTCAAACTTTTTGGTGTTTTTTGCCCTTTACAGGTCATCAACACTTCTTCAGATGACGAAAGTTGAGTTCGCGACAACTAGTAGACCTAACACACATGTTTTAATTGATTGTATCTCGTAAATATCATCAGTTTAGCTACGATACCCCTAAACAAACAAAAACACTGTAAAAATGTGTTTAGGGGTATCATAGCTAAACTGATGATATTTATGAGATACTATCAATTAAAACATGTGTGTTAAGTCTCCTAGTTGTCGCAAACTCAACTTTCGTTATCTGAAGAAGTGTTGATGAGCTGTAATGGGCAAAAAACACCAAAAAATTTGAATTTCGCGCCGCAAGCGTGCGCATCCACCTTAAGCTAGTTTTTGTTGTTGAAGTTATTAGTAACTTTTCGTGTAGAGATAATTTGTGAGCCTTCGTTGCAGCAAATCAACAATATGGACCTACTTTCAACAAAGGAGGAGGTTATCATTTCGTCATCTGCCTATGTATTTTTTGAACTACTCCGTGGTGGTTGGTTTTTGTAAGGTTTGAGTATAGAAAACTAGTGGAATGCCCGCGACTTCATCTGCGCGTACTTTTCCATAAAAACATCAACACCCCGCTCCGCTGCACCCCCTTAGGAACAAACAAACCACAAAAGGAACGTACCCTCCAAATTTCAGGTATCTAAGACTTACGATTTAGGCTGTGCGTTGATAGTCAGTCAGTCAGTCAGTCATGCAACGATTTTATATATATTGATGAACACGAAGCGGTGCCACGAAAACTTTATCAAAATTATATAGCATTTTTTCCAAAAATCTTATTAGAGTAAAGAGTTTGTCAACACATTTTTTTTTTGCTTGGATGATTTAGTGCTTAAGGTGAATGCTCACGTTTGCGGCGCGAGATTCAATTTTTTTAGTGTTTTTTGCCCTTTACAGGTCATCAACACTCTTCAGATGACGAAAGTTGAGTTCGCGACAACTAGTGGACCTAACACACATGTTTTAATTGATTGTATCTCGTAAATATCATCAGTTTAGCTACGATACCCCTAAACAAACAAAAACACTGTAAAAATGTGTTTAGGGGTATCGGAGCTAAACTGATGATATTTATGAGATACTATCAATTAAAACATGTGTGTTAAGTCTCCTAGTTGTCGCAAACTCAACTTTCGTTATCTGAAGAAGTGTTGATGAGCTGTAATGGGCAACAAACACCAAAAAATTTGAATTTCGCGCCGCAAGCGTGCGCATCCACCTTAAGCTACTTTTTGTTGTTGAAGTTATTAGTAACTTTTCGTGTAGAGATAATTTGTGAACCTTCGTTGCAGCAAATCAACAATATGGACCTACTTTCAAAAAAGGAGGTTATCATTTCGTCATCTGCCTATGTATTTACTAGTAGTAGTAGAGCTTTTTTTAGTAGTAGTAGAGCCTTTTTGTGAAAGTGTTCGTCCGGGGAAGTACTACCACCATACCTATTTCTGCCGCAAAGCAGTAGTGCTCGCATTGCTGTGTTCCGGTTTGAAGGTGCCGGTGAAATTACAGGCACATGAGACTTTTCATCTTTATGTCTCAGGGTGGCGGGCGCAGTGCAATGCCACATAGGGTGCGTCCTAGGTGGACGTGTCCTATGAGGTAATGCACTGTTCATAGGCAGAAGTTACCGCTTAACATCAGGTGGGCCTCTTGCTTGATGCGTCATCAAAGTAGTATAAAAAAAAAAAGATAAAAAAAGATAATTTTTTCAACTACTCCGTGGTGGTTGTTTTTTGTAAGGTTTTAGTATAGAAAACTAGTGGAATGCCCGCGTCTTCATCTGCGTGTACTTTTCCATAAAAACATCAACACCCCGCTCCGCTGCACCCCCTTAGGAACAAACAAACCACAAAAGGAACGTACCCTCCAAATTTCAGGTCTCTAAGACTTACGATTTAGGCTGTGCGTTGATAGTCAGTCAGTCAGTCAGTCACGCAACTATTTTATATATATTGATGAACACGAAGCGGTGCCACGAAAACTTTATCAAAATTATATAGCATTTTTTCCAAAAATCTTATTAGAGTAAAGAGTTTGTCTACACATTTTTTTTTTGCTTGGATGATTTAGTGCTTAAGGTGAATGCTCACGTTTGCGGCGCGAGATTCAAATTTTTTAGTGTTTTTTGCCCTTTACAGGTCATCAACACTTCTTCAGATGACGAAAGTTGAGTTCGCGACAACTAGGAGACCTAACACACATGTTTTAATTGATTGTATCTCATAAATATCATCAGTTTAGCTACGATACCCCTAAACAAACAAAAACACTGTAAAAATGTGTTTAGGGGTATCATAGCTAAACTGATGATATTTATGAGATACTATCAATTAAAACATGTGTGTTAAGTCTTCTAGTTGTCGCGAACTCAACTTTTGTTGTCTGAAGAAGTGTAGATGAGCTGTAATGTGCAAAAAACACCAATAAAATTGAATTTCGCGCCGCAAGCGTGCGCATCCACCTTAAGATGATGTAGCCAGTAAGCTTTTTAAACTTATTTATATACAACTTGACTCCAAAGACCTCTATGATGTATGTTTATGACAGTAAATGACGAATTCGTAGAATTCGCAACATTAAAAACTGCGGTACTTTAGTGAAGACTACTTGTTTCTTAGAAAACAGCATGGCGGATAGGATAAAATGTTTTAATATGAAGTTTCGTTATGAACAGGAAGATACTAATTGTAAGTACCATCTCCTGTAAGATTCTTTAGGGTCTGTGGTATCCTTGATAATATCCATAAAAAAAGGATATATAAGTATATAACAAAAGAAGTAAGGTAGGTATATCCGAAATATTGACTAATTCCGAGGTTGACGACCTCTGTGGTGCTGCGGGCGAACGTTCGCCTGCGACGCAGGAGGTTGCGGGTTCGATTCCCGCATCGGAAGAAATATTTGTGTAATTTGCAGATATTTGTTCATGGTGTTCTGGGTATTTTCTATATATAATAAAAATATCTATCTATGTAATATATTGTATTAAGTACCTATATCAGTTATCTAGTACCCATAACACAAGCTCTGCTTAGCTTGGGGCTAGATAATGTTGTGTGGACTGTCCAGCATTATTTATTTATTATTTATTTATTTATTTTATTCAGTGGGAGCAAATAATGCATAGGACCAATAGGAGGTAGGGGGAGGTGCTGAATGGGAGATAGGAAATAGTATATTACTGCCACGGCTGGCAAAACAGACATTGATGGACGAACGTGATAAAGAAAGTGGGTGCACGCCATACGCTTTATTGCGGCTAAGGGTGGTACGTTTTTTTTTTACTACTAGTATGACGGAACAAGCAGATGGCCCACCTGATGTTAAGCGGTAACCTCTGCCTAAGAACAGTACATTACCTCATAGGTCACGTCCACCTAGGACGCACCCTATGTGGCATTGCACTGCGCCCGCCACCTGAGACATAAAGATGAAAAGTCTCATGTGCCTGTAATTTCACCGGCACCCTTACCCTTCAAACCGGAACACAGCAATGCGAGCACTACTGTTTTGCGGCAGAAATAGGTATGGTGGTAGTACTTCAAAAAATTGTATTGTAAAGAATTGTTAAATTCATTATAGGTAGGTACTCATCCACAACCCAGTTTGCATGCATAGGGTAACAGACTTTCGAAGTACACAGTCCCAGCATGTCCCCAAATTTCACTCATCATTTTATTACAGAATATTGAAATTTCCTAACAAGATTGTAAAACGTCATTACAATTATAGCGACACTGATTTAAATTTATCAATATTGGGACGATTTTACGCTCTTACATTCGCCGTGAAAATGATTACGGAATTTTAAGTTTAGTAATGAATAATTTATTTTTGTACAGATCTTTCGCCATGTTGATTGTTTTGTGAATGGAACGACGGGACTTGAGCTCAGGCGTTATTTAGTAAAGCCTTTTCTCCGAAAAGGTAGGCAGAGTCTAAATGGGCCTCTTTTCACCGTGGGTTAGCCATCGTGGAATATAGACGTGACAAGTGGTGAGCTTATCGCCGCCATTGCTTCCCACGACTGACGCGGCTAACGCTTTCTTCCAGTAATAACACATTCCATAAATAAGCTAGCAGCCAGGATAAATCTCAACCAACGAATTTTATCAACAAGTCCAGGAAATCCCTTAGTCGGCTTTTACGACATCCACGGGAGGAGACGGAGGGGTCTATTCTTGGGCCGAACACACCACGGCACTGGTGTTTAGTCTCTATTTCCTCCTGTAGTCTTTATTATATAGGGTAGTTTTTTTTTTTTTATTAAGACTACTAATATATACCCAAAGAAAATACATGCTTTTTCCCATAATTATATGCCAAGTATCAGTTGCTGCCAATGGGCATAAGGCTATTAGCAGTCAAAAATTTTAATATACATTTTTAATTCAGTTTGTTGGTGGTGGATAGCACCAAAAAACTGAATAAAAAATGGATAGTACTTTATCATGACTAAATAGCTTTCACACGAGAAAATGTTAAATGTTAAAATGATTAAGATTGATGTGATCAAGATGACTTCTATAGAAGAAGTTACCGTTTCGACATGGACAAATCATTTTTACCGACTAGAAAATAGTTTCATAAGATTCGTTTTAAATATCTATACAGAAATTGCAAAACGGCATTCATATTAATTAATCATCGTTCGTGCTTAGATCTAGATTTACTCAACTCGTTGCAAAGTATTCCGAAACTTGCCTAGGTAAGTACAGTCAGCGCATTATGTGCTATGTACAAAATAAACGGTTTAGGCTAAACGTGTAATTAAGACGATTATAGACTCAAACGACCCTGTGCATCTGGGTGGAGCATAGACAATCGGCATCCCGAGCCCGCATCACATGCCACGCATAACCAATAGCACAATATTCAGAATCAAAGAAAAAAAAACTTTATCCTATCTCATTTGTGTGTCAATTTTTACACACGTAAGGTGGATGGTAACTATTTGTACACAATTTTGTGGCTTAGACAAAACATTTCAATATGTTTTTAATAATAACATACAATCAAATAATAACTACTGACCTCTGAATTTAATAGAAAAAAGCGGCCAAGTGCGAGTCGGACTCGCCCATGAAGGGTTCCGTAGCAGCAAGTAACATAGTATAAAAGTTCTTGGATGGATTACTATTTACGACGTATTAAAAAAAAAACTACTAACTAGATCTCGTTCAAACCAATTTTCTTTGGAAGTTTACATGGTAATGTACATCATATTTTTTTTTTAGTTTTATCATTCTCTTATTTTAGAAGTTACGGGGGGGGAGACATACTTTTTACCACTTTGGAAGTGTCCCTCGCGCAAACTATTCAGTTTAGAAAAAAATGATATTAAAAACCTCAATATCATTTTTGCAGACCTATCCATAGATACCCCACACGTGTGGGTATGATGAAAAAAAGTTTTTTGAGTTTCAGTTCTAAGTAAGGGGAACCCCAAAAATGTGTTGTTTTTTTTCTATTTTTGTTTGAAAATCTTATTGTGGTTCACAGAATACATCTACTTACCAAGTTTCAACAGCATAGCTCTTATAGTTTCGGATAAAAGTGGCTGTGACATACACGGATAGACAGACAGACAGACAGACAGATATGACGAATCCATAAGGGTAAAGCCTTTTTAGGGTTCCGTAACAAAAATTACGGAACCCTAAAAAGGCTTTATAGATCAGAGACAGTTTAACTCTATAAAACATGTAGGTATCAAAGGGAACTTAATTTTAAACGTGTTTAACATACTTGTACTTTTAAAATGTTATTTATTAGTTTATGTATTCGGAATACGTCAGTTTATCGATCGCCGTTAAAAATCAAGAATAAGTTTTTCAATAGAAAAAATACCTGCCAATTAAATCCCAAGTATTATATCTCTAAGAGAGAGTGTCGTACAATAAACACAATGCGTTGCGTTTGCGTTACTTTCGTCTCTAACAACTATGGGCTCTACTTTATCTACAAATATAACTAAGTATGACGTGAGGCTTTTCTCTCCGACTGTACAATACTTGTAATGTTCCGGAGCCGTTTCCTTCGTTGCCCAATTTGTTTATCTTAGTACTTTTTAGTCTAAATTGCTTCACCGACGACGCTTCTATGAATCTTTCGTAGTTAGTTCTAAAAAACGGGTGATGTTGGCTGTTCCGCTTTTTAACAGAGTAAAACAACTAGCCTACCTAAAATAATTACCATATTTTTTGTAAGTTTGTTCCTATAACGAATGCATCTAAAGATTATTTTCTTTTTTCTTTAAGGTGCGTTAGGTTCTCAAATGTCTCTAGAATTTTAAAGTTTTTGATAAGAATCTTCATAGTTTTCTATGAAGAAAAAAATATATGATATTCTTGAGCTTTTTATCTAGTGAAATCAATAATTCAATACAATATTTAAATTACTTCACTCGATAAAAAAAAATAACAAAGATACCTCCTTTTTAAAATTGAAATGCTATTTTTAACTCACTTCTCTCACGTTTTAATTTTTGAAACATTTCATTACATGTTAGTTATTATTTAAGTTAGTGAATTCAATAACAAAATTAAACAAAACTTTGAACGACATTTTTATATAATTTTTTTATACATAAAAACACGGTATCAGAGTGTGCGCTCGCCTTCTTCGCCTCATACAAAAATGTTCGTTGAACCTATAGCGCCTTAAGACGTGGATATAAGCGGTAGATTAAAACGTTTGTTTCTCCTTAATCTTTATCGATAAATCTTAAAAACAATAAGTTAATTGCATCATCTTTTTGATTAAAAATTTCTAATAAACAATTTAAGCAAATGACTTTCCTTGAGTTTTAACACTGTCACTTTCTAACTTACCTGAACTTTAATGAGTTGGATAGTCACAGAATATAGATTCATCTTTTATAAAATTTCGGGGTAAATTGCACAATCAAGTAACTTAATATCAACCCTTGTAAACGACACAAGACAATAACTAATTTGGACTCATTTATTTTTAACCCCCGACGCAAAAACGACTTGGTTTTATAAGTTTGACGTGTCTGTGTGTGTGTGTGTGTGTGTGTGTGTGTTTGTCGCATCGTAGCTCCCGAACGGATGAACCGATTTCGTTTTTTTTATTTTTTATTTCCAAGGTGAATTTGTCGGGAGTGTTCTTAGCTATGTTTGATCAAAATCGGTTAAGCCGTTTCATTGCGTTGAGGGTTTATTAATTATTACAAAATTAATTACTTGTTCCGTCTTTATCCTCCTGGATCCTGGCTCGTTTTATCGCCTACCAACTTCTTTACATATTGATACTCGTATATAAATAAGGATCGAGACCTATGCGAATAACACCGCGGGGTGCAGCAGCAATGCGAAGACTTTTTATCCAATGTACCAGGCGAGCAGCAGAATGCAGGAGTAATTTGGTAACAGAATATCTAGAATACCAATGAAATGGGGGCGACAGTTTATCCAATGTACCAGGCGAGCAGCAGAATGTAGGAGTTTTCGAGCCCTATGCGGATAGCACTGCGGGGCGCAGCAGCAATGCGAAGATTTTTTATCCAATGTACCAGTCTAGCAGCAGAATGCAGGTGTAATTTGGTAACCGAATATCTGGAATACCGATAAAATGGGGCGACAGTTTATCCAATTTACCAGGCGAGCAGCAGAATGCAGGAGTGATTTGGTAACAGAATATCTAGAATACCAATGAAATGGGGGCGACAGTTTATCCAATGTACCAGGCGAGCAGCAGAATGTAGGAGTTTTCGAGCCCTATGCGGATAGCACTGCGGGGCGCAGCAGCAATGCGAAGATTTTTTATCCAATGTACCAGTCTAGCAGCAGAATGCAGGTGTAATTTGGTAACCGAATATCTGGAATACCGATGAAATGGGGGCGACTGTTTATCCAATGTACCAGGCGAGCAGCATAATGCAGGAGTAGTTTTGTTTGTTAGTCTTTCTTTTGATGAAATTTGGTAGGTATGCAGATCATACCTGCAACGCTAAAAAGTTATCAAATAATCGCGTCAAAAAAAAACAGATTTTTCTCTCTTCAGGATGTTCACCTCACGGAACCCATCATAGGTAATTAAATATTTATTTTAATAATCGGTTATTAATTTATAAAAATAACATTTTAACAATTTTCTAAATAACTATAACAAAAACTAATAAAACTCCAATTAAATTGTTAGTACAAGTTTTTTTCAAGCGATATTCTTAAACAAAACTAAAGGTACATTTACGTAGAAAGCTGTTCCCTCTTGGTCTTCCGCCTTGAGGTTCTAAGAAGAGCATTTATAATTTATATTGTGACTACCGTCCACCCGCGACTTTGTTCGCCTTTTACCAGGATAAAAGTAGCCTATAGCTCAATCCAAGTCACAATCTATCTATGTGCCAAATAACATCAAAATCAGTTCGGCGTGATTGAGTAACAAACATCCAAACATCGTAACATCCAAACATCCTAACATCCTATCATCGTAACATCCAAACATCGTAACATCCAAACATCGTAATATCCAAACATCGTAACATTCAAACATCGTAACATTGAGACATCGTAACATTCAAACATCGTAACATTCAAACATCGCCACCGTATTCCAGCGAGCAGCTGCTACCACTTCAGTCCTGGCTTGTGCCCGCAGACAGTCGGCGGCAGCCTGTTTTCTACTTGACTGTGACCTAAGTTTGTAATCGTGACTGGCCTGTCGGTGGTTTAGTGCCAGTTAATTGATACGTAATCATTGCATGGGTAATTACTTGTATTGATGTCAGAGAGCTCTGAGAACACAAGGGTTTGGCCTGTGCCGGTGGTTTATCAAAACTAATGGCGTATTGGGAGGTAAAAAACACTACGGGCCTATTTCTCGATGCTTACAAGCAAAAAATTAAGATCGTTTTGTTACGGTAACGTAGTTATTTTGTTATTATTGTAGGTATATATCCTGTCTTATACACCATTAAACGAGTAATATTTATTTCTAACCATGTTCTCGAAAACGGCTCTAACGATTTTGATGAAATTTTGCTATATGGGGACGAAAAATGGATCTAGCTAGGAATATTTTTTTTTATAAAAAAGTTTTTTTTTCACCATTTGCTTATCTGTATCATTCACAGAATAATGAATAGTTTGCCTATTCCTCGACGGAACGAAAAAATTCGAATTTCAAAAATTCAAATTGCAATGTTGGCTGAAGACGTACATTAAAGGTTGTTAAGGGTAGACACTTACTAAACACGATAAGGGTAGCGATACACTTAAAAAACACGATTTAAAAAAAACTAAATACAAGGAAACTTTGTTAACGAGGCGCCCGGCGCGCTACCGGTACACTCTTCAAAAACGTTAACATTGCAAAATAAAGAAAACCGTTCAAGACAATAGTACCGGTGGTAAGGTCACACCTATTTACGTAGAACCGTGCACCGGCCATTTTGGCGGTATATCGCACGAAGGCGGTTTTACGGTCAACACAAACTATGATGTAAATATGGCTTTACGGTTGCAATTCAATTAATCTTTGTTATAGGTTAACTGCATGTGTTGTAACCTTTATTTTACGAGTTATCTAACACAATTGAGCGAATTGTCTAAAAACGAACAGGCCCGATCAAGTGTGAATCGGTAAAGCGTGGAGAGAATTCCGTACAAGTAGGCTACCATAGTAACAGCAATTGAAATTATTAGTAGGTAAAAATAAGACAATGTTTTTTACAATTTTTTATCTTCATGGATATTTTCCATCTCCCTTGGGAATTTACGTTTTTCTGTAAAATATAGTAATTGCGTATTGTTTTCCAAGTTTTTGGCACAGTTTTTGGAGATAACGCAGGGATTGCTCTATTTCAGTTGTCAGCCCTCTTTTTAATCAGGGGTTAAATTGACACCTGCGCTGGCTTGTCGGCCGATAGAGGAGGCAAGTTAGCTGTGACGAAATCTTGGTAGCTTTCGTCTTGGTAGTTGTTCAGATGTCTCATGCAAGTTGCATGAGACATCGGTCGATAGGCCTTGTCTACTAGTTCAGTTCTTACCATTCTCATAAAGTATCTAATGTCCGTGGTGTGTCCGGCCCAAGAATAGACCCTTCCATCTCCTCCCGTAGTTGTTGTAAAACCCGACTAAGGGATTACCCGGACTTGTTTGTAAGATTCGTTGGTATAAGATTTGTCCTGGCTACTAGCTTATTAAGGAATGTGTTATTACTGGAAGAAAGTGTTGCCAGTCATGGGAAGCAATGGCAGCGATGAGCTCACCACTTTTCACGTCTATATCCCACGATGGTGCAACCCACGGTGAAAAGAGGCCCATTTAAGGATCTGCCTACCCTAATACGAACTACTCTACCCTTTCGGGGAAAAAGGCGCGTGTCTATGTACGTATGTGTATGTATCTAGTTATACAAGAATTATCGTTACATACTTGACGATTACATAGTATGACGTCAAATGATTTTGATATGTGCAGTCATCATGTTCTTGGAAGTCAGGGTCTGGAACTTGTTTAGCGTTACCTGGTGAGATCATGCAAGGCGAGGAAAAGGCAAGGGGCGTTTAGGACATTAATAATTAATTCAGTAAATGGTCATGTTATTGAACGTTAGGTTTTCAATATGATGAGGTGTACCTTATTCTAACTAGTTACGTAATATCAGGCGCAAACAAGATCCGCGGGGCGTAATTTTTTTAAAATCGTGTTTACTAAGTGTATCGCTACCCTTACAATCTTAAATGTTCCTCTTCAGCCAGTGTTGTCTATTTTAATTCAGAATAAGCCGGTTCGAAATTCTAATTCGTGCGCTCGGTGGCGGAATCGCTAACTATTCAATATTCTGTGACTGACACAAATTAGCAAATAACGTGAATGTAATACTTTTTTGTGTAAAATTGTGACCCAGCTAGATCGATTTTTCATCCAAAAAAAAACCCCCATTTAACAAATTTCATCGAAATCGTTGGAGCCGTTTTGGAGATCTCGAACCACATATACGTTTATTTAAGTATAAGTCACAGCTAACTGGTTCAAATAGCTGACTAGTGTGCGCTCGGTGGCGGAATCGCTAACTATTCAATATTCTGTGACTGACACAAATTAGCAAATAACGTGAATGTAATACTTTTTTGTGTAAAATTGTGACCCAGCTAGATCGATTTTTTATCCAAAAAAAACCCCCATTTAACAAATTTCATCGAAATCGTTGGAGCCGTTTTGGAGATCTCGAACCACATATACGTTTATTTAAGTATATGTCACAGCTAACTGGTTCAAATAGCTGACTAGTTGAACGGCTAGCTCGTTATTTGAACAACGGCACTCGACTACATGTCTAGTTTTGTAGTTGAATCATTTGGCTGCGACATATACATATACAAGTATTGGATTTATCATCAACAGCCTGTAGACGTTCACAACCAGACGAGCGCTCCGGGGCATTCCGGTTGGTGATCGCATTGTTGGTAAGTACTCTGGTGGATGATGCTGCCCCCTGGTGTAATCCCTTAGTCCAAGGGATGGGCAGCAGCATCCACCTGATTACTTAACATCCCATGATCCATCCATCGTATCTCCTCCCATGGATGTAGTAAAAGCAACAGCAGCAACACAATAATTCATAACTTCGTACTTTTTTTTATCTTTAGTCAAAATAGTTCCCATCGGCCAAATTGTGGTTAATTTAGCAGTAATTAGTGTGTGATTATGTTGTGGATAGATTAGTTGGTTCGATTCCGTGCCGAGGCCGTCTGAAATCACACGCCTATCACATTAGACATCACCTTATTAACTAAACATCACGTTTTGATGATGTTTTGCTTCCGTGTGCGTTATTAGCTGATATGTAAAGTTGGATAATCGATGGTTGTTACAATAAATGTGTTTTTGTGTTTGGAAGAAGCATCTTGATTCGATTTTCTAGCAAAACAAATTATCGACATTTCATTAACTCCAATAAGGAAAAATGGAAAAGAAGTTTTTTTAAAATGATTTTAATGTATACCTACAAACAAAGCCCTTTTAAAATGATACCCCACATAACCTGCAAAGGTTTTAATCAAATGTTAAAACAAATTAATGTAAGTTATTTTGTAATGTTATAAAACTATACAAGGAAACCTAGGAAAAGAATTAAAAAATCAAAATAGTTTGAAATGTACCTAGGTACCAACAAAGCCCTTTCATAATGATACTCCACTTGACTTGCTTGTATTAAATGACATTTTGTAATGTTAAATACAAGGAAACCTAGGAAAAGAAGTCAAAATTCAAAGTTTTGTATTATAACTACCAACAAAGCCCTTTCGTAATGATACTCCACTGATTTATTTTGATCATTTGTTTAATCAGAAATCTTTTCGGATTTCTTGACACTTCAAACACAAATATTCTTTAAACACGATTCCAAGATTTGATTACATTGTTTGTTAGTTACAAGTGAAGCTAATAAAAGCGTGTTAAGAATATTTGAAGATCGGCTAGCTTATTACGTATCTTGCAATAGCAATGCGATAGCAAGAATCGCGCGAGAATCGCGCGATCATCGCATCCAAATTGGAAATTCGTATTACGGATCGCTGATACGTAATACGAATATGCGATTTGAATGCGATAATCGCGCAATTATTGCTATCGCATTGCTATTGCAAGATACGTAATAAGCTAGCCGAGCTATTTTGAGAAAAATATATGTACATTAAAGAAAAATCTTAATTTAATCATAATTACGTACCGTTCGAGTCAATTAATACAATTGCATGGACTTCAGCAGCATTCGTCGAACTAAGTATTGCATTTCAAACATACCTGCAACAAACACACAAACATTAAATACGCAGAAGAAACAGCATGACGTCATACAGCTATGTATTCTACGAAAGGCATAATAGGCACGTTATTTACAAACAAATGTTTGCAAAAGCAAGGAAGGTCAGCCAAGCATGCATGCGAAGACTAGCTGACATAGATATGAGAGTATTCACTGCAGGTAGGTAGGTTTTAAGTTTATTAGTTGACGAAGCTTGCATAAAGAACACGAAAGTAAGGAGATTGGGGTAAATACATGAATTTAGGTTGTGTTTCTAAGTTAGTGGCATTTTCTAGCACACTTATGCAATGTTGAAGTAGGTTTGCAACTTTATAAAAATCTCCTCTACTTAAATCTATTTAATAATAATAATAATAATCATTGTCTAACCCCAAGCTAAGCAGAGCTTGTGTTATGGGTACTAGATAACTGATAATGTCATATTAGAAATATTAAATTCCTGAATATTTCCTAATAGAAATATGGTGTATAAAATAACACCATTTAGTCCCATCTCGAGGACTATTAAAACTACGACTATTAAAAATTCCTATCTGTCCCCTTTGAAAATAAATGTCATATTAGAAATATTAAATTCCTGAATATTTCCTAATAGAAATATATGGTGTATAAAATTACAGCATTTAGTCCCATCTCGAGGACTATTAAAACTACGACTATTAAACATTCCTATCTGTCCCCTTTGAAAATAAATGTCAAACTAAATATCCAATGATTAGCGCGCCAATCACATCAATTTAGATTCCAAGTACCTACATAGTAGAGTTCAGTTCTAGGCTGTACAGTTTACCGGTCCAAATAGCTATAGGTACCTACCTGAGGCGTCGCCCGCGCCGCAGACCGGCCCACAAACCACTTTCATCTACTCTACATACATAAACATAATACGTGTATACACATGCACCTGTTTGTATACATTTATGTAAAGTTTACCGTGTTTAAGTTTAAGACTGCGCTCCCGCCAGGCAGAAATCTTCATACAAAGAAAACGCCAGGCGCCGCTCGAAAAAGCGGTTTTTATTGAATATCTCGTGAAATATATATAATTTTAAAAAAAACCCGTGGGTGAACCCTCCATTTTATTGTATTAATTTTATTTATCCAATTTTTGACCCAATAATTTGTACCATATTGACAAACAATCGAATCTAGCCAAAAGTTAGAGGAAACTTTGTGGTTTTTTTTTCTCAATAAAATTTTGCACTATCGTGTTTCTGTCTGGGTGATTCCTCGGTATTATAATGTAGTATCCATGCATATTTTCAATTTGAATATTGTACTTGATTTAGCCAGTTACAAATCTAATCTAAGATAGGTATTTTTGCGTTATACCCCACCTTAAGTTTGCCGTGGTGTATCCAGCCTAAGAATAGACCCCTCCGTCTCCTCCCTTAGATGTCGTAAAAGCCGACTAAGGGATCACCCGGACTAGTTGATAGAATTCGTTGGTATAAGATTTGTCCTAGCTGCTAATAGCTTATTATGGAATGTGTTATTACTGGAAGAAAGCGTTAGCAGAGTCAGTCCTGGGAAGCAATGGCGGCGATGAGCTCACCACTTGTCACGTCTATATTCCACGATTGTGCGATAATTTGGTTACGGAACCCTAAAAATGTGTGTAATGCTTCTTGGACCCTCGACGTCAATTCCTACATTTGCCGTCCCAACAACATCTGTGTGTCGTACGACACTGGACAACGGCTAGTCCAGTGGGAGATCTTCTTTTTCAATGGAGGACATATTTCCAAGTGTTTTTCCCATATTAGGTAAAAGAAGGTATTTGCAAAACGTTAATCTTATTTGTTTTAACTACTTTCCAAGGCTAAACATCGGACATTATTCAATATTTAACTCTCATAATAAAGTTCGACAGTATCTCGAATAAGCAATTAAACTTTTATTAAGCTTAACAACAGTAATTAAAACACGTCTTAGATTCTAAACAACAATTAATCTTGACACTCTTGTTAATTAAAAAATCAATATCAAAGAAACGTAGACGTATAAATAACGAAACAGTCTGACTGTTTCTCTTTTTAGGGTTCCGTAGTCAAAGACAAGGAACCCTTATGGATTCGTCATGTCTGTATGTCTTCTAGCCGCTTCCATGGGAGTCTTCAAGTCCAAACTGTACCAATACTTTTTGTCATTGCAAAATGTCCAACAAAATTGAGCTTATGTTATTTATTGAATTATTTATATATATTATATTATGTTAGGTATTTATATAGCTAGTTATTTAGAGTAGGTATTTAGTTATGTTTATCATTTAATCTCAACCTATAATTAATTTTAATAGCACTACCACCCACTCTACATTACACAAAGGTTAGCTGGAAGAAAATGCTAATTAGCATTAAGTTCGCCTATGTACTGCTTTTTGTCTTGTGCAATAAAGAATTTTCTATCTATCTATCTATCTATCTATCTATGTCTGTCTGTCTGTCTGTCTGTCTGTCTGTCTGTCCGTGTATGTCACAGCCTTTTTTTTCCGAAACTATAAGAGCTATTCTGTGGAAACTTGGTAGGTAGATGTATTCTGTGAACCGCATTAAGATTTTTACACAAAAATTTAAAAAAAACAATTATTTTTAGGGTTCCGAAATTTTTTTTCGTCAAACCTATACGTGTGGTGTATCTATGGATAGGTCTTCAAAAATGATGTTGAGGTTTCTAATATCATTTTTTTCTAAACTGAATACTTTGCGCGAGGGACACGTCCAAAGTGGTAAAAAGTGTGTCCCCCCCGTAACTTCTAAAATAAGAGAATGATAAAACTAAAAAAATATATGATGTACATTACCCATCGATATATTGTAGTTCCTTTATCGAAGACATTACCATATAAACTTTCACTGAAAATTGGTTTGAACGAGATCTAGCTAGTAGTTTTTTATTTATGGGGTTCCCCATAATTAGAACAGAAACTCAAAAAATTTTTTTTCATCAAACCTATTCGTGTGGGGTATCTATGGATAGGTCTTCAAAAATGATATTGAGGTTTCTTATATAATTTTTTTCTAAACTGAATAGTTTGCGCGAGAGACACTTCCAAAGTGGTAAAAAGTGTGTCCCCCCCCCCCCCCCCCCCGAGCTGTGGAAACGGCTTTACCAATTTACATCAAACAAGAACCATCTTGCAAACACCATCTTTCATACAGAAAAACCACGTTGAAATCAGAGCATCCGTTCTGGAGATAAGATGCCACAGATAGATACACCTGTAAGTTCGCGTCTGGAGTCAAAAATGGTCAGGCGCTGTGATAAATTCCAGTGGGAAGCTAAGACATGGATAGACGTGTTGCTTTGCAATGTTTGATGATGTCGACGGCAAAGCGAAGTGTAGGAAAAGTAGTAAGAAGTCTGACCATATGGGATTTCTACAACTCCGACATTAAAAATGATAACTCATAAATACCTGTAAACATTAATCTTTCCCAGTACCAACAGTAGGCAGGTACTTAACGCCGGCTTTCTCTGCGCGGGCGCCATTGGAAAGTAAAAGCGGTATGGCGGGTGGCGGGCCATGTTGATCGCTATGATTCAATTACCTTTCGCCGACTGGATTGGATAACTGTTAGCTAATGTTTGACACTTGGATAACCGTGTTTGGAGAATAAATACCTAAATATTGACTAAAGTTAATTGTTCGTTCAGGATATTGCGATATGTAGAAACAACTTGGTTTGTCACAGCAAACAACTGATTCTATTAAGGTGAATGCTCACGTTTGCGGCGCGAGATTCAAATTTTTTGGTGGTTTTTGCCCTTTACAGGTCATCAACACTTCTTCAGATGACGAAAGTTGTGTTCGCGACAGCTAGGAGACCTAACACACATGTTTTAATTGATTGTATCTCATAAATATCATCAGTTTAGCTACGATACCCCTAAACAAACAAAAACACTGTAAAAATGTGTTTAGGGGTATCATAGCTAAACTGATGATATTTATGAGATACTATCAATAAAAACATGTGTGTTAAGTCTCCTAGTTGTCGCGAACTCAACTTTCGTTATCTGAAGAAGTGTTGATGAGCTGTAATTGGCAAAAAACACCAAAAAATTTGAATTTCGCGCCGCAAGCGTGCGCATCCACCTTAAAGACATAGGTACGAAAATTATAATAATTATCATCATCATCAGCCTACAGAAGTCCATAGCTGGACATTTCATGAATTAATGAAGGCAAAAGCCACGACGAACGCTCTTCAGCCGCCTCCATCCACCGACTTCTATAATGCCGTTGGTCCATCTCCCTCCCTCTTCTGCGTCATCCGGTTTGCTGTCGTCACTCGAGAACCGTCTATCAGTTCCGCGAGCTATATGGCTTTCCCATTGCCACTTCCACTTGCTGATTCTGAGAGCTATGTCGGTGATCTTGGTTACTCTACGGATCTCTTCATTTCGGATAAATTACTTAATGAATAACAAGTAATTAATTTTGTAAAAATAAAAAAACCCTCAATGCAATAAAACGGCTGCAACGAAAACCAAAATAAAATAAAAAAAAAAACAGTTCATCCGTTCAGGAGCTACGAGGCGACAGATAGACACACACACACACACACAGACACGTCAAACTTATAACACCCCGTCGTTTTTGCGTCGGGGGTTAAAAAAGCAGCGCAACACGTTTCAAAGTTTAACTTCACCGGTAGCCATACCCTTCAAACCGGAACACAGCAATGCGAGCACTACTGCTTTGCGGCAGAAATAGGTATGGAGATAGATCTTCCCTGGACGAACTCATATGCTTATGCCCTATGCTTTCTACGAGACGTAGTGGGACCTTTTCAAAGAACCCGCCCACACCTACCATGGTAACAGTTAACTAATTATACTTTTATTGTCAACAGAGTAAAGGACAAGAGGAATGCAGTCAATGCGAACCGGTACCTACCGGTCTGATAGACGTGGACCCGGCAGTGACGAGGTCTTACCACAAACTAGTTTGCGTATTGGCTATACGGCGATGACTTCTCTGATGTATTTACAACAGTTGGTAGAACAGATGGTAAAGAGTGAAAGTAAACATTGGGACAAAACTGAAAAGAAAAAGAAATGGGATCGGTGTATCGAAGCCGTTGATTTTTCGTTTTAAACGACATTATAAGTAATTTTCTTGCATCTGTTTCATTAATTTATCCTGGCCAGAGACAAGGTAAGTAAACTGTGGGGTTATTGCGCAACTCCACTGAACATCGGACGAACTTAAAATTTTACATTTAAATCCATGAATAAAGTACTACATGGATTGAGTGCTAAAATAGCATAGTGTTCCTTCTTACTCCTATCCTAGAAGATAGCTTGCTATCCTATGTTAGAGAGAAACAAATATATTGTCACACGACAGTCGTTTTTCCGTTCCGTACCCTGAATATTGGTACCATGCATGTACATCTTCCTAGATTGGTACCATGAATGTAATAGTAATTGGTACTAAGTTTGACATTTGACCTGGTACAAGTTACACAAATAAGAACAGATAGATATATTCTTCTCTCATTCCAACACATGAATACATTCATATAAAAGAATGAGAGTGGTATAATCGATACCGGTTCGTTTTTAGCCTTAGTTCCATGCTTTAGTCCTTCTTCTGAGTTTAAAACCCAGTCAGCTGTCATATTATCTAATCGATGTCGATTACCAGTTTGCTGCTCATTGCGCTGCGTGTTTTAGCTTTTTTTCCAAGAGCTGAATTATTTAAAAGACGCAGCGCAATGAATAGCAAACTGGATATTGAAATCGAACTTCAGTCTATTCCGCAATTTGGCCGGTGGACACTTTTCTGTCAGTTTCGTATCGGCAAATTTGAGCTGTCCCACTATGAGCCAGTATGTCAAACCCAGTAAATGAACAAATCTCATGGGTTTGACATTATTTGGTATTGTGTAGCGTATAGTATATAGTATAGTATAGTAACTAAAAAATCGAATAACTTTGTGGCCTGGCTACCAACCCAAAATAACAGACGTTTAAAAGGTTAACGAAAAAACAAGGTAAGGTTAAGGGGAAACCGTAGGATCAAAAATATAGAGTAGGACCTATACAAATTTCCTTAGTAGGTCTCAAATTTGTTTTTGGACGAGATATAATCGAGAATCCGTTTTCCAATGACGCAGTTTTAAGTAGGTATTCAATTGCCTTACTTATCTTAACTGTTATGCCTATCTTGGACGTCATTCAACATTTTGAGGACGAGATTTAATTTTACTCACCAATGGTTTTTCCAAATCTCCAGTAGGTATAGGAAGTGGAATCACTTGAGGTCAATATAACCTAAGTTACCATCTACTCTGAACATCCAACAAAAACTGTTCGTCAAAAATCATTTACAACAACTATTATGAAGAATCCATTAATCAAATATGCAAAAACTGTGAAATTCGTGACCGTAGACGAAGAGCGCTATTTATAACTACCTGCTTTAGTCACTACTAATTATGGTCCGTGATGAAGAAGGCAAAACTTAAACAAAATAGCAGCTAAGTTTTATTTTTTGTAAATGGCTTCTGAGTATTATTTGCCAACAATTTAGCCAATAACAAGTAATAATCAAGTTCAAGTAAAACCAACAACACACGACGGACAACACGGAAACAAAATCAAAATCATTATCATAGACATTTTAAGAGATCCAACTCGTACATGACTTAACTAGCAGATTTCGTTAAGAATCGTGGAAAATAAACGGAAATGCTTACGGAAAAAAACTCTACAAACAATAAAATTATGAATAAAATCGTTGCATGATTGATTGGATGAATGACGCACAGCCTAAACTGTAAGTCCTGGAGATAGGCCTATTTCTCGAAGCTTAAATGCTATAAAACATATGTATTTTATATGTTATTTTATGTTTTTTTTTTTTCACGTAAACAGATCACTCTTACCATGGCTCTCACGCATAGGCGTGTAACTTGTATCTTTTGAGAAATAGACCCCATGTTGAGGGTACATTCATTTTGAAGGCTTGTAAGTAATTCCGAAATTCACCCCCTAAGGGGAGTGCAGCGGGGTTTTGAAGTGTATATGTAAAAACCAAAGAATTTACACACGGGCAAAACATCAACGCAGACGATGTCACGGGCGTTCCACTATCATTTTATAAACGCAATTTAGTAGGTCAGAGCTATAAAATCATTAAGTAGAATCATCAAATTATAATCCATTAATATCCAATAAATCATTTAATTCATTAATCAAATCCGAGATGGACTAATTGACAGGCCACAATATATGCTTAGAGACTACAAGATTATCATGGTCGATGCATTTGGTTACAAGTACCTAATTAATTTAGTAAAAATTAAAAAAACCCTCAACACAATGAAACGGCTGAACCGATTTTCATCAAACATAGCTAAGAACACTTCCGACAAATTCACCTATAAAACAAACAAAAAAACTAAATCGGTTCACCCGTTCGGGAGCTAGGATCCCACAGAGAGACACACACTCAGACACACACACACACTGTCATACTTATAACACCCCGTCGTTTTTGCGTCGGGGCCCCGAATGCTGGGGTTAAAAATGAGTTTATACAATACTCGATTTGAATCTTCTGGATATAATCTAAGTAGCACCACAGAATAAATAATAGTACCAGTTAGCACAGTAAGAACTGACACTACTTTCTCAAGGTCTTCCTTGATTAGGCGTATAAGATCTAAGCTTTCTAAGTGTGTTTTGGTAAAAAAAACATCGTATCGTAAATTAACCATCTTGCTGTGATTCAGAACCACATTTTCAGCTTTTCATTTTCAGCCCCGGATAAAAGTATAAAAAATGATGATACTGATGATGGGGTATGTCTAAGCCATTTTTATGACATAAAAAATCTGCAAAATAATAAATTCATCGTCCACACTTCACAGTGAAGTATTTTCAAACATAATCCGTTGGTTGCCTCTTTATTTTCCGCCGAATAGCCTCGTTGATAAAATCTTCATCAAACAAACTTACCTCTGCCTTCAGGTACACCGTATTTTGTAACTATTAAGAGTGGTTTTTATTTGCATCTCTTCATTCCTATGTTTGTTCTTTGCGCGGACGCAATGCATAGATCTCTAGATTTTACTTCACTGCTTGTGTTTAGGAATTCTTTAATGATTGAAGATTGCAATTTATTTATAGTTGCTGAGGAATATTCTACCTTAAGCAAAAGGACTAAATTATAAAATACAATGGTATTTTATTTGTTAAAGAATATTCGCATAAACTGTACTGTAGGCACTGAAGTATAATGGAAATAGCATGAAGCATTTACTTACAGATCTCTTGATAAAACCCGGTAAGGTACCTAATATAGCATATATTTTTATAATGTGGAATATTACAAGATATAAACGTGTTTTGAAAATAAACTCAGTCTTTTCAAGAGTCATTTAAAAACTAAAATGATGTCAACGAATTCCCAGTAGGTACCCAATATAATCCGAAATGAAGAGATCCGTATTAGAATCAAGATAGCTCTAAGAATGACGAAGTTGAAGTGGCAATGGGCAAGCCATAAAGCTTGCAGAACGACAACCATTGGGGAATAAAGGTTTTCGAGTGGCGACCACAAACTGGACGACGCGACGCAGTAGGTAGAAGAAAGCCCCCCCTCTCGATGGACAGTGGTCGCAGGAAGTTGGCGGCTCAAGACCTTTCGTAATGGCATTCTGTGAGAGAGGCCTATGCCTGGCAGTGGACTTTTATAGGCTGATGATTATAGTCATGATGACCCAATATATATTTAAGGTTTCATTCAATGACTTTGAATGTCATTTTCATTCAAAATTATTCCATAATCAAAATATATGGAGAAGTATACAAAATCTTAGCATACATACGCTTAAAAAGAGCACCTAACATCACACTTTCGCTATATGCAAACTTTAACATGATGAATAATCACGTTTCAGGGAATCCTAGAGCCTAGTCCTAGGGAGTAAAGCATAACAAATCTAGCAAGCAACTATACGGGCGTGTGGTGTAAGCTATACAAATAGTATAGAAAAGCACGGAACGAATGGACAATTGAGACCCTCATTTTCCAGACAAAAATTTGTGTAGTGTACACTACACCCCCGTGTAGCATACACCACCCGCCCGAGTATTTGCTCGTTACATTGGACTTTGTGTGACTGTTGATTGTTAAGCATGTCACGAAAAATTGATAGTTTGTACATGCGTTAGCATCCTAGTAGTCTGTGGTTTGTACGCAACACACTATTCGTGGGTTAGGAACTTACGAATATCCTCAATATTCAGTTTCCTATATAGTAAAGTAATCAAAGTTAATTAGGGTCAAAAGTCATTCATCTGCAGGTGGGTCAAGGCGGTTGCAATGTCGTCCATTGTCTCCAATTTACCTCGTTAATTGTTTCAGAGACTGTTTACAAAAGGCTCTCAAGTATTTTTCCTCTGAGTTCAGACCTTCTCGGGTTATTCTTGTGGATAAACTCTAATTGTAATCGAGTATTTTTCCCTTACTATAATACTAGTGTCCACCCGCGCGGCTTCGCCTATATCTCAATCCAGGTCATAATCTATTCGTATACCAAATTACAATCAATTCAATTCGATCAGACGGGATTCGAACCCGCTACAGTCTCCTTGATACGGAGATGCATTTGACCGTTCCGCCACTGGCTGTCTCTACGGTGCTTTTTGGGATAATATTTAAATCTTTAGTATTTTCCTATAATTTTGGGAAACAAATAACCATTGAAATGCCAGTAGGACACCATTTAGTCAAGTTTTGTGGCCTACCGACTAAACTCAGCCTTGTAATAACTCGAAACATGTTTCGCAAGAAACAACTAGACCATATTATTTACGCATACGTGTTTGATAGATACGTACCTAGTTCGCTAATTACATTACCTACAGTCAGTAGCTGTTATGTAAAATCGTTACATCAATTTCGAAAAGCAGAATTTTATGTAGCAATTGGATTTGGTTCGGGAAATGCCATTTGTTTGCTTATGGCCAACTTAGCAAGCCGTGAACTAAAATTTTCTGTAGGAGATGAGCAATCGGTATCCCTTTCGTATAATAGTCAACTTGGCAATCGGGCCGCTTCTTAAACCATCCACTTCTTGGCCAGTATCTATAGTGGCCAGTATATATAGTAAAATGACGATTAACAGGTAATGATGTTCGACTTAAAAGAAAATGTTGCAATCTTTATTTTTGAGCGAACGATAAGAGGACCGATTGCGAGGATGACTAGTTGCTAAGTTGACCGATCAAGAAGTTGATTGATTGTGAAGTTTACCGATTACGAAGTCGTGAAAAATAGTGGACGGTTTGCTAAGTTGGCCATAAGCGAACAAATGGATATGCTTGTTGTGGTGTGATAACCAACAACTAGCGGTCACAAACAAACAACAAGCCTGAACTTCTTGGTCCAGTAAGTCATCAACCAACTGCTGGACGAGAACGCTATCTAGAATTAAGTTCGTCTGTGTACAATACTTTTTAAGATATGCAATAATTAATTTTCTATCTATCCATCTAACCAATAAGAGTTCCATCTTTGAGTGAAGCCTCGGACAACGATCAGACCATAATTCAAAAAAACCGGCCAAGTGCGAGTCGGACTCGCGCACGAAGGGTTCCGTATCTATAAAAACGGCAAAAAAATCACGTTAATTGTATGGGAGCCCCCCTTTAATATTTGTTTTATTTTAATTTTAATTATTTATTTTGAAAGTGAATATGTAACTAAATATTCTGTAAATATTTCAAACGTCTTCCTGTTGCGTTATCAATATCGAGCAAAAACAAGCAATAAAATCACGTTTGTTCTGAGGGAGTATATATACGTAAAAACCTCGTGGTTTTATCGGATCGGACAGGTAAATATAAGGGGGTCGGGGGGTTAGGTTACACTCTACTGGTAGCACAGAGACGGGCTGTCTCAATTCTCATTGGTGAAGACGTCATCTGGTTTTTAACCACGTAACCATCGGATCGAGCTCTGACTGAGCTCAGTAAAAAGTGAGATAAAAAACCAAAAAATATGCATTTGACTAATTGAAATTGTGTGATCTACGTGAACTCAAATAATATAACTACCCTGCACAATTAAACATGCATCTTTAGGGTTCCGTACCCAAAGGGTAAAACGGCATCCTATTACTAAGACTTCGCTGTCCGTCCGTCTCTCACCAGGCTGTATCTTATGAACCGTGGCAGTTAGACAGTTGAAATTTTCACAGATGACGTATTTCTGTTGCCGCTATAAAAACAAATACAAAAAAACAGAATAAAATCAATATTTAAGGGGGCTCCCATACAACAGACATGATTTTTTTGCCGTTTTTATAGATAATTGTACGGAACACTTGGCTGGTTTTTTACGTATGTTTGATTGTAACTCAATCTAGACTTAATTTTCACTAGAAACGGGATATTTACCATGATTTCCATACATAACCATGATAGTTTCAAAAGTTAATCTAGACTTAGTTAAACTGATTTCGATAAAATTTCGTACAAAGACAGATTATGACCTGGATCTACTTTTTATCGCGGTATCACGCGAGCAAAGACGTAAACGAATGCTATAAATAACTAATAAAACCTTATAACTTTTGAAGCTATCATGGTGATGTACATAATATCATATCGGGAACATTTCAAACTCAAAAATCATGGTAAATATCCCGTTTCTAGTGAAAATTAATAAAACCTTATTCTAAAGCACGAGCAAGCCCAACAACTTTAACGGAATTAGTAGGTACGTATCATACCAAATATCAAAAAATAGGTTAGGAAAAATGTAGCGGAAACTATGAATAGCCTGATTATAAATTGTGAATAAGTTAGCTCAATGTCATAAGAGGAGGCACACATAACACAAACCGGTTGCTCCTCCGACAAATTCTTTGAATAAAGTGGTTTGTTTACAAAACATACTGCGCAGTCGGCTATAGGCGAATAATAGGACCAATAACAACAATGATTAGATGTATCTAATTCTTATTGTTATAAATCTCAAAGCTGAGACTAAGAAAGAACCACTGGTTTTTTTTAAGCATAGACCCACGTTTGACCGCTATCTCACCTGTTGGTAAGTGACGATGCGGCCGACGATGGAGCACGAAGGTCTAGAAAGGTCTAGGTCTACGTCACTCAATATATGAGCGGAAGTTGAGTGTCGACGTAAGTGAAACACCCAAGAGCTCAAGATGATTTCCTTTATCTATAGATACATCCCGGAAAAAGGGAAACTGAAGTAACTGTCTTTTTAACGTCGAGAAGAGACAAGACTGTGTTTTAGAGGCGAAGGAGATAAAAAAAAAGGTATTTTTTTGGACCGTGTCTGCCCGTACATGGAGAGTTGTAGTGCCGGTACGGGCTCCATAACGTAGGTGCCTAATAAATGAAAACAATGCTACAAATAGTGTGAAAAGATTTACAAAGAGAAATGCTCAAACAAAACAAAACAAAAGAAAATTGCAGTATCACTTTGTTTTAGGTAACAAAATTGCACCAGCTGAGGTGCATTTCGAAGATATGGAGGACGTTTATTCAGTGGCCGAGGGGATTTAAGTAACTGAAATAAGACCTTCATCCATCTGCTATCAAAAGGTATGAAAATCATCATGTTTGTGACATTATCTCACATCAATAAACTTACGAAACAGACATGTTATTGTAGTACACTCTAAGCATGTTACGTCTCCGAGTGTTAATCAGCACATCAAAACGACTTCTTCAAACACTTACCTCCTTATAAACTTCTTCAAATAACTCCTTAAAATTACAAGCTGCCTTCAAGTTCGTCGCCCACAGCGCGTTTAAATAATAATACGAAATTAAACAGAGTCTGCTGAGGCCGAATTATTATGCGTAGGAGGTAAGTAGGTACTGATGCTTACCTAAGTTTAAGTACATATAGTAACTCAATGTCTGAATAACTTCATTCATAAACCAAGACTTTCGCAGTTTTAAATAATATGGAGCACATTCCCAAGAATTTGGTACTTACATATTTTAAAGATTTCAAGGATTTGAGGTTTATTTTAAGTAGGTAGATAATTTGGGAACATCTCTGGATGCAAGTTAAGCAGTACGTTGTGCGTACAGTACCTGCACACAGATAAAAATGTCTTATATACTTATTTATCACAAACAGTTCACATAATGCACACTGTAAAGAGCACTCTTACAATAATAGAATGTGTAAAATTACAAATTCACACAAGTTTGCACATCATTAGTAATAAAGCAAAACAGAGAACAACAAATTAAATTTTAAAAAATAACAAATTACAAGAAGTTTGTTCAAAAGTAACTAAAATAAAAACAAATGAATTTTATAATATCAAATTAACTAATAATGTTAAAGCTTTTAAAGTTGGTGTATTAAATTTCGTTAGAGGTATCATATCATATGTTTAACTACCTCTCATAGGTCCTTTAGGATCGTAGGGATTCAATAGTTGCAAGGTAGAGCAAGAAGACGCCATAACAAAAAAGAGCATAAACATGAAAATAACCTCAAACATTTATTCGCAAAAAGATTACGAGTAATGAGGACTGTTTAGTCCAGCCACTCAAAGAATTAGTGTAGTTTATCTAAGTAGCCTAGCCACTGATATCGTTGTCACCAGGATTGCCGGTAGGTATGAAACGCTCGCTACTCTAAACGAAGAATGTTGTTATCCAAACAATCTCTGGACGCATGAGTGAGTTCACTCTCGCCTCGCCACATACAAGACGTCTCACACGTCCAAAACGAACTGACAGTCAATGAACTTGGAGAAGAAAAACCTGAGCAATAAGTGCGACCCAAACATACCTACTCAGACTCACTACTAGACTCAGACAACAAGTCCGTACTTTAGAAACTTATGAAGCCTTAATAAATTGGAGCTAACCACTGGCAATCTATCAAGGTCTTAGTTACATTTTCACGATAAGTTGTGACTGTAATTTAAGAAGACTAATCACGGTCTCAGATGTTTGGTGACCTTTCTGAGGTTTTCCAGCTCAGATAATACAAGAATTCCAGGATTATGAATGAAATTTTCAGCAGTATATTATATAATATTAAGAGAAAATCACTATTTGTGCAACATTGCACTCATCGCAGTTATTCCTACTTAGATGCAGGGAATTTCCTTCAAAATGAAAACCTTGACTGTGCCATGGCTCCACCTCTGCCCTAAAAGTTATGTGTTCAATTTAGACTTACCAAAGTACATGGAGTGTGTGTGTGTGTGTGTGTACTGAATCTCGACAATCGAAACGGATGGGTGGATCGGAATGTCAGCGCTCGCGCCGTGATTTCATACAATTCATACAAATGAATTGATCAGCTCACGTTCATGTACACATTGTACACTGTCATTAGTATGGGTGTGTGAATGTTGGTGATTATTTAGCTTTGGAAGGTACATTGTCCTATTTAGTTTTTGCTTTGACTAAAAATACACACAAATTGAGAACCTCCTCCTTTTTTTGGATTCGGTTAAAAATGGTTTTTGTATACGTACCTATTAGCTTAGATAATAATCAAAGACTTTTTTTTATTTTTTATTTATACTACTTGAGTGACGGATCATATTATGGCCCATGAACAGTGTATTACCTCATAGGTCACGTCTACCTAGGACGCGCCCTATGTGGCATTGCACTGCGCCCGTCACCCTGAAACATACAAAAGATGAAAAGTCTCATGTGCCTGTAATTTCACCGGCACCTTTACCCTTCAAACCGGAACACAGCAATGCGAGCACTACTGCTTTGCGGCAGAAATAGATAATATGGTGCTGTTAAATATAGACAATTCACACAACTGTTAACGAATGTAGGTAAGTACTGTTAACAATTGGTGTCAGTCTGACACCAATTGTAGGTACTTTTGGATAAAGCCAGGTTTAAACTAGACATAACAATTGCCTCTTGAAAAGCAGTGAAAATCGGTCCATCAATCCCACTAATATCATAAATGTCAAAGTTACGATGTTGGATGTTTGTTACTCAATCACACCGAAACGGCTGAACTGATTTCGATTAAATTTGGTACACTGTTAGATTATGAACTGGATTGAGCAAAAAAGGACACCGAAGCCGCGGGCAAACACTAGTCACTCATAAATTTCGAATAGCAACAGTACCTACCTTTATTTTCACACCTGACAAACCTTTCATTCGACGTGTCTAATTGTATGATTAACAGTAAGTATTTGCCTCAAAAAATAAACAAACACCGTATACTTTATGTAACTGTTGATTGTTGAACGTATTGATATCATTGGAAGAAAAACTTGATTCTCAACTCTATAGCAATGAGCTTAAGAGCGTAATAGGTACCTAGGTAAATATGAAACTAGGTGGGAACAACTACAATGCGTTCCGCTTGCAAGCTTCGTTTATGGCCAGGAATATGTTAGTCATGTTACGCAAACACTGAAAACCGTGATAATAAACCATAACTTGGACAAAATAAGGAGTAGAATAGCTTGGTGAGGCAGCTAGGAAGGTTTACCAGCTTTAGCGAAATTGTGGCTAGGTTCACCTAGCCAGAAGAGTAGGTACTTGTTTTAGTTGTCCTAGTGTGGGAACGGGACTATATAATATACTAGCGACTCGCCCCGGCTTCGCACGGGTAGTCCCCGGTGACCCCCCCCCCCCCCTCCTACCCCCCCCCCCCTCCTACCCCTCCCCCCAATGTCAATCTCCTGGTTCTGCTGCTACCTCCCCACGAATTTTCAGCCAAATCGGTTCAGCCGTTCTTGAGTTGTAAGTGGTGTAACTAACACGACTTTGTTTTATATATATAGATAGATAGATAGATGAGTGAGTGTATGTGACTGTTGGGTGTTGCGTAAGAAAACATAATTACAAATGGAGTGACCATTCCACAATTCTAATATCCCACAACTTTTGCATTTTGTGGTGCACTTTACAAACTAGTAATAAATTTTGTAAAAATTAAAAAAACCCTCAACGCAATGAAACGGCTGAACCGATTTTGATCAAACATAGCTAAGAACACTCCCGACAAATTCACCTTTCAAACATAAAAAATATCGAAATCGGTTCATCCGTTCGGGAGCTACGATGCAACAGACAGACACACACACACACACACACAGACACGTCAAACTTATAACACTCCGCCGTTTTTGCGTCGGGGGTTTTAAAAAACTATCACACCTATAGATTTGTAATTTACCATAGTAAATAAATAATAAATTTAATAAATTATGCTGGACAGTTCACACAACATTATCTAGCCCCAAGCTAAGCAGACTAAATATGTTAAGGGTACTAAATAACTGATATAATTAATACAATATAATATCACATAGATAGATATTTTTTAATATACATAGAAAATACCCAGAACACCCTGAACAAATATCTACAGATCGTACAAATATTTGTTCCGAGGCGGGAATCGAACCCGCAACCTCCTGCGTCGCAGGCAAAACTTCATCCGACGCGCCACAGAGGTCGTCATAGTAATTAAAATTAAAGTGTACAAAAGTTAAAAAAAATATTGCGAACCCTCAAGCTGTGCTTTTTGTTAGTGTGTAAGTAACCCTTACCTATGATATCCCTATCCTACCAACGTGGAAATAATTTGGAACAAGTCCAGCTATGTTTCACTTCGAAGTCCTCAAAATTAAAGCAGTGCGAGTTTTGCAACCAGTTTCAATTACAATCGTCGTGTTGTAACATCCTCCGCATGGGCCTGCGCCGCGCCGGAATAGCGGTAATTACCCCGGTGTGGTAACCGTTTAGGAGTGCCCGATGAAAGGCTTAAAGGACATTGAGTGTTTGACCATGGCTTTGTGTAAAAGCCACATATCTAAATTACATTATTTTATGTAGTGTTTTACATACATACATACATAAATTCACGCCTGTTTCCCGGATGGGTAGGCAGAGACCACGGATTTCCACTTGCTACGATCCTGACACACCTCTTTTGCTTCATTCACTCTCATCACATTCTTCATACATGCTCGTCGGTTAAGGGTACTCTTGACCTGGCCTTTTTCCAGAACGTCTCCGATCTGGTCTGAATACGTTCGCCGAGGTTTTCCCCTTCGCACTGTCCCATTCACGCTCGTCTTATGTACCCGTTTCGTCAATCTACTATCGTCCATCCTTTCTAAATGCCCAAACCATCTAAGCATACCTTTCTCAATCCTAGTCACTACGTCTTCTTTAATTTCACAACGCCCTCTTGTAACACTACCTCATTCTATCTCTCAAAGTATTTAAGGTAGTCGATTGCACGTTCAAAACACGGAAAAATATTGAATTTGAAGAAGATTTGAAATGCATGAGTGAACCAATGAAGCACGAAGGTTCTGTTCACGCAGCTCGTAGTACTCCAAGTGAGACAATTTGTATTTTAAATAATAAATCAAAATCAAATCAAATATTAAATGCCATAGAATTTTGCAATCAAGGATTTTTTTTGGATTTTGCTATGTATTCGTCCGCTACTAGATCCACAATATAACTTGTGAAACTATCATGGTTATGTACATACTTTTCACTAGAAACGGGATATTTACCATGCTTCTTGTGTTTTGTTTGTTCCCGATATTTCGGCACAGTTGCATGCGCCATGATCACGGGAGAACTAACTAAGGTCTTTGCTTTTCTTTGTTCACTCTTTTATTACGATCGATACCATAGGTATCGTTAGAATCATGGTAGGTAAATATCCCGTTTCTAGTGAAAAGAAGATCCACAATATTCGGTTTCAACTACCTCTGTGGCGCGGCGGGCAAGTAGCCAGCTGAGAGGTTGCGGGTTCGATTCCCACTTCAGGTGTTTTTTTTTGTATGGTCTGCAAATTTTTATTCCAGCTCTAGGTGTTGTGTTACCACGATACCCACGACACAGGGGACCCTACTGTCGAATCAGGACTATGGATGTGACTGTTGGGTGCATCGATGTAAATTTTATTTTACTTTGGTCGAAGGTTGGGTGTTATGTTATAATTCAGGGTAGTTTCAGCGGGGGCTATCTTGGCTTTACTAGGTTTCGTTTTTATATACGCATGCGGTACTCTGCGCAGCAAAGGCCGGTGAAAACGCTCCCATGCCATGCACAACGCTCCGTATTGTTCGAAGGAAATTCCGTTTCTATTGTGTTGTCTGTTAGGATGTGTGTGTACGTGTGTATTGTAGGTATAAGCGTTTACAATTTTAGATGGTATACTTTTCTGTTTCTTTGCCTCCAAGCAAATAATCAAAAAAGGAAGGTAAAGAAGTACTTTTTCTGATATAGTCTCAAGCTCAGTGTTCGACTAGGTGCTTAGGTATAGTTAGCAGATTATATTTTGTTGTTGGACAATTTCGTCTAAATCTAGCAAAACTTATTACGTTGTACTTACGTACAACACATAAACAGATAGTAGGTAAGTACTACCTACCAATACATAAATAATCGTGGCAGTAATACCCTTTAATACCTACCTTACAGTAAACGCAACCATAAAACACGTTGCTTCAGATAGCAAGTAGGTAATTCAACATAGTTTTATTTAAACCTGCAGGCCTACATGAGCTCTTATTCCCATTCAGTTCAAAAACTATTCAGTAAATAATATCAATTGTTCCCATATACATTTATTATAAAGAATAATACAACTAATACAAGGTATGTAAAAAATACATATGAAACAATGTGCTACCTGATCTAATGGTAGCTCAACTGATCCAAATCGCTACCAGACGGAAGCGTCCCTAAGATGCTGACTGCATTGCCACGCTGAATGATAATACTAATGCGTTGAGCCAGATAAGAGCCAGCTCTCGGATCACGTGTCCCAGTTGTTCCATGTAGCTAGTTCCACATGGAACAACTGAAACCCTTAACATATATTTTTTTTTTTTTTTTTTATACTACTTGATTGACGGAACAAGCAAGAGGCCCACCTGATGTTAAGCGGTAACCTCTGCCTATGAACAGTGCATTACTTCATAGGTCACGTCCACCTAGGACGCAACCTATGTGGCATTGCACTGCGCCCGCCACCCTGAGACATAGATGAAAAGTCTCATGTGCCTGTAATTTCACCGGCACCCTTACCCTTCAAACCGGAACACAGCAATGCGAGCACTACTGCTTTGCGGCAGAAATAGGTATGGTGGTAGTACTTCCCCGGACGAACTCTTTCACAAAAAAGCTCTACTACTATTTATCAGCTCGTCGTTAATGTTCACCATCGTTGAATAACTTTAATCGCAGAAGTCCATAGACCTTCTGCGATTGTGACTTTAAATATAGAGCGAACATCACGAAACTGATATTTTGTACTGAATAGTTTATGAACTGTTTTTTTTTTATACAATGACGGGTCAAGCAGATGGCCCACCTGATGTTAAGTGGTAGGTACCCTCTGCCTATGAACAGTGCATTACCTAATAGGTCACGTCCACCTAGGACTCACCCTATATGGCATTGCACTGCGCCCGCCACCCTGAGACATAAAGATGAAAAGTCTCATGTGCCTGTAATTTCACCGGCACCCTTACCCTTCAAACCGGAACACAGCAATGTAAGCACTACTGCTTTGCGGCCGAAATAGGTATCGTGGTAGTACTTCCCCGGGCGAACTCTTTCACAAAGTAGCAGAGGTAGGCAGAGGTTACCGCTTAACATCAGCTGGGCCAATCTGCTTGTTCCTTCATTAAAGTAGTATACAAAAAAACCCTACTACTAAAAGTAAGAGATCATAATATGACTGCTGAACCCCGAATATAACGTGACGTGTAGGTACTTCTTTACATACCTTGAGCCTTGAGGATATCTCTTCAATTAAAACAAAACACAAAAAAAGCGGACAAGTGCGAGTCGGACTCGCCCATTAAGGGTTCCGTAGCAGCAAGTAACATAATATAAAAGTCTTGTAGTTCGTTGTAACTTTGATCGATGTTTTAATAATAGTGTATTAAAAAAAACAGCTTGCTAGATCTCGTTCAAACCAATTTTCTTTGAAAGTTTACATGGTAATGAACATCATATTTTTTTTAGTTTTATCGTTCTCTTATTTTGGAAGTTACGGGGGTTAAGTTTTTGTGTTACACACATTTTTACACTTTGGAAGTGTCTCTCGCGTAAACTATTCAGTTTAGAACAAAATTATATTAGAAACCTCAATATCATTTTTGAAGAACTATCCATAGATATACCACACGTAAGAGGTTTGATGAAAAAAAAATTGAGTTTCAGTTCTAAGTTATTTTATTATTATTTTATTTTTATTTACCCCAATTTATTTTAGTTTTTTTCTATTTTTATGTGATAATCTTAATGCGGTTCACAGAATACATCCACTTACCAAGTTTCAACAACCTAGCTCTTATAGTTTCGGAATAAAGTGGCTGTGACATACACGGACGGACAGACAGACAGACAGACAGACATGGCGAATCTATAAGGGTTCCTTGTCTTGTTGACTACGGAACCCTAAAAACAGTTTATTAAATTTAATTCATAAATTAAACAAGATGGTAATGAGTACATCTATGATGAACAGATCGATGTGAAAAGTCATAGTCAAGAAACTGTTGCAACATCTATGCAACTTTTGTGAAAATATAAGCACGATTTTCGACGTGATGGGTGGAGGTCGTTTTTCCGTTTGTACTGTATTGCGTACCTACCGTTTTCAATGGCTTGTCGATTGGATTGTTACAACCATGTGGCAATTATTATAATGGTTTTGATCGAACGCTGATGGACAATAGAAACCCATGACGTTTACAAGGTGTTCATGGCAACAGTTTGGACACCGATTGCAATTTTGAAGATGACTTTGGAGCACTTGGGAAATTGAAGCCGCCAGCCGCAAGCTTATAAAGGTTGATGAAACGACATCAGTAACAATGGTGCTCTTATGGAGTTTCGAGATTGCGCCATGTTTTTTTATAATCTGACCGCGAAGCAAGGCAATCTGGCTCATTCAGCCGCAATATCGACATACACCACGTTTGTGATAAGTTCATGACTTTATGAAGCATTTATGTGATCAAGTTCGCCTTGTGCAAGGGCAGCTTTAGCACTCGGCGGTCGACAATTATTGGTTTTGAACTTGGCATTTCTTTTTCGAGAACATTGCTGAGCTAACCCTTTCATAAACTCGTTATTTTTCGCATATTTAAAGTAAGTTTGTTCTATGTTACATACTCCGCGCTGACAAGACCCTAAAGCTGTGAGACATACCTACGATTGTTATTATTAGTTAACCCAAAATTAAGTGGAAAAAAACATCGATAAAAACAACTGTGCTATTTAAGTTTGTAACTTGGTATAATGCGCCAAATGTAAAAATAACGCTGGCGGTCAAGCTTCTTCAGTCGTTCCAGCGTTCTTTTAACATGTTTTTTTTTTTTTTTTTTTTCTATAGCGAGAAAATGCTCAAAATCATCGACTAAAGCTCCGGAGGCGCAAAACGCGACGATGGCGCTATCACAGAAGAATCACGGAAAAATAGAGCTATACCTAAAAACAGACCCCTCCATCTTCCCCCGTGGATTTTATAAAAGCTGACTAAGTGATTACACCAGGGGATGGGCAGCAGTATCCACCAGAGTACCTACTTAACACCTATACTGCGATCACCAATCTGCCTGCCAAGCGTCACAAGCGTGGTAGGTAATTATGGCAAATCCCCCCATTGCGTTCTATGGGAGAGGCCTCGTCCAACAAAGGACATCTAGAGGCTGCTGATGATGAAGCCTATAGGTACCTACACACACACTACCCACTACTATTAGTTCAGGCTACAAAATATTTCGCAATCGTATTTACATTACCCAGTAACGCACCGCAGCCTGCACAATGCGTGCCCGTAACCACAGAAGCAAAAGGCGTAACGTGAGAAACGCTGCAATTGTTACGTTGCTACGATTTACCGTGGCGAGGTAAGTTATAATTGACTCAAATTGGAATCAAAGACAAGATGTGTATACGTATGCATAAAATCTGATAAGTTTTTAAATTAGGTTAATTAGTTGGTTAAATTAGGCTAGTTTTTTTCCAAATGTTTGTGCGCCGAAAGGCAAAATCTAGCGATCTAACTATAAATAAATACACCTAACACTATGTACCTAGATTTACAGACAATAAATGAATTATAAATTATTATGAATTTAGTTTTTTTTTTTAAGGGAACAACTCCTTTTACGTTCCCATTGCAAAATGAAAAGCTGGCAGTCACGGGCCGCCCGGCTGATGTGAAACATCTAATATGATCATTCATAATAGAATGGCATGACAGCGTCAATAGATGTTTCACATCAAAAATAAATTTAATTAATTACAAATTGAGTCTGAGTAAAACAGGTCTATTTGTTTTAAACTGTGTAAAAGTTGGTGTTCTGCGTTTTTTTTTATGTGTAACATCTTTTGACGCCCCTACTGGCAATAAAACCGACTCGTACCTATACCGGTCCGTGACAGCAAACGCAGCAAACGGCAAGAAAGCTTGACAGCGTAGTAAGTTGTCAACGCGTCGCGCTTGATTTGGTATCAAGAGTAATATCAGATCAGTTAGATTAAGAGTCTACTTGGTGAAATGGTAAGACCAATTGTAAAAACGGTTCAGTATTTCTCTCATGAAAAAATGTGATTTTAAGTCAAATAAACAGTGTTCAAAATATTGTGTTGTCAAGTCCCCATTATCAACGAGCCTAAATCATGTAATATTTGATGACAGGAAGATAACATGGGATAGTTGAGGGTAGATTACGATGAATAAAGATGCGGTCAGAAATCTACCTTAACAAAACATCTACTTTTCCACGAACAGCACCAAGCTAAAATATTGATAAGTAGGTGTTATGTTTGGAATATAAATGGTGCTATTCAAATAGGTACTCCTCAGATTGGAGCTCTTCGTCTGAATTACTGATGGTTGGAGCGAAATGAATAGGATAACGCTAAATATAAAAGAGAGGAGAACCTTGTGACAACCCTACCACGACGCATGGCTTCAGAGAAGGTGGAGACAGTTTCTTAGACCGCTGTAAAAACAACGCCAGTAAGTTCAGACATTTTAGATAGAAGCACAGATAAAAAAATACTATACTAATAGAAGTTAGGTACTACTTCAAATGAAGCAATATAATTTGTTGTCGTCTGAATTGGTCCTTAGAGTTAGCCAACCTCAAAACAAAATTAAACTTAGCTTAATTTAACTGAAGAATGAGCCGCGCATAATAAGCCCCAGAATAAACAGTAGACACTATGCAAATTATTAAGCTTTAGTTTAAGCGTAGGTCGGATTACGACACTGTTGGTAAACACCTGACTATTTGACCACCGAACTATTTGATACTTGAATGGCATCCGTCTAACCGAACTGCGCACATTCACTATGGAGGCTGTGGAGTTTAAGGCACGGAATATAGAGTTACAGGTAATACAGGTACCTAGTGTAGGTAGGTACCTATGTAGTGCTACTGACGAGTTTTGAAGACAGCGTTTGTACTGTACGTATTGTAGTGTGCGTAGGTGATTTCATCATCATCCTACTGACATAGGTATTCTGATCCAACCACGAGTATAATTCATCAATGATTTTTGCCAAAGCCTGGACTTGTTTGTAAGATTCGATGGTATAAGATTTGTCATGGCTGCTAGCTTACATTATTCCTGGATGAAAGCGTTAGCAGAGTCAGTCGTGGGAAGCAATGGCGGCGATGAGCTCACCACTTGTCACGTCTATATCCCACGATCGTGCAACCAACTGTGAAAAGAGGCCCATTTGAGGCTCTGCCTACCCTTTCGGGGGAAAGGCGTGTGTATATCATCCTCATAAGAGGCAGTAGTGGTATTTGTACAGAGGATTCGTCCATCATGTCACTGGTTCTGTAAAATTGAACGAGCGAGCGAAGCGATAATTTTTTTAACCGAGCGAGCGAAGCGTCTCTTCTTCAGTTCAAGCATCACTCCTCTACATGTCGTATTTTACTGGATGGAAAAGTTATCTGGATGAAACTTGGTATACGAGTTCTAAAATTTCAGTGTTTTTTTATCCTCGGCGATTTTTTATTGGAGCGGTATTCCCTCAAAAAGGGGGGAAGTTTGCTGCAGCGTGGCGTCATTTACCGACCAATTTTGATAATATTTGGCAGAAAAATTCGGTAATAAATTCTTAACAAGAATTTCGAGTATGAGCAAAATCAGTCAATAATTTGTCTAGACATACAAAGTTTTTTTTTTCAGGGCAACAAATATAACAAATATTTTGAGGTAATACTTGTACTAATATTTATTCTGTGGTAATACCCTTATGTATTGTCAAATATTATTTATAAAAAAAATGCTTTGCTCTTTGGGGATCTTTGTTTGATCATTATAAATAAAATAAATAAATAATGCTGGACAGTACACGCAACATTATCTAGCCCCAAGCTAAGCAGAGCTTGTGCTAGATAACTGATATACTTAATACAATACATTTGATAGATAGATATTTTTTATTATACATAGAAAATACCCAGAACCCCCTAAACGAATATCTGCAGATCGTACAAATACCTATTTGTTCCGAGGCGGGAATCGAACCCGCAACCTCCTGCGTCGCAGGCGAACCTTCGCACGCCGCCACAGAGGTCGTCGATACGATGTAGATTGTGGCAATGATAAAGAAATTCATTGATTATTGAATCGATTTCTTTTCGATTTTCCACGATAAGAAAGTTGCGGTGAAATTGAATATCAACCGCAAATGGGTACAGTTCCTAGAAATAACTTTAGGGTAAGTAATCGAAATTACTTATATGGACTAAAATTTGGATGTTATTTTCGCTATTAATCCACTGTTTTCTTCGACCAAATATGATTTGCCGCAAATAATGACCAATATAAAAGCCAAAGCCAACAACAGTAATTTCACTGTAAAATTATACTTTGTTCGCCCATATTTGTGCAAATACGTTTGTATGAAAAAGCAACCACCTTAAATAGAAAACATGTTACCTAGTTCTCTTTAATAACTTGGTACCTAACAATAAAAAAAGCAAATAACGATAAACAAAGCAGATCGTCATTCGATACAATATAATGACGCCAAATGTCAACACATCTTGAACTGTAAACAAATGCCAATAGTCTCATACCTGGCAGATGACCCGCTTTACCCTCCTTCCTTTCACTGAGCTCGTCCTCCTCACATGTTCCCACTCGTACTAACACAAACACGCACAAACACACAAAAGTGATCCTCACTCGCATTTTCATTTTTACGTCACTGTAGAAAGGCCATTTTTATTAAATCGGTCACATTTTCGTCGATTGCAGTTACATTCAGTGACATGACACGGCGCACTGTATATAAAACACGTTCACTGTTTTCAATCACATAGCACTGGCAACATTAACAAAAAAATATAGAAATCGGTATGTTATTATCGGGTTCGAAATTCAAACGTTCGGAACACGCGCGTCGTTTACTCGTGGCGAATGTACTGGCTGGTGGTGGGTGGTGTTTGGTGGGAGATGGTCACCCCCACTATGCCGCAGGCTTTCGTTGTGCGTTATCGGTAGGTTTCTACAGCGCGTTACGATAAGCTATCACGCTGGTTATTGTGGTCAGTTAGATTAGAAGCAGTTGCTGTATGGATTGCTCTATTAATGTGGGAAATACTTTGTTTTGAAGATTACAAAATATTCTTCATAGAAATCACAAAAATCGTTTTGTACAAGTCGGGCCCAGGATTCCTTACTATGAAAAAACCGGCCAAGTGCGAGTCGGACTCGCGCACGAAGGGTTCCGTACCATTATCTATAAAAACGGCAAAAAAACACGTTTGTTGTATGGGAGCCCCCTTAAATATTTGTTTTATTTTAATTTAATTATTTAATTTTAAATAATGCGTGGCAATGCAGCCAGCAGCATCTTAGGGACGCTTCCGTCTGGTAGTGATTTGGATCAGTTGAGCTACCTTTAGATCGCTTGCAGCGGTCTTCAGGTAGCATAACTGTTTCATATGTATTTTGTGCATTCCTTGTATTATTCTTTCTGTAAATAAATGTTAATTATTTAATTTTAAAGTGAATATATATATATAACTAAATATTCTGTGAATATTTCAAGCGTCTTCCTGTTGCCGTTATCAATATCGAGCAAAAACGAGCAAATACATCACGTTTGTTGTATGGGAGCCCCCTTAAATATTTATTTTATTCTGTTTTTTAGTATTTGTTGTTATTGTGGCAACAGAAATACTCACATCATCTGTTAAAATTTCAAATGTCTAACTTTCACGGTTTATGAGATACAGCCTGGTGACAGACGGACAGACGGACAGACAGACAGACAGACAGACGGACAGCCGAGCCTTAGTAATAGGGTCCCATTTTACCCTTTGGGTACGGAACCCTAAAAAGTATTTTCTCAGCAGTTTATCTTTTTGGATGTGCCGATTCCAAATGGCGCATAGGTACCTACTGCCTACGCCATGTTTAAAAAGCGGCCAAGTGCGTGCCGGACCACACGCATTGTAGGATTCCGTAGTTGCCCATCACAATATGCTGACTTAGAAGAGGGCTTTCCTGTTTTACACAACTAACAACTTGATCAAGTAGTTTTTAATGGAAATTATACGAAATTTTCCTTTTTATTTCTCCTAGTTCATTTTGTAAGTTGTTCGACTATTACTTGTTAACTTGTAAAGCCTACTTAGCTGTGATAGAAGTGTGGGGAAAGGATTAATTGTACCTCACACGGGCTTCTTTCACGCACATGTATTAATTGTACCACACACGGGCTTCTTTCAAGCACATGTATTAATTGTACCTACCTCACACGGGCTTCTTTCAAGCACATGTATTAATTGTACCTCACACGGGCTTCTTTCAAGCACATGTATTAATTGTACCTCACACGGGCTTCTTTCAAGCACATGTATTAATTGTACCCCACACGGGCTTCTTTCAAGCACATGTATTAATTGTACCCCACACGGGCTTCTTTCAAGCACATGTATTAATTGTACCTCACACGGGCTTCTTTCAAGCACATGTATTAATTGTACCTCACACGGGCTTCTTTAAAGAACATGTATTAATTGTACCTCACACGGGCTTCTTTCAAGCACATGTATTAATTGTACCCCACACGGGCTTCTTTCAAGCACATGTATTAATTGTACCTCACACGGGCTTCTTTCAAGCGCATGTATTAATTGTACCCCACACGGGCTTCTTTCAAGCACATGTATTAATTGTACCTCACACGGGCTTCTTTCAAGCACATGTATTAATTGTACCTCACACGGGCTTCTTTCAAGCACATGTATTAATTGTACCTCACACGGGCTTCTTTCAAGCACATGTATTAATTGTACCTCACACGGGCTTCTTTCAAGCGCATGTCACATTCTTTGTTTCTAGGACAGCTTGCTTTTGGAGCATGTTGTATTTATTAGTTCATTTATTTTTAACCCCCGACGCAAAAACGACGGTGTGTTATAAGTTTGACGTGTCTGTGTGTGTCTGTCTATAGCCTCGTAGCTCCCGAACGGATGAATAGATTTAGTTTTTGTTTTTTTGTTTGATAGGTGAATTTGTCGCGAGTGTTCTTAGCTATGTTTGATCAATATCGGTTGAGCCGTTTCATTGCGTTGGGGTATTTATTAATTTTTACAAAATGAATTACTTGTATTTTATTTATTTGGATCACCAACGAGAGAAGCACGAATGTGCAAAAATATAAGTCTAAACTTTCTTCATTCCAGGATTCGAACCCATGACCTTAGGATGACTTGCCATCAAGTTGTCAAGGTGGCAAAATGCCACTGTACTCATATTGTGTTATGGCAGTGTGTTGTAGTTTGATTACTTTGACGACCTCAGTGGCCTGATGGAAGGTTGGCCTGCAACGCAGCAGGTTGCGGGTTCGATTCCCGCCTCGGAACAAATATTTGTACGATCTGCAGATATTTGTTCAGGGTGTTCTGGGTATTTTCTATGTATAATAAAAAATATCTATCTACGTAATAAGTATATCAGTTATCTAGTACCCACAAGACAAGCTCGGCTTAGCTTGGGGTTACATAATGTTGTTTGAACTGTCCAGCATTATTTAATTATTTATTTTATTTACATTCTAATTATAGCCTCAGATATGTTCAATACAGTTTTTTAAACAACTCCCTGATAATGAATAGAATACAATAGAATATAATTTTTTATTTTATATGTAAAAAAAAAAACAAATGTATGTGAAAGCCTTCCTTAATTTTTTTATTTTTATTTTTTTATACTTCTTCGATGATGGAACAAGCAAGAGGCCCACCTGATGTTAAGCGGTTACCTCTGCCTATGAACAGTGCATTACCACATAGGTCACGTCAACCTAGGACGCACCCTATGTGGCATTGCACTGCGCCCGCCACCCTGAGACAAAGATGAAAAGTCTCATGTGCCTGTAATTTCATCGGCACCCTTACCCTTCAATCCGGAACACAGCAATGCGAGCACTACTGCTTTGCGGAAGAAATAGGTATGGTGGTAGTACTTCCCCGGACGAACTCTTTCACAAAAAAGCTCTACTACTACTAAACATTATAGAGTTTGCTATTTTCACAGTCGCCACTATCAAAAAGAACCGTCAGTGTCTGGAGATCATTTCATTTATTTCCATTATAAGTTCACACCGTCACTTTATGTAAACAGTTGGAAATATGTCCTCTTTCCACAGGACTATCCACTTGTCCGGGGTCGTACGACCAACAGATGTTGTTGGGAGGTTCTGTATAAGGTCAGAATTATTAAGTTTCCGCAATGAGGAACTTTCGTGATTTATTGGTGATAGCGCCATCTCTTGGAAGTACGCTGCGTCACTTTGTGACAACATCTGCTTACGTTCTGAGTTCTTCAATGAAGTGACAGGTGTCACCACATCCATTATTTCAAAATATGTTGTTCCTTTTGCTTTCAACTAGTCCAGAGATCTGCATGAATGCACCAGGAAAGCTGCGGTGCGAGATGAGTGGCGAAGGATTGTGAAGCGAGCCACAGACCCTGAAGTGACAACCACGACCACTCTGCCAAGAGTGAACGACTAAGAAGAAGTCCGTGGATCACTCTTCTTACTCTGCGCTAAATGTTTGATCATGCGCGCAATGAGGAACTTTCATGATTTATTGGTGATAGCGCCATCTCTTGCAAGTACGCTGCGTCACTTTGTGACAACATCTGCTTACGTTCTTAGTTCTTCAATGAAGTGACAGGTGTCACCACATCCATTATTTCAAAATATGTAGTTCCTTTTCCTTTCAACTAGTCCAGAGATCACTCTTCTTACTCTGCACTAAATGTTTAATCATGCGCGCAATGAGGAACTTTCATGATTTATTGGTGATAGCGCCATCTCTTGGAAGTACGCTGCGTCACTTTGTGACAACATCTGCTTACGTTCTTAGTTCTTCAATGAAGTGACAGGTGTCACCACATCCATTATTTCAAAATATGTAGTTCCTTTTCCTTTCAACTAGTCCAGAGATCACTCTTCTTACTCTGCGCCAAATGTTTGATCATGCTCTTCAGTCTTTCAAGTTTCTTCCTCATCCGTTGTTTAGACTGCCACATCAGGTTGAGCCGCTTCTTGCGACTGTCAGCAATCACTTCCAGTCTCCGTACTTTGTACTTAAGCTCAATCACTTCTCTGGAGTCGTTGGGGTTGATGTCTATTGGGTTCAGTTCTGGTATTGTCGGCTGCTGTTCCTCAAATGGCTGTAATTGTATAACAGTATATAGTTTTAAATCATATATATTTAATCTATAATCAGTTATTGCCAGTAAAGACCTCTGTAGCTCGTCGAGCGAGTAGACGGCTGAGATACGAAAGGTTGGGGGTTCGATTCCCGCCGCGGGATATATCTTTGTATGATCTGCGAATATTTGTTCCAGGTCTGGGTGTTATGGTACCATGTTACTTGTAGTTCCTGATACCCATGACACAGGGAATCCTAGAGTGGGGACAGGACTATGTGTGTGACTGTTGTGATGTTATTTATTTAGCGATGATATATGGCTCTGAGAGGTGGCTGCTAACTATTGGCCGCATAGAAAATCTGTGAGGTTATAGAGAGCTTTGCTCGGAGTTTCAGTAAGTGATCTGTAGAAGAACCAAGATCACCGACAGAGCTCTCAAAATGGGCCATATAGCTCGCAGAACCGATAACCATTGGGAATAAAGGTGCTTGAGTGGCGACCAGAAACTGGACAAAGCAGAAGAGGAAAGGACCAATGATGGACCAACAAAATCAGAAGTCGCAGGAAGTCCGTGGATGGAGGCGGCGCAAGACCGTTCGTCGTGGCATCCAACAGTGGACTTCTGTAGGCCGATGATGATGATTTTAAATAGCGTTTACAAATGTTATTGAAGGCACAAACAAATGTAGGATTTTGAATCTACCTTTATTTTGCCACATAAGTTACTTCATAGTTACCATTTTATTTGCCTGGTTTTATTAAATACATACATACATACTTAGACACACGCCTTTTTCCCCGAAGCGGTAGGCAGAGCCACAATAGGCCTCTTTTCACAGTGGGTTGCACCATCGTGGAATATAGACGTGACAAGTGGTGAGCTCATCGCCGCCATTGCTTCCCACGACTGACTCAGCTAACGCTTTCTTTCAGTAATAACACATTCCATAATAAGCTACCAGCCAGGACAAATCTTATACCAACGAATCTTATCAACAAGTCCGGGTAATCCCTTAGTCGGCTTTTACGACATCCACGGGAGGAGACGGAGGGGTCTATTCTTAGGCCGGACACACCACAGCAATATTAAGGTTAATAAATACATACACATTTAAAAAAATGCCGCTTTGCCAATTTCTTAGTATAGTCACAGATAAAATAATACTATACTAGTAGCACAGATAAAAGAATACTATACTAGTACTAGTAGTATTGTTTTGTACACCACACATAAGTTTAATATGAACGATTTCAGAATTAGCAAGTACAAGTCTGTGGCAATGGGCAGGCCATATAGCTTGCAGAATGCAGAACCAACTATCAATCATCTTAGTAATCAGTGGATGAAGCAGAGGGGTCAACTTTTTGAAAAATTTATTTGATTGACTGATCAAGCAAAATGACAAACAACAAGAACATTTACGCTATTTTTTTTTTCTCGTGTATTGTTTGTAATTTTTACGTGACAATAAACAATTGAGGAATAACAACTGCAAACCAACACAGCAAAGGAAGGCATTCTTGATCTATGTGCCCATAATCCCTTTGTTTCAGGGTTGCAACAAATCGGTGGATAGAGGCAACTCAAGACTGTTTGTTGTGGCATTCTATCAAGGAGGCCTATGTCTAGCAGTGAATTTCTACAGGCTGGTGATGACGAAGGCCTGCTTGAACAGCAGGACAGTTCAGGGAGTGTGGCAACACTGCTGCCTTATCTAAAGCTTATAATAACTCTTCTTCATAAGTCATGGTCGCCCTGCTGCTTTAGGTATAGGCCGCGAAGACCCTTGGTAAGAGAACAAGTGTGGTGAAGGACTTACAGAAATATTAATAGTAGGAACGGCTTCTCCTGACAGTCGCCTGAGCCCTCTCTCCGTCAAGTAGAAGTTGTTGGCATCAAAGTGCTGGGAGCAGACAGCGCTCGAGGATGTTGATGCCCAATCATGCTCGCGGTTCACTGCTATCTCCCATCGTTTACGCCTATCCTTATCCCGAGGAAACCTGTAAAGCATTATCAGTTGCAGAATGAGATTATAGAATGTCAGTAGGTAACTATATGGTGTTATTATAAACTTAACAAATTATTCACTCTATTTATAAAATTTTGATCATGAAACTAGCTGTGCCGCCTACATTGAACTATTATTACTAGCATATACTAGTAACTCACTGGCACTCACTCACTAGCGTATATTCTCTGGCCGCCTACGACTTCGCTCGCATTAGAATAAACAAAAGGCGTAAAGCATTTAAATAAACGATACTAGGTACCTGTGAAATGTTATCCCATCTTTGTTCTTTGATATCTTGGCAGAGGTATTTTTGCACCATGAAACAGCACAAGTTACCATTCTTGATTTATGTATTTAATAGCTTACAGCTTACTATTACTAATTTACTATCAAAAATATACTAACGACTAAAGCCATGTACAAGTAACATGAAACAATGGAAAAAACCTTAATGTTTATTTATTATTAGAATAAAATCAAACAAAACAACTTTTCTATAATTTAAAAAAAGACTGCTATGATATGATAAACAATTTTCTCTATGATAATAACATAGAGAATTTTTTTATATATAGAAAGATAATAATAATGATTATAGCCACAAACAAACAGTGTACAGAGCAGAGTGTACTAATTTCCAATCAATGACTAAAGAAACCAATGGACTTGGCACGTTGGGACGTCACGCTTGTGCCCACTTGCGGCCGAGCGGTCATGTTTAGCGCTTGTTGTTATGACAGCTAGAGATTGAAAAAATACGAAAAATATCGATATTTTATGTACCTATCGATATTTTTTTGGAAAAGCGAAGTAGTTCATGATACCTTCCTAGCGAAGCAAGCGACTGGTTGAAACACATAGAGTGCGGGTTCAATTCCCGCTGTGTGATCATTATTGTTGCGAGCGTTCGCAAATAACATTTGGCTACCAGTCTGGAAGTTGGAGCCATGGTTAATGTAAATTCATTCAAATAACCATAACACAGTGGGGCCTGGGACTGTAAGTGAATATTGTGGGTGTAGAGTGGAATTCCAAATTAAATCAATCGTGCTGAGTAGTGTTTTACGCCAAGTAGGCGGCTGTTGCTTTACAAACCACAATTTGGGCCGCACGTTGAGTGCTGTTCCTATCTATGGCACGGGGCACCCAAGTGCCCGCTGCTTCGCTTTTACTTCTTAAGGAAAAGAGCTCTTGGATTCATCGGCTTTTCGATTCTTTTCGATCGATAATTGGCCCTACGTTCTGTCTACCTTCTCCCTAAAGCTAGGTTCATGGGTGTGGCGTGGCGTGCTAGAACGCAATCGGTTACGTTGACGCGCCACAACACAACACAACCTACTAATGTGAATCTAGTCATAGGTAATAAACGTAACTGATTGCGTTCTGGCGCGCCACACCACACACCGACACAATAATACTAACCTAGCTTAAGCGATAGTGAGGGGTTTTCACGGACGTTTCACAGGATGTTTATATCCTTGAAAATAGATGGCGCCAGCTCTGTACAAGCTAAAGTAGCTATGTCAAAATAAAGTGAAATGTCAACGTCAACAACGTATAGATATATTTTCATGATATTCACACAAAAGCACAGACAAGGTATTTATTATTTTGACAAGTATACTTGAGTCAGTGCCATCTATCGAGCCAAATCGAACTACTTTTTCGATTATTTGGTAATGAAAAGCCGTCATTGACCCTACGTTCTGTCAACCTGCTCCATAAGCGTGAAGACATGTACTACATAATATATATTTTTACAGCTTTATCGATAACAAAATATCAATTTACGGCCAGCACTATAACAATCCGCCATATTAGTTTCTAATGCAGTTTAGGTATACACGTTTTTTCTGTAGGTATGTCAAATCCATAGGATTATTTAGTCATTGATAATAGTCATTGCTTCCAATACTGTGATTGCCAAAAAAAGTGATTATAACTACCACAGCCTTAGGGCTGTTTCGCACTACGTCCAATCCCAATCCAATCCGCATCCGTAAAAATACGGTCCCGATTACCAACCAAAATACCTACGTATTTGCACTAGTTTACGCACTAGATCCGATTTCCGTCATCCGATTTCTGATCAAAAATAATATTAATAATAATATGATAAATATGAATAAAAAATAATAAATATAGTAAATAATATGATTTATAAATAGTTCTACGATAGCACTCTGAAACGTTTTAACACGGATTCGGATCGGATTGAGTTCGAACGTAGGGCGAAAATGCTCTAATAAATGATACGCCTCATTACATTTACAGCTCTTTCTTGAGCTGCGGGTAAGGGCATCTAACTGGCGCTATTTAACCTAGTTTCTTCGCTGGAAGACTTCCAGCCGGGCAATTGCGCAAAACTATTGAACTACACTGAACATCGGTAAAACTTCAAATTTGACTTTTCTGTCAGTTTCGTATTGTGAGGGGAGACCAAGTAAAAACGGGTAAGTTAAGGTTGGAAGCAAAAAAAATAGGTTCTTGATATTTATCAAACTATTAGCTGTAACCCGCGACTTCGTACGCGTAATATTATTTTATCCATTTATTATATTAGCCATGTGTGTGCGTAATAGCACAGACTATAGTATGTTTTTACACTGTGGTAATAGTATGTTCTAGTTGTTGTAGTAGTAGAACGTTTGGTTTTACACTTGTGGTATCCTACCTATCTAGATACTAATTGTAAGTTAACGCGCCTCCCCCGAACGTTTGCACATTGCCCGCAACCGTCACAAGAATAATTTCTTAACCAACATCCGATGGTCCCATGAAATACAGAGCTTTTTTGTTGTATATTAAAAGCCCATTTTGGACCCCTTAGAGAGCGAGTATCGGAAATTCCTGTATTAATGCACCCCTAGACTACAAAATGAACGTAACCTCCAAATTTCAGGTCTCTAGGACTAACGGTTTAGGCTGTGCGTTGATAGTCAGTCAGTCAGTCACTCAGTCAGTCAGTCAGTCAGTCACGCAACGATTTTATATATATTGATTAATATCACTATACTAGTTCGTTACTTATCGGACATGTATAAACCAAACACAAAGTTAAAATAAATGTTCATTATAAAAAAAACAATCAAAAACTGACCCCTTAGTTTTTTTTTTTTACAATGATAGACCTTTGTTTAACCACGATCTCACCTGCTGGTAAGTGACGATGCGGCCGAAGATGGAGCACAAAGGTCTAGAAGGCACCTATTCACTCTAGCCTTGAAGAGACCCAGATTATAGTTTTCAGGAAAGACAGACGACGGTAGTGTATTCCACTCCTTAGCAGTTCTCATTATAAAGGTAGAACTGAAACGTTTAGTACGAATAGAGGGTATACTAATGAGGTAAGGGTGGTACCGAGCCGTGCGCCTGCTCGTCCTATGATGAAAAGGAGATGGTGGGATCAGATCATGAAATTCCTGGGAGCATTCCCCGAAATGTAACCTATCGATCGAAAGGCACGCTACCTTACGGCGGTGCTCGAGACTCTGGATCTTAGTCTCCGCCATATGTTGCTCGCCAATAAGCCTGAAAGCTCTGCGTTCGATCGAGTCCAAGGCAGCAAGCTGGTGTTTGGCCGAGCCATCCCAAACGTGGCAGCAGTTCGATAAACCCGTTTTACCCTGAGGGGGTGCCTAAAGCGGGTAGGGCTTTTGGGTAAAGCGGGTAATGATTAAAATAGTAAGATTAAAACCATCATAATTCTTTGTTGTCAATTAACCTTGCAACCACGTGATCCATTGATGCAGTGAGACAGTCTGTGATTGCTCCACGCCTGGGCCCACCTTCTCCATATACATATTCAGTCTAGGGACAGCGGTGCGAAATTTAAAGAGATTACCCGATTTGGGCGGGGTACCCGTTTTTCCCTGGTCTCCCCTAACAACTAAATTTTTTAGATTCCACCTTGTACTAATATTTATTCTGTGACTATGAGCCAGATACTCTGACAGTAGGTTTGGAGTTACACAATAGCATGGCAGGTCACGGGAAATTACCCAGATGCCTTCTGGTATCAGAGGGCTGAGTCGCAGTTTTGCACACGATGACACCAATCGTCCGTCGTACTTACACTACGCTTACACCATACACCGGTGTGTGTGGGACATAAGTGAGTCTTAGTGGTTCAACACCGTCGTATACCACCCATCGTAGGGACACGATCGTATAACACCGGAAGACGCCAAAATTGGCTATGATATGTTGTCGAAATGAATTTAAAACTGATAAAAAGGTATTTGTCTATGGAATTTGATTGTTGAATGTGTCAGTTGTCACTGTAAAGATGTCAAAGTCAAATTGTATTTTCATTTTTGAAGTTGAAGTTGAAGTTGGTTTTCGCCATTATGAAGAAGAAGAAGGTGTAGTAGTCAAATTCAAGTGTTTTCATTAATTTCCAAACAAAGAAAGTATTCAAAGATTTATAAGTAACAAACCTCTTCGTGCAAACATGGATGCAACTCCGCAACACTAATAAACACAATGAACGCTGGGCACGGACCACGGGCTGCATACAGTCAAGAGCTGCCCTACCGGCTGGCTTGGCTTACCTACAACAACTGATACGTCGCCTGCTCAACTTTCAAAGAATAACCCTTCGCACCATCGTGGGTTCGTGGGGACACTCATAGGACACAGTCTCAACGCCTCTTCAACATCGGAGCCACATACAGCCCACTCTGCAGAGGGTGTCTGACCGAAGAAGAATCGGCTGCCCACTTAATCCTGGAATGTGTGGAAATAGCAGCTCAACGTAAACAAATCCTCAACAACCCGAGAAGCCTGCGAAGACCCCAGTAAACTTCTGTGCTTGTGGGGTGATTGTACCTTGTGATTTCAATGAATAAAATACTTTTGACTTACTTTGGTGGTAATTTCAATGACTGAATTTTTCGTATTGGGCAGGAGCGCATAACTTTCTAGTATCACTTATGATTTCCCCCCTAGTTTAGGCCATTGGGAGAAGTGTTGTTTTTTAAGAATATTTTTGGTAAACACATTCATATAAGGCCCGAAACCAAAAATCATTTAGATAAATCTATAAAATATAAATATAGATATATATATATATAGATCTAGTAAAGTCATGGTAGCAGCGACTTAGCTGACAAGTCCAAGAAATTAGATCTTGTTATTTACACAGGGTAACAGGACAGGTAAGTTGCCTATATTATTTCACTATGATCATAATCGCAGATACCTTAAACCTTACCGACCTTACCTTACTGAGACCATTAACTTTTTTCATCCGGTTCCTAAGAATAAAAATATTTTACTAGCTCGAATACAGGTAACTTATTTCTAAGAGGTGTTACAATACAATTATAACACCTCTTTCGCTAGCTTGCTTTTAAACATAAGAACATAAATAAATAAATAATGCTGGACAGTTCACACAACATTATCTAGCCCCAAGCTAAGCAGAGCTTGTGTTATGGGTACTAGATAACTGATATACTTAATGGCAAATCCATGAATTTGGTATTTTATTATAGACCCGTATGGCATTTACATTTATTATATATATTTCTCTTATAAGTCTGCAGTTTAAGTTTGGGTAAATAAAGTATAAATGGATTTCTAGGCTCAACATTTTTTACAACTAGGTAGGTATATCTGATTGCTATGAAGCAATCAGATAAAGTATTCTGGGTGTTGTTTCACAAGAATACACAATTCTCTTATGTACAGGTACATGCAAGCCAAGGGTAAGATAATTGTAGTCCTATATTCTCTTGATTTAGTTATGTATCTACCTATCAGCAATGAAACCACGTTTTGGACAACCAGATGTTTATTTTTATGCAAAGAATTTAGAATTTGTATGATATCTTATCCTCTACTAGTTGTATCCGTAGGGTTTGATGACTGATGTGAGGCTTACGGCCACCTTTTCTCCGGAGTCCTTCGTGATTTTCTGAAACAAGAAATACATACCTAAGTTATAAACATTGCTAAAGTAAAATTTTCTAGGAATGATTTTTGATTTTTTGATCTAACATGACTCCCAAGTACTTAGTTGAGGAGACTTTGTTAATTATGAGACAGTTACACTGGTCGTCATGTATGTTTTCATAATTATGTATCCGTATGTTGAAATCCCTTCCAGGTTGGGTTCTATTATATATTGTATAGCACATATAGTTAGTTTTTTGAGCATTAAGAGGAAACACCAAGGGCTAGAGAATTAAAAAATAGGTATTTGTAAAATCTATTGCTGTCGCGCAGACCTCAAACCTCCCCCCGCAAAGCGTGATAGAGACAACTGCAGCTTAGATCGACAATACCTATTAAAAGTACATAAAATCAACAATTCGTAGTCCCCTGATTCCTTCTCCAAAACTTAACCAATTTAACTATTTTTTTTATTAAAAATAAAAGAAAGTTTGAGCCGTGTTCCTATGTTTTTTTTTTTTATATAATCTAGTCAATTTTGTTTTCAGGGTGTTTGAACACAGCGGAAAATCTGACCATTTTTTTAGGTTTTTGAATGTTCATATCTCTTTTAATAATTAATTTATAAAAAAAAGCAAAACATAGGGACATGCCATGGTGGCCATATTTTTTTTTGAAAAAAAAGTATTGCTCTACTGGCATTATCCAGGGAGGAAACAGGGGACTACGTTTGTATGGGAAAACGGCCCTTGTGTTTCCTCTTAAGTACCTAAGTAGGTAATTTGTATCATCAAAGAAGAATCTTTCACCACGCTAGGTCTTCGAAACGAACCAGAGACAGGGGTAAAGAAAGAAACCACAATCTACAAGCAAAATAAGGCCTAGAGCAGGTAAATCGTAGAGCGTACCTCTATACTCTGTCTACGAGGTAAATTATTGACAAAAGTAATATAGGTACTCACTTTTACTTCAAGGCTCACACGCTGCTTAGGCCTTTGGTCGGTCGGTCGGTACGCTGTCGCAGCTCTTCTTTCGACAGCCGGTATTCCTAAATTCGGTCTCCGGGAGATCTTATACAGGATCAAAGGATGCCCGAAGACTGTCTCGCATTTCCCGTAGCTCACGAGCCCGTTCTTCTTCATCAACATCCATGCAAGAAAATATGTCGCAGACATCCTCAATAACAAAGAACCCCACAAAAGTCCACAATTACACAGAAAAATTAACACTACCGTGTAGCGCTCACCTCTCACCGCCAAAAACACAAGTGTTGATCGTAACGCTCATCGTCGCCGTCGTGTCATCGTATTCCAAGCGTGAAGCTGTCAAATTTGGCACTCGGACTCAGAAATAAATGAAAAACCGTTAAAAACGGTACGTAAGTGCTTGCGATACGACGGCCGTGGCTCGGCTTATACGATCGGTGTATAGTGTAACGACGATGATCGTAAGCATGGCAGCTGGGACTCAGAATATAAGTTCTCAAGGTGTACGCTAGGGGCGCTTATCATATTCCCATACAAAAATGCGTGTTACACTACACCATACACCAGTGTCAAATGTTTGGTAAAAGCCAGACTCAGCACACAGGTGTTTTTTTTTTTTTTTTTTTATACTTTTTTGGAATGACGGATCAAGCAGATGGTCCACCTGATGTTAAGTGGTATCCTCTGCCTGTTAAGTGATTGTTGGTGGTGATGGTGGTGGTGGTGGTCCATCTGTGGCTCTTGTGTTGGACTCATGATGGCGCCACTCAAACTTCGCTCCTACTTCGCCAGGATTTTCAAATGTCAGGCATTGAGGTGGATGTGGCGGCAATGGAGAACACAAAAGGGTTAAAATATTACATTTAAATATACCTAACATCAAAGCACAGACTACGTTTGTTATATTAGTTTTTATTTCACGTAAATACATGCAGTATTTCCGAAGTTATCACTGCGCAAAATTTATACCACTTTTTATATATCCGAGATTACGCGCGCTCCCTCCGTGACGTCACGGCTCTCGTGGTAGGCCGCGCGCACCGCCTGCCATAGTGAAACTCATACTTTTTCGCTTTTTCGCGAAACCAGCTTTTTCAGTGTTTTTAAATCTGAGGCACGAAACAGTATTTATTGTTATTTTTTAGCAACTACCTAGGTAGAAGCACGTACCAAAATGATAGGAATGAGCGTAAGCGCGAGCGACCAGTGAAGGAACCGCTGCGCCCGGCCGCGACGACCAAAACCGTGACGTCATCACGCGATCGAGCGCCGCTCGAGTTTTTAAATAATTTTTAAATAATTTCGAACGAAAATGCACACTTTGATCTTAATTTTCTCAGCCATTTTTACAGATAGAAAAAAAGAAAAAACGCAGTTATTCTCGTAATTTTTTCTTGATTACTTGGGCATTTTTGGAAAAAAACGTTTGTCTTCCTCATTGTCGGTGCAGTCATACATACAACCCAGCTACAGCACCACGAAGCCCTCGATGCTGGGGATCTGCACGTCGCGAGCTATTACGTCATTTCTGACATAGCGTCCTGCTCCTGTACAGACTCCAAGAGTGATGTTCTGCTGCGCCTGCAGTCGCCTCTTAATGGTTTATGAGCACAGCGCATACCAGACTGGCGCTGCGTAGGTGAGCCGCGAGCGATGGCTATTCGCAACTTGTCCAACCACGCCGGTTGGACCGTGGACGTCACATAAGTTCCTTCCAGAGGGGCAAGTCCGAGTTTACACACACCATCGTAACGATGATCGTAACGGCGAGTGTACGTGTATTGCGTAGTAACTAGCCATTAATCTGTGACGTTTTTGGCACAGATTAATAGCTAGTTATTATGTTATACACGTACGATCGTGTTACCACAGAGTAAGGAATAATACTAACGTACAACAGAGAGACAATCTTAGTACTACGATCGTTGCCACGATAAGTCGCGCAAGAGCAGCGCCCGTGGCGCGCGCTCGGTACTAACGTACTAATATGCATTCTTACTTGTTTTCTTAACAGCGTACTAGATGGCGCTTCTCTCTTGCCTTCTTTACAGCGCACTAGATGATACTTGAGAAATCAAGCGTATTTCATCACATCATATCATAGAGTAACACGTTAGTATTCTTACTACTCTGTGGAGTAACTATCGAAATATTATCGTATAATTTTATTCTCCGAAACATGGTTTTATTTCAACGCCATCTATGTGTTTCTTGACCAAACTTAGAACCTTAGAACCCAATCAAAATGTTTCGGTTAGAAATTGCTAGATGTCAGTAAAAACATTGAAAAAAAAAACTATTTTATAACGATTTTTGTTATTTTATTAGTTAAAATCACATAAAAAGTCTTCTAGAGGTACTATTTACGCAATGCCGTCAAAAAAAGTGAAAAAATAATCTAATTAATGTGTTCAATATTCCTAGCGATACCAGTACTGCCATCTATCGATATTTTGTGTGAACTAATTCTAAAATGTATGGAATTAACCAGACCTGGTGTTACGTTCACAGTTACGATGGTGTTTGCAAAACTCAGACTCACCCCTCAGGCCGTTTGTTTGTTTTTTTTTTTTTTTTTTTTTTTTTTTTTAATACTACTTGGATGACGGATCAAGCAAGGGGCCCACCTGATGTTACGCGGTAACCTCTGCCTATGAACAGTGCATTACCTCATAGATCACGTCCACCTAGGACGCAACCTATGTGGCATTGCACTGCGCCCGCCACCCTGAGACATAAAGATGAAAAGTCTCATGTGCCTGTAATTTCACCGGCACCCTTACCCTTCAAACCGGAACACAGCAATGCGAGCACTGCTGCTTTGCGGTAGAAATAGGTATGGTGGTAGTACTTCCCCGGACGAACTCTTTCACAAAAAAGCTCTACTACTACTAAAACTTGCCTACTACTACTTACTACTGCCGTGCGTGCAGTGGGGCTATGGCATTGAGGTGGATACTTGCTTGACACTGACAGACGTGTGATGATGTGATGTGACTGACTTTGACTTTTGCGAGCTTTTTTCCACAGACAATGAAGGTATTTCTATCATCATTTTATAAATTTTTCATATTTTCACAGAATTTTCCTATTTCTTTCATTCGATTTTTGAATTATAGTATCTAGGGAAGCCTTTTACAATAAACAAACACTGACCATCTAAGATTCAACAGTATTGAGTCAAATAAATAGGTTTCAGCGGAGATACGTCGGAAATAGGCGCAAGCGGAGTTCAATAAACTCACGGTTGTCTGGCAGGAGGCGCCGCCGTAAGAAATAATGTCATAATGGTTTAGTGGTTTTAACTGTGGATGTATGTATTGAGAGTTAACCGTAAGAGCTTTAGTGTTCACTGAACTGTTGTCATGGAAAATCAGAGTTCTCAAGAGAAGACGTTACCGGTGCAGTACGGCCGTGCTTCTAGGGCGTTTCGCCAGTTCAAGAACCCTCCTCAGCCGCACATGTGTATTCAGGATACGATAAAAGATACGACGGAAAAGCTTTACATTAATGTGCTGGGATGGCAGAAGATCGCGAACCCGAAACAGTTCTCCGATCCGATACCTCTCTATGGAGGGATGCAGGTTAGTAGGAAAGTTATTGTCAACTGGTAAAACAAATCATTAAAGATTTCTTTAATGATTTGTTTTATTTTTTGTTGTTGTGAGAGTTTCATATAAACTTGAGACTAATTTTTAAATATATGTTTGGCAACAACAAAGATTTTTCAGTTATTTCCTATGCATTCTGATAAATTAGTTTTGATTAAAAAACAGTTTTTTTTAGCCTGTACTGTCTCACTGTTCAACTTCACTGTTGACTTCTGCTAATAGCTATAAAATATGTCTAAATCATCACACTACCGTGTCTAATGAATATGCCTGAAAAAATAAACTATTTCAGGTAGCACAAGGCTGTGGTCCCAACAGTAACCGGCCACCTTTACTTGTGTTTGCCGTGATGGTGAACCCTGACATCTTGAAGCAGAATGGGAAGAATGCTGCGAGTGCGACAGTAAGACTTGTCACTTCAACTTGTTCTTAATTACTTTATTATGCTGAAAACTGACCAGCTGAACAATAAATTATTGTATGTACAAAAATAGCGACAACTTCTAAACATTTTTTGTTTAGAAGTGCAAACTGCAGAACTCATGGGAGTGTTTCAGAGTGTTTCCATGAGGTCCTTAACAACTCTGATTTGCTTGATCCATTATCACTATTGTTGAATCACCCTATTGTATATTGGTAGTATTTTTCAGTGCATAATCTTTACGAGCAGGCTTTACGGCTCAGTACCATTCTTACCTCATTAGTATACCTTCTATTCGCACAAAACGTTTCAGTTCTACCTTTATAATGCGAACTGCTAAGAAGTGGAATACACTGACGTCATCTGTCTTTCCTGAAAACTATAATCTGGGTCTCTTCAAGGCTAGAGTGAATAGGTGCCTTCTAGACCTTTGTGCTCCATCTTCGGCCACATCGTCACTTACCGAAAGGTGAGATCGTGGCCAAACAAAGGTCTATAAATATAAAAAAAAAAAAACTTATACCTACTTCTATACTAATAGTGTAAAGAGATCAATTATTTATTAGCTATCGCCCGTGAATTACGGTTTAGCAGATTTTGATGGTATTTGGTGTATGGATGGATGCAGAGGGGGGTGGGCTAGTTTAAATGTAAACTGACTAGTGGCCTACTCGCGACTTCGTTTGTGGTTTGTGTGGTCCCAGTGGCCCTGACACCTTTCCCGGCATGCAGACAACAATTCACCAAATGGAGGTTTTGGAATAAATACACCCTATAACTTTTATATCTATAATGTATTTTGAAAAAACATTGTGTTCATCTATATCAAGCTGTTTGCTCAGCACACTCTGATAAAGTAGTCAATCAAGCAATCAACTCATTTTTAAAAACTAATTTTTTTTAAACTTCATTCACTAACTTGGATTAACTACCCTTCAGCAACGTAGAGAGCGTGGAGACCTAATAGAGACCTACAAGATCCTAAACAACCACTACAGTATACCAGATTTATCACAGACACTTTATACCATGAAAAATAATATAGGACTTAGAGGACACTCGCTGAAGCTGCAACGCGGGCTAAGTACCAGTAATCCGAGGATGCACATATTGCCTAATCGCGTCGTGCGCACTTGGAACCGGCTACCAGACCCAGTGATCAGTGACAAAAATAGACTTGACAAACATTTAAAGTGCTCTGATAAGGACTAAGATATACATGTATCAGCTCCGAGAGCTGCCTGTGTATTATAAATTAAATAAATAACATAGTGACTTCTTACTAAAAACCCTTACTAAAAATGTATCACAATGGAACATAGCCTTTATTAATCAGTGATAGTGTGGCTTTCTATTTTTTGTAATCAGTTCACGACCTTTGTAGCGCGTCGGGCGAGTAGCCGGCTGAGATGTGAAAGGGTGCGGGTTTGATTCCCGCTGCGGGTCAAATGCTTGTATGATCTGCAAATATTTGTTCCGGGTCTGGGTGTTTGGTATCATAGGTACTCGTGGTTTCTGATACCCACGACACGGGGAATCCTAGTGTGAGATCAGGACTATGTACAGTTGTGGTCATATAATTAAGAACGATTTGAAGTTCTAGAAGTTTTTTATTTAAATCGTATCATACACAGAGATGTGTACCTTCTGAGAAGCAACTAGTTATGTTATATAATAGTCACATTAATAGAGCAACCTGACTTAAGAATAAAGTATGAAATCGCTAACTATTTTATACACATTTTATTGATTTTATCAAAGTAACACATTCAAGTAGTACTGAAACTGGACAAATAATTAAGAACGATTTATTTAACTGCTCGGGAATTGTTTTGTATGACACTTAGATTTAAAAAATCACAATATTATGTAGCACAGGAAACATAAAAATAAATTTAATAAATATTTAACTAAAATTAATAGTTAATAGCATATCCACGGCTTCTAATTACAGCTTTACACCGGCGAGGCATTGACTATTAATTTTTAACATTTCGCAAGAGAAATAGAGTTCCATTCTTCTAAAAAAACGTCATACAGCTCTCTTAAATTTCCACATTTTGTATTTGAAACCTTTTTCTTTACTTCAAACCACAGATTCTCTATTGGGTTTAGATCTGGACTGTTAGCAGGCCAGTCTAAGACAGAAACTAATTGCGCTGTAAGAAATTCCTTTACGGTGCGTGCAGTGTGCTTTGGATCATTGTCATGCTGGAATGTCCAAATGACCGGTAGAACGTCTTCAGCGTATGGTAACATTGTTTCTTCCAGTATATTTTTGTATTGGAACTGATCCATGTTACCTTCTATCAACTTTACAGGTCCTACACCATGTCCAGAAAAGCAACCCCAAATTTTCACATTTCCACCACCGTGCTTTAATGTAACTTTCGTATACTTTGGGTTGAATGCTGTATTCGGGGGACGTCGTACATATCGTTTTCCATCAGAACATACTCTGTTTATTTTCATCTCGTCAGAAAAAAGTACATTTTTCCACTGTTGCACAGTCCAGTTTTCATACTTTCTCGCAAATGCAAGCCGGGCTTGCCTGTGGCAAAGTTTTAACATGGGTACCTTTCTTGCTATCCTACCGTGCAATTTTTCTTTTACCAAACGTCTTCGAATAGTGCGTGCTGAGATTGCTGAAGGGTTGTTTTCACCAAAATATTCTTTTCTAAGCTCATTGGACCCTTTAAAAGGATTTTGTTTTGCCATACGAACGATGTTTCGGTCATCTCGAGGAGTTGTTTTTCTCTGTTTAGGTACACGTGGAACATTCGAAGTAGTTTGATACGTAGCAAAATGCTTTACAGCGTGGAAAACCATCGTTTTTGAACATTGCAGATGGTCGGCTATCTTTTTATAAGACCAATTCTTCCGGCGAAGTTTTATTATTACTTCCCTTGTAGATTTATCACAACTTTTATTTTTTCCCATTGTTTTTTCTAAAGAAGCAATCACCTTTAATCTTTTACAGCACGTAATGGCGCCAAAATTATACAAACAGTAACAAATCGACTGAGTGTTCTCTATTTAAATTTGAATAAAGGTATAAACTACTTAGCGTTCTTAATTACGTGACCAGCCAGTAATAAGGAATACTTTGTTTAAAAGTAGTGTAAAAAGTTTGCCTATTGTTTTTTAGCCAATCATGTGTATCAATGAATACAGTGGTAATATGGAAATGTTTTACGATACCGAGAGAAATAAAAACAAATGCATACAATTAGTTTTGCATCTTAGTTGGAAAAAATCCTCCCTTTATATCAGCGTTCTTAATTATATGGCCACCACTGTATGTGACTGTTGGGTGTTATGTTATGTATGTATGTAGTTGTTCCAGATATTACAATCTTCAAACACACAATTTTATAATGTTAATGTAGATATAGAGACAATATAGAGTAAAATATGCCAAATATATAAATATAGAGCTTTGAGAAGTATGTGTAGTTTGACTTTGAGAGATAGAATAAGGAATAGTGTGATAAGAGAGCGTTGTGAAATCAAAGAAGACATAGTGACTAGGATTGAGAAAGGTATGCTTAGATGGTTTGGCATTTAGAAAGGATGGACGATAGTAGATTGACGAAACGGGTACATAAGACGAGCGTGAAGGGGAAGACCTCGGCGAACGTATTCAGACCATATGGGAGACGTTCTGGAAAAAGCCCAGGTCAAGAGTACCCTTAACCGACGAGCATGTATGAAGAATGTGATGAGAGTGAATGAAGCAAAAGAGGTGTGTCAGGATCGTAGCAAGTGGAAATCAGTGGTCTCTGCCTGCCCCTCCGGGAAACAGGCGTGAGTTTATGTATGTATGTATGTAATGTAGATAAATCCAGGAATTAAAATCCATTTAAACAGGAAATAACAATGTGTGTTACTAGCAGTAAATTTCAACAATGCACAATGTCTCCTTTTCAGGATCGAGAGGCACTAGTCAGTCTCCTGTGTGACTTCGTGGAGGCTATGAACCCAGGGCTGGTGTTGACACGAGCGCCCCTCATACTGAAGGACCGAGACCTCGCTGGCGAGCTCAAGGATGTCTGGCTCGCAGTGCAGAACAAACGAGAAAGGGAGAAGGGATCAAGTTCGGATGTCATGTATAAGGTACTAAATGAGGTACTTTTTATTTGGATAAATTAGCTTCAAAAATGCTTCTATTGAGCCTGAATGTATAAAAGTGAAATTAATAATGATGATGATGGTTGATTGTTTTTTGTGCTTACGTGCCAAACGGGATGGGCAAGTTTTGTTGAAAAATTGGTACACAACAGATCAATGAAAACCTGGGAAAAGACAATTTTTGTGCCTTTTAATCTACAACTTTAACCCGGACTTGTTTGTAAGATTCGTTGGTATAAGATTTGTCCTGGCTGCTAGCTTATTTATGGAATGTGTTATTACTGGAAGAAAGCGTTAGCTGAGTCAGTCGCGGGAAGCAATGGCAGCGATGAGCTCACCACTCGTCACGTCTATATTCCACGATGGTGCAACCCACTGTGAAAATAGGCCCATTGAGGTTCTGCCTACCCTTTCGGGGAAAAAGGCGTGTGTGTATCTATGTATGTTTAATCTGCAAGCAGCTCTTTAGCCATAATCAGTTGTTTTCTGATGGAGTTACTTCAGTGCTCTTGAAGGCAGGTGGTAAACCAATCCTTAAAGAGCTTCAACGCATAATAAGAGAACTCTAGTGGCATGGAATGGGAGTTTGGTAGTGTTGTTCTTCAATAAAGGAAACAAAGCCTTATTGAAGAACTACAAATCAACTCTTAAACGAGGAAACTTGAAGTTTTCGAGAAAATACAAAAAAAAAATGTACTCAGAATAGACACAGGGCACTTTGAAATGAGTAGGTTATCAAAGAATTGAAATTACCGTGGCTTGGTATCATTTAGAAAAATAAAAAGACGTTTTAGAAACGTCAGCATTAGAATAGTAAAGTACGTGGTGTATAGTCGTAATTTTTCTAAAATGGGTAGGTTATGTTCAAAATAAGTACAAAACCGACTTGGAGCACCCTGACTCCACATGGTCTTGTGCGTCACGCCCCTAGAGTGTATATAAAAACGCGGAGTACTGCCTCCGCGTTCACGTGGTAGGTCAACCAGAGGCAACCTCACGAGAGTACTGGGGAGAACCCATACCAGAGTCCAACACTTCCAAATTAAATTAAATTTCAAGCTTAACCTCTAAATTTTTACTTTTCAAATGCCCAGCAGGGAAATTCTTATTCTATAGGCTGATGATGACGACGATGAACTAAATTAGTTATTTTGAATTTCCAGGTGTATGACATTGATGGTATCGGTGGTGACGATAATATGGAAGAGGAGAGAACAAGTTATAAGAACAAGCAGAACGATGGTGGCTCCTCCAACAAGACTCAAGACAAGAAACCTGTAAAATCTTCCAAACAGATACTAATGAACGCTGGACAAAAGTCGGAGTTTGATTCAGGTATGAACAACTGCCAGTTAAACCAAAATAACACCAATAGAGACATTAGAAGCGGCAACAGTGCAGACCTCACGTACTGCACTCCGGTTTACGGACAAATCGTCTCAACGAGAGAAAATCACAACCAGATAAACGACATCCAACAAAAATTTGCAGTGACCGAAACACCTTCCAGCTCATTCAGGAAAGACTTGAATCCCGCTCACGGCAACTCTACACAAGGCTGGGACGAGTTTTCAAAACGCAACATGTCAGCCATTAAACACGAAGAAAAGAAAAAGCAGCGGTGTTTTAAAACAGAAAAAATGAAGCCCTCCACGAACGGTCACTACAACTTCTTCCCATATTTTGATAACAAGACAGCTGATGAAAGCGCTCGCGCAGACGTAACCGACCCAGCGATAGAAAACGATTTGCGAAACGAAGAGAATCCTAAAATAATTATAGACCCAATGCAGAATCTATTGCTGCATTCGACTGATAATAAAATATGTGATAATACGGCTCTCAGCTCAATAGGAACGTGATGCTTTTTACAAATTATATTTGTACTGCAAATGTATGTTTGAATGTTGTATGCTTATGACCATTTATGGGATGTGTTACAGAGATTGATAAGATTTGTACAAGGCATGTCGTCCAGATTAAGCAATTGAATTTTCATAATTTACAAGAAGTCGATAATAATTCAATTTTATAAATTTTTAATTTAAAAAATTACAAAATGATCAGGTATACACAATAAAATAAAACTTGAATATTCACCGAAACAGATAGTATTTTACTATTATATTATTATTAATTTTGCTTGAACACTGTCTTGACAATACTGCAATACAACCTGAGCTAAGTGTGTGTGAGTGTGTGTGAGAAAGTGCTTTTTAAAATTGTTACAATGCATTGAACCTTTGATCTGAATGTGAAGTGAAGCAGCCAGCACAAGACCCTGTTAGAGTAATATCACAATACTCATTTCTTATGAATTAACTCTTACGAAGTAGACAACACTATTCCGTCAGTATCTAACTCAGTAAAGTTCAGGTAAGTTAGAAAGTGACAGAATAGCGCTCACGCAACGACAAGTGAGCGAAATTAACAAAAACAAATATTTGCTGCGTAATCAAAAATTTAAGTTTACTATATGCCCTAAAAATAATATTATTTTTTACTCTAACTTTACCAATGCAGGTTGATAGGTAATAGTGATATTTACGTTATAAGCTCATTGTAGGGGTTAGTTGTTAGTTCAGGATTTTTATTATATCAAGAAAATTTATCGAAATCTTGTCTTGGGCTCCATGATGCAATTGGAAATATGATAAAGATTATCTTTTATTTGTTGTTGTCATAAAATGTGTAGATTTTCCTAAAAATACGTTTAAGAGAAGCGTATTTGACTCCTAAGAGTCATTTGATTCTTGACAGCCTTAAAAAAATCTGAATATTTATTGAAATCTTGTTTTCGGCTCTAGCCTTTAGAAATATGATTAAGATTAACTTTTTTTTATCATAAACTTTGTAGATTTTTCTAAAATTACGTAGGCAGAGGTTGTCACGAGTCATATAGGCTTATTTTTAACAAAATATACAGATCATGACAACATTTTTTTTTTAAATCTTTTTCAAATATCGAAGGGCATGATAGAGATCAAAACAAGATCTACATAAAAAATGCTCTTATAACGTAAATATCTATATTACCTATCAACGTACATTGGTAAAATTAATAAGAGTAACAAAAAATATTATTTTAGGGGGCGAGGGGATGGAGTTTTATATTTTCGATTACGCAGCAAATATTTGTTTAAATATCTACTGTTTTTCGTGGTTTTCGTTCACTTTCGTAGCGCGAGCGCTATTCTGTCAATTAACTTAGCTGAACTTTACTGAGTTAAATAGTGACGGAATTTGGCTTGTGCCTGCCTCTTAACATTTATCTTACTAAGAAAATGTTTATTAAACGCATGCCATACCTTAGACAAGACCTTTTGCGATTTAATTGTGTTCATAAGAGTGTAAATTTGTGGTTATTTAATCAAATGTATTATAGTATAGAGTTTATATTTGCGTGTGATGTGCGTTCATGTATAAAGCGATATTTTAATTGTTGCCAATTTAACGATATTTTAAATGTTCTGTGAGCTTAATTCACTACGAATAACGCTGTGTGAATGATTTTGGAGACAGTTGAATGCTATTTAAGTACGCCAAAATTAGGTGAGTGGTTACATAATTAAAAAAATTAAAGACATTTTGAAATGTAAACTCATTGCTCATTATTAAATGCATTTGAATTGTCGACCAACGCATTTACAAAACCATTTCTTGATTCCAAAATTTGATTATCATCTCAGAAATTTTGTGGAACTTTCCTTCATGGCTTGCCAAAAGACGCTTTTACCCTCACTCTGAATGTGTTTTTATGTTTCTGTAACATACAGAAAAATAAGAATAACATAAATATTCAGATGACTGGGCCATTATTGGGCTCATAGGCTTACAAGTTTACAACTTTAATCCCCATGGATTATATCCTGGGATCCATGTTCAGAATCATCAGGAGATGCTTCTAGGGGGTAGACACAGACAAGTCCATATTATTTGGTAAGCCTACTGTTTTGCACCACTATGTAACCTGTTCAGTGCAATAATCAGGCATTCATAATCGCAATATTTTATATATTTCTGTAACCGACATTTTGAAAGAAATGTTTGCGATTAAACGTTATTCTTCTCGATTTTCTAACTCAAATTTTCTAGATAAAATATTGTAAGTAATGTAGATTTTATATGATAACGAATAGTTGGAGCCGGTGTGCGTCCAATCGTTGTGCAATTCTTGGTTCTAATAGTCATTGTATTTTCATATTTATAGTTATGTAGTTGTATTTTATCCAGAGGTGGAGAGATCTCAGTGCAAAGAACAAATTTTGAATTACTTTATTGAAGGCAGCTTTTATTATGTATTAACATCATTCAGTATAAGTCTATGATTTATTTAGGATTGATTGAGAACAAATAATTTACAAACGTCTTACAAAATAATAATATTGTTCATCAATATAGTAACGCGGTATATAATCATGTTGACTGTAAAATAAGTTACCTGATATGTTTTGCATTTACTTAAAACTTTTTACCTATAGATTTTTTGAAGTGCTATTTTATTAATTTTATCTCGTTTGTAATCTTTAAAGTATTATTTTAGCAGTATGTAGTCTAAGATTTGTAGATACGTTTATTCTACATATTTTAAAGTTTTTAGTATTTTTCTGTAAGCTAATAAAATTATGCTACACCCAATGTTCCTTTGCATATTAAGTTATTTATACTTTCTTCGATTAAATATTGTTTTATGAAGATAATTATTATAAAAGCTTTCGACGCATTTAAATTTGTATTCGGCTTATTTTGTAAAAGATTATTAAGATATTATTTCCTAGAAATAGATCTGTACCTAAACTAAACAGTTTTTATAAAAAGAACTGGGTCATGTTTTTGCTTGTAAAATGGAATGTTTTACTTAGAAATTGTTTAGGGTTTTCTACCTTAAGTCTACCCGTGTAATTGAAATGTAAACAGGGGACTTGTTCTTGGATAAATCTCTTTCACAAAGTAACTAACATCTCCTATCTCCATCTCCCACCCAAGGAGTTTCTATCTTCATTACAAGAAGTTGTTTGTGCAAAGGCACTAATGGGATAAAACGGTATGTACCAGTTGTACCATCAATGGCACTACAGTGTCAATTGTACCATAAATGGTAGGTACTGTTTAGTGGTACAAGGGGACCGGAGGGCAATTATTTTAATGATCGACCTTCAGTTTGCTCTAATATTTTAAACCAAGATTTATCGTCGTGCACCAGATTATTCTGAGAGTCACCCCAGATCTCGTTTAATTACATGCCATTTAAGACTGGATTTTGCTGTTTAATTTCCTACTTACTTTCGTACCTACCCTACACGATAGCTCGTCTGTGGTCGACATAGCTGAAAATGGAGGATGATGACACGAACCGTCCCCGCGCCGAAACGAGCATATTAGAAGAGACGTTTCATAATGAAATATCAATTATAATTTTTGCATAAGGAAATAAGTATCGGTCATTTTCTTGATAAATTACGCTGGCGCTATTTTTTCTATACTTATGCAAAAATTTAAATTTGGCATTTTACTAAGACTTGGCATTTTATTTTAGGTACTATAATTTCGATTTTTTTAAATGACTGTACTTTTCTTAAACCGTAATAGTTTGACTGCTTTGACCACAAGGAATTCTTGGTCAAATCAGTTTGACCACGGGTACCTTACCTAAGCAATGAGTCATAGAGAGGTTTCCTTTGCGAAAGTTTTTTTTTCTTTTATAATTAACTATGTGAATGACGGTACAAGCAGATGACCCACCTGATGTTGAGCGGTAACCTCGGCCTTTAACAGTGCATCTGCGCCCGCGACCCTGAGACAAAGATGATAAGTCTCATGTGCCTGTAATTTCACCGGCACCCATACCCTTCAAACCGGAACACAGCACCACACTGCTTTGCGGCAGAAACGGGTATGGTGGTAGTACTTCCCCGGACGAACTCTTTCACAAAAAAGCTCTACTACTAACAAAAGTAATAACATGCAGGTATGTACATTTGTAAGTTGATGTTGTACCTACTTTTATTCTGAATAAATATTACGATTGACGACCTCGCGAAGGTTCGCCTGCGACGCATGAGGTAGCTGGTTCAATTCCCGCCTTATCAAATATTTGTACGATCTGGAGATATGTTCAGGGTGTTCTGGGTATTTTCTATGTTTAATAATAAAAAAACTATCTATGTAATGTATTGTATTAAGTAGTATAATCAGTTATCTAGTACCCCTACCACAAACTCTGCTTAGCTTGGGGCTAGATAATGTGTGAACTGTCCAGCATTATCATAGGTACCTATATATCAACGCACAGCCGAAACCGTAAGTCCTCGGAGGGTACGTTCCTTTCCTTTTCATATTTATTTATTTTAAACCATAGGGACCTTGAGAACACTTAGTTTCGTCAATTTGCTAATACATACATCAAAAATATAATTAGGCAGGTAGCTAGTACATCTTTAGTTGCAGCTGTATAGGGGCTTTGTCAGATACCTAGGTACCTACTAATCTAAAATAAAAATTATAGTTAAAAAAAAAAAACTGTACAGATGAGCCAAAACAAGAAAAACCTTTTATACAAAATCATAATAATAAAGCGGCCGTAAATAAGCCATGTCAAGAACTATACTTACTAACATGTAATTTAGTTGCAGCTTCACAGAGCTATATCAAATGGAAGTGTCAGTTTTGTAGTCTAGGGGTGCTCTAAGAAAGGAATTGAAGAAATTCAACCCCTAAGGGGATGCTGGGGTGTTGATGTTTGTATAGAAAAGTGCACGTGGACGAATTCGCGGGCATTCCACTAGTTTATTGAATGGCTTCTGAGTGAGGAGTTCCCCAGTAATATATTGTAGTTTTTGGAGGAGCAAACAATTTCGCCAATGTCAAGTGATATTATAGTAGAATAAAAGTGTTTTTATATGTATGTTAGTTTTTAAGGTATTTATGTTGCTATGGGCTTATTGTTTAGGTTTTTGTACATTTTCCAATAAGCCTGAAAAATATATTTGATTTGATTTGTTTTGTTATGATTAACCGGTCGAGTCTGTCTGTTTTTAACTGAAACGTATATATACTGTGCTGAAACTGGAAACCACAATACATTTAATTTTCTAACAAAAAAAAAAAAATCGTTCCACTCCATGTACTCTACCTACGTGTCTCTGGAAAAAGTTTCCTGCCGGGGTATTTCGTAGTAGACTGACGTTTGATGTCGATTACCAGTTTGCTGTTCATTGCGCAGCGTGTTTTGGATTTTTTACAAGAACAGAAATATTTAAAACACGCCGCGCAATGAATAGCAAACTGGACATCGAAATCAAACGTTAGTCTACTACGCAATAACCCCACTGGACATGGTTTTTTTATGGTCACCGTATTAGAAAGAGACACACTGTCTCTGTAGTACACATCGAGCAACACGGAATGGAGACGCCATCAAAGGCATTCCCCGCTGTAGTTCCCCTCTAAATTGAATGCCCTCGAGGGCATACAGCTTATAAAAAACTAGCTGTCGTCGATCGCTCTGTCAGCAGCGTTGCCATTTGGCAACTTTGGTTGCCATTTTGGCAACATTTGACCCATCGTGGCAACCAAACGGCAACCAAGCTCAAATGGCAACTTTTTGGCAACATTTCGACTTGTCGCGCGATCATCAGTAAAAAAGTATCGGATGAACTGAACGCATCGAATTGAACAAAAGCAAAATCTTGAACGCATTTTTATTCCCAAATGAAAACAATACATAATGTGTAGACAAACAAATTGTATCCGTATTTCTATTAGCAAAAGGTCTACTTTGGTGAAGCTAGAGATAAAAGTAATTGAAAACTCTAAAACAAAAATGGAAAAAAGTGTGTGTCTGTCTGTGTGAACTTGTGCAGTGCAGTGCAAAGGAAGTTTTTTTCGTGGTTTTCTAATACTTTTGTTTTTAAACCTACTGGTAAGTTCTCTTTTTATTGTTTTAATCGAAGAAGTTACCTTACCTAGACCTATTTGAAAAACCAATTTTACTGATTGAATCATCAGCCCTTCCCAGCCTTTTGGGTGTGTACCTACCTCGGATAGGAATAAGCCGTTGCTCTTATAGTCATAAGTAATTAATGCATGCATGAAATCGGCGAAAAGTACCAAGTAGGTAATTTTGGCTGCAAAGAGTGTTTTTGGTTTGTCTTCGTGTTTCAGATTTTGTCTCAAATAATGTAAATTTCAGCCTATGTTTTTTTTAAACATAACTATTACTAAATTAATATTTATGAAATTCAGTTACAACTTGACTAATTTAAAATGAGAAAAGCACTTCACTCCAATTCAATAGTCAAGAGAGCTAAGGGACTACCCTAGGGCATGGGAAGTAGCATCCACCTGAGTATATAACTCCAATACTACAATTACCCTGCAAGTGTGGTAATTATGGCAAATCCTCATTTGCAAACAACGGGGGAGGCCTCTTCCAGCAGTGGACGGCAGTCTGGTGATGATAAATAATCACTTGTTATCCAAATGCTATGCTACGCTAATGCTAGTCTTTTTTCGATGAAATTTTTCCTAGCGCCCCCTTATGTACACTCCAACCAACTTTATGAAAATATTCGTCTCGTCTCATACACACGCGTGAGAGAGATAGAACTAGAAGTATATAGTATGAGTATGAAGTTCGTTCAATCGAGCTAGACAATGGTCGACATCGTGTAAACTTCGTTCGAAAACTTTAGCCCATACAAATTGGTTGGTCTGTCCGTCCTTCTTTGTCAATGTCAAACAAATGAAAGAAGGAAAGTGTTGCCATCTTATTATTTTTTAGATTGATTTCATTTTATCCATCATAGGATAGGCATAGGTTATTATTTTTTATTTACTTACGGCTGCTTTTTTTTCAGATTATTGTTTTCATTGAGTTGGAATTCACCTATCCAATGTGTGAGTGACTCAACAAAAACTTCGAAAAACCTAGGTGAGTGTTATTTTTCAGTTACATAACACTGCTTTTGGTCTTTTTTTTTAATGGGAAGGAGTGTTTATATTCAAAGTTTTTTCTCATTTTTTTTGCATGGTTTAGCAAAAATAAAAAAATAAAAAGCGGTATGAAGAGATTTTTAATATCAAAATCTTCGACATCTCGACAAAACGATGACGAAGTGGTGGTGGGCTCGGAACAGCATGAAGTTCCTACAAAAAAAAATAAGATTGATGAAAAATCGCTGACATTCACCACAAAAACACTAACACCAGTGTCATCTACAAGAAAAACAGAAACAAACAGGTAAAAATATGGTCCACCTTATATATATTTTTTTAACTATAATTTTTATTTTAAATTAGTACCTATCTGACAAAGCCCCTACACAGCTGCAACTAGACATGTACTAGCTACCTGCCTAATTATATTTTTGATGTATGTATCAGCAAATTGACGAAACTAAGTGTTCTCAAGGTTCATATGGTTTAAAATAAATAAATATGAAAAATAATATATATATACAATATTGTTTGGGTTACAAGCTAATTTCATTTGACCAACTAACAAAGCGACTGATATTATTGTGTGTAACACCTGGTTTGCAATTTTTTTTTTTCTTTTGAATGTTATGCAAATATGTTTTTTGTTTCATGGTTATTTTGCATGGTGTGGCTTTTTACTAACAAAAAAGAGCTATAAAAGGACTTATAACACCAAAACCTTCAACGGATATTCAAACCGACAACAAGTTAATTTTTTCTTCTCTTTCTGACCCTCAAGTGTGTGTTTCTAATGAAACTCATAACATTGAGCAAGCAGCAAAATTTATAACAGCTACGACCACTATCATGACACCAACACCTGTTGCTTCTTCTTCAAAGTCTTCAAGCACATCACCAATACCGGTTGCCACCTCTTCAAAGTCATCAAGAACATCTCTAACACCAATTGCCTCCTCTTCAAAGTCTTCCAACACATCTCTAACACCAATTGCCTCCTCTTCAAAATCTTCAAGCACGTCAGTCAAACCGAGATCATTTTCAGAAAAATGGCTAGCTGATATCAAATTTAAAAACTGGATCTCAAAGAAAGAGCAGAATGGTCAAGACAAACCATACTGCACCATTTGCGATTGTTTGTTGGTAAACCGAAAATTTGCCATTGTCAAGCACATGGAATCACAAAGACACATTGCCCAGATCAGACTCGTAAGCAACAATAAACCTATCGACGAATTATTGAAGCCCACTAATGAAGAGGTACTGAGAAAGAGAGCAGAACTGAGAATATCTGCATTTATTGCGAAGAATAACTTGTCATTATCCCTAACTGACATCTTAATTCCTTTTTTGGCCAATACATTTTCGGATTCGAAAATGGCTAATTCATTAAAGTTAGGCCGAACCAAAACCACAGCTGTCATTACAAATGTCTTAGGACCAATATCCACTGAACATCTCGTGGATAAATTGAAAAACTCATTTTTCAGCATCATAATGGATGAGACTACTGACATCAGTGTCTTTAAACAATGTGCTTTGGCAGTGATCTATTTTGATGATGAAACTGATGCTGTTGTTACAACATTTCTTGATATATACGAGGTGAAGTCAGGAAAAGCGGAAGATTTAACAAAGTGCCTGCTTGACTGGCTTAAACAAAGACAAATTCCTCTGACAAACTTCGTTGGATTTGCTTCAGACACAACAAACAGCATGGTAGGCGCGCACAATTCTGTGTTTAGTCATTTAAAAAAAGAGATTCCGCATATTGCCTGTGTAAAGTGTTCGTGCCATATGATTCATCTTGCGGCATCAAAAGCATGTTTAAAACTGCCAAAATCAATTGAAGGTATGCTAAGAAGCGTTGGCGCACATTTCAGCCGTAGCTCATTAAGGCAGGATAAATTGAAAGAGTTTCAAGATTATTTCAAAGTAGACATCCACAAAATTTTGAGCCCAGCAACCACCAGATGGTTATCATTAAAGGCCTGCGTTGATAGGGTCTTAGAACAATATGATGTTCTTGCTGCATATTTTAGAGTAGAGGTTCTCGAAGACCCCAGTAAAGTGACCGATGACATCCTATCAGCGTTAAACAATCGATTTACACGCATATATCTCGAATTCATGTCGTATGTTTTGGGACTGCTCACAGAGTTTAACATTCTATTTCAATCTGAGAGACCTCTTTTGCACATTCTTAAACCGGAATTGCAAAAACTTATCAAAACTGTGGCAAGCAATTACATGAAAATCAATTACTGCAAATCCATCAACCCTTTGAACATTGAATATCATGTTGACATTTTATCACTTTGGAAAAAGTATACTTGGGAGTAGCTGCACAAAGTTCAATAAACGAACTAAAACAAGTAGCCCAACCACCAATGGAACAAATCCAGACATTCCAAAAAAGTTGCTTGGCATTTTATATAGAGCTGGTTGGTCAAATTATTAAAAGATTTGATTTCACAGACCCACTTTTTGACGTGATCGAAAAAATCGTAGATCCACGAAAAGCTCAGGCGAACGACCATCAAGTTTTATATGATGTTATTGCACGTTTTCCAAACTTATCAGCTCACATAAACATTCAAGATTTGCACACGGAATGGACGAGTCATGCGCTGTTGGACTCTGTTGATTGTGAAACAGAAAATGCCGAAGAGTATTGGAGAACCATATTTAAAATAAAAAATGCTTCAAATAACCAAGCATTCCCCAATTTAATAAAAGTTGTGAACTTGCTTTTCGTGCTGCCTTTTTCAAATGCCTGCGTGGAACGTATTTTCAGTCAACTGAAACTTATAAAGACTGATAACAGAAACCGTCTCAATACAAACACAATATCGTCATTAATGGCTGTGAAAGCATCTGTTAAAGATGCAGTTACATTTGAGCCAACAAAAACCATGTTGGATAGGAAAATAAAATACTAACCACTAATTAAAGGTGCTGGGAATTTTGTATTTATTTTTTGCATGTTTTTAATATTGGATTTAAAATGCATGGGCACTTAAACATTTATTTATTTTGATATATGTAAAACATTTCTGCTTCTTGAAAAATGTGTTTGCGTTGTGAAATAACTTAATTTTAATTTATTTTTTAATTTCATTTTATCTTTTTATATATATATTCTAAAAAAAATATTTTCAGGAAAACATGAAACAAAACTTTTGAGAAAACAAAATTTGTGGAATTAATTCTTTATCAACCAAAAGGATTAACATTTTTGGAAAACAAGATATTTTGGATTTAAATTTTATCAACCAAAATGCAGAGCTATAAACAGTACCCAGTAGGTATAAATATTTTTATAACGCATAGTTTTTTTTTTCTATAGATTTTTTCTAATGGCAACCTTTGGTTTCAGATGGCAACATTTGAACCTGCATATGGCAACCTGGACTGAGTAGGCTCTGGCAACACTGTCTGTCAGACTGAATCGACTCGCGTGGGAGATAGTGCTCTAAGAAAAATGCCGAATTGTTCAGTTTTATGCTGTAAAAAAATGATTGGATCATCAAATTTACAAAAAGATAGTGTTTCCTTTCACATGTACCTGAATTTCAATTAAATTATTATAACTTATTGCATGAAAATTTACCAAGTAAAATTAAGCCGTATAAAAACAAAAGTGGCCATCTCAGATTTTGTAATTTTTGAGTTCGTGTTCGGGATAAAATAATAAAACTGAACGGTTTAACAAAACAAACCGTGAATATTTTATTCAATAACACTGGTTCACTCTTCACTGCGACTGCACTTCAGTACACTGGTCATTCATTACTCTAAAATCACTGCCAAGTTACGTGATTTATTCGCAATGAAAGCCAATTCCCTTACGACTGCCCTGCTCGCTCGTCAATCGAGCTCCACTTAATCGTGAGACACAGGGGCGACATAAAAGTGACCAAAAGCGTAGATATAAATGTGTATAATACATCAATGTGCATTTCAGGATTTATTCTGCTGACGTAAACATGTATATAACGTGTAATGTCAGTAAGCCAAGATGTGGATGATTACTTAATATCCTTGATTACTAAATACAATTCATTAAACACGTTCGACAAAATGTGACATGTGGAATAACGTGTATTTGTATTTGATGGCTATGTAACCACTAACTAACCGGTAACTACTAACTACTACTACTACTTCGTGTCACGGGCTCTTTCTTGGTTCACTAACCAGCTTGAGATATAGTGTCCCTGAAAGGGGCCTAGTGACCAATGGTGAAAGAACCAGTATGGTAAAAGGATTAATTGTGCCTCGCAGAGGTGTATGATGATATGTCAACGTAAATGTCATGTGTAACTATATTTAAAGAAATAGAATTAAATCACACTACTATTAACAACAAGTGTAACATGAAAAAGTTTGTACATTTGGGAACTTTGATTACAAGAGATGGCAAGCATGAAGATGATATTTAAATGAGAGTAAATTCTGGAAACCAGGTGAACTTAACGCCTTATTATCAGCCGGAACGTATTCAAAAAGGCACGACTGGATGTGCATAGAGGAGTGTTAGTGCCAAAACTAATGTATGGTGGTTGCGAAAGTTGCTAAGGCAGAATAAACATGAAAGTAAAATAAATGCACTGAAGATGAGAGGTTTGAGAAGTATGTATGGTGGACTTTGAGAGATAGAATAAGAAACTGTGTGTTAAGAAAGCATTGTAAAATGAAAGAGCACGTGTATAGTGACAAGGATTGAGAAAGATATGCTTGGATGGTTTGCGTTATTGGTTAAAGGATGAATGATAGTAGATTGACGAAACTAGTTCATAAGATGAGCATGAATGGGACAGTTGGAAGGGGGAGACCTCGGTGAAGGTATTCAGAATAGATCAGGATCGATCTGGAGAATGGCCAGGCTAAGAGCGCCCTTAACCAATGAGCATATATGAAGAATGTGATGTGAGTGAATGAAGCGAAACAGGTATGCCAGGATCGTAGCAAGTGGAAATTCATGGTCTCTGCCTACTTCTCTGGGAAACAGGCGTGAGTATGTGTGTATGTTTGTAATATTATAAATGCTAAATTTTCTAAGGATTGGATGAAATTTAGAACGGCGATAGCTGGACCACTGGAATAGTTTTAAATTTTATTTAGATGTTCCCATAGGATCAAAACTTATGCGAGTGAAATCGCGGGTTGCTTCTAGTTTATAATAAGAATAAAACTACGTGGTTAATTTTATCAAAATCGGCAATATTGATCATACTTAAATAACTTTACTCTTTTCAGTTAAATGTAAATAAAGATGCTTTAAAAAAATCGTTGATCGCCCATTGTGAGGTTACTGTACAATCTTTGCACGTTGTGTTTGCCTATAATGAGGGGTTTTCACGGCCATACCAAATCATCTATAAACCCTTGAAAATAGATGTCGCTGCTGTGTACTTAACTGTAAAAATAAAGTGAAATGTAAAAGTCAACAACGAAGTGATATATTTTCGTGGTATTTTGTTACTATCACACAAAATAACAGAGGTACGATGGATTTGTTGATTTTGACAACCACAGTTGAGTCAGGGCCATCAATTGAGCCAAATTGAATAAAAAAAAAAAACTAAAATGAATTCTGTTATTGGTTTCTTCTGTAGCTAAAGATAGGTATATAGTTCATATATGCATGTCGGATCCTCAAGATCCCTCCGAGCGGCAAAAGGCAACTTAGGGGCTTTCCAGTGGGTCTCGTGCAAATGAGGAAAATTCAAAAGAGGTTTCACTAAGATTTTATTCAAACTGACTTTGAACTTGATTTTGTATTTTGTTGATTAAATCGTGTGCACTCTGCCAACGCCGATGTAATAATGAGCTCTGGCGCTTTCGTACGCTCCTTTTATATCCACAAACCACACCACAAACCTCTTCTTCTCAGAGCCTCTTTTCTGAATGTATCTTGCCTTAAATCTCAGTCCTATTTAAAATATTCTTATAACAAAGGTGATTATTTATCTATTAACAACAAGATCGCGGACATGGACTGGAATGCTGAATTTGATTCGCGTTCGCTCGAGGAAGCAGTTGAGTTTTTTTATTCGATTTTAGATCAGCTTAAACACTAATATGTCCCGTCTAGGTTGGTCAGTGACATCTCTTACCCTAAGTGGTTTAGCCGGGCACTCATTAGATTAATTAAGGAAAAATATAGGCATTATAGGAAATATAAAACTTATGGTGGACTTACAGACTTAGCCACTTACAAACTTTTACGTAATCGAATCCAACTCTTGGAAAAGAAATGCTTCGCCGAATGTCATCCATTGAGAATAGTATTGAACAAAATCCAAAAAAGTTTTGGTCCTACATAAAAAGTCGCTCGAAATCAAATGGTATACCTTCACATCTAAATTATTTAGACGCTTCAGTAGCTACAGGTGAATCTATCTGCGAAGCATTCTCTAAGTATTTTCATTCTACTTTCCTTGTCCCCTCTGGCATCTGTTCTTATAACGTTGACTCATTAGTCCCTTCAGAGGCTGTGAAATGCGATATTGGCAGTATTGAGATCGATCCTGATGAGGTGTTTAAATTGATCTCTAACCTTGATTTATCCAAGTCTGCTGGCCCAGACCACGTTAGCCCTGTCTTCCTCAAGTCGTGTGCTAAGTCAATTTACATTCCTGTTTCATTTTTATTTAAGAAATCAATATCTTTGAGTGCCGTACCTAAGCTCTGGAAAGCAGCATTTGTATCGCCAATTTATAAAAAGGGCTCTAAATGTGAGATTATCAACTATAGGCCTATCTCCAAGCTATGCTTAGTTGCTAAGCTATTTGAAGGGATAGTGTACAGTCAGATTTATTCAGCGCTTCATCAGCACTTCTCCCCCTTCCAGCATGGGTTCCTTAAAGGGCGGTCGACTGTGTCTAACCTTATTATTTTCAATGAGTTCTTGAGTGAGTCAATGGATAATGGTCGTCAGGTTGACGTAATCTATACTGATTACAGCAAGGCCTTTGATAGGATTGACCATAGCCTTCTGTTGCTTAAGTTATTTAGTATGGGTATTAGAGGGGATCTGCTCCGTTGGTTCTCGTCGTACATCTGCAGTAGGTCGCAGGCTGTTGTTGTTAATAATTATATGTACAGCTGGGTTCTTATTCCTAGTGGAGTCCCCCAAGGATCACTGCTCGGACCCTTGCTCTTCCTGATATTTATTAATGATATCTCTTCCTGTTTTGTCAACAGTAACCTGCTTTCATTTGCTGATGATATGAAGATTTTTAAGACTATAGTTACTCCTCGGGATGTGCTTGACTTGCAGGCTGATTTATATCGACTTGACACGTACTGTGCTAGTAATAAACTAGATCTCAATCCGTCTAAATGCTTTACTATTACATATACTCGCAAAAAAACTGTAGTCAAATCAGTTTATCTATTAAAAAATCAGAGGTTGCAGGATTGCACGGTTATGAGAGATCTAGGCGTGCTGCATGATTCTAAACTTCTCTTTGACTCTCATATCGATTCCATCATTGCTAAAGCGTCCAAAGCTTTAGGCTTTATAATGAGAAGCTCCGTTAGTTTTAGTAGATGTAAAACATTAAAAATTTTATATTGCACTTACGTGCGCAGCATACTTGAATATAACTTTTGAAACTATCATGGTTATGTACATAATTTTCACTAGAAACGGGATATTTACCATGATTTTTGAGTTTTATATGTTCCCGATATTTCGGCACAGTTGCATGCGCCATGATCACGGGAGAACTGACTAAAGTCTTTGCGAGTAGATGTTATTGGCAGATATATCGATCTACCCTCTTTCTCACTCTTTTATTACGAACGATACCACTACCATCGGTTTCATTGTCACAATTCACACCAACTCGACACACAACACTAACGGTGTCCGGACGCGTAGCAGGTACCACACTTTTTTGATTCTTACACATTCTTACCACAGGCTTCCATACTCCAGATAATTGAAAACCATCTTCTCTATTGAAGTTTCTGTACTTAGTAATCTCAATTGCCTCTTGTACCATTCTCGGTATGTAATGTCGCTCTGTCGAGATTACCTGCGGACTGTGTAGCTCGATCCAATGATTTGAGCCAAATTCCAAAAGGTGTTCTGCTATGGCTGACTTATGTATGTCCCTGTTCTTGACCGCTCGTATGTGCTCCTTAACCCGACACGCTATCGTACGTTTCGTTTGGCCAATGTACGAACTCCCACAGCTACAATCAATTTTATACACCCCTGGCTTTTCAAGTGGAAAACTGTCTTTTGGTGAACGCAAGTAGTGCGATATCTTCTTTAAGGGAGTGAAGATGGTCTTTACGGAAAACTTTTGCAGGACTTTCGCAATTTTGTCCGTCACCCCCTTAACATATGGCAGAAACGCTGGCCTACGTTCTACTCTGCATCTGTGGGGTCTTGGCCTAGTTCGGGATGGTAATGACCGAAGCTTATATCCATTCTTACGCAACACATGCTGGACATGAGCTAGCTCACTTTCAATGTGATTCTCATCACACAGGTCAACTGCTCGGTTGGTGAGAGATGTTACCACTGATTTGAGCTGCCGAGGGTGGTGGTGCGAATCAGCATGAAGATATCGGTCCGTGTGTGTAGGTTTTCAACTGGTTTGCAACTGTGCCGAAATATCGGGAACATATAAAACTCAAAATCATGGTAAATATCCCGTTTCTAGTGAAAATTATGCTTGAATATGCTTCTCAAATTTGGAGTCCACGTTATGATACCTATATCAACAGAATTGAGCGTATTCAAACCAAATTTATTAAGTTTATTTGCTTTCGCCTTAAGGTTCCGTATAATGCTGCTAACTATGTTGACCTTTGTCGTAAATTCCACCTTCTGCCACTCAAAAAAAGGCGTGAAATTGGTGACCTGCTTTTCTTGCTCAAAATCACTAATAATCATATTAATTGCCCCGAACTTCTTAGTAAAATAACACTTGTTGTTCCCCGTACAATAATTAGATATAACGAGATTATTCATGTACCAATAGTTAGAACGAATTATCGCCAAAACTCCTATTTATGGCGAGTTGGTAACCAATTTAATAAATTATCTAAGCAAATAGGTCTAGACCTATTCTACTCCAGTGTCGGTTTCGTGAGGCGGCGGCTCAGTTCTGACTTTTTCTCGCCCTCCGCGGAGGATGATGAAATTTCGTCATGAGATAGGTGTGGTTTACTTTTTTGGTTCTTGTTCTTATTTTTTTTTTGTTTACTATTATTTATATCTGTTTCCTTCATTTATACTGTTTGTTTTACTTTTACTGTTATAGTTATACTGTTGTTTTCTGTTTTGTATGTATTCATCATTTGTATCTCTCATTTTTTATTTTTTATTCTATTTTTCTGCTATGTGTTTTGTATACCAGATTGTAGTTTATAGTAGTTTTTAGTCCACTCAGCCTGTTCTCTCTTTTTATGTATCTATTATTATTTCTAAACGTGAAAACCTTTTAATAGCCTTCTGCTTTAACTTCTTTTATTTATTTTGTATGCATGTGCTGCTGGTTTTCCTTATAATAAATATAATATAATATAATATCCGAGCTTCGATCGCTTTGCGTCTTTGCGTAAACAAGACTCGGGCGCATTCATTTGGGTGGCGCGACACGACAGAATACGATTGTTCGCAGCCGTACACTTAGTGTTTATAAGCCTTCAATCTCAGTAAATCTATTCTCCAGATTCATCATATGACTTCTCTCTCCGACATACATGTGTAGACTGTTGGTAAACCTATTTTTTTTTATATTAAATAAGCAACTGTTAACAATAACTGCCTCAATGCACACTGAAACAGCTTTGTGCTCATTTAACAGTTTTTTTTATTTCTCAAAAAATTCTGTATGTGAGTTGCCCGTGTTTTCTTTTATACAACTAAATTAGTGATGTGCCTCAATAATAAAGTAGATTATTTATCGATAAAATAAATGCTCGTTTAATATGTTTTACAAGCTATTGAAATTTGATTTATATTATTCGGGAGCCATAGCCTAGCCTAACCTAACTTTCTAACCGTTAATCCAATCACCATGAAGGTATTGGTATGTAACAAGGTAGGTAACTGTTATGATTTTAATTTGAAATTATTCATTTTATACCATAAGTTGACGACCTCTGTGGCGCGGTGGACGAAGGTTCGCCTGTGACGCAGGAGGTTGCGGGTTTGATTCTCGCCTCAGAACAAATATTTGTACGATCTTCAGATATTTGTTCAGGGTGTTCTGGGTATTTTCTATGTTAATGCAAAATAAATATCTATGTAATGTACTGTACTAGGGATATCAGTTATCTAGTCCATATCACAAGCTGTGCTTGGCTTGGGGCTGGATAATCTTGTGTGAACTGTGTCCAGCATCAAAAAATAAAATAAAAATAAATATACTTATATATATAATGAAATTCACTTAGGTACAATGTGAAAGAAAACACCATCTTTTCGTAAATTTGATGTTCCAGACCTTGACTTAGAGCTGAAAATGTAACGATTCGACATTTCAGTATTTGTAGCACTGTCACACTGTTTTACTCTATGCGTCACACGATCGGTTCAGTCTGACAGAGCAATCGGCACATCATGATACAATTTTATTACTAGCAAAAGCAAAACATGCTTGGTGAGGGCTAGCAAGCTTTTTTCCGTGATTATTTTTATATTTAAACAAAGACATGAATTTAAATTACTATGCCAAATTACAACGGATAATTTTTTCGTTAAGTGTACCACAAAATTGCATGGGATAGTAGAGGACTCGCTTCGCTCGCCCTAATGATCGGGCGAAAACAGTTTTACTAACGCGTATGCCCAAATGAAATTGTGCATAGCCAGAGGGGAACGACATCTTGACATGAATTTAAATTACTATGTGATATTACAAATCTAGAGGTGTGATAGTTTTTCGTAAAAAGTTGCATGCCTACCTAGGTTGTGGGATACGTGATCACGATAAATTAACAAAAGCATTTCCCAGTTTGAACTCATTTACTCATTTTCAAGAAAAGTCGTGTCATGAGTGTCCGTACTGTGTCGTGGGATTTTCCTATTCAAATCCTATTCTTTGATTGACCAAAGAATTAAAAAAAAAATTGCTAGGTATAATTTTTTCAACGCGATATTCTGTTCACTAGGTAAAGCGCTAAGTATTACTTTACCTACCATTGTTTAACATTAACATAACTTAACACACCCAACACATACCTACATAGTTGTGATCCCACACTAGGATCCCATGTGACGTGGGATAATTATGCCTGAAATGTAAAAAAAAAAACTATTTTACATTTTAATGACTAATGTAGTTTTTTGGCACTTAGGATCATGATTTTTGGTTTTTGACAATAACAGTGACTGACAGATATAATACATCGTATATTTCGTGGCCAGAACCGACATGGATTATGTAGGTTAGAAGGATGACGGCAGCTAAGTAAAGCGTTTTTTCCTTTCCTTTCCTTTCGTCTCTTTTGACTTGCCGACCCATAGTTTTATGAAATTATTGTATGCTTTGAACAAAATTCTAATTAAATTTTCCCAAGAACTAATCATCCCATGAGCTAGTGGTTGTACCTGGGGTACTCAAAATTTTCTTGTTTTTTTTTATCTATGCTCTAAGTTTCCACGTTTACCCCCTCTCTCTCCAGCCTACTACTACCTTTTACTAATCTAAAATTTCATAGTGATCCACAAAATGATCTGTATGTTATCCTCGATAACAACTCCGGAACTCCTCCTTCACAGAGAGCGTTCAACCCTTCCCCCCATACCTAGCCGCCCTTAAATCCCTTCAATGACCCTTGATGGTAGCACAGAATATATACAGTAGGCAAAGTAAGTTCCTACCAAAAAGTTATCGATACTATTAATTTATCGACTTGAGTGCTGGAAGTCCCTAGAACGGGTGTTACTGTCAATTTTGTGACATAACATGATGTTTGTACACAGAAAGCATCTATGTGTGTATAAAGATTTTTGATGTGTTGCTGTTTATAGATGTGTGCGTTTATAGCGATAGAACGACTGGTTACAAAAGTGTGCATTAAACTGTAAGTGAGTGCGTGAAGCCCCCCCCAAAAATTTCTGAATAAATATGTATCGGTTGACAGCTCTAAGGCGTCTCCCCTCCGGTACGGAGGCCTGCGTTGCTCGATGGTAGTACATTATATTGCTCGGCTCGTTTTTCAGCTGCGAGCGCTCAGTCCTTTTGTATACTACGTCCATGGTGTGTTTAGGTCTAATACGGTGACCATAAAATAAAGCCATGTCCAGGAGACTTTTTCCATATACACTTATGAACGTGGAGTGGAACAAACATTATTTAAATCAAATTATGTATCACAGTTATTTATGCAGCCAGATTCATACTGGAGGCCTGGTAAGTGATCAGTATCACGAATCGATAACACTTTTTGTTAATTTCGTAAAATAGTTGGAAAATCTAGGCATAAGAGGTGTTGCTCTAAATATTTTTGAAAGTTACCTTAGCAATCGCTCTCAATACGTTATGATTGAAAATTTCAAAAGCAAGGAGGAAAACATGTTTTATGGTGTCCCTCAAGGCAGTGTCCTCGGCCCTACCCTATTTTTAATTTATATAAATCAGCTATGTAATCTTCATCTTCCGAAATGTAAAATTATAACCTACGCTGATGACACAGCTCTGTTAATACATGGTTCAAGCTGGCAAGAGGTTCGCGATCATACCGAACATGCATTAATAAATGTTATGCACTGGCTACGCACCAACCTCCTCACCCTGAATGTGTCGAAAACAAAATTCATTCCCTTTACTCTTAACTGTTCTACGCAACCCGCCTCTACCTTCTCTATCAGCGCTCATGTATGTACCTCAGATGTTGTCCCAGCTTCCTGCAACTGCATAGACATGGAACGGGCCTCGAGTATTAAATATCTTGGTGTCTTGATAGATGGCACGCTAACTTGGAAACAGCATATTAATTCCATTGTTTCCCGCATTAGAAAACTGATATTTGTTTTTAGGAATTTGAGATCTGTGTTTGATCTCCAATCCTTATTGACTATCTATTATGCTTTAGGTCAGTCCATCTTGTCGTATTGCATCACGTCATGGGGCGGTGCGGTTAAAACTACGATGCTTAGACTAGAACGAGCTCAGAGAGCTGTCCTAAAGGTTATGACCAGAAGACCTATCTGGTTCTCCACTACTGAACTTTACTCAATATGCCAAGTGCCCACAGTTCGAAAAAATTTTATACTTCAAACAATTCTCCGAAAACACTCTCAGTTGTTCTATGATCCATATCTAAATCTCTCTAAACGTAGATCTGATAAAGTTTGTAAAATTGAATCAAGCCGTACGGCGGCTGCGAGTCGAAGTTTCTATCATATAGGTTCTATGTTATATAACGATATTAATAAAAAACTTAACATTTTTCCTGTCCCACACTATAAATGTAAAATGATATGTCTTGGGTGGCTTCTTTCTATAACATATCAAGACACTGAAGACCTCCTAAAGATTGCTAAATAGTTAATAATCTTTTCTCCTTCATTACGTAGGTACGACACACACTTTCAAATACACACCCTACACATACACACCACACACATCTACACACACACACACACACACACACACACGCACACACATATATATATATATAAACACACACACAACATACACACACATATCACATCCATGCACACAAACTCAACACACAAACACTCGGAGTACTCCTGAGATACCCAGACTCTCTAGAGACTGGCTGTATCAGGAGTACCTTACACTCACATACACACCCACTTATACTCACTAGTGATAGTTTTTTACATTCTCATGTTAGTTGAGTGCGGTTCTTTATTTTTATAATTTTAGTTTTTATGTTTAATTTCTAAATAAGTACATACTTTTATTAATATCTGGAACTGTCATCTCTCGAAGGAGGAGGGCGTTGGTGTCTGCGACACAGTTTTTATACTTCTGCAGGCTTCATCGTTTCCCATTGTGTTGTAAATATGTGTTTTAGTTCCAAATAAATACATTTTGATTTGATTTTGATTTGAATAGCAAACTGGACATCGAAATCAAACGTTAGTCTACTACGCAATAACCCCACTGGACATGGTTTTTTTATGGTCACCGTATTAGAAAGAGACACACTGTCTCTGTAGTACATTATATTGCTCGGCTCGTTTTTCAGCTGCGAGCGCTCAGTCCTTTTGTATACTACGTCCATGGTGTGTTTAGGTCTAATACGGTGACCATAAAATAAAGCCATGTCCAGGAGACTTTTTCCATATACACTTATGAACGTGGAGTGGAACAAACATTATTTAAATCAAATTATGTATCACAGTTATTTATGCAGCCAGATTCATACTGGAGGCCTGGTAAGTGATCAGTATCACGAATCGATAACACTTTTTGTTAATTTCGTAAAATAAAATGTTGACCTCCCCTGATAGATGACCCGGGACTGGGCTTGCGTTTGTAGGAAACACGTTTTTTTTCCAATATCACAGAAAGTGTTACTGATTACTTACCGAGTGTTCAGTGTCGGCAAACGGCGTGACTCGTGCCGCAGCCATGCCGTGATGTTTCTCGTCTGCCGGGCGTCTCGCGACGGCCAACTTTTTAATTTGTAGTATCGATGACCCCTTAGTATTTACCTATACAATGGTCATGGTCACCCTTGCTATCATAAAGCTATCATATCAAGTGTTAGAAAGGGACAAACTGCCTCTATTCTAACTATCTCTCTTGGCTCGTTTTTCCTCTATCTATGACGGTAATCTAAATTGAGTCTTAAACTAATAGAATAATAAAAAAAATTTGAGCGCTCAGTCCTTTTGTATACTAAGTCCATTGGTTAAATAGATGTACTTATAGGAGAGTAATAACACAGATTAAATATTAGTGTTCTGTGGTAATTGGTATGTTATGTTTATTCTCTTTGGAAAACAAGAAGTTTTGTTTCGCGGTGTGCGGTTTATTATTTTCTCAATTTATGTTTTATGCAAAAACTACAATATAAGTATAAAATAGAAAACGTTTAAAAATCCTAAAAATAGAACATAATTTGTTATTAAATATTGCAGTGTAGCTTTTTCTAGCTAAGAGCGTTGTTCATCGTTGCGTTGAAGAGGTTATGTTTTGATTTACTTACTGTAAGTAAGCCTTAGCTGAGAAAAATGCGAGGAAGTAGATCGAATAACAGAGGTGGCACTTGGCGGGTCGGATCCTCGATAGGCCGTGGTTTTAGAGGAAATCGTGGAAACCGTTCAAATCGTGGAAACTACGGGAACAACTGGCAGAGTCAAAACTCATCCAACTTCTCGGGCCAGAAATGGGTAGACAAGCCTAAAAGAGAGACTCCTGGAAAAAGGTTAGGCGAGGATGAAATTGGAGTCACGGAATACATAAGCAAGCATGAAGGCTTCAATGGAATTATCAAGTCAAGGTAGGCAAGTAGTTTTCTACACAATTTAATAATATTCTATTTATTAGGTACCTACTTAAATAATTTTCTTTTGGTTTACACCATATTCTGTATTCTGTAATATGCCAGCTCAGTTGGTTTCCTACTGATATCATGCAAAAGTTTGAATTGTTTGTTTCTCAGTTTAAAGTAAGGGCTGAACCAATTAATGGGAAGACAATAATCCAATTCAATTCACTTAATTTATTTATTTCAGGCAACAGGCCGTATTAATATATACCTTACAACTAACATACATATAAAGATAAAGATATACTTAAAACTATCACTTAACGTCAATAGAAGGATTTGGTTTCGAAAACGCTTCCCTATAGCGCCGGTAAACAATGCCAGCTAGCCAAAATTCCAAATCAAGGAGCACATCCTTGTACTTTGCCTAATAATGTAGCTATAGCTTGATATTGCACACCTTGAGGAAGGGGTTTCCAAAATCAACCATTTTGATTTAATTTAATAACTATAATTTTTAATTTTAGTTATACTATGTGATAATGTCTACTAACGAGCGTGAATGGGACAGTGGGAAGAAGAAGACCTCGGCGAACGTATTCAGACCAGATCGGACACGTTCTGGAAAAAGGCCAGGTCAAGAGTACCCTTAACCGACGAGCATGTATGAAGAATGTGATGAGAGTGAATGAAGCAAAAGAGGTGTGTCAGGATCGTAGCAAGTGGAAATCCGTGGTCTCTGCCTACCCCTCCGGGAAACAGGCGTGAGTTTATGTATGTATGTATGTAACAACTCTTTACTAACATAATATGGTGTGAAACCGAAATAAATGATATGATATATGATATGATTAGTATAAGGAAGGCTGGAGCGGGAAAGGGAGAGAAGAGCGGGGGAGGGAGACTCCCCCTATGAGTGGGGAAATGTGAAAACTTATACATAGTTTCAGAGAAAAAAATAGGTAATGATTTTTTGAGGTATTTCTATAGATACGATGCACCACCGTAGAGAGGTGGGTTAGAGGGTAAAGGAAGGGGAGAACCTCTCCTATAAATTAGAAAAACTAGGAAGCTTAGTTTTCGAAAAAAAAAACAGAACATTTTTTGGTTAAGTATTGTTTATTGGTTTGGCTATTGGGTACAGGTGGCATGCAGGTGTCGGTTCTGGCCACGCTCTCCTTCGGCTCGCTCGCAGCTCACATGGTGATAACTGTTCTCTAGTGTTTAAAATCCATGTTGTACCGTCACTCATTTTGAAGTATGAGACACGGTAAAGAATTAAGAATAGATACGAGCGAAGGTTCGCCTGCAACCCAGGAGGTTGCGGGTTCAGAACAAATATTTTTACAATCTAAAGATTTCGGTTCAGGGTGTTCTGGGTATTTTCTATGTATAATAAAAATATATCTATCTATGTAATGTATTGTATTAAGTATATCAGTTATCTAATACCCATTACACAAGCTCTGCTTAGCTTGGGGCTCGACACTTGTTGCCGACCCTTTAAATTTTTCCAAACACCCCTTTTGAAGAACCCCGTACTGTAGTCACTTGGGAAAACCTCTGCAGGGAGATCATTGCACAACCTGAGTGTTCGTGGGTGGAAGTACCTCTGAAACCACGCAGTTCGGGACCACCCTGGCTCTAAGCTGTGCGGATGAATCCCCTGCCGATGGTGAGCGGTGCTGTGAAAAAAAGGTTGCTGTCATGTCAAACAATTCCTCGGAACTAAACCCATTGCAGTATCACAAATGAGTCATAGCTCAGCGAATCATATTGCCCAATGAGTAAAACAATTCACCTAGTAACCCCAATACGACTTTCCATTTCAGATACTCTGATTTCCAAGTGTCAGAGATCAATGAAAGTGGTGAAGTTGCAAAGCTCACCGACCTGTCTCCCCCGGAGCCGCCTGCTGGCGAGCAGGTGGATGACGACGAGGAGCTCCTCCTCACCAAGTACAATGTGGAGATCCTGCCCTTGGACACCTGGGATCAGATCAATAAGCTGGTAGTCGGGGCCGTGGCTGCTTCTGACAAAGTTGAAGTAAGAAACTTGCAGTTACATACTTGATCACCTTGCTGAGGTATGGTGGCCTTGAAAAGGGTGTTGTAACTGATAGTAAAAGAACCAGAGTGGTGAAGGGAGGAGCATTACTTAAATGCACATGACACATGTCTTTGAGTTTTTAGTTTTTGGCGGGGTTCGAAATGATAATTATCATTGATAATTAATTATCAAGATAAATATAGGTTGATAATTATCTTGATAAGTATAATCTAAAATATTTGCCATTGGTTAATTTATTAAAGCTAATTACAGCAATTGCGAGTACAGCTGCTCTGGAACGATGTCTTTATTCATTCGGATTAGTGCAATCAAAACTTTGATATCGACTGGGAAATGACAAAGCAGCTAAATTGACATCAATCAGCAAACTGAGAATAATAACGCAGATTTAAGTTGGATTTTGAGTTTAGATTCTTCAGATACAGTCCTGTTAACGCAGTGTAGGTTGATGACGATGATATTCCACTCATCAATTTATTTAATTTGACGACCTTTGTGGCGCGGCGGGCAAACGTTCGCCTGCGATGCAGGAGGTTGCGGGTTCGATTCCCACCTCGGAACAAATATTTGTGCGATCCGCAGATATTTGTTCAGGGTGTTCTGGGTGTTTTCTATATATAATAAAAAATATCTATCTATGTAATATATTGTATTAAGTATATCAGTTGTCTAGTACCCATACCATAACACAAGCTCTGCTTAGCTTGGGGCCAGATAATGTTGTGTGAACTGTCCAGAAATATTTATTTATTATTTATTAATTAAGTAGTATGTAGTTGATTAACTTCTCGTATTTTGGTTTGCAACTTTTTATTCACGCAATTATTAATAAAAGATTACCTTGATTGTAAAATGTTATAATTTATTTACTAATCTACTTGCTTCTAACATAAATGTTGATATGTAAATGTAATATCAGTTAAAAAAGGATTTCTAGGCTCAATATCTGTATGATAATTATCACGATAATTATGGCATATTTATCCTGATAATTTCAAACCCTGCTTTTTGGTCATATTGGATTCCTCACGATGTTTTTCTTCACCATTTGAGAGCATGTAGTATTGTGCACATACATTTTTAGTTACTTCTACTAACGTAGAACCAAGACCACTGACATGGCCCTCAGAATTAGTAAGTTGATGGGCTACATTGTAACGTTACGATTCGTCTAGAAGGTCATTCCAAGGCGAACCGCAAGCTGCATGTTAAAATAGGAAAACAAAAGTATCTAGACCTCCTTAGTCAACGTAGACGTGCTACGATCTGCCTAGGTACGTTGTACCACCTAATTTAGTAGCTAGGGAGTATAAATAAATCTTCAAGCCACTAGACTACTACAGGTACTGCTTCTAACGAGTGATGGATTTGAAGCAACCTTATGGCGGAGACATCCGGGCGAAAGGGGGCTATCATCATCCTCGGGGCTGACTGAGCCGCCTGAACTTCGGGACATCGCCATCCTCGGTGACCGTCTGTGTCACCTGAGCTACGACTTCGAGTGGCCATCTACGTCGACAGGGCCGCCCGCACCGCCTGGCCTGGCTCTTCGGGTGTTCAACGGCTCCTGACCGTTGCCACCTCTGGTCTGCCTTCATCGCCGGAGCCCCCTTTCACCCGGATGTCTCCGCCATAAGGTTGCCTCAAATCCATCACTCGTTAGAAGCAGTGCCTGTAGTAGTCTAGTGGCTTGAAGATTTATTTATACTCCCTAGCTACTAAATTAGGTGGTACAACGTACCTAGGCAGATCGTAGCACGTCTACGTTGACTAAGGAGGTCTAGATACTTTTGTTTTCCTATTTTTACATGCAGCTTGCGGTTCGCCTTGGAATGACCTTCTAGACGAATTGTAACGTTACAACATAGACTACACAGATTTACTTCTATATCTGTGGCAGGCTACTATAGCTCACAGAAGTGATAATGTTGGGGAATAAAGTTGTCTCGAGTGGCGACCACAATGTAAATGACGCAGAAGAGAAAGGCCCCTTTCGATGGACTAACAACCAGGGTTGGCAATATTTAAAACATTTGTTTAAAACAAGACTTTAAAACACTGTTTAAAACACTGGGGAAAATGCATACTTGTTTAAAACATGTTTCAAAACATAAAAAACCTATGTATTTTATATCACATTTTATTCAATAAAATATTTTTTGTTCTTCCGTCGTTTTGAAGTGCGTTGAAAATGACGATCAAAGATTCCGTTACACACCTACAAACATACAGACTAATCTATTATAAGCGTGTTAAAAAAAAACATTAATAAATTGCAAAATGTGTTTAAAACATGATTAAAACAATACAAAAAAAACAAATGATAGAAATTGATTTTAAATATGTTTTTTTTGTTTGCAGAATAAAAACAGTGTTTTAATCTTTTTTTTTTTTTTTTTACCTAAAATAGGCTTGCGTTTGGCTACATCTCACCTGATGGGAAGTGACGATGAGGCCTATTTAAGCACGCTCGCCTAGAAGATGCCTATTAACTCTTCGTTTGAAGACGCCCAAGTTGTATGATAATGGGAACAAAGAAGCCACTATTATATATTATTATAAAAAATAAGCCACTATTATTATTAACGGTATTTTTTTAAAAACAACAAGTCGGTGAAGATCGTTCGTCGTAGCATTCTATGGAGGGGGGTCTATGCCAACTGTGGACTTCTATAAGCTTGATATTGATGATGATGATGATCAAGACATGTTGGATTCCGCACGATGTTTTTCATCGTCGTTTGAGAGTATTGTGCGCATATCAATGCATAGTATAAAACAAAGTCGCTTTCCGCGTCTGTCTGTAATGTATTATCTGCTAACTCCTCCTAAACCGCGCAACGGATTTTGATGCGGTTTTCACCATCAGTTAGATAATTAGAGAGTAGTATAGTAGAGCTTTTTTGTGAAAGAGTTCGTTCGGGGAAGTATTACCACCATACCTATTTCTGCCGCAAAGCAGTAGTGCTCGCATTGCTGTGTTCCGGTTTGAAGGGTAAGGGTGCCGGTGAAATTACAGGCACATGAGACTTCTCATCTTTATGTCTCAGGGTGGCGGGCTCAGTGTAATGCCACATAGGGTGTATCCTAGGTGGACGTGACCTATGAAGTAATGCACTGTTCATAGGCAGAGGTTACCGCTTAACATCAGGTGGGCCATCAGCTTGTTCCATCATTCAAGTAGTATAAAAAAAGGCAGGTTTTATAGGTTTATGTATATATATATATATATAACTAGCGACCCGCCCCGGCTGCTTTTTTTCCTTTTTTTTCTTAGTTATGCCCTTGCGAATCCGGAGAAACTACTAGTATTTTTTAGTACTACTACTACATCAAGTCGTAATGTCTTTCTTGGTTGCACACATTAATTTTAAATTAAATAAAGTTGTTTGTACATTCCAGATAGACGTCTCGACAACATCTAAAGAAGATAGGACTAAGATACATGATGCTGTGAAGAAGGCGTTTGGAGATGTGATTGTCGGCAGCACTGTCAATGTGGATGACAAGAAACTAATGCGCTTTGAAAAGTTTAGAAAAGGAGGTAAGTAATTATTATTCCTGGCCAAATACACAAATAATACACACACTAATAATAATACACTCACAAATATGTGACGACCTCTGTGGCGCGGCGGGCGAAGGTTCGCCTGCGACGCAGGAGGTTGCGGGTTCGATTCCCGCCTCGGAACAAATATTTGTACGATCTGCAGATATTTGTTCAGGGTGTTCTGGGTATTTTCTATGTATAATAAAAAATCTCTATCTATGTAATGTATTGTATTAAGTACCTATATCAGTTATCTAGTTCCCATAACACAAGCTCTGCTTAGCTTGGGGCTAGATAACGTTGTGTGAACTGTCCAGCATTATTTATTTATTTATTTTTAAATAATAATTAAATTATCTAAGACTTATAATTGTAACAGTGACAGTACTGTATTATTCGGTGACAGTACGGTATTATTGGATAACTTTTTACTTGCATAATTCCGCGCGAACCATGCGGATGTGAAGTCCATCGTAGTTACAAAGTCATTGTTTAAATCCTTTAAATTAATTACCTCTTTTGAATCGCTAATTAATAAATAAAACTTGGTTCCCTTATATTGTTGATCAATATTTTTAGCAGTTAACTTTAACATGCTTTTGAAATTGAAATGCGCTCAAGATCACTTCTCAGAGTTCTCTGCTAAAGAAAGAAGACTCAAAGTTGAGTGGCATGGCCGTAAAATGTTGACTAATTAAATGGCATTGCAGCAAGAATAGACAACCGAGTGAAGTGGCTGTGGCCGGGCGAGTATGTATACTTCATTGTACATAAAGAAAATTGTGACACCATGGACGCTGCTACCAGGATCGCAGAGAAATTAAGAATGCAGTGAGTATTTACTATATTATTACTATTAAGAAATAGTTTACACACAAAAACCCCTAGTCAGGGATAAAAAACTCACAAAGGCACCAACAACTCCTACTGTAAACCTAACCTAGTATTTCGTGCAGTGAGGAACTTGCAAGTAGATAAGTTCCACTGCATATGCAGTTCGTACATTAAGGCAGCTTACTGATGAAGCAACATCTAGGCTAGCTTATTATAGCTACATCTATAGTGTTATGTTATATGGTATCATACTGTGGGGAAGGTCTTTACTGGGAGGTCTTTACACAAGAAGTAAAACTAAACGGAATACGTATTCCCAAATTTCGATAAAAGAAAGTAATTGTGTCTTTTATGGGGAATTCTGTATGGTTCTATATGAAACTTACAAAAAGTGTATCAAAACTTCCTATTCGAAGATTATACTTTGAGTACATAAAGAATACTCTAAATTGCACTCTAGATAGCGGGTCCACACAGAGCGCGCAGACGCGCGAGGCAGCTCTGAGTGGACCCGCCGAGCCGTCTTTTATAAATATATTATATATATCAGATTCTCTCTACATCTTACAGTCAGACTTGTCAGTCAAAACTGCCTTCCTAAGGTTTTTAAGTTGGTTCTCTTTTTCTTTGAATCAGCTTCTCCATGTTCTCGAGGCACCACACAGGCGCTTCCCACCTAGTAGTAAGAAGGATGATTAAAAAAAGCCAAGCCTTGTTTGTTCCCTGATTCTTCTAGGTTTGATCACGATGGAACAGGAGTAAATTTAGTTTATAAAACGATTCAAAATGATCCTTGTGATTTCAATTAATAAAATACTTTGACTTCGTGTTTTACAGCATGAAGCCGCAGATGCTGGGGTACGCAGGCACAAAGGACCGGCGCGCAAAGACGTCGCAGTGGTTCAGCGCGCGCCGCGTCGACCCGCGCAAGCTGGCGACGGCGGGGCGCGGGCTGCGGGACCTCGCCCTCGGCAACTACAGCTTCCACCGGGACCATCTGAAGCTAGGCATGCTCAAAGGGAACAAGTGAGTGTGTTGTAGACTGCGCAGTGCTCAGCGCGCGCCGCGTCGACCCGCGCAAGCTGGCGACGGCGGGGCTCGGGCTGCGGGACCTCGCCCTCGGCAACTACAGCTTCCACCGGGACCATCTGAAGCTAGGCATGCTCAAAGGGAACAAGTGAGTGTGTTGTAGACTGCGCAGTGCTCAGCGCGCGCCGCGTCGACCCGCGCAAGCTGGCGACGGTGGGGCGCGGGCTGCGGGACCTCGCCCTCGGCAACTACAGCTTCCACCGGGACCATCTGAAGCTAGGCATGCTCAAAGGAAACAAGTGAGTGTGTTGTAGACTGCGCAGTGCTCAGCACGCGCCGTCATGCTCCCGGTACACGATGCAATAGCCGGAGCTAGTACTCGACTCGTTAGTTTACACACACGCGCCTGAACGCGCATTGTTACTCGCACCGCGTGCAAGCAGCACTGTTGTAACACTGTTTTTACCTTGTTTTACAAAGTATACTTTCTTCCTAGTAATTTTACAATCATTCACGTAAAAAGCAAGTATAGACCAGCATTTTTATGATGTAAATAGTGTCTTGCTAGCGTTTTACCGGAATAAAGAGTAGCCTATAGCTCAATCCAGTCTCAACTAGTCCATGGAAATCGGTTTAGCCGTTTCGGCGTGATTGAGTAACAAACATGCAAACATCCAAACATTGTAATGACATTTATGATATATTAGTGGGATGAAGACAGTCCTGGAATGTTGTAAGAAAATCTCCGAAATATCCCGTTTTTTGTTGTCGATTTATCAAATCAGTTCACCCAAATGAAACTACGCTAATAACACAAAGTACGTAGGCGCCGCGCCGCCATTTTGTGCTAATAATGTCATAAAATCACGGTAGGGTTTTCTTCTGCGCGATCTATTTGCGGATAAGGAAAGTTTTCGCAGAGCCTTCTAGTTATGGTAAATGAACTAATTTCAACTTTAGCTTTATCGCTGTTGTTCAAAGAAAAGTAGATTACGAACCTCGCTCAGAGGTGTTTTGTTGGTACATTCGTGTTAGAGCCCTCGCTAACTAGGTGCGGCTAGTCTCATCCCGTTCGGTTCAACAACGTACAGTACTACCCAAGTAATATGGCTTACCGATGTACCTGCGCAGAAGATGATTTTTTAAAGCGCGGTAATTTTACTGCTATTGGTCGGCAGCTCGGCGACGCGCAGTGTAATTCTGCGGAGGGGCGTGACTTGCGCGTGAGACTGAACTAACAGCTGCAGTGTATTATGAACCTTATAACTGTGTTCTAAGGTTGATTGTAAGTTTTGAGTATTCATTCGTTAAGCTTCGGAGCCATACTTTCTTTTCTGTGCGAACGAAGATTCACGACGCGCCATATCAGTTGGGTATACCTGTACTGTCGTTTATTACAGATTCCGCATAGCTCTTCGCAATGTGACCGCCGAGGATGACGTCATAAACCCAGCTTGCGAACAACTCCGAGACAATGGCTTCCTCAACTACTACGGTCTGCAGAGGTTCGGCTCGAGGGTCGATGTGCCCACCTTCCAAATCGGACTGCAGCTTCTGCAGGGGAATTACAAGGAGGCAAGTACATCACTCTGTAGACCAATTATATTTAGTAGTAGTAGAGCTTTTTTGTTGAAGTGTTCGTCCGGGGAAGCACTACCACCACACCTATTTCTGCCGCAAAGAAGTAGTGTGCGCATTGCTGTGTTCCTGTTTTCAAACCTATGTTTGTCTGTAATTTCACCGGCACCCATTCCCTGAAGGGTTTTAATTTACACCTAATAATTACACCTTTGTTTTTTTTTCAATTACAGGCGCTTGAGACTACATTTTTATTTCACAGGGCGCTTTGCAATGCAACATAAGGCGCGTCCTTGATCGACGTGACCTGGATGTGGTAATGCATTGTTAAAGGCAGAGGTTATCGCTTAACATCAGTTATACCTCCATCCACCTCCTTTCTGCAACCTCTATAATGTCTTTGGACCATCGAAAGGGGCCATTCCTCTTTTGCGTCGTTCAGTTTATGTTCGCCACTCGAGGACCATTCTTCCTCAACAGTTCTCAGTTCCGCGAGCTACATGGCATGCCTTTTGCCACTTCAACTTGCTAATTCTGAGTACTATGTTGGTGATCTTAGTTATTTTAAGTATCTCCTCATTTCGGATTCTAACACGTAGTGAAACTAGCATAGCTCTCTATATGAAGCTGTGCGACTGAGCTTTCCTATGCGGCCATTACCGGGACTTGTTGATAAGATTCGTTGGTATAAGATTTGTCCTGGCTGCTGGCTTATTATGGAATGTGTTATTACTGGAAGAAAGCGTTAGCCGAGTCAGTCGTGGGAGGCAATGGCGGCGATGAGCTCACCACTTGTCACGTCTACATTCCACGATGGTGCAACCCACTGTGAAAAGAGGCCCATGAGGCCTACGCTTTCGGGGAAAATGGCGTGTGTATGTATGTATGTATGTATGTACGCGGCCTATACTTATTAAGGTTGTTGTTCAGGCGATCGAACTGATCCTGCGCGAGCACGAGGGGCCCCTGCAGGAGGCGCTGCGGCTGTACCGCGCGTGCGGCGCCGTGCGCGCCGTGCCCGCCGTGCCGCGCCGCGCGCAGCACCTCTCCGAGGCGCGCCTGCTCATCGCGCTCGCGCAGCGCCCCAAGGACTACCTCACGGCACTGCACAAGGTACGCACTAGTACAGATAGCGCAACGAGTAATGAGCGCTGACCTTCAATGCGCAGTAGTAACTTTTTGGGTCTGTTTAGCGGGGGGGAGAGAGGCGCGACGGGAGAGGCGGCAGCGCCGGCGCGCTATTGGTTGATCAGTCGCTTTCCGTTCCGCGCGCCCCGCACTCCCGTCTCGCGCTTCCTAGATACAGACGCGCACACTTGTTTTTGATACCTTGTTGATATTGATACTGATGTTTTTGTTTCGTTGTGGAAAAGTTGCCGAAAAAAATGTGTTAACTAGGCAAGCCGGAAAAATGGTTTTTGACGTGAATAGTTTTATTAAAAAGGAGACAGATGAAATCGACGACAAACGTTGAAAATAAAATACAACAGATTATTAATAATTTAAAACAGGGTCAGAAAAGAACAGCATAGAGTCATGCATAGAGTCTAGAGTCCGCAAAGTTACAAGCTACGGCGTGTGGTACGCAATACATGGATTTTAGTATTGAATAACCGAAAAGCGCCCCTAGCGGACACCTTGAGATCCTGAATTTCCATACATAAATCCGTGTGGCGTACCTACACCACTCGCCCGTGTAGTTGCTTAATACATTTATAGACTAGAGCTTCAGTAATGTAGGACGTCACACGAGGATACGTAGTCAGTACTGCATGTCTATAGCACGTTCACCGTATGATGGCACCTGTAAGTACTCCATGGCTGGTGCCAACTTACGGTGAACGGTATGTACATAAAGGGGATACCCAGTGTGTGTTTTCATTGACACCTAGTTCTCGACAAGGCGACATTGATGATTATAGTTTATTATAAATGTCGCACCAAACTGAATGTGTGTGCTGTACTGTATGTGAGTGTGTGTAGGTGCCGCGCAACACGCGCCTGCTGTACCTGCACGCGTATCAGTCGCTCGTATGGAACCGCTGCGTGTCGGAGCGCGTGCGGCGCGCCGGCCTCGCGCCCGCGCCCGGCGACCTGGTGCCAGAGCACGAGCACGACATCATAGGTAAGCTTTGATACATAGCTTTGCTTTCATTTTATAAAAAAAAAACCCCGACCTTTTATACGTGTTCGAGAAAAACGGAACACCTATGGAAGCACATAGGTGTCCAGCGCGCATGATGTAGGGCCCGAAGCGTAATACTCTATTCACGACTAGATGTACTAACATGTACTGATTCAAAACTATGCCCATGCTGGCGTAGTTTAGAGTTGTACCATGATATCGACAAAAGAGGAAAGGAGAAAAAACTATTTGCATGAGTTTCCAGTCTGTGGGTGACATCTATCACCAAATTGTTGTACTGTGACATAAGCAGATGCTATCATGAAGTGATGCCTTGTTTTCCCAATAGATGGCGCTATTGCCAAGAATTAAGAATAAAGATTTATTTTTTAGCATACACACGTAATCTGCACACAACAACCGACACAGATTATCTAACTCATCCATCGAATACATTAGGTAAATTGCCTTCCACCACACTGGTTTTTTCACCATCGGTCACAACAAATTAGGTAATTCATACATACAAACATATACAGTTGTGGTCATATAATTAAGAACGATTTGAAGTTCTAGAAGTTTTTTATTTAAATCGTATCTTAGACAGAGATGTGTACCTTCTGAGAAGCAACTAGTTATGTTATATAATAGTCACATTAATAAAGCAACCTGACTTAAGAATAAAGTATGAAATCGCTAACTATTTTTTGCACATTTTATTGATTTTATCAAAGTAACACATTCAAATAGTACTGAAACTGGACAAATAATTAAGAACGATTTATTTAACTGCTCGGGAATTGTTTTGTATGACACTTAGATTTAAAAAATCACAATATTATGTAGCACAGGAAACATAAAAAGAAATTTAATAAATATTTAACTAAAATTAATAGTTAATAGCATATCCACGGCTTTTAATTACAGCTTTACACCGGCGAGGCATTGACTCTATTAATTTTTGACATTTCGCAAGAGAAATAGAGTTCCATTCTTCTAAAAAAACGTCATACAGCTCTCTTAAATTTCCACACTTTGTATTTGAAACCTTTTTCTTTACTTCAAACCCCAGATTCTCTATTGGGTTTAGATCTGGACTGTTAGCAGGCCAGTCTAAGACAGAAACTAATTGCGCTGTAAGAAATTCCTTTACGGTGCGTGCAGTGTGCTTTGGATCATTGTCATGCTGGAATGTCCAAATGACCGGTAGAACGTCTTCAGCGTATGGTAACATTGTTTCTTCCAGTATATTTTTGTATTGGAACTGATCCATGTTACCTTCTATCAACTTTACAGGTCCTACACCATGTCCAGAAAAGCAACCCCAAATTTTCACATTTCCACCACCGTGCTTTAATGTAACTTTCGTGTACTTTGGGTCGAATGCTGTATTCGGGGGACGTCGTACATATCGTTTTCCATCAGAACATACTCTGTTTATTTTCGTCTCGTCAGAAAAAAGTACATTTTTCCACTGTTGCACAGTCCAGTTTTCATACTTTCTCGCAAATGCAAGCCGGGCTTGCCTGTGGCAAAGTTTTAACATGGGTACCTTTCTTGCTATCCTACCGTGCAATTGTTCTTCTAGCAAACGTCTTAGAATAGTGCGTGCTGAGATTGCTGAAGGGTTGTTTTCACCAAAATATTCTTTTCTAAGTACATTGGACCCTTTAAAAGGATTTTGTTTTGCCATACGAACGATGTTTCGGTCATCTCGATGAGTTGTTTTTCTCTGTTTAGGTACACGGGGAACATTCGAAGTAGTTTGATACGTAGCAAAATGCTTTACAGCGTGGAAAACCATCGTTTTTGAACATTGCAGATGGTCGGCTATCTTTTTATAAGACCAATTCTTCCGGCGAAGTTTTATTATTACTTCCCTTGTAGATTTATCACAACTTTTATTTTTTCCCATTGTTTTTTCTAAAGAAGCAATCACCTTTAATCTTTTACAGCACGTAATGGCGCCAAAATTATACAAACAGTAACAAATCGACTGAGTGTTCTCTATTTAAATTTGAATAAAGGTATAAACTACTTAGCGTTCTTAATTACGTGACCAGCCAGTAATAAGGAATACTTTGTTTAAAAGTAGTGTAAAAAGTTTGCCTATTGATTTTTAGCCAATCATGTGTATCAATGAATACAGTGGTAATATGGAAATGTTTTACGATACCGAGAGAAATAAAAACAAATGCATACAATTAGTTTTGCATCTTAGTTGGAAAAAATCTTCCCTTTATATCAGCGTTCTTAATTATATGGCCACCACTGTATAAATTAAGCAACCTGTATACTTACAGAAGAAATAGAAATAGCGGACGACGCATCTGACACGGAAGAAACCAAAACCGAAACCGAACCAGAACCAGAAGCAGAAGTAGACTTCACAAGCGACGAACAATCGGAAACCGAACCGAAAGCTAAACCGGAAGAAACGCAAGAAAAGCAGAAAGTGCCCGTGAAGACTCTGACGCAAGAGGACGTGGAGAGCGGCCGCTACTCCATATTCGACGTGATCATGCCACTGCCAGGGTACAACATCGAGTACCCGCCCAACATGAGGGACTACTACGAGACGCTGCTCACCAAGGACGGGCTCACCCTGGAACTGAGGAGCAAACACAAGTGAGTAGTGTAACTGTCATAGGTTTTTTTTATACGAGTCAATGACGGAATAAGCTATTTTTTAAGCAGTAAGCAAATTTCGTGGTAATTTTCACCGAATGAATGTTCACACCCCTTTGATTAGGTACCTACTCAAACACTATTCGTGGGAAACTTTTATTGGCTCTCTACTGTTATCCTATTATTATGTTAAAGTAAGAAGTTGGTTCTCTTGATAATAAAAAAAAGAAGTTCTCTACCCTGCGTCACGTGAAACCACGCCCATGATTGGACCGCAGTATTGTATTTGAAACATGTCGGCATTTGATGTGTTTGCGTGTTTCAGGAGTTACAGCATGTCGGGTGCGTACCGGCACGTCGCGGTGCGGCCGAGTGACGTCTCGTGGCGCTGCGTGCGTTACGACGACCCCTTCGCCGACCTCATCGCGTCCGACATGGACGAGATGCAGGGCAAGCAGCTCAGCGGGATCGTGCCAGGTACAACATCACATCGCTACTACTACATCCGTCCGACACGAGCTGCAGGCAAGCAGCTCAGCGGGATCGTGCCAGGTACAACATCACATCGCTACTACAACATCCGTCCGACACGAGCTGCAGGCAAGCAGCTCAGCGAGATCGTGCAAGGTACAACATCACATCGCTACTACAACATCCGTCCGACACGAGCTGCAGGCAAGCAGCTCAGCGGGATCGTGCCAGGTACAACATCACATCGCTACTACAACATCCGTCCGACACGAGCTGCAGGCAAGCAGCTCAGCGGGATCGTGCCAGGTACAACATCACATCGCTACTACAACATCCGTCCGACACGAGCTGCAGGCAAGCAGCTCAGCGGGATCGTGCCAGATACAACATCACATCGCTACTACAACATCCGTCCGACACGAGCTGCAGGCAAGCAGCTCAGCGGGATCGTGCCAGGTACAACATCACATCGCTACTACAACATCCGTCCGACACGAGCTGCAGGCAAGCAGCTCAGCGGGATCGTGCCAGGTACAACATCACAGTGCTACTACAATATCCGTCCGACACGAGCTGCAGGCAAGCAGCTCAGCGGGATCGTGCCAGGTACAACATCACATCGCTACTACAACATCCGTCCGACACGAGCTGCAGGCAAGCAGCTCAGCGGGATCGTGCCAGGTACAACATCACATCGCTACTACTACATCCGACACGAGCTGCAGGCAAGCAGCTCAGCGGGATCGTGCCAGGTACAACATCACATCGCTACTACATCCGTCCGACACGAGCTGCAGGCAAGCAGCTCAGCGGGATCGTGCCAGGTACAACATCACATCGCTACTACATCCGTCCGACACGAGCTGCAGGCATGCAGCTCAGCGGGATCGTGCCAGGTACAACATCACATCGCTACTACATCCGTCCGACACGAGCTGCAGGCATGCAGCTCAGCGGGATCGTGTCAGGTACAACATCACATCGCTACTACTACATCCGACACGAGCTGCAGGCAAGCAGCTCAGCGGGATCGTGCCAGGTACAACATCACATCGCTACTACATCCGTCCGACACGAGCTGCAGGCAAGCAGCTCAGTGGGATCGTGCCAGGTACAACATCACATCGCTACTACTACATCCGTCCGACACGAGCTGCAGGCAAGCAGCTCAGCGGGATCGTGCCAGGTACAACATCACATCGCTACTACTGCATCCGACACGAGCTGCAGGCAAGCAGCTCAGCGGGATCGTGCCAGGTACAACATCACATCGCGTCCGTGTTTGTTGCCTGATTAATTTAGGTTTGGTAGCGTTGGAACAGGAGTAAATTTAGTTTATACCATTCCCCCTCTAAAAAGCTTATTTTATTCACTGAAAACAGGGACGGACACGCCACGCTAATCGACAACGTACAGCGTAGAGCAATAAAGGAAGGCAATGTCTCGTTCCAGAGGGTAAATTCAAGGCGCTGCTGCTGACGCTGACGCTGCCGGTGAGCTGCTACGCCACCATGGCGCTGCGCGACCTGCTGAAGGCAGACACCTCTAGCCACAAGCAGGCGCAGCAGAACAACTACCACAAACGGAAGCTCAGCGACAACACAGCTGAGGGCAACGGGGAGAAGAAACTCAAGGCGGTACACGCTGAAGGAACGGACCTGCTTACAGAATTGGAATAAAATTATATTTTAATATTACAATGGTTTTATTGGTTTTTTTATATACTAAGATTCTCAGAAGTCGGTGAATGGAGGCGGATCAAAACCGTTCATCGTTGCGTTCCTTGGAGGCTTGTGTCCCGCAGTGACATGGTGAAGATGATGAGATTTGAAAAAATGTACTGACGATAATCAGTTACCTGAAACAGAGAATGAATGAAAGAATGAACACAGAATGAAAGAATTGTACATTACAGTGATGCATAATTTACCTTAGTCTGTCTGTAAGTACGTTTAGGTAAATTACAATACAAATATAATGCTGTAATTACTTAAGCGGTGGTCAATGGAAACCAATGGCGGCGATGAACCTGGTCACGTCTATATTCCTACGGTTGTGCGATCCAAATTGAAGAGGCCCATTTAGGCTCTGCCTACCCCTTAGAGACTGCCGTGTATTTACAATGTATGGTGAATCCTCAAGGGTATTTTGTATGAACACATTCAATCAACAATAATGTACGAAAATGAACAAATTCAAAGATTCCACTTCGATTTCGTGATTTCCGTCCTTTTTAACCCACGACGCAAAAACGACGGGGTGTTATAAGTTTGACGTGTCTGTGGGTGTGTGTGTGTGTGTGTGTGTGTGTGTCTGTTGTGGCATCGTAGCTCCCGAACGGATGAACTGATTTAGTTTTTTGTTTGTTTGAAAGGTGAGTTTGTCGGGAGTTTTCTTAGCTATGTTTGATCAAAATCGGTTCAGCCGTTTCATAGCGTTGAGGGTTTTTTTATTTGTACAAAATTAGTTACTTGTTCTTAGTTACAGTAGTGCTCGCATTGCTGTGTTCTGGTTTGAAGGGTGTCGGTGACATTACATGCACATGAGACTTTTCAACTTTGTCTCAGGGTGGCGGGTGCAGTTACATTGTCGGATATGGCGTGTCCTAGGTCACAGAACAGCTCTATCTAGGTGGACGTGACCTATGTAGTAATGGCGCGGTGGGCCATTTGCTTCAAACCAAAAACACAAATCAAATTAAAAAAAAAACACATACTCTGGTCTAACTAAGACAGCATACCACCAAGATGAATATAGTATTGAGTTGCTTCAACTTTGTAAGGTAGGTAGGTATATTATATCTACAAATTTATCTCTTACCTAAGCTGGGTAGTCATAAGAGTCTTCGCGAGCGCCCTCTGTGCGAGTCGGGAGGTGCGTGCGCGTGCGTGTGCGCGTGCGCGTGCGCGCGCAGCTCACCGGGCGTGGGAAACGAGCGCGGGCACCACACGCATTTGTGAGGTTTGTTCTGAAAAAAAAACAGAGCCCCCTATATATGTCAGCTACGAAGGGTTTGGGTGCTCATTGTTACTCAATCACGCCGTAACGACTGAACCAATTTCCATGAAATTTGGTACCTACACAGAACATGACGTAGATGGGGTATGGTACCTTTAAAGCCTTTTTTTACCTTATTTTTTTACCTTTTTCAACACAACAAATGCAGAACTGGACGCCAATTTGTGTCAGTGATGCATGGCTGGTACTAAGAGGCACAAATTAGTATTTTTTTCTGTGTGTTTCTATTGTGTGGAATATTGTTTGTTGACCATCCATGTTGTTGACACAAATAAGTAAATGTTTTTTTTTCTTTCTTTCTTTTAAAGTCTTATTGTCTCGGTGTAACTCGAGTGAAACCACGGGAGCTACATACATACATACATAGACACACGCCTATTTCCCTGAAGGGGTAGGCAGAGCCTCAATGGGCGTCTTCACAGTGGGTTGCACCATCGTGGAATATAGCCGTGACAAGTGGTGAACTCATCGCCGCCATTGTTTCCCACGACTGACTCTGCTAACTCTTTTTTCCAGTAATAACACATTCCATAATAAGTAGCAGCCAGGACAAATCTTATACCAACGAATCTTATCAACAGTTAGTATACCTAATAAACCATATAATTATAACTAATAAACAAGTCAAGCTACAGGCCCTTCACCGTAAGATGTTCCGCCGTGACGTTGGCACTATTCCCAAGGCAGGGGGGCATCGAACGGTGAACGGTCTGTACGACGTTGCATTTGAAGGTTACACTCATAGTCGTTCCTCGAATCTTCCTCCATTGCACTCAAAGAAATGTCAAAATAAAGATTTTGAAAATGGAATACAACATCTCCTCGAGTGAGGCCGAGTAGAGTCCAGGAAACATAAATAAAAGATGGAGCTTTCCATTGAGGCACGAAATAGGCAAGTAATCTATCCTATTTCTTGCCTCTGTTTGTATTTAGGAATGCTCAGTCTCTTCTTTTTTGGTTTGGATCTTACTAAACAGCTAAGTAAATGATCAAGTAGGTACCTAGTTTAGGCATACCTACTTATGTGTGAAAATATAGTTACCTACCAGATACGTAATAGTTAGGTACGAATAGTTAGCTTTATGAAATATATGGCCTAGATTATGTTATTTAATTAGTTATTCTTATGGCCTGTAGGTACGAGTACCTATATACGATAATTAGGTACCTACCTGGCATTCGATTTAATTACATACTTCACTAAAGTTATAAAATTACACTCTTCAGTGCAGAAACGTGTGCAATTACTTCATGAGCCGGTAGACATCCACTGTTAGACGAGGCCTCCCCTATAAAATAGGGGGGATTTGCCATAATGACTACGCTTTGCAGTCGGACAAACGTCATCCGACCGAGGGGACTAAGTGGCCGGATCACGTTAAAGTGCTCGTGGTCCGCTTATCTTATAGGACCAATAGAAAAATTAAGTTTACGTCGTCCGATCGAGCGGACTATGCTGTCGGACCACGCGTTCACAGCCAGAAATTCGAAAACAAAAGACATGTTTAAATAAACCTATATGAGGCGCACTGAATCCTGTCACCACACTGGTTGTTTCACCATTGGTCACTGGACCATTTTAGGGTCACCATACCACTATTATTTTTCTGTGACCATACCTCACTCAAGCTGGTCACTGCACTAACGTAGGGTGACCAAGACAGAATCGGTACACTTACGCAAATCATAAGAATATATTTACATTCTTGAAACTTACCCAAATACAGAACAGGACATCATAGGCATCATCCCTTTCATCACAGGACGAGCAGGCGCACGGCTCGGTACGATCCTTGCCTCATTAGTATACCCTCTATTCGTACTAAACGTTTCAGTTCCACCTTTATAATGCGAACTGCTAAGGAGTGGAAAACCCTACCGTCGTCTTTCTTTCCTGAAAACTATAACCTGGGTCTCTTCAAGGCTAGAGTGAATAGGTGCCTCCTAGACCTTTGTGCTCCATCTTCAGCCACATCGTCACTTATACCAGCAGGTGAGATCGTGGTCAAAAAAAGGTCTATCAATGTTTAAAAAAAACAGTTTGTAGGCCAGTGTGGTTCACTTATGGTAGGTAGGTGCAAAATAAATAAAATAAATAATAAATAATTCTCGTCAGTTCACACAACATTATCTAGCCACAAGCTAAGCAGAGCTTGTGTTATGGGTACTTAGATAACTGATATACTAAATACAATACATTACATAGATAGGTATTTTTTATTATACATAAATACCCAGAACACCCTGAACAAATATCTGCGATCGCACAAATATTTGCTCCGAGGCGGGAATCGAACCCGCAACCTCCTGCGTCGCAGGCGAACCTTCGCCCGCCGCGCCACAGAGTGCAATGCAAGTCTATGATAGTTGATGTACCTTGGTGTGTGTCATGCGATGGTAGTACAGGTTGGAGCTGGCGGTGAAGCACTTCCCGCACTCGGGACATTTGTGGGGCTTCTCTCCTGAAATAGGTAGAAACTGGGTGGATTGTACGTGGTGATTACTACTGGATACGTTTGGTTCCTGGTTGGTGTTGAGTGGAACTACTGTAGTTCTACTCAACTCGGATTAGGATGTTATTTGGTGTGGGATGGACGCTGGGAGGTCAGGGGGACTGCTGCCGACACCACGCGGCCAAAGCCGCGGGCATGAGGCTAGTATCCTATGATTTGGGTGTTTGTAATGTTTTCCAAAATACTAAGGTAGGTAGATTCAAATTGTTCAGGCTAATAGGCCCTTTGGGCACAATCCGCCCACCACCCAGCTACTCTGAGGACCTGAAGTAGGCAGATAGGTACCTGTGTGTATCCTTCGATGAGTGTTCAATGAACTGGAGGTGCTGAAACCCTTGTTGCAGAAATTGCAAATGTGCGGCTTTTCTCCTGCAACAAATTAATATGCAATATGTAAATTTTCCATTCGATTGATGGGTTCCAATTCTGGATTCACTAGACAGCTTAGGTATTTTCCCAGTGCACCTGACATCATAGTATTTGGGCATGTCACAATGTGCACCGCTAGGGAGCAGGGGGCCCACTGCATACAAACGAAAAAAAAAAAAAACTGGAAAATAAATTATCTTATCTTATCTTACTATAACGATTACGATACGATTCGACGACGACGAACGACGATTTTTTTTTTCGATTTAACGGTACGTGAAAATTTCCCGTTTTTATAAAATAATTTTTATCTTATCTTATCTCGAACTCTATGCAATTTTGTAAACATAATTAATACACCAATATCTAAGGTAGACCCGTGGTTTGTCATGTCCTTATAAAATTATAATAATATGGTGTACAAATCACACAGACTTAAAGATTAATTAGTTAGTTTGATTCTGTACAATTTAGTAGGAAAGTGGCAAACCACAGATCTATAGGTACTATTCTATAAATTATGTGTACAAAATTTAATTGCCTTGAATTTATTAATATTCGAATGAGCATCAAACTTAGTTTTGTATGAAGCGGGCTAGCGGTAGGTACACTCCCGTGGTAGCTCTAATATCTTGTTCCAAAAGGTGGAAGAAAATATCGCGAGGAACGAGCAACGGTTGTAGGGCTTTCCTTACGTTGTCATTGATGGTAATTAGTCATGATCCACAAATCAGGATGAGCGATAGATTTACCTACTGCTCAATCTGTGGGAGGAGATATACCCACACACTCCGCACAGTCACGTGGACACTCTGAACGCAGATAGAACACGTTCACTGATGACCAGTTCAGCAGCGAGGGCCAAAACTTGGGGTTGCATTAGAATAGGGCCGCACGATACTGGAAGTGGGAGGGGAGGGCTACCCCCGTAACCACTTCCCACCCTTGGAGATGTTTCGTTTTTGAGAAAATCTAATTATTATTACGATATTTATAAAATAAACTATGGAAACGTACCATCATCATTATCGTGCCCTTTTCCCAAATTATTTGGGGTCGGCACAGTACGTCTTTTTCTTCCACTCTCCCCTGTCAGCCGTCACCTCATCATTCACTCCCTTCTCATTCATATCATCTCTCACGCAATTCATCCATCTTTTCTTAGGTCTTCCTCTTCCTTTCCATCCACTAACTATGGAAACGAACCATGGGATAGGTAAAACCAACCCATGCCAGATCCAACCCTCAGGAACCCCAAAATCTTATAGCCGTATTCTAATGCCGACCACAAAACTTTTCAGCCACCAAGGCAGCCATTCTTCCTTTGACGCTTATTTCGCCTGGTCTGTGCTCTCATACAACTTCACTATGGACCTGCTACAGGAAGTAGGAAGGTAGACCTACCAGTGTGTGTCCTCATATGCCGCTTCAGCAGTGAGGGTCTATCAAACGTCTTGAAGCACACGTGGCAAGGCAGCACATTCTTCGAGTTCACCCTCTGGACACCTTGTACTCTCGCGCCCTCCTTGAATACCAGGTTGGTCCTCTCGTACAACTTGGCGAGGTGATTGTTGAGACCGCTCAGAAACTTGAAGTCTATGATGCTGAGAATCTTATTTGGTTTCTGGTTCGTTGAAAGGTCTAAGGGCTCCGTTTGGACTTCCATGTTATGAGGATTACCTACATACCTAGACATCTAGTTCGAAGCCCTAACTAAACCTCTTAGCCTACTCTGAATTTGTATTGTCGGTTGTCCGCAAGTTGTTCTTTATAAAACTTTTGAAGGCAATTCCTTCGATTAAATATTTGTAACTATTAAGAATTTCTCAGCCTCTGAGAATACTGTGCAATAATATCTGGAGCAGTGAAGATTTTTTATTCTAGACCGTTTGGAAAATTATGATTTTCCTTCGAATTTTCCCGGACAACTGTCCCCGAATTTCCCTGCTAATCCTTAAATAGTCCCAGGTAACAAACGGCAGCCTACATGATTGGATTGTATAACTCGAGGATGTTATTGTGGCGTCAACAATGCGTACAGCACGGGACACTAATCGACGTGATTTGACAGTTTTGAGGGTAGGCAGGGAACACATCGGTGGACATGGCATTATATTGATGGATGGTAAATGCAGTGGCATCAAAAGAACCAGCAATCTTCTTGATAGAAGTAGCGATGTAGCGATGCCACCACCACAGTGGTTATTTCATCCTCGATCACATTACCAGACTCCTCAACGTGGTCACTGATCCAATCAGAGTGACCAAGGAAGAACCACTGACGAATGAAAATCGAAATCGAACGGAAGGCCCTAGGAAGGATTTTACACTAGACTCTTCGCGACCGAGCCTTAACATTAATTACAACTAGCTAAGTGAATCAAAATCAAATTAAAAATATGTTGGTGAGTACATACCTTTATTTACAACTTCAGCCCAAAAATGTATAAATAATAATAAATAAATAAATAACTGACTAATTCAAGTACAATACTCAAATTAAAAATATGCCTGGATACCTACTACATTATAATACCGAGGGATCACCCAGACAGAAACACGATAGGACAAAATTTTCTCGTTAAAAAAAATCACAAAGTAACCTTTATTTAACTTTTGGCTAGATTCGATATTTTGTCAATATGGTACAGATTATGGATCAAAAATTGGATAAATAAAATCAATACAATAAAACGGAGGGTTTTATTGTATTGTACAACGGGGTTTTTTCAAAATTATCTATATTTCACGAGATATTTAATAAAAACCGCTTTTTCGAGCGGCGCGTGGTGTTTTTTTTGTATGAAGATTTCTGCCTTAAGGGGGCGTTTTCCTAAATCAACTTCGGTAGCGGGACATTTTGCGAAAGGGACATTACCTTCTAAAAACTATGTTAATAATTGTCTGTTAAATAATAAGTAAATAGTCATCAAACACGTAACTTTTTTTTTTTTTTTTTTATACTACTCGGATGACGGATCAAGCAAAAGGCCCACCTGATGTTAAGCGGTAACCTCTGCCTGTGAACAGTGCATTACCTCATAGATCACGTCCACCTACGACGCAACCTATGTGGCATTGCACTGCGCCCGCCACCCTGAGACATAAAGATGAAAAGTCTCATGTGCCTGTAATTTCACCGGCACCCTTACCCTTCAAACCGGAACACAGCAATGCGAGCACTACTGCTTTGCGGCAGAAATAGGTATGGTGGTAGTACTTCCCCGGACGAACAAAACATTAACTACTAACATTTAGCTCAATATTCCGTGTCTGATGTATTATTGAAGAAACTATTGCCATCTCCAACTTTCCATACTCACTGTAAAGTATTGAAGAAAACGTAATCGCCTATAGAGGTGACGTGACAGAATGTTTGTATTGTATTGTCCCGTATTGTGACTCAACCCGCGGTATTTGTATAGCGACCCGCGGCATTTGGGTGGCTATGCGGACACATTGTGCCCGAAACGAGGGATCATTTGGCAAAATATACTTTCCGAGATTGATGACGTAATTGATGAACTGGTACCTGACAGATGGATTGCTTGTTACCTATAAGAATCTCTGTATTCTACAGCCTTTATGGTGGTGAATAAGTACCTAATAATTGATTATGTTGAGCTTGCTTCAAGGATTTATTTTCTTACAAATGTATTTCACGGCTAGCAGCACCAGTTTTGGTCGTAGCTTTTGCCCACCGGAATAGGTAACTTTTCACTAAGTACCAAGTTTTTAGATTATTATTAGGTACACAAATGCTCCAAAAAATTAAGTGTACCTATTGTTTTCAGTGCTCATGTGGTATCTAGGAATGTAGTATACCTACTTATGTTTGTATATTTCACCGATATTTTATGATTGAAGTACCATTAAAATCTGCATGTTATCCAGAAATTATCTGGATATGTGAAATTCAAAAAGAACTCTGCTGATCAAATTGAAAAGATCAAACATTACAAAAAATCTGAAGCTGATCGTATTTGTAATCAATGTGTAGACCTTAGGGAGTAGGTTCTAAGAATATATAAAAAAAACAAGAAATGATTAGTTGACTTTAAAATCATGCGGTAGTCGTGTTTTTTGATATTTTTAATACTATGACTCATTTTGTTTGATGGAGAGCGTTCGTCTTGTGTGATATCTTTTGGTCTCGAGCGTAGCACCTGCTACGATCGCTACGAGTGCTACGAGATTTTCCTTGAATATCTCTTGGGTATCTTCAAAAAAACAAAAAAAAAGATGGAGAGACATCTTCGTGCAACGATGCGGACCGGACTGGATGAGGAAGGCGCGAGAAAGAGACGTGTGGAGACTCAGGGGAGGCCTACGCCACTGAGGCGACTACTACGGATAGCTAATACATTATAAACTATTGAGAGAAAAATAGGAATAAATATAAACACAACAGAAGGAAGTGTATACGTCATGTTAGCTAGATAGATGTAGTTTGTTTATTATAGTTAGTTTATTTAGTTTCATGTAAGTAGTTCAAGTAGTAGAAATAAAGGCTTTTTTATTTTATTTATTTTATTTTATTTATCTTCAAACTAAGAGTGAATAAGCATCTTATCTTAGGCGAGATAGGCCTCATCGTCGCATCAGGTGAGGTGAGATGTAGCAAAACGCAAGCATATTTTGGGATAAGGTATTAAAAAAAAAAAAAAAACTTCTATTTCGCAATTCTGCTTCGAATTCTAATATCCGTTTCGTGTTTAGAAATTAGGTTAATCAGTAATCGGGTAAAACGCAGTACCAACCGCGTTATGCGTCGATACGGGAAGTGACTCGTGCGTCCATTGTGTTTGTGTCGTGCCGGTGCCGTGCTCATTGTGTGCTGGTGCTGGGGGCAGTCACAGTACGCTACCACAGAATACTGTCATTACACGGGGCACAATAGAACTATAAGGCTGCGTTTCCATTGACGCGGAGCTGGGCGGAGCGGAGCTTAGCGGTGCATGAATTGACCAATCACTATGGCGAGCGAGCAGCCAGCAGAGATTTCGAGCATAGTGATTGGTCAATTCATGCACCGCTAAGCTCCGCTCCGCTCCGCTCCGCGTCAATGGAAACGCAGCCTAAGCGTGTGCCATTACTTGATAAGCTTACCAGGAAGTGAGGGATATTGAGTTTGGCTATCGGGTAGAAACGATACAAAACTACGACAATGATTCCATATTTTATGAGGATACATAGCTTTAGTAGGTACCGGAGCAACTTAATTGGAATAATCAAGAATAAATCAGGAATGAGCAGAGTAGAGTAGAGCTTTTTTGTGAAAGAGTTCGTCCGGGGAAGTACTACCACCATACCTATTTCTGCCGCAAAGCAGTAGTGCTCGCATTGCTGTGTTCCGGTTTGAAGGGTAAGGGTGCCGGTGAGATTACAGGCACATGAGACTTTTCATCTTTATGTCTCAGGGTGGCGGGCGCAGTGCAATGCCACATAGGGCGCGTCCTAGGTGGACGTGACCTATGAGGTAATGCACTGCTCATAGACAGAGGTTACCGCTTAACATCAGGTGGGCCATCTGCTTGTTCCGCCATTCCAGTAGTATAATAAAAAAAAATAAAGAAAAAAGGAATAATCAATTGATTTGTAAATATAAATTTAAGGGTCAGACAAATAACATTTCTTAAGAAAAATTATGAAAAAAAAATAGGTTATAAACATGTAGGTAGTCCTAAGATTGAAGATGTTAAGTCTTTTGGTTTATTTTGGTTTTGTAAGCAAAAATAACATAATTAATACCATTGAGATCGGTCCGGTTCAAGCTTTCATATTTACTTACAATTTTTGTTTAAATTGTATGCTTCATCGCTAGTCTAGATACCTATACATATACCTAAGTACAACATGTTACTGCAGTGTTCTTATGAGAATAAAGATTCTATATACCGGTCAAGTACGTGTCGGACTCGCACACGAAGAGTTCTGTACCAACGTACAAGACTTAACACAGGGGGGCACCATTTAATTTTTTTATTTTTTTTATTTTAATTATTTGTTGTGATATCATATTATCATATTAAGAAATAAAGTCTCATGCTGGGGTAACACAGACTTTTTTTCACGCCTACGCCTTACTTATATGATGGGCCTCTTTTAATTTGATGGTTATTATTTGTTGTTACAGCGGCAATTGAAATAGGTACCTACACACTCTGTGAAAAAAATAAAGAACGGAAACAGAGTTCATGTTACCAAATGCCAGGAAGGGTTCCTAAAGGCTGGTGACGTTACCTCGTTGGATGACAGTACTGATTTACGGAGCGAGGGAAGCGCCAGCGCCCTTTGGTCTGATCTACCAGCCTCTCGGTAACTCCTTGAACAGGAGCCACGCATCAGGGCCCTGAGGATATAAGTTATTTTTTTGTTTTTATGTATAAAATAAAATAAAAAATAAATAATGCTGGACAGTTCACACAACATTATCCAGTCCCAAGCTAAGCAGAGCTGATAGATAACTGATATAGGTACCTAACTTAATAAGAATTACATAGATATACATTTTTATTATGCATAGAAAATACCCAGAACAAATATCTGCAGATCGCACAAATATTTGTTCCGAGGCGGGAATCGAACCAGCAACCTCCTGCGTTGCACGCGAAACTTCGCCCGCCGCGCCACAGAGATCGACGCTGATTAAAATCATTGTGTGATTATCATAAGTGAGGTCATATATTTTTCTCCTTGAGCCGATTTTGTCAGGTAATAAGTAGCTATGGGAATGTCATCTATGGTGATAGATGATAGATGAGCGGTCAGCGGCACCGTCTGTTTTAGGCCGGTACGGAGGCCTGCAATGTTCTAAGGTATGAGGTAGGAACTTAGGTAGACGCCATGTAATGTAGGTACCTTATTTTAGGGAATCTTTATTCAACGTTCCGTTTTCCAGCGCGGTTCTAAAAATAAGAATCAGGAATTTGAATACCTGCCCCTATTAAGAGCACGGAGACAAAACTTCCCAGTTCCCGAGTGCTGCCCGACTTATTCAAATTTCCTCGCAAATCGGATTCCTTGCTTGTTAAGCCTTATTTTACTTCTTTACCTTTCTTTCTTGTTTATTTTTGGATTTGTTTGTTACGGTAAGAATTGCGGGTAACTAAGGGAATTCACTTAGTAGACCTCTTTTATAACGAAGAAGAAACTAGGTGTACCTACCTAAGTAGGCACAACACTATACAGACCGTTCACCGTAAGTTGGCACCTGACATGGAGTATTTACAGGTGCCATCTTTCGGTGAACGAGCTGTACCACTCACCTTTAGTGCCTACCATAATAATTATAGTTCCTAGTTTTTAGGATTCGAACTTGGATAGTCAATCAAGAAGTTCCGTCGTTATCAGTTCAGGTAATTATGTAAGTGACAGAATAGCGCAAGCGAAACGAAAGGTGAGCAACTTTATAAAAAAAACGGCCAAGTGCGAGTCGGACTCACGCACGAAGGGTTCCGTACCATTATGTATAAAAACGGCAAAAAAAACACGTTTGTTGTATGGGAGCACCCTTAAATATTTATTTTATTCTGTTTTTTAGTATTAGTTGTTAAGCGGCAACAGAAATACCTACTTACCTACATAATCTGTGAAAATTTAAACTGTCTAACTATCACGGTTCATGAGACAGCCTGGTGACAGACGGACAGACAGACAGACAGACGGATGGACAGCGGAGTCTTAGTAATAGGGTCCCGTTTTACCCTTTGGGTACGGAAACCTAAAAACGAAATTAACTATGAATTCTGTGATTTACCTATCTTTTAACTTGTAACGATGTACTTTTTTTTTTACTTTGCATGCTGTAAAGCTGATCATGACCTGTATCTTTTAATTGTTATTATCATCTTATGTACCCATGTTTCGCAAAATAAATGATTGATTGATTGATTGATTGAACTATGAAAAAAAAAACTCTATTAAGTAGGTGAATGATTATTTTTGAAAATCTAAACATATAGGTTACCTACTAATATAAACCTAGAAATTGCCTTAAATAATATTTTGAAAGAATCATTAAAATCGCTTCAGGCGTTTGGAAGCAATAGGTTTTTCTTTTTTTGCGTAAATCATAAGATACTTTGTTTTGGTTACTTTTAAAAAGCGATTTTAACAATCACTACACATGTCTAGTGAACCTGCTATTGGTATTATTTTCACGGGATTTTTTGTTGACTTCATTTTACCTTGTAGTAGTAGTAGTAGAGCTTTTTTGTGAATGAGTTCGTCCGGGGAAGTACTACCACCATACCTATTTCTGCCGCAAAGCACTAGTGCTCGCATTGCTGTGTTCCGGTTTGAAGGGTAAGGGTGCCGGTGAAATTACAGGCACATTAGACTTTCATCTATGTCTCAGGGTGGCGGGCGCAGTGCAATGCCACATAGGGTGCGTCCTAGGTGGACGTGACCTATGAGGTAATGCACTGTTCATAGGCAGAGGTTACCGCTTAACATCAGGTGGGCCTCTTGCTTGTTCGGCCATCCAAGTAGTATAAAAATAAATAAAAAAAAACAAACCTTCTCATCATTCATAGGGCTCCGCATCGCATGTGGCAACATAACCACTATTCGATCCACCGATGATAAATGAAGTGTGAGCCCGCCATAAGCTGATGTATGGAGGATCAAAATAAATACGGCATCAAAGTAGAATAAAGGCGATTTTGTGGCAATATTCGGTGAAATTACGCGTTGTATCGATCGAGCGGCGCCTGTTGCATAAATGCATTAGTCTGAAGATAGGCACCTCGCACTATCGTGGTGCAGGGGAGAGGCGACAGCGATGAAAAAAGAAAAAATATTTATTACAGCAAAAACAAAGTATCAGGTTTTAAATGGAACATAATACATCTAATTATAAGGAGCTTATTATAATTGACATTGTTATGCTGAAAACTTAATAAACGAGTTATTGTTGGCTTCCTTCTTAATTTTTTGATTTTAACTGTTTGTGTTTAATTAATTAATTGTGTGTTTAATTAATTAATAATCTTTTAATCAATAATGTGTTTGTAAACTGTAATTTGCTTAACCTAGAATGGTGAAATACAATGGTGCTGTGTATAAATGTTTTAAGAACCTCTTCAACCCTATTTAGCAAATAAATGATTTGATTTGATTTGATTTGATTCCTCACTAGGCCAAGCCTGTATCGAGGGAGCCTGAATACGAAAGAAAGAAAAATTACATTTTGTGCTCAGCTGACAGTTTGAGGTTTAAGCATAGATTTTTGTGCATAACGTGCGATCAAAAGATAAAAATAACGTTTATGTATAATGAGAATATAGTATACCCACAAGCATTCAGTAAACTAAAAGGTTTCACAGGATTAACACACTATGAGGTACAGCTCGTTCACCGTAAGATATCATCTGTAAATACTCTATGGCAGGTGCCAACTTACGGTGAACGTTCTGTATAAACAGTATTTCATCAAGCTGTGGTTAAATGTCTGACATTTCATGTACCTGAAGAGAAAGAGTCCGGTAATTTTTAGGGTTCCGTACCTCAAAAGCTACCAACGGAACCATTATATGATTACTTTGTTGGCCGTCTGTCTGTCTGCCAAGACCCTTTTTCGTAGGCGGATAACGTTTTTTTTTTTTTTAATTTTTTAATTAACACCGGATATAAAGGTCTGTGAGCTATTCGTGCCCTAAAAAAACAAGCTTCCAACTCATGCATTTAAAATACCTACACCTGTAACAATGAATGACTAATTCCACAGTGTAAAAACATACAGTGGTCCAATGCATTTGATGTTTGCATATAAGCCGACACCGCAAGACACTGGCCAATAAATTCCTTGTATGGAACCGTGATTTCGTATACAGAAATATAATTCTTTGTACGAAACTGGTTTTGTCAAAATGTATTTTTTTTCTTAATCGTAACTGGTTACGGATCTACGGTTACGTAGACGGCCAAAGAGGCCACAGCGCCTAAGGAGGGCTGTCACAGTTTTTTTGTCCAACTACTTTAGTGAGGCATAGCGATACTATAGGGTAACGAGTTTGGCGCTCTATGTCTCTTAGGTTTGTGTATATGTATGTTTGGCACACAGATATCGATTTTGGAAGCAATCGGTCAAGTAACAAAAGCTCATTCATGGATTCAATTGGATCCTAATCCTGATAGATTAATAGACTGAAAGTCTGTATTAGATCTAGTAACTACCTTCTAATTACAGATGAACCTAGATGTTACGCACGAAATTACCTTCTCGCCACCAAACATGCGATGTTACTCGTATGAGTGATGAGTTCATGGGGCATTTACAATAATAGGCACTGGCATGGCTGGCGTGGCGAGCGAAGAAAGCCATACCTATTATATTTTGTACGCACTTCAAACCGCGTGTGTCTCAAGACTCGGCCCACCACAGGCCTCTCCATCCGCCCTAAATTTATTCTTAATAAAGCGCCGAGAGGCCGGCCGATGTATTTTTTGATATCTCTCGTTTTGTGATGAAAGGCTCGACCGCTGTTTTCTTTAGATCGTCTGCTGTTTTTGATCGAAGGAGTCTGTTTGGATCACGTATTTGAGGAGAGTTTTTGATCACGTATTCGATAGATTGCGAGCGAATCGAGTAGCAAAGATTGAGGATCAAATTTGCGGACGAAGGTTCTCTTTGAGGGCTTTTTATTGGGATGTATAAAACAATCTTTGAAGGGTTGGGTGTTATGAAGTGTGAGCGGGCTTGATAACGAATACTAATAGATAGGCGTTATTTAAACAAGACTGTCGGGTGGTTGCTTTCGCTGGTGGCGCGAAATAGTTTTTTTTTTCGTGTTTTATGCTCACCACATCTCATCAATATTTCTTCAGATAGCGAAAACTATGTTGCCGGTAATTATATGACCAAACACACAAGTTTTAATTTATAGTATCACATAAATATGATTAGTTTAGCTACGTTGTGCTTCAATGGTTCTTACAGTGTTTTTTTGTTTCAAGTAGGTACATTCTGTGTTCATTCAGTATCATATTTATGTAATACTTTAAATTAAAACTTGTGTTTTAGGTCATATAATTACCGGCAACATAGTTTTCGCTATCTGAAGAAGTGTTGATGAGCTGTGATGAGCAAAAAATACGAAAAAAATGAATTTCGCGCCACGAGCGAAAGCAACCACCCTCAAACGTCAGATAGCTTTTTGAACGAGCGAAGCGGGTTCTCTGAATCTACTTGGACGAATCGATGTTTGTACCTGATATATATATATATATGTACTTACCTATGTATATAAAATATGTTTGCGGATGTGTTTGTCCGACGATAATTGCAGAAACGTCAAAATCCAACGTCCAATCTTTATAAAACTTAGTAGGTAGGAAGGTGATCGGTACCAGGGGTAATTGAGATACGAGGGACCAAGAGGTCCCCCAAAATGGGTATCATAACTAAATAAATAAATAATGCTGGACAGTTCTCACAACATTATTGTCCCCAAGCTAAATATCGGGATAAAAATGTGCCTATGTGTTATTCCGGGAGTCCAGTAATTTCTTCCAAATCCGACCTGCCGTTTCAGCGTGAAGAAGTAACAAACACACTAACACACAAACTTTCGCATTTATAATATTAGTAGGATTACTATTTATCTTGAAAGGGAAAAAAATAGAGAATACTTATTTTTATTTAAGAACATCAACCTGAGTAGGTACATAACATCATTACAGCGCTCATCACCCCGCCTGCCACGCGTGGTGATCATGGCAACTGCACTGCATTCTATGGCCTGTCCACCAGGGGTGTCTAAGGATGATGAAGCGAGAGTAAGATGAGCCAACATTACAGCGATCATCACCCCGCCTGCCACGCGTGGTGATCATGGCAACTGCACTGCATTCTATGGCCTGTCCACCAGGGGTGTCTAAGGATGATGAACCGAGAGTAAGATGAGCCAACAATACATTACAGAGTAAAATACTGCGCCTTACCAGCTCATCGGCCAATCTTCACCAGACAGTCTAATATTTTTTACCCGGTTACCCCATCTATATTAATAGTGCTAGGAAATAATTTTACCTCCTCCTCCAGTAATAATAATCAACAATAAATCCAATAATCACTGTTGTCTGTTCTTTGTCTATAGTGACAAATTGACAAATGTGGGACAAATAGTTAGTATACGTTTTACATGTGGGCCACTGCGTCGCATCAAGAGTTTGGCCCTCAAATTTCAAACAAAGTCCACAGTTCATCATACTCTCGTTGCTTTGAGCGATGACACTAATACGGACTCCAAAAATAAAATTAATATGAATGGTATGAATCCGGAATAATTATTATTACTTTTAACTCGTGGGATGAATTTCTGGGATCAATACGGATGCACCCACAAAAGTTGACACACAATATGTGCCTCTGGATGTTTGTACTATTTATACAAACATCTAAGTATTTAAGTAAGTATTAAGTACACTAGCGGCTCGCCCCGGCTTCGCACGGGTAGCCCCCGGTGAAAAACAGCCCGCCCGCGATATTTTATTACTTATAATTTCTCCCGTTTTTTACACATTTACCACTATATCTTTGCTCCTATTGGTCGTAGCGTGATGTTATATAGCCTATAGCCTTCCTCGATAACTGGACTATCCAACACAAAAAGAATTATCCAATTCGAATCAGTAGTTTCGGAGATTAGCGCGTTCAAACAAACAAACAAACAAACAAACAAACAATATATATTATTATATTATTATTATTAAGTACATTTATCATGTTTTGTCATTTTGACCACGGACATATCCCACCCGCGACATAGTCCACTTAGTCCGCATCAGAATAAAAAATAACATATTACTCTAAGATAATGTAGCTTCCTACTAGTAGGTACAATAATTTTTTAAATCGTTTTTTAATTCCTGAGACACCCTCAGAGCCTCGCAAAGAATCATTATATCTTAGTAATCTGTGGTAAACGGTGTTGGTCTCACTTTGATTTTTGTCTCTTAATTTAATACTAGCTTAGCTAAATATATTGTGTTACTGTTTGTTTACCCAAATAAACTAAAAAAAAAAAAAAAAACTTTATAATATATTTTGGTGGAACGCCAGCTCCTTCGTCTGCGAAGTTTTTTCCATACAAACTTTAACACCCCCGTAAGGGGGTGAATTTCGGAAATCCCTTACTTATTGCACCCTAGATCACGACAGGAAATACCCTCCACCAGGTATCTAGGACTTATGGTTTAGGCTGTGCGTTGATAGTAAGTCAGTCCACAAAAAAAATGGGTACCTAATAGTATTAAGTAGTCAGTCACGCAACGATTTTCGTATATTAATATTGATTGATATATTGTATACCTATAGTGTCGTGTATAGTATATTATAGTATAAAGAGACCTATGTCCAGCAGTGGACTGCAGTAGGTTGATGATGATGATTATGATGAAAGTACCTACTTGAAATGGTCGAGAATCTGAAAATGTTTGTTTATAGGTATAAATTCTATACCTATCTACATTTTCGTGGTGTGTCCGGCCCAAGAATAGACCCCTCCATCTCCTCCCGTGGATGTCGTAAAAGCCGACTTAGGGTTTACCCGGACTTGTTTGTAAGATTCATTGGTATAAGATTTGTTCTGGCTGCTAGCTCATTTATGGAATGTGTTACTGGAAGAAAGCGTTAGCTGAGTCAGTCGTGGGAAGCAATGGCGGCGATGAGTTCACCACTCGTCACGTCTATATTCCACGATGGTGCAACCCACTGTGAAAAGAGGCCCATTGAGGCTCTGCCTACCCCTTCGGGGAAAAAGGCGTGTGTCTATGTATGTGTCTATGTATGTGTCTATCTACATTTCCAACCGCAACAAAAATACAGAGTCAGCTCTTTCGTTTCAGAAAAAGAATTGTGATTTCAGATAGCTTCGAAAATATATTATACCAGTGAGATAAAAGGAATCTCGGAACAAGATGGCTGGGCGGGGCGTGGCTGTGGGCGGGCGGCCGGCTGGGCGGGGTCTCCGAATTGTGTCAAGTATACTTTAGTCGGAAAGCACTTTGGCTGAAGAGCTTCGTAATGGATGGACCAGATATATTTAAGTGTAGATAGGACGCTTCAGCGAGTCATTCTGTAAAGGTAATAAAATGGAACCATAATTGGATGGAATTGGGAGAAAGATTTTGTTTTTGTTGTCTAGCTAGATTAAATGAGTTACATTTGCAAGAAATAACTATGTAACTTGTAAACATTTGCTAAGTTTCTAGGGACTGGAGATTATGAGGTGGTTCGAGACGACCTTGCATCTGAGGGCCTAGTAGGTAGGTTGTCTAAGTTTTGCATTCGGTATCCTGACTATCGAATTGCGAGACGATATTTGTTTTTATCATATCATTTTCTCAGGACTAGTACAGGTTTCTGTCGGGAGTCGGGACAGCGGAAGAGTGCGAAAGCGACCCGTTGTTATGTGTGTGAACTTAGCAGATCATTGTCCAGCAGATCACAAATAAATGAGAGTTCTATTCGCATGCAGCATAGTTATACAATTCCTGAAACTTTTTAGAAATAGTTCTGGCATTTTTCCCTTAAAAAAAGTCAAAATGATCTGCCAACTTCCCGTCGCTCTAGCAGATCATTTTGAAGCAAATAAAAAAAAACAAAGTTCTTTTCGCATGCGGGTGAGTTCTATAGTTCGTGATACTTTTTAGAAATCGTTCTTGTGTTTCAAGATTGTTATTTTTTTTTTCAAATAATTGCCGATTAGTGAAAAAAATATATTTTCATCATTTCAAACAGTCTAGTAAGCTAGAACTCTTTCGTTTTGAACAGATCCGTATCAAAGCTGCAATCTAGAACTCGATTGGAGTCCAGAACTCACGTTAAAATGCCAACAGATCATGTCCGAAAGTTAGAAAAGTAGAAAAAAATATTTTCATCATTTTAAACAGTCAGGGAAGCTAGAACTCTTTCGTTTTGAACAGATAAGTATCATAGCTGCAATCTAGAATTCGACTGGAGTCCAGAACTCATGTTAAAATGCCAACAGATCATGTCGGAAAGTTTGAAAAGTAGAAAAAAATATTTTCATCATTTTAAACAGTCAGGGAAGCTAGAACTCTTTCGTTTTGAACAGATAAGTATCATAGTTGCGTTATAAAACTTGATTGGAGTCCAGAACTCACGTTAAAATACCAGCAGATCATGTCTGAAAGTTTGAAAAGTAGAAAAAAACTTTGCATCTTTTTAAACAGTCTAGGAAGCTAGAACTCTTTCGTTTTGAACAGATAAGTATCATAGTTGCGTTATAAAACTTGATTGGAGTCCAGAACTCACGTTAAAATGTCACAGATCATGTCCAAAAGTTTGAAAAGTAGAAAAAAATATTTTCATCATTTTAAACAGTCAGGGAAGCTAGAACTCTTTCGTTTTGAACAGATAAGTATCATAGCTGCAATCTAGAACTCGATTAGAGTCCAAAACTCACGTTAAAATGCCAGCAGATCATGTCCGAAAGTTTGAAATGTAGAAAAAAAAAATTTTTCGTCATTTCAAACAGTCTAGAAAGCTAGAACTCTTTCGTTTTGAACAGATCCGTATCATACCTGCAATATAGAACTCGATTGGCGTCCAGAACTCACGTTAAAATGCCAGCAGATCATGTCGGAAAGTTTGAAAAGTAGAAAAAAATATTTTCATCATTTTAAACAGTCAGGGAAGCTAGAACTCTTTCGTTTTGAACAGATAAGTATCATAGATGCGTTATAAAACTTGATTGGAGTCCAGAACTCACGTTAAAATACCAGCAGATCATGTCTGAAAGTTTGAAAAGTAGAAAAAAACTTTGCAACTTTTTAAACAGTCTAGGAAGCTAGAACTCTTTCGTTTTGAACAGATAAGTATCATAGTTGCGTTATAAAACTTGATTGGAGTCCAGAACTCACGTTAAAATGCCAGCAGATCATGTCCAAAAGTTTGAAAAGTAGAAAAAAATATTTTCATCATTTCAAACAGTCTAGGAAGCTAGAACTCTTTCGTTTTGAACAGATCCGTATCATACCTGCAATCTAAAACTCGATAAGCGTCCAGAACTCACGTTAAAATACCAGCAGATAATGTCTGCAAGTTTGAAGAGTAGAAAAAAATATTTTAATAATTTTAAACGGCCTCGGAAGCCAGAACTCTTTCGTTTTGAACAGATCCGTATCATAGCTGCAGTCTAGAACTCGATTGGAGTCCATAACTCACGTTAAAAAGCCAGCAGGTCATGTCCGAAAGTTTGAAAAGTAGAAAAAAAGTTTTTTTCGCCATTTCAAACAGTCTAGAAAGCTAGAACTCTTTTGTTTTGAACAGATCCGTATCATACCTTAGCCTTTCTTTATCTAAGCCCTTATAACGCCTGTGTACAAAAGTAGAGAAGAGTCTGTAATGTCAAACTACAGACCAATCTCAGTACTTACGGCTATATTTCGTAAATTTTAGAAAAGCTTATAAATTCTTGATTAGTCTGTTACCTAAATAAGTTAAAGATTATCTCACCTTCGCAATTTGGCTTTCGACAAGGAATGTCTACAGAAGATGCCATCTTAGCTCTAACTTCTTTTTTAAACAGAAAAGGTGGACAGTAAAAAAAAAAACTTTTTTCTACTTTTCAAACTTTCGGACATGATCTGCTGGAATTTTGTCGTGAGTTCTGGACTCCAATCGAGTTTAAGATTGCAGCTATGATACGGATCTGTTCAAAACAAAAGAGTTCTAGCTTCCTAGACTGCATGAAATGAAGAAAATATTTTTTTCTACTTTTAAAATTTTCGGACATGATCTGCTGGCATTTTAACGTGAGTTCTGGACTTCAATAAAGTTCTAGAACGCACCTTTGATACTTATTTGTTCAAACCGAAAGAGTTCTAGTTTCCTAGACTGTTTAAAATGATGTTTTTTTTTCTTCTTTTCAAACTTTCGGACATGATCTGCTGGTATTTTAACGTAAGTGCTAGACGCCAATCAAGTTCAAGATTGCAGGAATTATGCGGATCTGTTCAAAACAAAAGAGTTCTAGCTTCCTAGACTGTTTGAAATGATGAAAATATTATTTTCTGCTTTTCAAACTTTCAGACATGATCTGCTGGTATTTTAACGTGAGTTCTGAACTCCAATCAAGTTTTGGATTGCAGCTATGATACGGATTTGTTTAAAACGAAAGAGTTCTAGCTTCCTAGACTGTTTAAAATGATAAATATTTTTTTCTACTTTTAAAACTTTCCGACATGATTTGCTGGCATTTTAACGGGACTCCAATCGAGTTCTTGATTGCAGCTTTGATACGGATCTGTTCAAAACGAAAGAGTTCTAGCTTCCGAGGCCGTTTAAAATTATTAAAAGATTTTTTTCTACTTTTCTAACTTGCAGACATTATCTGCTGGTATTTTAACGTGAGTTCTGGACGCTAATCGAGTTTAAGATTGCAGGTATGATACGGTTCTGTTCAAAACGAAAGAGTTCTAGCTTCCCAGACTGTTTGAAATGATGAAAATATTTTTTTTCCACTTTTCAAACTTTCGGACATGATCTGCTGGCATTTTAACGTGAGTTCTGGACTGCAATCAAGTTCTAGAACGCAGCTTTGATACTTATTTGTTCAAAACGAAAGAGTTCTAGCTTCCTAGACTGTTTAAAATGTTTTTTATTATACTTTTCAAACTTTCGGATATGATCTGCTGGCATTTTAACGTGAGTTCTGGACTCCAATCGAGTTCTTGCTTGCAGGTTTGATACGGATCTGTTCAAAACGAAAGAGTTCTTGCTCTCTAGACTGTTAGAAATGACGAAAAAATATTATTTTCTGCTTTTCAAACTTTCGGACATTATCTGCTGGTATTTTAACGTGAGTTCTGGACGCTAATCGAGTTTTAGATTGCAGGTATGATACGGATCTGTTCAAAACGAAAGAGTTCTAGCTTCCTAGACTGTTTGAAATGATAAAAATATTCTACTTTTCAAACTTTTGGACATGATCTGCTGGCATTTTAACGTGAGTTCTGGACTTCAATCAAGTTTTAGAACGCAGCTTTGATACTTATTTGTTCAAAACGAATGAGTTCTAGCTTCCTAGACTGTTTGAAATGACGAAAAAATACTTTTTTCCACTTTTCAAACTTTCGGACATAATCTGCTGGTATTTTAACGTGAGTTCTGGACTTCAATCGAGTTCTAGATTGCAGTTATGATACGAACCTGTTCAAAACGAAAGAGTTCTAGCTTCCTAGACTGTTTACTTGTTTTTCTACTTTTCAAATTTTCGGACATGATCTGCTGGCATTTTAACGTGAGTTCTGGACTCCAATTAAGTTCTAGAACGCAGCTATGATACTTATCTGTTCAAAACGAAAGAGTTCTAGCTTCCTAGACTGTTTAAAATGATGAAAATATTTTTTTCTACTTTTAAAACTTTCGGACATGATCTGCTGGTATTTTAACGTGAGTTCTGGACTCCAATCGAGTTTAAGATTGCAGCTATGATACGGATCTGTTCAAAACGAAAGAGTTCTAGCTTCCTAGACTGTTCGAAACGTTTTTTTTTTTTCTACTTTTCAAACTTTCGGACATGATCTGCTGGCATTTTAACGTGAGTTCTGGACTTCAATCAAGTTTTAGAACGCAGCTTTGATACTTATTTGTTCAAAACGAAAGAGTTCTAGCTTCCTAGACTTTTGAAAAAAATTTTTTTTTGTACTTTTCAATTTTCGGATATGACCTGCTGGCATTTGAACGTGAGTTCTGGACTCCAATCGAGTTCTTGATTGCAGGTTTGATACGGATCTGTTCAAAACGAAAGAGTTCTTGCTCTCTAGACTGTTAGAAATGACGAAAAAATATTTGTTTCTACATTTCAAACTTTCGGACATGATCTGCTGGCATTTTAACGTGAGTTCTGGACTCCAATAGAATTCTAGATTGCAGCTATGATACAGATCTGTTCAAAACGAAAGAGTTCTAGCTTTCTAGACTGTTTGAAATGACGAAAAAATACTTTTTTCTACTTTTCAAGCTTTCGGACATGATCTGCTGGTATTTTAACGTGAGTTCTGGACTCCAATCGAGTTTTTGATTGCAGCTATGATACGGATCTGTTCAAAACGAAAGAGTTCTAGCTTCCTAGACTGTTTGAAATGATGAAAATATTTTTTTCTACTTTTCAAACTTTCGGACATGATCTGCTGGCACTTTAACGTGAGTTCTGGACTTCAATCAAGTTCTAGAACGCAGCTTTTATACTTATTTGTTCAAAACGAAAGAGTTCTAGCTTCCTAGACTGTTTAAAATGTTTTTTTTTGTACTTTTGAAACTTTCGGATATGATCTGCTGGCATTTTAACGTGAGTTCTGGACTCCAATTAAAATCAAGATTGCAGCTATGATACTTATCTCTTCAAAACGAAAGAGTTCTAGCTTCCTTGACTGTTTAAAATGATAAAAATATTTTTTTCTACATTTCAAACTTTCGGACATGATCTTCTGGCATTTTAACGTGAGTTCTGGACTTCAATCAAGTTTTAGAACGCAGCTTTGATACTTATTTGTTCAAAACGAAAGAGTTCTAGCTTCCTAGACTTTTTAAAAAAAATTTTTTTTGTACTTTTCAATTTTCGGATATGACCTGCTGGCATTTGAACGTGAGTTCTGGACTCCAATCGAGTTCTTGATTGCAGGTTTGATACGGATCTGTTCAAAACGAAAGAGTTCTTGCTCTCTAGACTGTTAGAAATGACGAAAAAATATTTGTTTCTACATTTCAAACTTTCGGACATGATCTGCTGGCATTTTAACGTGAGTTCTGGACTCCAATAGAATTCTAGATTGCAGCTATGATACAGATCTGTTCAAAACGAAAGAGTTCTAGCTTTCTAGACTGTTTGAAATGACGAAAAAATACTTTTTTCTACTTTTCAAGCTTTCGGACATGATCTGCTGGTATTTTAACGTGAGTTCTGGACTCCAATCGAGTTTTTGATTGCAGCTATGATACGGATCTGTTCAAAACGAAAGAGTTCTAGCTTCCTAGACTGTTTGAAATGATGAAAATATTTTTTTCTACTTTTCAAACTTTCGGACATGATCTGCTGGCACTTTAACGTGAGTTCTGGACTTCAATCAAGTTCTAGAACGCAGCTTTGATACTTATTTGTTCAAAACGAAAGAGTTCTAGCTTCCTAGACTGTTTAAAATGTTTTTTTTTGTACTTTTGAAACTTTCGGATATGATCTGCTGGCATTTTAACGTGAGTTCTGGACTCCAATTAAAATCAAGATTGCAGCTATGATACTTATCTCTTCAAAACGAAAGAGTTCTAGCTTCCTTGACTGTTTAAAATGATAAAAATATTTTTTTCTACATTTCAAACTTTCGGACATGATCTTCTGGCATTTTAACGTGAGTTCTGGACTCCAATCGAATTCTAGATTGCAGCTTTGATACGGATCTGTTCAATACGAAAGAGTTCTAGCTTCCTAGACTGTTTGAAATGATGAAAATATTATTTTCTGCTTTTCAAACTTTCGGACATGATCTGCTGGTATTTTAACGTGAGTTCTCGACTCCAATCAAGTTTTGGATTGCAGCGGTGATACGGATCTGTTCAAAACGAAAGAGTTATAGCTTCCTAGACTGTTTGAAATGACGAAAAAATACTTTTTCCACTTTTCAAACTTTCGGACATGATCTGCTGGTATTTTAACGTGAGTTCTGGACTCCAATCGAGTTTAAGATTGCAGCTATGATACGGATCTGTTCAAAACGAAAGAGTTCTAGCTTCCTAGACTGTTTGAAATGATGTTTTTTTTTTTTTTACTTTTCAAACTTTCGGATATGATCTGCTGGCACTTTAACGTGAGTTTTGGACTTCAATCAAGTTCAAGAACGCAGCTTTGATACTTATTTGTTCAAAACGAAAGAGTTCTAGCTTCCTGGACTATTTGAAATAATGAAAATTTTATTTTCTGCTTTTCAAACTTTCGGACATGATCTGCTGGCATTTTAACGTGAGTTCTGGACTTCAATCAAGTTTTAGAACGCAGCTTTGATACTTCTTTGCTTAAACCGAAAGAGTTCTAGCTTCCTAGACTGTTTACTAGTTTTTCTACTTTTCAAATTTTCGGACATGATCTGCTGGAATTTTAACGTGAGTTCTGGACTCCAATCAAGTTCTAGAACGCAGCTATGATATCTGTTCAAAACGAAAGAGTTCTAGCTTCCTAGACTGTTTGAAATGATGAAAATATTTTTTTCTACTTTTAAAACTTTCGGACTTGATCTGCTGGCATTTAAACGTGAGTTCTGGACTCCAATCGAATTCTAGATTGCAGCTTTGATACGGATCTGTTCAAAACGAAAGAGTTCTAGCTTCCTAGACTGTTTGAAATGATGAAAATATTATTTTCTGCTTTTCAAACTTTCGGACATGATCTGCTGGTATTTTAACGTGAGTTCTGGACTCCAATCAAGTTTTGGATTGCAGCGATGATACGGATCTGTTCAAAACGAAAGAGTTATAGCTTCCTAGACTGTTTGAAATGACGAAAAAATACTTTTTTCCACTTTTCAAACTTTCGGACATGATCTGCTGGTATTTTAACGTGAGTTCTGGACTCCAGTTGAGTTCTAGATTGCAAATATGATACGGACCTGTTCCAAACGAAAGAGTTCTAGCTTCCTAGACTGTTTGAAATGATGAAACTATTTTTTTCTACTTTTCAAACCTTCGGACATGTTCTGCTGGCACTTTAACGTGAGTTCTGGACTTCAATCAAGTTCTAGAACGCAGCTTTGATACTTATTTGTTCAAAACAAAAGAGTTCTAGCTTCCTAGACCGTTTAAAATGTTTTTTTTCTTGTACTTTTCAAACTTTCGGATATGATCTGCTGGCATTTTAACGTGAGTTCTGGACTCCAATCGAGTTCTTGATTGCAGGTTTGATACGGATCTGTTCAAAACGAAAGAGTTCTTGCTTTCTAGACTGTTAGAAATAACGAAAAAATATTTGTTTCTACATTTCAAACTTTTGGACATGATCTGCTGGCATTTCAACGTGAGTTCTGGACTCCAATAGAATTCTAGATTAAAGCTATGATACAGATCTGTTCAAAACGAAAAAGTTTTAGCTTTCTAGACTGTTTGAAACGATGTTTTTTTTTTCTAGTTTTCAAACTTTCGGACATGATGTGCTGGCATTTTAACGTGAGTTCTGGACTTCAATCAAGTTCTAGAACGCAGCTTTGATACTTATTTGTTCAAAACGAAAGATTTCTAGCTTCCTAGACTGTTTAAAATGTTTTTTTTTTGTACTTTTCAAACTTTCGGACATGATCTGCTGGCACTTTAACGTGAGTTCTGGACTTCAATCAAGTTCTAGAACGCAGCTTTGATACTTATTGGTTCAAAACGAAAGTGTTCTAGCTTCCTTGACTGTTTAAAATGATAAAATTATTTTTTTCTACATTTTAAACTTTCGGACATGATCTGCTGGTATTTTAACGTGAGTTCTGGACTTCAATCAAGTTCTAGACCGCAGCTTTGATACTTATTTGTTCAAAACGAAAGAGTTCTAGCTTCCTAGACTGTTTAAAATGTTTTTTTTTTGTACTTTTGAAACTTTCGGATATGATCTGCTGGCATTTTAACGTGAGTTCTGGACTCCAATCGAGTTCTTGATTGCAGGTTTGATACGGATCTGTTCAAAACGAAAGAGTTCTTGCTTTCTAGACTGTTAGAAATGACGAAAAAATATTTGTTTCTACATTTCAAACTTTTGGACATGATCTGCTGGCATTTCAACGTGAGTTTTGGACTCCAATAGAATTCTAGATTAAAGCTATGATACAGATCTGTTCAAAACGAAAGAGTTTTAGCTTTCTAGACTGTTTGAAACGATGTTTTTTTTTTCTACTTTTCAAACTTTCGGACATGATGTGCTGGTATTTTAACGTGAGTTCTGGACTTTAATCAAGTTCTAGAACGCAGTTTTGATACTTATTTGTTCAAAACGAAAGAGTTCTAGCTTCCTAGACTGTTTAAAATGTTTTTTTTTTGTACTTTTGAAACTTTCGGATATTATCTGCTGGCATTTTAACGTGAGTTCTGGACTCCAGTCGAGTTCTAGATTGCAGTTATGATACGGACCTGTTCAAAACGAAAGAGTTCTAGCTTCCTAGACTGTTTGAAATGATGAAAATATTTTTTTCTACTTTTCATACTTTCGGACATGTTCTGTTGGCACTTTAACGTGAGTTCTGGACTTCAATCAAGTTCTAGAACGCATTTTTGAAACTTATTTGTTCAAAACGAAAGAGTTCTAGCTTCCTAGACTTTTTAAAAAAAATTTTTTTTGTACTTTTCAATTTTCGGATATGATCTGCTGGCATTTTAACGTGAGTTCTGGACTCCAATCAAAATCAAGATTGCAGCTATGATACTTATCTCTTCAAAACGAAAGAGTTCTAACTTCCTTGACTGTTTAAAATGATAAAAAAAAAAAACTACATTTCAAACTTTCTGACATGATCTGCTGGCATTTTAACGTGAGTTCTGGACTCCAATCAAAATCAAGATTGCAGCTATGATACTTATCTCTTCAAAACGAAAGAGTTCTAGCTTCCTAGACTGTTTACTTGTTTTTCTACTTTTCAAATTTTCGGACATGATCTGCTGGCATTTTAACGTGAGTTCTGGACTTCAATCAAGTTCTAGAACGCAGCTTTGATACTTATTGGTTCAAAACGAAAGTGTTCTAGCTTCCTTGACTGTTTAAAATGATAAAATTATTTTTTTCTACATTTTAAACTTTCGGACATGATCTGCTGGTATTTTAACGTGAGTTCTGGACTTCAATCAAGTTCTAGACCGCAGCTTTGATACTTATTTGTTCAAAACGAAAGAGTTCTAGCTTCCTAGACTGTTTAAAATGTTTTTTTTTTGTACTTTTGAAACTTTCGGATATGATCTGCTGGCATTTTAACGTGAGTTCTGGACTCCAATCAAAATCAAGATTGCAGCTATGATACTTATCTCTTCAAAACGAAAGAGTTCTAGCTTCCTAGACTGTTTACTTGTTTTTCTACTTTTCAAATTTTCGGACATGATCTGCTGGCATTTTAACGTGAGTTCTGGACTTCAATCAAGTTCTAGAACGCAGCTTTGATACTTATTGGTTCAAAACGAAAGTGTTCTAGCTTCCTTGACTGTTTAAAATGATAAAATTATTTTTTTCTACATTTTAAACTTTCGGACATGATCTGCTGGTATTTTAACGTGAGTTCTGGACTTCAATCAAGTTCTAGACCGCAGCTTTGATACTTATTTGTTCAAAACGAAAGAGTTCTAGCTTCCTAGACTGTTTAAAATGTTTTTTTTTTGTACTTTTGAAACTTTCGGATATGATCTGCTGGCATTTTAACGTGAGTTCTGGACTCCAATCGAGTTCTTGATTGCAGGTTTGATACGGATCTGTTCAAAACGAAAGAGTTCTTGCTTTCTAGACTGTTAGAAATGACGAAAAAATATTTGTTTCTACATTTCAAACTTTTGGACATGATCTGCTGGCATTTCAACGTGAGTTTTGGACTCCAATAGAATTCTAGATTAAAGCTATGATACAGATCTGTTCAAAACGAAAGAGTTTTAGCTTTCTAGACTGTTTGAAACGATGTTTTTTTTTTCTACTTTTCAAACTTTCGGACATGATGTGCTGGTATTTTAACGTGAGTTCTGGACTTTAATCAAGTTCTAGAACGCAGTTTTGATACTTATTTGTTCAAAACGAAAGAGTTCTAGCTTCCTAGACTGTTTAAAATGTTTTTTTTTTGTACTTTTGAAACTTTCGGATATTATCTGCTGGCATTTTAACGTGAGTTCTGGACTCCAGTCGAGTTCTAGATTGCAGTTATGATACGGACCTGTTCAAAACGAAAGAGTTCTAGCTTCCTAGACTGTTTGAAATGATGAAAATATTTTTTTCTACTTTTCATACTTTCGGACATGTTCTGTTGGCACTTTAACGTGAGTTCTGGACTTCAATCAAGTTCTAGAACGCATTTTTGATACTTATTTGTTCAAAACGAAAGAGTTCTAGCTTCCTAGACCGTTTAATTTTTTTTTTGTACTTTTCAAACTTTCGGATATGATCTGCTGGCATTTTAACGTGAGTTCTCGACTCCAATAGAGTTTTTGATTGCAGGTTTGATACGGATCTGTTCAAAACAAAAGAGTTCTTGCTTTCTAGACTGTTAGAAATGACGAAAAAATATTTGTTTCTACATTTCAAACTTTCGGACATGATCTGCTGGCATTTTAACGTGAGTTCTGGACTTCAATATAATTCTAGATTAAAGCTATGATACAGATCTGTTCAAAACGAAAGAGTTTTAGCTTTCTAGACTGTTTGAAACGATGTTTTTTTTTTCTACTTTTCAAACTTTCGGACATGATGTGCTGGCATTTTAACGTGAGTTCTGGACTTCTATCAAGTTCTAGAACGCAGCTTTGATACTTATTTGTTCAAAACGAAAGAGTTCTAGCTTCCTAGACTATTTAAAATGTTTTTTTTTTGTACTTTTGAAACTTTCGGATATGATCTGCTGGCATTTTAACGTGAGTTCTGGACTCCAATCAAAATCAAGATTGCAGCTATGATACTTATCTCTTCAAAACGAAAGAGTTCTAACTTCCTTGACTGTTTAAAATGATAAAAAAAAAAAAACTACATTTCAAACTTTCTGACATGATCTGCTGGCATTTTAACGTGAGTTCTGGACTCCAATCGAGTTCTTGATTGCAGCTTTGATACGGCTCTGTTGAAAACGAAAGAGTTCTAGCTTCCTGGACTATTTGAAATGATGAAAATATTATTTTCTGCTTTATAAACTTTCGGACATGATCTGCTGGTATTTTAACGTGAGTTCTGGACTCCAATCGAGTTTAAGATTGCAGCTATGATACGGATCTGTTCAAAACGAAAGAGTTCTAGCTTCCTAGACTGTTTGAAATGATGAAAATATTTTTTTCTACTTTTAAAACTTTCGGACATGATCTGCTGGCATTTTAACGTGAGTTCTGGACTCCAATCGAATTCTAGATTGCAGCTATGTTACGGATCTGTTCAAAACGAAAGAGTTCTAGCTTCCTAGACTGTTTGAAACGATGTTTTTTTTTTCTACTTTTCAAACTTTCGGACATGATCTGCTGGCATTTTAACGTGAGTTCTGGACTTCAATCAAGTTCTAGAACGCAGCTTTGATACTTATTTGTTCAAAACGAAAGAGTTCTAGCTTCCTAGACTATTTAAAATGTTTTTTTTTTGTACTTTTCAAACTTTCGGATATGATCTGCTGGCATTTTAACGTGAGTTCTGGACTACAATGGAGTTCTTGATTGCAGGTTTGATACGGATCTGTTCAAAACGAAAGAGTTCTTGCTCTCTAGACTGTTAGAAATGACGAAAAAATATTTGTTTCTACATTTCAAACTTTGGGACATGATCTGCTGGCATTTTAACGTGAGTTCTGGACTCCAATAGAATTCTAGATTGCAGCTATGATACGGATCTGTTCAAAACGAAAGAGTTATAGCTTTCTAGACTGTAGCACTTTTCAAACTTTCGGACATGATCTGCTGGTATTTTAACGTGATTTCTGGACTCCAGTCGAGTTTTAGATTGCAGTTATGATACGGACCTGTTCAAAACGAAAGAGTTCTAGCTTCCTAGACTGTTTGAAATGATGAAAATATTTTTTTCTACTTTTCAAACTTTCGGACATGTTCTGCTGGCACTTTAACGTGAGTTCTGGACTTCAATCAAGTTCTAGAACGCAGCTTTGATACTTATTTGTTCAAAACGAAAGAGTTCTAGCTTCCTAGACAGTTTAAATATTTTTTTTGTACTTTTCAAACTTTCGGATATGATCTGCTGGCATTTTAACGTGAGTTCTCGACTCCAATAGAGTTCTTGATTGCAGGTTTGATACGGATCTGTTCAAAACGAAAGAGTTCTTGCTTTCTAGACTGTTAGAAATGACGAAAAAATATTTGTTTCTACATTTCAAACTTTCGGACATGATCTGCTGGCATTTTAACGTGAGTTCTGGACTTCAATATAATTCTAGATTAAAGCTATGATACAGATCTGTTCAAAACGAAAGAGTTCTAGCTTTCTAGACTGTTTGAAATGATGAAAAAATACTTTTTTCTACTTTTCCAGCTTTCGGACATGATCTGCTGGTATTTTAAAGTGAGTTCTGGACTCCAATCGAGTTCTAGATTGCAGCTATGTTACGGATCTGTTCAAAACGAAAGAGTTCTAGCTTCCTAGACTGTTTGAAACGATGTTTTTTTTCTACTTTTCAAACTTTAGGATATGATCTGCTGGCATTTTAACGTGAGTTCTGGACTCCAATCTAGTTCTAGATTGCAGTTATGATACGGATCTGTTCAAAACGAAAGAGTTCTAGCTTCCTAGACTGCTTGAAATGATGAAAATATTTTTTTCTACTTTTCAAACTTTCAGACATGATCTGCTGGCATTTTAACGTGAGTTCTGGACTCCAATCAAAATCTAGAACGCAGCTATGATACTTATCTCTTCAAAGCGAAAGAGTTCTAGCTTCCTTGACTGTTTAAAATGATAAAAATATTTCTTTCTACATTTCAAACTTTCGGATATGATCTGCTGGTATTGTGACGTGAGTTCTGGACTCCAATCAAGTTTTGGATTGCAGCTATGATATGATATGCAACTATGCTGCTTGCGAATAGAACTCTCATTTATTTATGATCTGCTGGACAATGATCTGCTATGTTCACACACATCCCGTTGTTGTCCCGACAAAATTCGACCGGATGAACACAGGCTGGTTTTAGCCAGTTCAAGTCTGGCATAACCCTCCTGTCACCCCTGTGGCAGGTGAATAGGTATCCATGAAGGATTTCCCGACCTAAAAAAAAAATAAGGTTAGTGAATTGGTACTACTCGGGATAACAAAAACAGAATTGCGAGTCGAAATGGCGTTTATGTATGCAGAAAATGATAAGCGCCCCTTGCGGACTTGTTGAGAAACTCAATAAGCTTCATAAAAACAAATATCGACTCGCAATTCGATAGTCGGGATACCGAATGAAAAACTTATACAAACCTGTACCTATCTAGGCCCTCTGCATACAAGAACGACATTTCGACTCGCAATGCAGTTTTTGTTATTCCGAGTGATGATGGATCAATCTCAATAGATAAAACCGGAACTACTCGATGGTTCCAAATTAAAAAGCCCCCAAAGTAAAAATTACGACATTGGCAACATTCCAATTCGAGATCTAAATACAGGGATTTCTGACAAAAAGACAGCCACAACGCTTCATTTTATTTATTTATTTAAGCAACGCCCACATCGCACGTTAACCCATTAGTAGAAACTAACCTTTACTCATGAGAAAAAGCACAACTAAATGTTATATTCCACGATGGTGCAACCCACTGTGAAAAGAGGCCCATTGAGGCTCTGCCTACCCCTTCGGGGAAAGAGGCGTGTGTCTATGTATGTATGTAAATGTTATAACTTTAGTTCTCTACAACATAATATCCTAGAGACCATCTGCTTGATGCCTTGATGCGTCATACCAAGTTGTATAAAAAAAGTCCTACTATCAGCTGTAACGAAAAACGGATATCGTTATAGTACCTACGGTGGCCTATCTACCTCTCCTCCACACTTCCATACATATTAAGCGAACAGAGCCCTAAATCATGCTTCTTCGTGCTCCCCACAATATCTCAGGTAATTTTGTCAGGGCAATAATGCTCCTCCGCGTAATTCTTTCAATTTGATCATGTTTATTTAAATGAGTAGTCGCGGTGTCTGTACCGGGCCACAGAGTAATAACCAGTACCGGGATTTAATATGTAGCGAACGGTCTTTATTTTCTTGTGAGCGTGTCCATTGTATCACGTCACGACAACCAGCTAATCGGACGACACATAATGACGGCCGATGGACCGACGACTTGTAAGTCGCGTGAAGTCGGTGGATGGAGGCGGCACAAACCGTGCAGGGTGGAGTTGTATGGAGGCCCCCTTTCCCATCCCCCCATTGATATGTGGGGGATCCGTAACTAACCGTGCGAAGCCGGGGCGAGTTGCTAGTCTACACTAATATTATAAAGAGGAAAGATTTGTATTTTTGTGTGTGTATGTTTGAAATGAATAAACTCAAAAACTAATGTGCCGATTTCAAAAATTCTTTCACCATTGGAAAGCTACATTCACCCTGAGTAACATAGGCTACCACGGGAGGGGGGATAGGGGGGGCTGTTATTTATCCTGAAACTACCCGTGCGAAGCCGGGACTAGTCGCTAGTTTATGATATAGTGGGATGCCCCGATGAAACTTTTAATCACTTCATTGTAACTTTTCTAAACCAAAAATGGTCCTTTGAGCGCGCGCCCCGGCCCCAGCCTAGTAAACAGGGCGGTATATTTTACAATTTCGCCGCGAACGTGTCCCAAAGTCTCTTTTGATTTATATTTTAATTCATCTCATTTCAATTTATGAAAGCGCTTGTGTACGCATTTGTACCTGTCTGTTCTGTATATATGCTAATGGAGTTGTTGAATGGGATTGAGTGTGTGGATTGATTTATTTCACGGTAAAGTATTTCAGGAGAGATTTGATTAAAGTCGATGCGATTAGGTAGGTAGGTTACCTAACTACCTATGCAGATTTTACCTACCACATTTTGTAAAAAAATATTTTTAATCTGAAGAATTCAATTAAGTAGGTAGGTAGGTACCTACCTACGTAGGTAACCTACTTGTAGGTAGACTCAACGATATTAATTAGGTACTTATATTAAAACTACGTAACTTATTGTCTAGTTTTTCATTTTCACAAAAACTTTGTTTTGATTTTTGAATAAAAGAGGGCGCGGACAGTTGCAAGATGGTGCCGCGCGAACTAACAGTAACAGATGATCTGTAGGTAGGTATTTCAATATTTGCGAGGGACACTGCAGCCGGTATAAAATCCCTCATCAGTGTAGGTAGGTACCCGCAATTCGGGGATGTTGACAACCTGGCCCACGTTACGCGGCCCAACGACAGCGCGTCCCATTTTTCATTATTTTCGTTGACGATCTGGCCCACGGCGATGGGCCAGGATATTAATAGCCAAAATATGTAGTTTTTCGTTGACTACATGGCCCATTCCATTTTGTGGGAACAAACGTACATTGTAAGTACAGTCAGAGCAAAAACTTAATGCATTTATAATTAATTTAATATATTACTTCTATAAAATGTGTAGAACTACTAGTTTAAAAAAATGCAACAGCTCGTTGTCACCTGAATAGCATTATTCTAAGAAGTAACAACCCACCTGTATAGTAGGACAATAGCATCATGAGCGTGAAATGTCCTTGGAAAAAAAGGGTTCAGGTAAAAAAGTGTGTCCTGCTGATTGGTTACCCTAATTACATTTTAAATTGTACTATTTTTTGCATGCCATTTTAGTCTTGTCTAAGTGGTTGGCTAACATAGATCGTGCGTGAGTTGTTTTTTTTTTTAGATTTTGTACATTTTAAACATTATAGAATTTAAATTACTGTGCCTTGGTATCATTTTAGAAAAATTCAGCAGGATAATAGTAAAGTACGTGCTGTATAGTCGTAACTTTATGAAAATTTTAAAGATTTTGTTTTTAGGTATTTTAGATTTTTAGATATTAGGTATTTTTGAGATTTGTAGATTTTGAGCTTTTGGGGATTTTCGAGATTTTTGAGAGACTGGGTTTGGGTTTGGTTTTAGACTCGGGATTATTGAGATTTTTTTCTTGATATTTTGGGTGTCTTTTTAATATTGGGGATTATTTTAGTTCAGGAGATTTTTGAGATTTGGAGATTTTTTGATTATGGGTATTTTTGAGATTTGGGGATTTTAGTTTTTTTAATATTTAATCTCGCTGAAAGACAGATAGTTGGGGTTTTGTTTGTGGGGTAGGGACACTGATAATGAAAGTTCTGTTCTTATATATCATTATATTATAATTATAATGTGCTATGTATACTTTATGATGTGTGTTGATTAATAATAAAACATATTATGTGATAAGAAATTATTTTACTGACTGTACCTTCTCCAGTTTACCATAATCATTATTACTTAATCTGTGTCTACGATAAGTTTGGGCCGGGTTGACAGAAGGTTTTACACGTGGGCCACGCTGTCGCATCAAGAATGTGGGACAAGAATTCATGAGCCAGGGTGTCAACATCCCGCAATTCGCACTAAGTGTTTCAGTTCCACCTTTGTACCTAATGCGAACAGCTAAGGAATGGAACAAGTTGTCATCGTCCGTCTTTCTGAAGACTAGGTAGGTACCTATAAGAGTGAATATGTGCCTTCTAGATCTTCGTGCTCCAACGTCGGCCGCACTTTATTCTGCGGCCGCACGCAGGTGAGATCGCGGGCAATCGAATGCAAACATTATATAGATAACTAGAGGACCCGCGCGCGACTTCGTCCGCGCGTAGTTTGAAAACATCCCCACGTAGTTTGAAAACATCCCCACGTAGTTTGAAAACATCCCCACGTAGTTTGAAAACATCCCCACGTAGTTTGAAAACATCCCCACGTAGTTTGAAAACATCCCCACGTAGTTTGAAAACATCCCCACGTAGTTTGAAAACATCCCCACGTAGTTTGAAAACATCCCCACGTAGTTTGAAAACATCCCCACGTAGTTTGAAAACATCCCCACGTAGTTTGAAAACATCCCCGGCGCGGCGTAAGGTAAGACTACAACTTAAACATCAACTACCACCCCGTGAAACGACTTTTGAAACGACACTACACTTTAGTTTTTCAATTTAGGGGTCACATTTAATCCTTCATTTCCTGAAAATATTTTATCTCAATGACTACAACGTGAACCTAACTTTTAAATCGTCAAAATACGCTGAAATCTGGCTAAAACGTAAAGTGTATTTATTTACAAAGAAAACATTCCCGTGCCTTTTTTCAGCATTACTTCAGGTACTGCTGAATCATATTTTTGTTATTTTTATATAAGGAATCTACCTGTGAATTTTCAAGTATCTACTACCAACGGTTTCCGAAATACGAAGCATTTTAGTTTTACATTAAAAGCCGTTTTGGACCCCTTACAGGGTGAATTTTCCAAAAAACTTTCTTAGTACACCCCTACATCCAAAAGTGAATACATCCTCCGAATTTCGTGTAATTCGGTCCAGTGGTTTAGGCTGTGCACTGCAAAACGCAAAGTGTATACATTAAAAGCCCTTTTGGACCCCTAAGGGAGCGAATTTTCCAAATTCCTTTTTAAGTACACTTTTACACCCTAAAAGGACTACACTCTCCAAATTTCAAGTCTCTACGGCCAGCCGTTTAGTCTGTGCGTTGTAAAAACTTAAGTATTTTTTATTTTTTTACAAAGAAAACGTTCCCCTGCCATTTTTCAGGATAACTTCAGTTATCGCTGAAATACGTGTTTGTTAATTTTATTTGAGGAATCTCCATGTAAAATTTCATGGTTCTACTACTAACGGTTTCCGAAATACAGAGCATTTTTGTTTTACGTTAGAACCCCATTTTGGACCCCATAGCATGCGAATTTTCAAAATTCCTTTCTTAGTACAACCATACGCATCGAGACGACCAGACCCTCTAAATTTCAAGTCTCTACGACCAGCGGTTTAGGCTGTGCGTTGGACCTCGGCCAGTCAGTCAGTCAGTCAGTCAGGACATTGCCTTTTATATACGAGATGGTAAAAAAAACCGCCCTTTAGTACCTAATATTGTTAGGTATTATACCTACGTTTGCGTACCGTGGACTTGTACCTACTATTATTTATACGTGGGGCTTTATATGAAAAGCGTGACTTAATAAACTTCAAAAATGTACCTATTTAGGTATTTCGGAATACAAAACAAGAATTTGTACATACCGTCGAACTGAATCTGATGCTGGAGACTGCTGCAAGCCAAAAATATGAATAATAACTAGAAGGTAGGTACTGAACGGGTACAAAGAAGCGATCAGTGTTTGAGCTCTTTGAATCAGAACCACAACTTGATTCAGAGGTAGGTATAGGTAGGTACTTACCTGCCCTAACCAAATCCTTGCTCGAATATACAGGCTATAAGACTGTCAAGGCCGCCGGAAGTCTGTGGATGGAAGAGGCTCGCCCGTTTGTGAGGTGATGTCTCACGGTGTACTTCTACTAGCTGATGATGATATCCCTTCATCTCCGCTTCCTCCTCGTGCTCCTAAACTAAATACTCCTACTGAATCTCCTCTCTTGGATGTCGTAAGATAATAAGTGACTAATAAGTACACCAGGGGATCACCAATCCACCTGCCAAGCGCGATGACTATTGCAGAAAACCCCATTGCACTCTATGGGTAAGACCCCTAACAACAATACATGCCTATAATACAGTAGGTACATGCACACCTCACCTAGTGAGAGTGACTCACCTTACCACTACCTACTATTATTTATTCTGTGGTTATCTACCTATTTGTACAAAATACATATGAAACAGTTGTGCTACCTGAAGACCGCTGCTAGCAATCTAAAGGTAGCTCAACTGATCCAAATCACTATCAGACGGAAGCGTGCCTAAGATGCTGGCTATATTTGTAAATGGCTTATTATATTACCTATACTATTGTACTATTATATATTCTGTGGTAGTAATAAATAAAAGGGTGAAATAAAATTCAGTTTAGGTACAATAGAAAGACATGTATTCAAACTTAAAAACAAATTTTGCCAACTGGACTAACATACGATAAGAAAAAATTGTCTTATGGATCCAAGACATAAGAAAACGTTTTAAAACATAAATGCTAGCAAATTATAAAGTAGGTACCTACATTAAAAAAAAAACTTAAATCTAAGTATGTAATTTTCGAATGTAATTTTAGAGCATACGCTCTCAAGAAATGTATTCATCAAACGCTTATAGCAAAAAAACACTTATGTAATTTTAGAGCTCTTATGAAATCAATAAAAGAAAAGCTTAAATATTCTATAAATTATGTATTCATCAAACGCTTAGTAGCAACAAACACTTACAAAAGAAAAAAAACAAAGATATTAAAAAAACAACATATTATAAAAATTGGTTTCGGTCGTTAGGAACGGAGACTGTTAATAACAAAACAAAAAACTTATCATAGAGATATTGAATCTTAACCTATTATAGCTTAACATTTCAATCTTTTTCCTATAAACAAAAGCAGCTTACAAACACTTGTGAAAACTCACGACTAACCTCGTTATCATCAGTTTGACCCCAACTCACTGTGTTAATGCAAGTCTGTTAACAATCTCTAATGTACCGCCGCTACATTAAATTAATGAAATTATTAACATCCCATTATCGCTTAACATTGAGTCTTTCCCCACACACAGAGAAAAACCAGCTAAAAGTCACGCCTAGTCCCCATCATCATTAATCACACAAACTCTGTTTTACATGTAGGTACTTACACACTTACATTTTACATTCAAACAATTAAAATTATTAATTTATTAAATTTCTATATCCTTCCGTGTCACACTTACAGTATTGTATATTCTTTTAATTTAATAAATCATGTAATATTTGACGATAACTGCATGATGGCGCTAATCAACGAATGCAACTCCATCACTGCATGTGGCTTGTAGTCACAGAACATTAATTCTGTTATTTTGTATTCATAACCTGAAACAACAGAAATTATTATTAAAATCACATTAGGTATAAATGTCATAGTGACATTCGTCTCCTATGATGTTTGGATGTTTATTCACAATCACGCCAAAACAGCTGAACCGATTTCGATAAAATTTGGTAGACTAGTGTTTACTAAAAATGATGTGCTCATCATACCTACGTACTCTACATGGAAGTTAGTTCTTTGTTGGAAAATATCTTTTTCATAAAGCTTTTATGGAATTAGTAATCAGAACCGTGAGCCGATGATCAAAATGAGCCCAAACACTGCCAGGATGTTATTAATCATCAAGGAGTCCCATCACATTGTGTCATCAGACCTCACAGGTATGCAAAATCTAAACTCAATCGGTTGGTTCACTCAACTCGATTGGTTGGTTCCCTCAACTCGATCGGTTGGTTCCCTCAACTCGATCGGTTGGTTCCCTCAACTCGATCGGTTGGTTCCCTCAACTCAATCGGTTGGTTCCCTCAACTCGATTGGTTGGTTCCATCAACTCGATTGGTTGGTTCCCTCAACTCGATCGCTTGGTTCCCTCAACTCGATCGCTTGGTTCCCTCAACTCGATCGGTTGGTTCCCTCAGCTCGATCGGTTGGTTCTGTCTCTGATACATGCAAGATTTATCCCCCACAGACAGACAGGAGAGCGAGGTAGTTAGGAACATATGAACCACACTTGACACGTTGACGAGAGTGAAGAAACCTACCTACTATCCTTTACAAGTTGGGCCTGGCTCACCCTCAGTCATCTCTAGGAAACTAAGATGACTTTTTGAGATGCACCATGTTATGAGTTTCTACCAGCAGTTGGGCCTGGCTCACCCTCAGTCATCTCTAGGAAACTAAGATGACTTTTTGAGATGCACCATGTTATGAGTTTCTACCAGCAGTTGGGCCTGGCTCACCCTCAGTCATCTCTAGGAAACTAAGATGACTTTTTGAGATGCACCATGTTATGAGTTTCTACCAGCAGTCTGTGCGACTGCGTGGGAAATATCAACAATAACATAACAAAGGAACTTTTTAAAAGTGTAGGTAGGTACCTACTGTACATATGGCTGATAATGGTGAAGCTAGTAAGCAGAACCATGAGCTGATCACAATGAGCGCAAATACCACATTTTAAAATATGTACCAAAGTACGGCCAGTCTATTAATCAGATCAGCTCGCTATCACCATCATAATGTACTACTGCTATCAGAATTTGACAGGTATGACAAATGTGGGTATCGGGAAGTGCTTGAAAATGCAGTAGGTAAGTCTGATTTGATTTTAGTAGTAGTAGAGCTTTTTTGTAAAAGAGTTCGTCCGAGGAAGTACTACCTCCATACCTATTTCTGCCGCAAAGCAGTAGTGCTTGCATTGCTGTGTTCCGGTTTGAAGGGTAAGGGTGCCGGTGAAATTACAGGCACATGATACTTTTCATCTTTATGTCTCAAGGTGGCGGTCGCAGTGCAATGCCACATCATAGGACGCGTCCTAGGTTGACGTGCCCTATGAGGTAATGCACTGTTCATAGGCAGAGGTTACCGCTTAACATCAGGTGCTGGGCCATCCGAATAATCCGCCATTCAAGTAGCATAAAAAAAAAACAGATGGCAAACATAGACGTGGAGTGAACCAAAGTAATGTGTTTAAATACGCACTTACCCATAGAATGACATAAATGAGCCTGGGCGCTGAAAGCGGCTTAAGGGGTCACGCCAGGGGAGACAGCGGCGCGACCAGGCCGCGCGCACGGCCGGCGTCGCGCGACAAACCGGCGCCGGCCGAGCGGGCACTCGGCACCGGGCCTGCCGCCTGCATCGTCTGCAAAACAACAGTTATAACATAAACACAACTAAATATAAAAAGTAAGCGAGTAGGTACATCAAATGCTAAAGCTACAGGCAGAAGCATCCCGCTGCACTCAACACCAATCCGCCTGCCAACAGAGGATAGTTATGGAAAACCCCTCCATGCATTCCATCCCTTCCAGCAGTGGAAGTCTGTCTGCTAGCTTAGATGAATAGGTAGGTGTTGTCCGTGATGGTACAATGGCGTTGTCATTATACCAGATTTAAACATTACTTAGGTATAATTTTAGTACCTAGGTAGGTACCTACTTAGGTACATATATCACGCCTTTTTCCTCGAAAGGGTTGGCACTAAGCAGGCAGAGCCTCACTCAGTGGGCCTCTTTTCATCATGGATTGCATCACCATCGTGCGAGTTGTACCAACATAATACATAGTGTAGATTCCTATGCTTGTCTGTAGGTACCTACCTCGTTTTGTTATACCGACCTACCAAATTGTTTTCTACATAATGTAGGTACCTTACCTTTACCTTACTTTGTTGATTACCTTTGACACAACCACAGAATATATACAGACAACCAAGTGTTCTGTAAAGTTCCTACGCTGAATAAATGAGTAGATTATGAATAGGTACCTAATAACTCTAACTTTGAGAAAGAAGAAGGGAATTTTTAATTCCTTAAATACCTAGGTACGCTTTACAAACACCACACCATCTTCCGTCACTCACAGGAAAATACCTGCCTGCTCAAAAAAGGTAATTGTTTATCGGATACAAACTATATTATGCATACACATTATTTATCTAGTGATATCAACTGAACGTGTCCGGATGGCAAAGATTTTGAAAGATTAAAAATGTGGTAGGTAGGTAGGTACTCACCATGCAGGCTATGGCAGAGCAGAGCAGAGACCCTGACGCGCTGTAAAACACAAAATGTTTAGGTAAATAAGTTTGAATGGCACGTTAGGTCGCTAAAATGCCATGAAAATTGCTGGTGGGATTACATAGTGAAAGTGACCATCAGCACGTGTCATCACATCAGCAAAAACAGCGTTGTGATATAAAAATCACAACGCTGTTTTTGAAATGAAATCAAGGCAACAGAAAAAGCTCGGAAAAGCACGTGGATAATTATAACAATTGCTTCTAAGTCTAAGCCCCTGAAATCTTTCAGTCTGAACTTCATTACCTACCAAGCACGCGGCAGCTTCCACTTGTTATTGTTACACAAAAAGGCAAAAAAAACGCCGAAAATAGACATCATTAAATCCATGCACTCCTGGATTTTAAAATGTCATCACGTAGTAGGTACACGGTACAACTTAATCAACACAAATCACTTTGTTTAGGAAAAATAGAATAAGGAATGGAAGGAAGAATATTCGTAGTATTCGTACCCGTACTTAATTACCTACCTACTATAATTCGAATTTCAAAATAAAATAATGTAACAGATAATAATAACTTACATCTCCGCCGGTGCCCGAGTGCGCGCTGCGCATGCGGCTCCCAGCTTTTATAACTTTGGCATTACCTAATTACGCAAAAGGTCATAACAGCATAATTTTGAAGTGATTTTTTTTTGTGGATTTTCGATGAAAAGAGTTAGTGTTGCAAATTCTTAATGGATAGATTACGTAGAGGAAAGTAATAAGGGGATAGATAGCTGCAAAGGTTCTAATAACGTAGTTGGCACAATATAATTATCGTCTCTAATGTTACGAAATTGATTAAAAAAAAAAGCTTAGAAATAACCTTGACAAAAACAAAGGTAATGGAATTTCGACCCCACCAAAAATCAACCCTGAATGTACAAGTGATTTGCAATAACATCTCACTGCTGGATGCTCTCGCTGGTGGCGTGTTTTTTTTGGTGTTTTTTTTGTCATTACAGCTCATCAGCACTCTTCAGATAACAAAAGTTGATTTCGCGAAAACTAGGAGACTGTTGTGATTGATAGTATCTCATAAATAACTAGTTTAGCTACGAATATCCTTAGATAATTTTAGCAGTGATTTTTTTGATTACGGTAAGTAGTAGCACACAGAAGACGAAGACAGCAATGACGTGAGTGGAACGCCCCCCTTTCGATGTACCAAAGACATAGTAAATTTCGCAAGAAGTGAAGGATGGAGGCGGCTCAAGACTGCTCATCGTGTCATTTTATGGCCAGCAGTGGACTTCTTTATGCTAAAGATGATGACGAAGTAAACGACGAACGAAGTGAAGTAATGACCTCTGTAGCGCGTCGAGCGAGTAGCCGACTGAGAAGCGAGGGGTTGCGGCTTACGGGTTCGATTCCCAATGCGGACAAATGTTTGTATGATCTTCAAATATTTGTTATGGGTCTGGGTGTTATGTTTGGTACCATGGTACTCTTAGTTCCTGATACCCACGCATGACACAGGGAATCCTAGTATATAATCAGAACTATGTAGGTATGTGACTGTAGGTGTTATGTTATGTTAAATGCACGATGTAGCACCACAGAATATATATTAGGTACCACGCACACCGCTCTCTTTCATATGGTGAGTGATTCGTGCCAAATTTTGAACTTACATCATTATACGTGTTGCTTCTAGAAAATTCCTCATTATTCCTCCGCGGCGCGGCGCCACCCCCGTACATATACTATTATTTATTCTGTGGTTCATGTTCAACTTATGTCACAGAATATATTATATGTGTGATCATCATAGTAGTAGTAGCACAGAATAAATAATAGTTGTGAGTAGGTATATGTAGTTACAATAGCTAAATTTCGGCAAAAAATTTGGTGTGGAATCTAGCTGTTTGACAGAATAAACCAATCTAAACTGAACAAAATATACCTACCTAATTACCTACTCGCCATATATAAGTACTACCTATTTGAAACGTCAAGCTTGTGTCAGTGCCAAGTAAAAGCGGTGGAGGCACCAACGTAGGTGCAGGCACAGAATAAATAATAGCACAAGGTCAGGTCTGGGCACTCTGGGAGGCATTAAATATTATGGTAGTAGGTACCTACCTACTTACCTACCTAGGTATTTGTAGTTTTTGTTGGTCTATCTTCTACCTGCCTTTAGAATCTTTATCATCTGCCCTTCTTTGTTGTAATGTGAACTGCTAGGTTATTGATATCTAGGTAGAGGCAGGGCATCACCACTCGCTCAAGGTCGCGCGTTATATACCTACCTACAGCAAGCCTGCAGCCCAGGCGTCCCTCACTCGGGACAAGTGACAGTCGGTTGTCGGACGCACGCCTGAACGCTCGCGCAACACGTTTCCCGCGCAAATATGCCGTCGCGTACATATTGTGCTGTATATGGATGCAATAGTCAAAAAACAAATAAAGAATTATAATTTTTTGCATTGCTGAAGGACGAAGAAAGGCAAGTTATTTGATTGATGTAGGTACATTAGTTATTTTCTATAGGTACATATCGAAGTAATGCCTTTTATAGGTGTGATTTCATGTGCATACAGCATAGATTTCAAAGAACTAGGTTGGAATATATAAGTAATTACTTGAATTTAGGTACCTACCTACTTACCGATCTACTTACGTGCTTAATTAGACTTTACTTCTGAATCGCTCTAAATTAGTACCTAGTAGACGATCTTTTTTGTGAAAGAGTTCATCCGGAGAAGTACCTACTACCACCATACCATCTTTATGTCTCAGGGTGGCGGGTGCAGTGCAATGCCACATAGGGCGCGTCCTAGGTGGACGTGACCTATGTGATAATGCACTGTTCATAGGCAGAGGTTACCTCTTATCATCAGGTGGGCTGCCTGCTTGTACCGTCATTCTTAGTACTTATAAAAATAAAAAAAATAAAAATAAGTCTTTATTTCTACATAATAACAATATTGATAATATCATGTGGTACTTACGTAATTCGTAGGTTCCTAATATGTACCTATTACCAACAAGTAATTAATTTTGTAAAAAAAATAAAAGAACCCTCAACGCAATGAAACGGCTGAACCGATTTTGATCAAACATAGCTAAGAACACTCCCGACAAATTCACCTTTCAAACAAAATAAAAACTAATTCGATTCATCCGTTTAGGAGCTACGATGCCACAGACACATACACACACACACAACCACACACACACACACAACACCACACACACACACACACACACACACCCACGAACAGACACCTCAAACTTATAACACCCCGTCTTTTTTCCACCAACCTGTTTTTTTTTTTTTTATACTACTTGAATGACGGAACTAGCTGATGGCCCACCTAATGTTAAGCGGTGACCTCTGCCTATGAACAGTGCATTACCTCATAGGTCACGTCCACCTAGGACGCGCCCTATGTGGCATTGCACTGCACCCACCACCCTGAGACATAAAGATCCGACTCTATGTTACGGCCTCTTCTAGCTGTCTTGCGCGTTACGGAGTAACTAATATATAATCTGTGCTACATGCTGACTACATATTTAATTTTTTATTACATATGTCGACAACCCTTGCGATGCGTATCACTCCGCGCCAGACAGCGACAGAGTTACGCGTTAGAAGAGAGAGCAAATGTTTAGGTGAATATCGCGATAGGCATTGAGCGCTAATGTGAGCTGAATTGCACTTTGTTGCGTCCCAGCAAGAGTCGCTTTTTATATAAATTTTTTCGCTAAGTGAGTCTTCTGTACTTGTACTAATATTTATTCTGTGGTAGAGGTCTAGCTGTCTAGGTACCTAGGCGTGGTGGCCTTAGTTTGTTTTTTTGGTACTATCCACCAAAGGTTGTCTGGAAGCCGGTACGGAAGCCGCATTGCTCAATGTCTGGAAGAGTTTGCTTTTAGCTGAAATACCTACCGCCTTTGTGTGGGAAGTAAGCAAAGAAGCTTTGGAAGTAAGTAGGTACCTTACCTACCTACCTACCTACCTAACAAGGTACTAATCAAGTACTAATCATATTGTTCCTTTGTCATCAATAGTCATCATAATCATCAGCCTAAAGAGGTCCACTGCTGGACATAGGCCAGTGAGTTGTAAGTAAAGTTCAATGACATAGGCCTCCCCCCATAAAGTGCCACGGCCACATCTACGGCAAACGGTACCTATTTGAGCCGTCTCCATCCACCGGCTTCTTGCAACTATTGACCGTACCTAAAAAGCTCAGTTGCACAGCGGGCTATGCAGAGAGCTTACTTACTTAGAGCTACTCGAAGTTGTACCTTGTGTAAAGTAGGTACCTACCTTCTCTTAGTAAGTAGGTAGATACGTACCTACCTACCTACTCTTAGTAAGTAGGTAAGGTACTGGGACTAGGGACACGCTAGGAGTTGTGAGCGTGCCTCCTGGATGGTAGGTAGGTAGGAAGGTACCTACTACCAGTAGGGACTGGGACTGTATGGTGGATGGACGGACACGGACACGCTTCAGTTTCAGTTTCACCTAGTAACTGTACGTAGTGGTATTTATTGTTTTGTAATTTGTATTTCGCGCGTACCGCCTCGTTTCGGTTCACCGTCCGCTTTCTGTCAGCTTGGCGGCTTGGCGCTAGTGTTGCGTAGGCGATTGGCTATTTGGATCCAGTCAGCCAACATAATGGAAGCTCACGGCGAATGTGGGCCAATCGTAAAGGCCCAAGGATACATTCGCTCAAATAACGGTTGCGTTTGTCGCCAACCGAAGAAACTGAAGCAGCCGGTACGCGCGAAATACAAATTACGTAATAAACAATACTGAACCATTTAGAGGTTTTGCGTTTGTGCTAGTCTTGTACTATTATTTATTCTGTGCTAATGTTCCCATTTATTTCCAAAACGATATGACGGCTTTAGAATCGGCCGCCGACAGACGTGCATTTTTATATTTGCGTGTCATCGGCCGGTAGCCGGCTGGCGCGGAACAAAGATAGTACCTATTGGATATTCTGTCCTATTGGTACAATTTATTGGTAAGGTAGTTTTTGAGATATTAGGGTAAATCGAAAATGTAAAAAACCGAAACCGCAAGGGTACCTAGGTACCTACTTACCTATTTCCACTAATCCCACAACGCTGAAATTTGGTATGTTTGTAGCTTCTAAGACACAAATACCTACTGCTAAAAGTCGAAACTTGTACTCTATAAAACAAACCAGTATAACATCCATTGTTGACTTCCCGTTTCTAGGAATTTAAACGACGTTGTAGGTCTAACTTTTCGAACCACTTAACATACCTATTACATCTCAGTAAACGTTTTTAGAAGTCGGTTAGAAAGGTATTTGTATCTTTTGTGCAAAACTACAGGGAGAAGTCGAAAATTGAGGATTGTTCTTCTATTACCAATTTTTTACGATGAAAAACGTAATCTATGATGGTTAAGTAGCAAATATTAGTAGTAGTAGAGCTTTTTTGTGAAAGAGTTCGTCCGGGGAAGTAGGTACCTACTACCACCATACCTATTTCTGCCGCAAAGCAGTAGTGCTCGCATTGCTGTGTTCCGGTTTGAAGGGTAAGGGTGCCGGTGAAATTACAGGCACATAAGACTTTTCATCTTTATGTCTCAGGGTGGCGGGCGCAGTGCAATGCCACATAGGGCGCGTCCTAGGTGGACGTGACCTATGAGGTAATGCACTGTTCATAGGCAGAGGTTACCGCTTAACATCAGGTGGGCCATCTGCTTGTTCCGTCATACAAGTAGTATAAAAAAAAATAAAAAAAAAAACCACAACTAGATGGCACTTGCTAATTATGTCTGAAAGTTAGATCGCGCTATCAATGTGCGCTAAAGCATTTTACTTTGGTCGAAGCTCACGTACCTACATGCATAGATATTTTTTCGAAAGAAATAAGGTAAGTACCTAACTAACCTACCTAAATCGCGTGTACCTATCCGCGAGGACTCAGTTCGGGGCGAACCACTACATTAAGGTGGTTTCTAGAGGTCGGCAATTCTGATGATAATCATGATGACGGGAATAATTATTTTGTCTAGGTTCCGTACCTAGACAAAAGATCGAATGTTATGTTTTCTAATGCAACTCTACGTGATTAGAAAACATACCAATAAACTTGGTTCCTCACATACGTACGAGTAACTCGGTAGGTACCTACCTAACTTCATATCTAAGAGTAGGTACTTACCTACCTAAATTAAAATTTCAAAACCTATGACCTTTTCAAATTAGTTGCTTCTTATTTTCTGAACGCAACCCACGCATACCACAACCAGCAAGTAACCATTTACCTACCTACCTCACAGGTTTGTAAGTTGTGACCTACCTACGGTTTCATCGCCTCTCCGCTGAGCTCAACCAATTTAATAATCCCAGGATCTAAAGACAAATGTCCACCCTCCACCCCCAGGGACCTAAAAGGTTACATAATAGCTGAAGAAAAACGGCGAAGAGGGCGGGGCAAGGAAAGCCACGCCCAGTTAGCAAGGCGTGGCGAAAACCACTCTATTATCTCTAATCCCACAGTAACTTTGATGACAGCTCCTCCATTGTGCGGTATCTATGTACCTGGTATATCTATGTACCTGGTATATAGCTAAGTAATTTATAACTGCGGAGTCGGGTAAAATAGTGCCTTCCATTACCTTGGCGGTACGTTTAATGTTGTTTGTTTGTCCAGGACTTGAGTGTCTGGAGAGATAATTAGAATTACATTAAAGAGGAATCTTCAAAGGGTATCTTTTGAATAAAATTCCTAAAATTGAAATTACCATGGCTTGGTATAATTTTAGAAAAATTTCGACGAAACGTACAGCAGGAGAATAGTAAACTAACGTGGTGTAGTCTTCGATCACAGATACAGAACGATCGCAGGGTGTAGTCGTAATTTTTCTAAAATAAAATTCTTTTTTTTTTTTTTTTTATACTACTTGAATGACGGAACAAGCTGATGGCCCACCTGATGTTAAGCGGTAACCTCTGCCTATGAACAGTGCATTACCTCATAGGTCACGTCCACCTAGGACGCGCCCTATGTGGCATTGCACTGCGCCCGCCACCCTGAGACATAAAGATGAAAAGTCTCATGTGCCTGTAATTTCACCGGCACCCTTACCCTTCAAACCGGAACACAGCAATGCGAGCACTACTGCTTTGCGGCAGAAATAGGTATGGTGGTAGTACTTCCCCGGACGAACCCTTTCACAAAAAAGCTCTACTACTACTACTAACATACGTTTTGGAAACTACGCCGTATCTTCTCGTCAGGATACCACAGAGCCTCAAGACGATAGTCTATAATCAGTGCGTAGCCATAGTACTGACTTACGGCACTGAGACGTGACCGCTAGCTGTTGGCCGTTTAGGAAAGCTCAAAGTTGCACAGCGGGCTATGGAGAGAGCTATGATCGATGGGTCGGTGATCTTGGTTTTCCTCATTCCGGATTATATCGGATATAGCGGGATATCTGCTTGTTCAGTCATTCGAGTAGTACAAATATAAATAAAAATAATCACTGCCTTCACTTAGGATTCGTCGGTTGAACTCCTTCACGTAATAAAATTGGACCTACGCAGTTGAATCGAGTAGCCCAAATAGACATAGCGGTCAACTACTTCGATAATATCATTCCCAGCGTGTACCAGGGTGTGAAATGGGCATCTGCCCTTGCTCATGTAAAGACACACGTGTTGGGCGACGCTACTATACTAACGACTAAACAAATATAACTTAGTAGTGACAAATATTACTTCGTCCGCGCGTACCTACTTTTCCATACAAACTTAAACACCCCGCTGCACCCCCTTAGTGGTTGAATTTCTGGAAATCCTTTCTTAGTGCACCCCTAGACTACAAAAGGAACGTACCCTCCAAATTTCAGGTCTCTAGGACTTATGGTTTAGGCTGTGCGTTGATAGTCAGTCAGTCAGTCAGTCACACAACGATTTTATATATATATTGATTAGTCCTTGGTGAAATTACAATATAATTTTACTAGCATTTTCTCTTCACGAATATTGTCCCGTTTGTCGTGGAAATACGAGCCTAGGTAGGTGGTGTACCATGTAGGTACCATCCACGGAACCACAGCACCCAGACAGAGAAAATAGTACCTTTTTTTTTTTAGTATATTGCAAACATTTTTCGTGTAGGAATCGAGCTCGCAACTCTCGCGTCCTACTCGTCTGCCGCTATGCCACGGAGGTCGTCAAAAGAAATAGGTATTCAAAATATAGATCAGATCATGTTCTGTCTTGTGTCGATGTCTTAAATATCACAAATGTATGGGACTTATCCATATTCTACTCAACTGACAATACAACACGGAAAAGTGATTATATCGAAATGTGATCGAAACTTGAAAGTTCCAATTTTTGACGCTATTTAAAAACTTGGAATTTGTTGCGTTACATGGGGTTGGTCTTAGACTGTCTAGAACACAATTTGACTACATTTGATGTTTGCCTAGAGCTTAAAGTGACTACTGCATAATGGGTCGAACACTCAAATGTACTAAAACACAAATTGACTAGTACCGAAAAAACCTAGAACGAATTTTGCCTACTGTTGTCTTTTGCTCAGTTAACAGTAAAGGTTACAAACTTGATGTTATTACAGTTAAGACTAGAAACACGATTGGTGAAACTTTTGTCGATAGCTTTATTTTTTGAAATTGGCCCACCTAAAACCAGATTTAGGTCCTTCCTTCGACTAGAGAAAATATTAGGCGTAAATTTTTATACTATTCATTAGGTAATCACATTACTTAGATTAATTATAGATAATTTATTTTTTATATTTGGTACTTTAAAAGCAAAACGTAGTTTTATCATTTGTTGCTTACGTCAGTTACTTCCGACTTCCGAGCATCAGAAATCTATACCTCATCTCTTCCCGGGTTCAAGTGAGTAATAACGCTGTCACTGTCTTGCAGCTATTGTTTTCTTGATAGACTCCGCCCATTCGATATTTTAACATATCACCTTAAATTAGGATTTTTGGTTATATTATCCTGTAAACTATGAAAAATACAGTCTTTGATATTTTTTTCAAAATATTTTGGTTCGGTTGTTTCTGAGTTGCAACCCCAGGCAGAAATATTATACAAAAAAAAATGCCTGTTCCCCTAGATAAAGCAGTTTTTATTGAATATCTCGTAAAATATAGATAACTTTACAAAACCCCTACAGTAAACCCTCGATTTTATTGTATTTATTTTATGTATCTAATTTTTTTACCCAGTTTTTTTATTTTATTTTTATACTACTTGAATTACGGAACAAGCAGATGGCCCACCTGATGTTAAGCGGTAATCTCTGCCTATGAACAGTGCATTACCTCATAGGTTACGTCCACGCGGCATTACAAGAATAAATAATCTTCATCACTTGCAGAACTCATGTTTTTTTCCTAATTAGCACGTAATTATAAAAAAAACCCAAAAACAAACAATATTTAAAGTAAAAGTTTTATATTCCCGCCTTTTTTCATCTTTTTTAAATTATTTTTTTCAAAAACGAAATTGAGCTTCGCCGTTCGATATTTAAAATTGATGACTATTATACTCATACGAAGACAAGGCTGAATAGCGAAGCGACCTCTTTTGTCATTGGGCTGAATGCATGATGTCTATTGCCAGTATGAGGGTTAGATGTACGCGAACTTTTTTAAAGAGTGAAGTTTTTTTTTTAATTACTTACCTCCCTAGGCTTTTCTAGCTACATTATTACCCTAGAACGCTAATTGGTCACCTACAAGCCCCATTTGGGGGTAATAAGGACCTACTTACCGAATATGAGAGATGTAAAATTACATTATTATACCTAAACTAAATTTAAAAAGTCGATACCTTTTTAGGTAGGTATACGGTACCTACTCTACAAACTTTTGGAAACCCACAAAGCAAATTAGTAGCTAATGGCTTTTCCTAACGCTTTAGAAAAAGACCGTAAAAGTGTTGTCAGTTTTAACTGAATTTATCAAATTATTCAAGGAGAGTCAGCAAAAAACTCACAACAAATGAATGCGGTGCGCGGACTCGGCCACAAAAGTTGGGACAAAACAAATGCTAATTTTGAGCATATTTAGTGAACAACATTTTTTCCGTCCGGACGCTAAAGAATTTAGTACGGACTGTATTAAGAGTAAAGGATGATGGCGAATGGACAAGAGCAGAACTACAAAACCTACCAACCACCTGGGTCTAGTGCTTCTAGAAAATACTAAAAAGGTTTTACTTAGGTAATTCTGTCTGTAAAGTTCTGACCAGATCTGTTTTATAGAACAAAGGTTTTATATTCTGGAGCCCTGCTTTTAGTGTGCCATAACAAGTTTGGTAAAATGGAACACTATATTAGTCTCATTTTGATGTCTGTTTGTCGATCCGTCAGTCACGTCACAACCTGTAAGAGATAAGCAGTAATTGAAATTTGGTATAGATAAAGCTGTTATGATCCATTATTGGGTTGAAAGAAGAAGCACTCATTTTGTGAAATATAATAACATTAAATCTAATTATAATATGTTTTCTAAATTTAATTATTTGAAATTTAATTCCTTGTTTCAAAATATATAATTATGAAAACCATGAAAGTTTGTTCAAGTGATACCTACTCGTAACAAGTGCCAAACTTGATTGAACGAACTCATAAATGTTTAAATTAATTGTATCGTAGAATCGTCATCAAAATTATAACCATGTTCTTGCTCATGTTTTGCTTTTTGTGCATGGAACACTAATTTTATAAGGTCTGACTCGCACTTGACTGATCTTTCACACTGTGTGTTCACACACAACCATAAATCTGCACAACCGTATGCAGCACTGACAAAAAGGTAAACCTTTTTACTGTCCTCTACTTTGTCTACTCAACAAAAATGAACCCGGAAACTGAAAAGTCCCGGGAAAAGGACCGGTCCACCCACTTCCTGTTCATTGTTTCAGATACCACATATTTTATTAGCTAAGTGGCTACTTTGAATAAAAATGCTGTTTCCTTAACCGCGCCCGTTACAAGTACAAAACGGCGCGTCTTCTTTAGATTTATTGATGTTGCGTACAGATTGGAGAAAAGAATGGCGCTTTAAAATGTTCTAAAACGGTATAACATTAGAAGAAAAATAAAGGGTCACAGAATCACAGAACCTTAATTTACGTAGCTATATCTATTCAGTTGGTTACATGAAAAAAGGTTTTAGTTGAAAATAATCTTTATAAAAACATAATTTTTTGAAAATATTTGACGACAACGCAACGTCATCCACACATCATCGACACGTGGGTATCTCGTACAGCTCGCTTTACGAGATCTTTTCTCCCCCATACGTGCAAGATGTGGAATGGGCTCCCTCCTGAGGTGTTTCCGCTAAACTACAACATGAGCCGCTAATTTTTTTTTTAAAAAGAGTCCTTCAGGGCATGCAACGCAATGGCAATACCTCTGGTGTTGCAGATGTCAATAGGCGACGGTAACCGCTTACCATCAAGCGGGCCGTAAGCCAGTATGTAGAGGCATTAAATAAAAATAAAATAAGCGATGGTAGCCTAACGGTTCAATAGTGCAACTCAGAATCCAACGATACCGGGTTCGATCCTAGGCTCCGCACCAATGACTTTTCTAAGTTATGTGCGGATTTCTATCGCTCTGTGCTTCGGAGGGCACGTTAAACTGTCGGTCCCGGCTGTTATTGATTAATAGCAGTCGATAAGCCATGTCAGAGGCCCTCGGGCGGCTTGACAAACTCTGAAACCAGAGGCCAGCACTACATCATACGAAACGACGACGAATAAAAAAAAAAAAATGTACTGTACCATACTTTTTAACACGGTTTAGGCTATTATCGTATTGTCTTCAGAATCAAAAGCACAAGAATCAGGCACACAATTACTTCAGCATGATCAGTCCTCGTTGTTACGGCTCCGAGTAGGTACGGCATCATGAGCCGACGTCCACAGTTATTGGACGAGACCTCTTCCATATAATGCAATAGGAACCACGCTCGGCAGGGGGATTGGTGATCGCAGTGTTGATGTTGAGTACCTACTCATCCCTTAGTTGGCTTTCACGACATCCACGAGAAGAGACGAAGGTGTCTATTCTAAGGCTGGACACACCATGGCCAATACGACAACGAACCCTACATGTTTTTTTAGCACCCTCTTGTGATATATCATTAAAAAGGTCTTGTTAAATGAGGCAGTATATTCGACACCATTAAGTCCTTCCGTCAGCGAGATATACCCCACCAAAATGGTGTAAATGTCACCCTCCCCGTTATTTCTAAATAGTTTTATCTAGAAATTTGTAATTCCCCATGTTGTGGCCCACATGGTTGAAACTGGCATCAAAAATTATCTCGGATATTTATTTATTTTATTAATCTAGGATTAATAAGCTATTAAATATTATGCTTTTCTGAAACCAGAAGCCAAATTTAGTATTCAGATCATTTTTTGAAAACCATTCTTGCCATGAAAACTTTTCGAATTATCGAGGAAATACTATGATTTGATTTCGGAACCCTGCACAATGGGTGGTTTGACACGCACTTGACTAGTTATTTCTCCCTATGGAAGAGACGTTCTTTCAACAGCCCAGGCGTACTTTGACTAGCGGGATTCATGATACCGTACCCAGAAGTTCCAAAATTTAAAAACACCTTGTTACACTATAATGCTTTGTTTGATCTATTACAAACACAGTAGTTATATTCAAGTGAGTAAAAACAGGCATTCCATGGAGAGATACTTTTCCCGAGTGTAGCGGTTCCGATGTAAGTTATTGCACAGTAGGATTGCTGCTAATCAATCAGGACAACCTTCGAGTGGGAGGGACTTTGACCCTAAGGTCGTGGGTCCCGGTCATGCACGCAATAAACACCGAGAGGAAACAGGCACGTCCTAGAACCAAAACCTCGAAGACATGTGACATTTATCAACGCCAAAATATGACACCTTTGAAAACTCGTACGATGTCAAACGAGTTGGTACCTACGTCTCGGTCATGGAGGTATATTAGTATCCATCCTCCTGGGTCTCGGTACACTACCGGCACAGATAAAATAATACTATACTACTACCGGTAACACTCTAGGACTGTGTTCAATAATCAAGCAGCAATTTTTATAAAACTTGACAGAATTGTTTCTCCGTAAATGCGTTTTGTCTCACTTTTGGTTCGGACACTTTTTAAACGCTGATCTGAAATCCATTAACTTTGAGGTAAATAAATAAATAATAACAACTAAATAGGTCTTTGGTATTTAGGGATTAATTCGTTAATAGCGTTTTAATTACTGTAAATTAATTTTAAAATGATTTCTTTGTACCTAATTCAAATTCAATTCAATTTTTTATGAGTGGCTTGAAGTGGTGTTGCCACTAGTTCGCCAATGTCACGTAGTAAGTAAGGCTTGCAAACGATGGAAAATGAAAGGTGATTAAAAAGATAGTCGGTGAATGATTTGAAAACTCCGAGATATTCTAAGCATTTGTTGTAGAAATCTGAAAATCTAAAACCTAATTATAGAGCAAACGCCTGTCGTATATATTAAGTTACCCACGTTCTGTAGGTAACTATCTACCAAGTTTATTTATAGGAAAGTATGAGACCTTTATTTGTAGAATTTGTTAAAATTGAAACTACAAATCTTTTATGGACTTAACCGTAAACAAAAAAACATTACCAACTTTCCTTTGTCCCTTAGCGAGTGTCGCTACATTATTGCCATATTTATTCAGCACTTTACATACAATAAACCGTATTTTTGTCTACGATCGGGCAGTGAGCGCGCGTCGTGATCTACCGATCGCCGCTCGATAATCTCGTCTCTGCCCCAGAATACACGGGAGTGCCACGCCACTGTGCAAACAGTCGCCGGCGCCGATCTGCACGAGTTTTGCAAACAACTGACTTGGATACAGGTTGTGCCGATTCTATCATTAAAATGTATCCAACTGCGGTAAAAGAGGGACATTTCCTCTCTATGGAACAAAATTCTATGGCAATGAGGGGTTTTCGCGGACGTTTTAAATAATGCGCTAATAGATGGCACTGCTTTGAATCAAGCTTTCAAAATAAAGTGAAATGTCAAAGTCTTAGTGACATATTTTCGTGGTATTTTGTTACTATCACACAAAAGCACAGGCAATGCATTTGTTAATTTTGACAAGCATACTTGAGTCAGCGCCATCTATCGAGCCGAATTGAACTACTTTTTTTAAAATTCGAAAATGAAAAGCCCTCTTTTGTATTTTCAACCATAATTTTGGATATAGTTGCAACGTGTTGAATTTACGATCGCCGCTCGTGCGTTTGCCCCAGAATACATAGACTTGTACTTCGCTACTGTGCAAGGGAACGCACGGGAAGTGTTACCGCTAGCTCGCTCGTAGTTTATATAATGTCATTTTGTAGAGATGATGTATACACTACCTGTGGAATGTCAGTTGTACAGAATCAAAATAGCATGAGTCATTTTTGAAGTCAGTGTAATTTAGGAACCATATAATCTTATAAGAATCTGACAAAGCGCAGGCTTAGGTATAGTGTATTAATCATGTGCACAAAATTGAATGGAGTTTGATGAGATAATAACCAAAATAGGAGCAAACTTCGTTTGTATGCAGAGACTTCAAGCGCCTAACAATTTATTTTGTTACAGTATGTGCTGCTTCAGATAAATTAAATAACGACACTTCACACAACATTATCTAGCCCCAAGCTAAGCAGAGCTTGTTTATGGGTACTAGATAACTGATATACCTACTTAATACAATACATTACAAAGACAGATATTTTTTTATCATACATAGATACCCAGACACCCAAGCACCCTAAACAAATATCTGCACATCGTACAAATATTTCTTCCGAGGTGGGAATTGAACCAGCAACCTCCTGCGTCGCAGGAAAACCTTCGTCGGCCGCGCCACAGAGGTTGCCACTGATGGCAGACTTTTATGCTTTTTTTAACTACTAGAGAGCGCTAATACCTGTTTTCACATACCATAGAGTGGTAAGCACTTACTTACAGCATTGTGTTTTTCATAGAAACCTCTAAAGACGATCGCCGGAAGAAATCGTTGGTTAAAATGCGCATATAGTAAAGCAAGCATTAGTTGTCTCGTTAATAGCAGGTGAAAACAAGCATAGGTACAAAAGTCATGTGTTGTTTAGTTTTTTTTTCGTAGCAAAGCGTAGACCCTGCTACGAAGATTTACCGCCTCCCTCGACTGATTATTAGGAGCATATTATAAGCGGTTGTCAATTTTAGTCTAAATTTACGTGTCAAATATCAGCATCCTTTATTAAAAGCACCGTGGGATTAGCGCGAGACGTGCGCACGGCTAGACGCCGCGGGCGCGACGCAACCAGCCATTATCCACGATGCACTATCATTTGTACCCGCTACCTGTGTACAGGCACTGACCAAATACCATGTGAACAACAAGGAATTGAGCTCTGCACGGGAAGGTTACGATGAAATTACAAAGCGAGGACCTATCCTAGTAGGATACGACCGCTACTTTTTGATTTAAAGGTTGTGGGGCCGTCGTAGTAATTTTTTTATTTTTTATTTTTATACTACTGAATGACCCTATGTGGTTGCACTGCGCCCGCCACCCTGAGACATAAAGATGAAAAGTCTCATGTGCCTGTAATTTCAATGAGTACAATGAGTTTTAGCAATGTCTCTACACACCGGCGCCGCACAATCCTTTCACCCACTGGTTCTTTTAACATCTGCCGGCCCCACACCATACTCCTAACTGACCAACTAACCGTGCTGCTAATAAACTAGGAACATTCGGGGAATAGTTCATAATAATTCTGGGAATAGTAAAGTTTATAACGAGGAATTCAACTTGTGATAATATATACATATCTCATAGCAGCAAGGGAACTTTTAAAAGAGAATTTTTTAAAATAAGGGAGGATAACCATGCAATGTCTTAAACCCCCTGTAATTTTAACACGTAGTTCATTTTATATTTATACTTTATTTTTATAATTCTTATTATATATTATATGTAGGTACCTACATTTTTTTATTATTATTACTATGCAAGTTAATCTTACTTTTTACCCTTTGTCTATTTGGTCAAAAATTTATATTGTATAAAATGTAAATCCGTTATTGGCCTTGAGATTAGCGTAGTAAATGTTTTTATATTAAGGGCTGTGAATTTTGTTGAATAAATAATAAAATAAAAATAAAATAGTTACACCGTGTTTTGTCTTATTCGATCGATATTGAAACTTGTTATTGCAAAAGACATTAACTGTAACTGTTCTAAGGATAATTCAAATATATAGAGTGAGTAACACGAAGTAAGAAGGAAAAATAGAATGGGTATAGGTACTACTATTAGTATTATTTTATCTGTGGTATAGGTATATCATAGTACGTGACTGGTAGCAAGCCTATCGCCGCTTAGTGGAGTACTGAACTAAAATCATCAATCTGTCCAAAACCATTCCAAACAAAACCCCAGCCAGATATTGTATTTGATTATATAAGTATAGAAACTGATAAGTTCAGTGAGCATAACTAATAAAAGTCGCGCAACCGAATCCTCCTCAAATCACAAAAGTTCCTAACTCATATTCACAATTTTTCCCGATTCGTGCAGTCGACGTGAGGTGCTAATGTGACGTCACAGGTGCAGTATCTCCCGTTGACATGTCATTTTCCACCTCGCTGCAGCACCAAGCTGAATTTGGATATGACGCCGCGATAGGGTTAAAACCCTACACATCACCTTCAGAACCGTATTTTAAAAACTCTACAACTCTATTGTGAAGGTTTATGGTGGATTTTTGTACAAATCGTAGTTTGAAAGGTGAACTCATTGTTGGTGATGTCTGAATGACATGCCATCTCCATACGAGTGTTGGTTTGTATTGAAAGCTCAGTAACGCAGGATCTGTGATTCTAGTCCGTATTATTTAATAGCCGGTATATTTTTGTGTGAGATAAGGAGTTTTATTTACGTATGATTCTATTTACTTTTGTAGTTTATCCACTTTTGTAGAAACTTAGTTATGTAGTAAAAATAATTCTCAAAAATTCGCTACGGTTTCGTAGACCTGTCTACGGATTTTTACTAGGTAAAAGTACTTCGTATTTAGGTTCAGTTTAAACAATTTATTCTCAAAGACAAATGTCATTTATATGAGAACAATATAAACTTATAATAATCTAAATGTAGGTCGTTCTTGTTTTAGATTTAGTTTTAGTTTCACTCATTTAACGTGTGTCCAAAAGTGAATGATTACATACTTAGAATATGATCAGCTAGTTTATGTTTTAATACACTAAATGAGCTCACACTTTTTATGTTCATAAACATACTCATATTTATTTTTACACACTTTTCTTTAATTTACTTTCACGTCTGTTTGTTTGTCTGTAATCAATTATGACGATCGAATTTTTGAGCAATTTCCGATATCCGATTGAGCTGTAATTCGTCATACCTGTCATGCTCCAATGACAATATAATATTATGGTGACAGCGAGCTGATCTGATGATGGAGACAACGGAACTCGTCGATGGTTACTAGTAGACTAGTCATGTTTACGCTCATTTTGATCAGCTCATGGATCTACCTACTAATATCATCATCGCCAACATATGATTATCAGTCGGATACACTTCTATATAGCTTGTTTGTAAAGTGTGTTTACAAACTTATAAAATTGATCTTACTCGGGCTTAATATCATTCATTGACATAATACCTCCAACTTGTAATGAGATAGTGTGCCTGCAAACTTTTGGGATAATTTTCGGAAAAAATACTTAAAATCTCGGATGAAAACCCATATAATATTTTGTACGGGTGTTATGGTGAGATGTGACGTCATCTTAATGACGAGATTTATCCGAGAATAGCGGCCCTGTCCATAAACTACACTTATCTTGTGGCGTAGTTCACTAAAAGCTTTAAAAAGCCGTAAAATGTTCTCTGAATGACACTAAACCTCATTGATTCTGTATAAATCTTTGTAGATTCCATGCAAAAATATTCAAAGCTTCAAGTTTGGCGGCCATAACACGAATGCGACACGCACGCCACCAAGCGGCAACCACTGTAGTCTGCAGTCTGACTGTAGTCTGTACTCACACGATGACAACTGCTCCAAGATGGCGGATACCACAGGCGGACAACACTATCCAGCACTCATTTCACAACTCATTAGCATAAATAACTACTCGGAACTTTCCACAAAGAGCACTCGCGCTCTCCATCCAACACAACACAACACAACACTAGTACAGTCACGGACACAACTTAGATCGACTGGTAATTGAGGATTGGTAGTACACTCGCGAGTACCAAGTAATTATCGGTAATTACCGAGTGACCGATGACGGAGCTATGTCTCCACCGGCAGCGGACCGTCGAATGAAAACCTCCACCATGTTGTTACTGAATTTTATACTCCATCCCAGTGGCAGAGCCTCCAAGTTTGCCTCCTTCAAATTCGTTATGCATACAGCACCAAGGGCTGTTGAATACCGCTCGCGTTTATTTATGAACAGGCAAACTTCTGGTGGTTGGTGGGACGCACGAAGTACGGTATAGGCTCGCAAGTCGCCACCCTCGCCGCGCCCGCCGCAATGCATGCGATCGCTGAAAAAGAGCTTTTTATACATTCAACTTGACAACTCTGAACCTCATCTGCAAGTCGTATTATGGAGCTAATTAACAAGTTGATCTGGACGAGCCGAGCCGCGTCTGCGCACAGCCCGCCGGCCGGATTTGAATGTCGTTCAGATGCAATCGCTCGCAGAATCGCTTCAAAACGCGAGTTTATTTAGCAGGTAAAGTAAGTCGGCGAGGCATGCGTCGCTGGGCGATGGAATAAGAAGCGTTCAGAAATTCCGCCCCACCCGACACCCCCATCACAAAGTATAATGATATCGTCGCCGTCGTTATTATGGGAGTCGTCATAAATATTTCATAGGTGGAGGGCAGTAATGACCGAGTGACCAGAGATCGCAGCGCCGTCTCGCGGCCGATACTGGACCTATCATTACGGATACAGACCCTTATCCATATTTTCTCCGGGATGACGAGTGTGCTCGTTATAGGTCGTGATTATTGCTATGAAAAGTCATGGGCCATTCATTACGAGTAAAACCATCATAGTTTCATAGTAAATGGTTTTTGTTACTTGTTACGTCAACGCTGCAAGCCAGGAACGATGCATTACAATTACCATTTCGCTTATAACGTCCTTACTTGAATTCTAGCGTTTCTATATAATCTATTCCAAACTTTCCTTAAATTGTTGTGGAACGTTTTATTTTGCCTTCGCTTTACCTTCAGCCTGCTTATATTATCTCTACTTGAATTCAAAGGGGTGCGACGCGTAATCCTACAAGAGGATTCGAAGTATAGAGCCTCTCAAATCATAGGATTTTTTTCCTTTTAAGAGTTTAGATAGTTTTTATTTTTATTTTATTTTATTTAAATTCACCTGCTTACTGCACTTACAGTATACACCAACGCGCGCAGAAAGCCAAACAATAGGTACATATATTAAAAACTACTTAACTTAGAAAACTAATAGAAGAATTTAAGAAAACATTAAAATTTTAAAAAAATACATCTGTTTCTGGTTTCTGAGCAACCAGGGCGTTGAGCAAATTTAGAGCATGAGCTGTAGGAGCATACCGGGTGGTTTGCGTTCGAACCAACGGGGTCGCAAACAGGCGCGGCGCACGCAGCCGCTGGTCCGGCGCAGACAACGAGCAGCGAGCCAGCGCGGTCGGGTTATCAATCCTGTTGTTGAGCAGCAGATAATAGTGCATCAACAATGCACACTTGCGTCTCAACTCCAGGGTGTTGATGCCTACCATTCCGGCGACGAACAAAGACGGATATAAATAAGGATAGAATCCATGCATTTTTTTAAAAAGATAACGTGCAAATTTCCTTTGTACGCGTTCTAGCATAATTGTATATTTTTGTTCGTGTGGGTCCCATACCAGAGAGCTATACTCTAATTTACTCCTCACGAACGCGTAGTAGAGAGTTATGTATTAGGTACCTTGTAAATAAGTATTAAAACCTACTCAGGTAACCTTGCCTAGGTCTGATTGCAAGAAAACTTGAGTGAAGATAAATAGTAGTCTTGGTGATATAGTATAGTTTGTCTCTTCAGCGCCTGCAGACGAATAGGGCTACTGACTTCAAGTCATATGATTTCCAGGTCCAGGCGAAGTACAGGGATGTTTTTTTTTTTTTTTTTTTTTTAACATTATTAGACCTTTGTTTGACCACGATCTCACCTGTTGGTAAGTGACGATGTGGCCGAAGATGGAGCACAAAGGTCTAGAAGGCATCTATTCACTCTTGACTTGAAGAGACCCAGATTATAGTTTAGATTTAGTTCCTAGATCCGGAGTTCTGGCCAGCTGGCATTGTGTACAGACGCTATAGGGAAGCGTTTTCGAAACCAAATCTCCTTGTCGTTAAGTGATACGAGTAGTTTTAAGTATATCTTTATCTTTATATATGTATGTTAGTTGTAAGGTATATATTACTATGGGCCTTTGTCTAGGTACAATGTACATTTTTCACTGTTGCCTGAAATAAATAAATGAATTGAATTGAATTGAATTGAATTGAATTGATATACTCATTCGCCCATTTGTCATACCACTTTAGATATAAGTTGAATAGTCATAATGTTATTTTCATAAAGTCATACGTCGTGATTTATTTAATAAGTCATACGTTATGCCATTTTCGGCATAAGCAGATTAGCAATAACCTTAGAGCATTGCGGCCTACGCCATGTTGCTCGATGGCTATAACAATACATGTTGCTCGATGGCTATAACAATACATGTTGCTCGATGGCTATAACAATACATGTTGCTCGATGGCTATAACAATACATGTTGCTCGATGGCTATAACAATACATGTTGCTCGATGGCTATAACAATACATGTTGCTCGATGGCTATAACAATACATGTTGCTCGATGGCTATAACAATACATGTTGCTCGATGGCTATAACAATACATGTTGCTCGATGGCTATAACAATACATGTTGCTCGATGGCTATAACAATACATGTTGCTCGATGGCTATAACAATACATGTTGCTCGATGGCTATAACAATACATGTTGCTCGATGGCTATAACAATACATGTTGCTCGATGGCTATAACAATACATGTTGCTCGATGGCTATAACAATACATGTTGCTCGATGGCTATAACAATACATTCCCATAATATTTTATTGACATAATATTGAGTGCTTTTTGTTTCTACCCAATAATTTTCTACCCATTTAGTTATTGTATCGTTTCAACCCTTTTTACCTAAACTTCTGTTCTTGTTTCAACCCAATCCTAAAATTTGAGTCACAGTGAATATGCAGTGGTATTAAAACTATAACCATCATCGTCACCAGCCTATACCTAGAAGAGTCCACTGCTGGACATAGTTCTCCTCCGTAGAATACCATGACGCACGTTCCTGAGCCACCTCCATGAACCAACTTCCTGAGACCTTTGTCTTTGGTACATTCAGAGGGGCAGGGCCGATTCTAGCTTATCTGGGGAGCGAACCCTGCCCAGGCGCACGCCTTCCCCAACGCCATTACCATGTATTTATAACAATTAAAGTGACCACTTATTATGCTAATCGTCATAGTCAAACCTAACCGTCCGACCGTAATTTGAAATATCCTTTTAATATAAGCGATGTTTACTTACTAGGGAGGGATTTTATAACTGAAAAGTATTTGCGGCCAATATTTTATTTTATATTTTTAACTTTGTGTATGATGGAACACCCACCTGATGTTAAGCGGTAACCTCTGCCTTTAACAATGCATTACCTCATAGGTCACGTCTACCATTGCACTTCGCCCGCCACCCTGAGACATAGAGATGAAAAGTCTCATGTGCCTGTAATTTCACCGGCACCCATTACTTTCAAACCGGAACACAACAATGCGAACACTACTGTTTTGCAGCAGAAATAGGTGCAGTGGTAGTACTTCCCCGGACAAACTCTTTCTCAAAAAAGCTCAACTACTACTTATTAAAATTATTAAGGCGAATTATGTTATGATTCCTACTTATCATTATCTATGGGTTATATCGTTCATACTCTGGAGACCACAAGACAAACAGGTTGTTCATCTACATCTGTAAAGCGGCGGATGTGGCCCAACAAACGTATCCTAATGTGAAACTGGTGATTCGGGGCTCTGTTATAGACCCCCAGAATTAGGTCAGGTAGAACAGCCAATTCGGGTAGAACAGCCACATTTGGTGGTGGCCACCAAAGTGGCTGTTCCTATGCCAGATCACTGACCATGCTGGGGGAGAAACGTTTCAACTTACACTTACCTACACTAAATCTCACTTAGCTGAGAGAACTTAATGAGACAACCAGAATTCCTGACGTTGAAGACTACACACTCATTGCCCGGACCTTCTGGTGACAGACAAACCGGACCACCACTCAGTATCATTGCTGCCTCCCTTGGGGACATCAGATTACTGTGTGTTGAGGTCTTTATCCTCATATTCGCCACCCGATCCCTGCCCAGAGGAAGAAGGCGAATGTGGCGTTACAAGTCTGCAGATTGGGATGAGATGCGACACTTCTACGCTTCGTATCCTTGGTGTCAAACCTGCTTTTCTTCTTGTGACCCAACGGTCTGTGCTGACGCCATTACGGAGGTGATAAAAAGAGCAATTTAATACTTTATTCCATATTCTTCGATGCTTTAGCTTCAGGCAATGGCTGCCCATGGTTCAGTCCCGCGTGTACCAGCGCAGAAGCGCAAAAACGTGCGGCATACCTAGCTTGGGTCAACGCACGAAACAGTAAAGCCTCGGATGCACGAAATAAGATGAAAGCCTAGGCTATATATGCTTAGCCCCACATACTGAAACTGGATTGCTTACGCTGCGGTTGAGAAAGCAATACTACTATTACTATTTATAACAATTATTTATACTTACTTGTCCGAATAATGTTTCTAAAGAACAATTGGAAAAGGGACCAGAAACATTGGAAAATTCAGGAAAATTTTAAAACTTTTATTTATGGAATTTTTGTAACTCAAGATCATTGAACACGATAACGTCAGACGTACAGAGTCAACGGTTGAGCGCATTTTAATGACACTTGGTATGTGGATGAATGCTGGGCAAGTGGGGGAGGCAGGAAGGGGAGGGGGACTGCTTTTATTTCAACACCACGCATGTGAAGCCGTGGGCAAAAGGCTAGCATTTTTTAAAGATGAGTTTCCCTATCTTATCTTAATTCCTTGTAAACACAAAGTGCCGGCAAAGTTTGGCACGTGCTGTCATCCCCAGACGACTAGAAGGTGCTAATTACACCGGACACTGCGGCGTCCTTTGATGACGGCGGCGCTTTGATCGCACGCCGACGACGGAAGACACTGGAGCTGAGCGGGCAAGAGCTACTACTTACTCTGAAATACATCCTAATCTCTCTGAGCTTGAGTTGATTAGAATATGCTATTCCAACGAATGTTAAAATACTTACATTACTAAGATTTATTTCGTAGTTATCAGATACACAGCAGAGGGCCCAGTCTAAGTTTTGCATTCGTTATCCAGATTCTCGAATTGAGTTGAAATGTCGTTTTGTATGGTGAAAATCATGAGTGGCTCTAGTGGGCTTGCTGGGAAACTAAGTAACCACGCCACCATGCAACAAAACAAATATCAAATCAACCAATGATGCTTTAGTTAGAGCTCAAGTGTAGTGAAATATAATGTAAGTGTATTACGTGAATTTTCAAATTGGTGGTGAAGGTCCACTAAAGTTTGAGAAAAACTGCCACCGGTTTACGAAAACATAACTTGACTGTGACTTTGACGACTTTGAACGAGTGGAATAAAATATTTGAAACTGCCAAATGCAAAAGCCGTGCGACGCTGTCGGGTAGGTATACCTACAAGTACAAGTTCAAATTCCAATTCAAATTCATTTATTGCGATATATGGGTTAGTAACTGGTGGCTAGTGCTACAGTTAAATGTTCTGCTATAATCGGCGTTAATGCATGTAAAATATATATCAGTATTTAAAATTTAAAATATTAAAAATCACCTAGTCCTATTTAGTCATCTATTCCCAGTCATTCCCATTTTTATTACCTAGGAATTTTTGTGCTTACTAAAAGTAAGCTTTTCCTGTTAGCATCTTTTTCAGTATTCCCTTGAACACATTAAGACTACAGCATCTAGTATATATTAAGGAAGATGATTGTAGATTGATAATTGTTCAATTTGTCTGTCTCATGTTTCCATTTTCTGAACTCGTGTCTTCTGTGTTAGGTTCAGTATCAAGTTGTATTACGTAAGCAGCAAACACACACACATCACGTCAGAAGAAAGCCATACTATCTAAATAGCCATACTTTCTAATGTAGAAATACGGAAACCTTTCGGCCAAGGTCCGCTTCGCTCTCGAACTTGGCGCGCTTGGCTCTCCCGATTTCCTTTGACTGAAAACTTGTTAGAGTTCCGTATTAAAATTCAAAAACGACGCACGGAACTCTGTCTCGATTCCTGAAAACATTATTCAGAGGATTTGAATAATGATTTTGTTTGAGTCCCCGCTCACCTTGCTTTAATGTATGCGTGAAGATTGGAGCAAAGCGGGTCCAACTTTGTAACGTGATTTTTGGACTTAAATGCTTTTGGAACTTCATTTTCGTGGTTTCGGTGCTTTTTGGTGGTGAAGCTGTTTATGCAGGTGGAATCCCTTTGTGCATAATTTCCTGGTTCCGTTGGACTAAACTTAATTTAGCTAATATCAGAGAAACGCATAATTCACCAACAACGTTGTGAGTTTGGTGCGGCCATCTTTACAAAATGTTTTTCATCATTTTTATCTATCCTTATATTAGGATTGTTAGGGATAAGTTACTTAAAAAAATACAAAAACACAAAAATTCTTTATTTTGCTCACAAGACTATAAAAGATACTTGAAAGATCAAGAAACCCTTACTTGACTTGTAAGACAGACTTGTTGTCTGTCTGTCTGTCCGCAGTGTTTCTCAGGAACCACCTACCTTTGCTTTGATACAACTTGAAATTAGGAACTGATTCTAGAATTCGTTTGCCAATTTACTTTCCAGAAAAACCAATTTTGAAAAATTCAAAGCCTTGACGTTTTAAACTTTTATTCAGGCCACTTTTTTAAAAAAATTGCGCTATAGTCATCCATATGGTAGCGAAACTTTCAGGGCCCAGATTCTGATTCGCACTTGGCAGAATAAATGAGGGTTTAGAGACAAGACTGTTGCCAAGCTGAGCCAATAAACCCCAATAAAAAACAATAAATATCCCATTTATTCAATGTAATTCTTACTGTAAATAAAATATGAAAAAAAAACAACTTAATTTTTTCTCTTCGAATGACAAGTATGATGTTTTCATAATATCATCGTTTTTTTTATTACCACCGTAGCGTAGTGATTGTTATTATAGCTTTGATACAACAACAAGACAAGCAGTCAAGGACATTAAGGCGACGAGTCGTTACGGCAACTGCAGACACAACATTTAAACCATTTCTTAGATTAAACTACGTCTTTCTCCACAACCTTAATAATAACCATCTTTTAAAAATAAGCTATTGGAAAATAGGTTTTATTCCTCGAGAATACAGTTGAGTGTGATTCGTGGACAGGAGACGTAACTTTGTAATGTTCTAGTAGGTAAGTGAAATCTCTCAGTTTAGTCATAAAAATGTTAATGTAGCAAAAACAAACAGTGCCTAATGTATGCGCGAGGGGGAATTAATCGGGAGAGTTTTATTTTGTACGTTCGTACAAAGATACGGTAAATTGAATTGCTTTGATGAATTGATTCTAAGTAGGAGAAATAAAAGAAATTGGTGTTCCATGTGTCTGACACTCTTGGGCCCCTCTGAATGGCTCTAGCGCTTGTTTCGGTAAATAATGAAGTAGACGGTAGAACCTTCCAAGTTCTTCAAATAAATGTAAGTATAGATAATTATGCCTCAGAAAATAAAATCCTAAGCTACTTGTACACCAATACTCAAGTGAATCCAAGGTGTAGAATTTTTGGCATTACGGCGTAATATTCGATACAATTATTTTACTATTCACAAAAAAACATCTGCGAGCTAAACTGAACCTTATTTCCTTACTGGTTCTTTCACCATGCGTCACAAGGCCCTTGGTCACTGACCTTATGCACGGTGACCAAGAAATAACTAGTTACACGACTAACGAGGAAATTAAGCACAATGCAGTTGCTTCATTCACTCGAGCTCCTAGAGCGCTTTTAGTTTATCGTACACACCTAAATAGGTGCGAGCAAATACTCGCCCGAGATTAGGCTCCATTTATCGTACACATCTATTAACTCGCCTGAGATTAGGCTCCATTTATCGTACACACCTATTAACTCGCCCGAGATTAGCCTCCATTTATCGTACACACCTGTTTACTCGCTCGAGTTAAGGCTCCATTTATCGTATACACCTATTAACTTGCCCGAGATTAGGCTCCATTTATCGTACACACCTGTTTACTCGGTCGAGTTAAGGCTCCATTTATCGTACACACCTGTTTACTCGCCCGAGTTAAGGCTCCATTTATCGTACACACCTGTTTACTCGCCCGAGTTAAGGCTCCATTTATCGTACACACTTATTTACTCACCCGAGTTAAGGCTCCATTTATCGTATGCACCTATTAACTTGCCTGAGATTAGGCTCCATTTATCGTACACACCTGTTTACTCGCTCGAGTTAAGGCTCCATTTATCGTACACACCTATTTACTCGCTCGAGTTCAGGCTCCATTTATCGTATACACCTATTAACTTGCCCGAGATTAGGCTCCATTTATCGTACACACCTGTTTACTCACCCGAGTTAAGGCTCCATTTATCGTACACACCTGTTTACTCGCCAGAGTTAAGGCTCCATTTATCGTACACACTTATTTACCCACCCGAGTGAAGGCTCCATTTATCGTATACACCTATTAACTTGCCCGAGATTAGGCTCCATTTATCGTACACACCTGTTTACTCGCTCGAGTTAAGGCTCCATTTATCGTATACACCTATTAACTTGCCCGAGATTAGGCTCCATTTATCGTACACACCTGTTTACTCGCTCGAGTTAAGGCTCCATTTATCGTACACACCTTTTTACTCGCTCGAGTTAAGGCTCCATTTATCGTACACACCTGTTTACTCGCTCGAGTTCAGGCTCCATTTATCGTACACACCTATTTACTCGCCCGAGATTAGGTAAAATTTTTCCAACTGATACAATAACAAGCCCTCTACGATCCTTCACCAGCCACCTGTCCACGACGATGATGGATGGTGCAGGAAAATGTGCTGGATAAATCAACGGATAAGCAGCTAACGACTGCCTCAAATGAGGAAGAAAATGTTTATAATAATGCGTACCTACTGATGATATCAAAAGTCATGATAAAATAAAAATGCTTGGGTATTGATTCACTGAAGTAAATTCACGTTAAGTCAGTGAGCTGATCAGTAAAAATTAGATAAATTTATATTTATTTTTAAAAAACGCGACTGCAAAGCTTGCATTTACCGGGATTCATCCCTAACCTTCCTAATTTTGGGAATATTTTCTTTCTTTTTTTTCTTTTTTTTATAATTATTACTAAAATCAATTTTTTTTTATTAAAATCGGTTCACAGTCTGCAGAGATATTGTGTAACATATACACACGACTCACGAGGCTACGAAATCTGTTTTCGAGGATCAAGGCTACACATAACATACGACTCAAGTAACGCAATTTGATAGCGATATTACAATAAAAAACATTTACTTATAGCCAGACTGCATCTCATAACACATAATAAGCCGAAACACGGCTGGGATACATTGTTTTATGATGGAATTCCGGCTCCTACCAGTTTCATCATCAGATCAGTTCGATGGTACAATTTCGTAAGAACCATATAGGCTTCGTAATTTTTTTTACAACTTGGGCCGGAACATTCAACACTGCCTATGAACAGTGCATCATCTCATAGGTCAGTCCACCTAGGACGTGCAGTATGCGGCATGGCATTGCACCCACCACCCTAAGACATAAAGATGAAAATTCTCATGTGCCTGTTATTTCAACGGTAACCATACTCTTCAGACTGGAAAATAGCAACGCGAACACTACTGCTTTGCGGCAGAAATAGATACGGTGGTCGTACTTCCCGGAACAACAAAGCTCTACTACTACTAAATAGCCACAGTTTTAACTACTACTAGTTTGCTATTGTAATCGAGATATGTTATCGCCACCCGTGCAATAGTTATCATTGAGGAGTTCCATTGGCCATCTGTGGTCTTCTTCATCAGTTCCCCTTCACCAAATGATACTTTATGAATGCAAATGCTTGACTTGTTGCTGAAAATACCAAAATCGCTTTATGTAAGGCTTAAATTTTTGAGGTGTTCCTTCAATTCCTCATGGAAAACATCATCAGAACTAGATTTTGATAAACATGGGTCCAATTTGGATGCATCTGGACCATGCTTTCAAATAAAAAAATAATCTTCCAAATACCTTTATAAATGACGAAGTTGTGACAAAAACAACAGAATTGAGAACCACCAATTTTTTCCTGAAGTCTGTTAAAAACAGGAAGATTTGGACAATAAAATTGACTTACATGTTCAAAATTAAACTAATTTGTATGAAAAGCTTTCCATTTTTTGAGCATGGCAAGACATATTTCAGCATTGGTAGCACCAAAGTACGGAAGCGTAGCCACTCTTAGAGTGCAAAGCAACCGGATTCTCTAAAAATGTTCTTTTTAGAGAATCTGGCTGCTAAATCTCCAAGAACCTCAATTCTATGAGTGACATGTGCGCGGAAGGAGCCTTAGTACGTCCAAGGCATAATTATTAATCTTGCACTGTAGGTACTGATTCTTACAGTATTGGTAGCCATTGCTACCAATACTGTGTGTGTCGGTCTGTCGCATCGTAGCTCCCGAACGGATGAACGATTTTTGTTTTTTTTGAAAGTTGAGTTTGTCGGGAGTGTTATTAGCTATGTTTGATCAAAATCGGCTCAGCCGTTTCATTGCATTGAGGGTTTTTTTTTTATTTTTATAAAATTAATTAACTGACTAAATAAAGTACAATATTCAAATTAAAAATATGCGTTATAATTCCGAAGGATCACTGTAGGTACCAGAAACACGATAGGACAATATATTCTCGTTAGAATAACATCAGAAAGTTACCTCTAACTTGTGGCTTAGATTCGTTTGTTTATTAAAATGGTGTATATTATTGGGTAAATATATATATAAGTCGTCATCGTTTCGTATGAGGTAGTGCTGGCCTCTGGTGTCAGAGTTTGTCAAGCCGCCCGAGGGCCTCTGACACGGCTTATCGACTGCTATTAATCAATAACAGCCGGGACCGACAGCTTAACGTGCCCTCCGAAGCACAGAGCGATGGAAATCCACACATAACTTAGAAAAGTCATTGGTAGCCTAGGATCGAACCCGGTATCGTTGGATTCTGAGTTGCACTATTGAACCGTTAGGCTACCATCGCTCTCGCTCTCTACCATCTATATATATAAGTAAATAGAATCAATACAACAAAGCCGAGGGCTTACTGTGGGGGTTTTGTAAAATTATCAATAATTTACTAAAGTATAGATATTCAATAAGAACGGCTTTTTCGAGCGGCGCGTGAGGCGTTTTTTGTATGAAGATTTCTGCCTGGTGTTGGCGCAGCCTTAAGGTTGCCTTCCTTATAAACAATGAAAATACTCATTTGATTCTCAGAAAAATAATAACAAGTATTTCCTCCACTCAACTAATGAAGCGAGTAGCGACTGCTCGATAGGAAATGATGGATATCCGCGCCGGCGAAATTATTCAAATTAATTCGTATCGTCCACTGTTTCGTTTCCCCTGCTGGTGGAAAAATACGGCACAGGGTGCAAGATGTCGGGAGGTTTATGTAAAAGTTATTAAATTTATTTACAGAAAGAATAATACGCCGCCGGACCACTTGCATCATTAGGCAGTACCATTGATGGTACTATTGGCACCAAACTGCATAGACTAGTCAACTAAAAAAAGTAGGTAGTAACTATGTGTAAAAACTAAAACTACAAATGTAACAGTTGAGCTATCTGAAGATCGTTGCAAACGATCTAAACGTTACCCAACTGATCCAAATCACTAGCAGACGGAAGCGTCCCTATGATGCTGGCTGCATTGCCATAATCCGTTGCTCCGTGCTCTAAAAGTAAGTATGTTGTTGTGAGGTGAATATTGGTAGAGGAGCCCTACCATGCCGCTTTAACAAAATAAATGTTAAAATAAATGTTTAATGTAATAAATGTTTCAAACTCTTCACATCATCAGGAACAACGAGTACCTATCGTGGTACCATAACAGCCAGACCTGGAATAAACATTTGTCCCGCAGCAGGAAGTTTTGTCCCGCAGCAGGAATCGAAGCAGCAACCTTTCGCATCTCAGACAAGTAACGTACCACTACAGGATCGCGTTTTTTTCCCCATCGTAATTTAATATCATTCATTCGAGTTTTTCGAATGTAGACATTAGATTTATGAAAAACCTAAGCAAAACAGGAACAAAACCCCGTAAAAGTAGGCTTTTCAGCATGAAAAGAAAGTGGACTCAATGGGGAGGCACACTGCTTATTTATCACGCTAGGTGGCGCATAATCGCTGGTGTTGTTTTCATAGCCAAACAAAGGTCTATCAATGTTAAAAAAAAAACTGTTAAATGAGTCAAATATCAATGGATAATTTTAGTAAATAAACATTAAATACTAGTCTGGTATAAAACATGCCTCTGTGTAGTGCGTTTCAGTGTACAAATAAAGGTACACACCGTTTCCCTTCTGATGAGAAAAAGACAGGACCACTAAATGACAAGCACCAACGATGGTGGCGCCATCTGAGATTAGTTTTGCCTGTGGCTCCCCTTTTATACAATTATTACATTCTGATGTTAGCTGTTAATGAAAGTTCCTAGATGCAGCTTTTCAGAGAAGGAACGACTACTTCAACAGCACCTAAGAGCGTCACCTCGTTAGCCGACTGCGTCACTAAGCGTGGGGTGCGCCAGGGTACACAACAGCACCTAGGATCGTCACCTCGTTAGCCGACTGCGTCACTAAGCGTGGGGTGCGCCAGGGTACACAACAGCACCTAGGATCGTCACCTCGTTAGCCGACTGCGTCACTAAGCGTGGGGTGCGCCAGGGTACACAACAGCACCTAGGATCGTCACCTCGTTAGCCGACTGCGTCACTAAGCGTGGGGTGCGCCAGGGTACACAACAGCACCTAGGATCGTCACCTCGTTAGCCGACTGCGTCACTAAGCGTGGGGTGCGCCAGGGTACACAACAGCACCTAGGATCGTCACCTCGTTAGCCGACTGCGTCACTAAGCGTGGGGTGTGCCAGGGTACACAACAGCACCTAGGATCGTCACCTCGTTAGCCGACTGCGTCACTAAGCGTGGGGTGCGCCAGGGTACACAACAGCACCTAGGATCGTCACCTCGTTAGCCGACTGCGTCACTAAGCGTGGGGTGCGCCAGGGTACACAACAGCACCTAGGATCGTCACCTCGTTAGCCGACTGCGTCACTAAGCATGGGGTGCGCCAGGGTACACAACAGCACCTAGGATCGTCACCTCGTTAGCTGACTGCATCACTAAGCGTGGGGTGCGCCAGGGTACACAACAGCACCTAGGATCGTCACCTCGTTAGCCGACTGCGTCACTAAGCGTGGGGTGCGCCAGGGTACACAACAACACCTAGGATCGTCACCTCGTTAGCCGACTGCGTCACTAAGCGTGGGGTGCGCCAGGGTACACAACAGCACCTAGGATCGTCACCTCGTTAGCCGACTGCGTCACTAAGCGTGGGGTGCGCCAGGGTACACAACAGCACCTAGGATCGTCACCTCGTTAGCCGACTGCGTCACTAAGCGTGGGGTGCGCCAGGGTACACAACTGGGCCCTCCTCGATTTACATACTACAAGAACTTGCAACGGGAAAAATAAAAGTTTTCGAGTTTTCCCGCACTGTGCTGTAGGGTCTGTAGGGTTCACAAATTGAAAAGTTGAATAAAACTTTTTAGAATTTAAATGTTGATCTCATCGGCGGTATTTATTCGCCTGTTCTCTATTGGGAAAGAACCAGTGTGGTGACTGGAGTCAGTTCGTCTAGCAGTAAGGCTCGTTTCTTGCACGTATCATATTTCTTAATAGAACTTTTCCTCTAGGACTTGACGGCTTCCTCCCGATGTTTTTCTTCATCGTTTCAGAGCAGAGCTTCATCATAGCCGTAAACGTCTACAGCTAGACGAGGCCTCCCTCATATAATGCAGTGGAGGGGATTTTCTATAATCATCACGCTTGACAGGTGGATCGGTGATTGCAGTATTGGTGTTGTGAACTCCGGTGGAGGCTGCTGCCCTGGTGCCCTGGTCAAATCCCTTAGTCAGCTTTTATGACATCAACGCCCATATACACCAAATATGGCATCAACAGGAGGAGACGAAGGGGTCTGTTCGAAGGGCGGACATCCCATCACGAACTCACTACGTCACCCAACAGCAGAGCAGAGCATACAAACAGTTATATTGTCATTTTGTCTTTAGATAACTAGGTCTGAAATGAGGAGACCCGTAGAAGAACTAAGATCATTGACATGGCTCTCATAATTAGCAAGTTGACGTGGCAACGGGCAGGCCATATATCTCGCAGAAGTGCAGAACTGATAACCGTTGGGGGATAAAGGTTCTCTAGTGGCGAGCACAAACCGGACGGCGCAAAGAGGAAAGTCCCGATGAGCCAACGACATTATAAAGGTCGCAGGAAGTCAGTGGATGGCGGCTTAACACCTTTCGTTGTAGCATTATATGTGGGATGTCTATGTCCAGCACTGGACTTCTGTAGGCTGATGATGATGATGATGATCTGTTCGCCGATTTCAAAGATTTATTTCATCCTTTTAACTTTGGGAGACATATCTACCTTTACAATTATTCACATCACATGTTTTCTATTGCAATCCAAAAGTGAAGATGAAATATTAAAAGCACTTATGCATTTTTACAGAAATATACCCGAATTTAAAGGTAATAAATATCTCTGTAATAAAAACGTGACTTTAGCATCTGCGACACAGCTTCGGTTCATTTAGCGACGAAATGTTGATAAAAAGTTAAGGCTCCCTCCAAGTGTTCTTAAGACTTACTTTGAATAAAAGCTGCCCATTCACTACAAGACGAACCACTGTCCGAGATAACGCTGTGAAACTGCACTAAGCTGAATCTGGCTATTTTAAAAAAAAAAAAAACAAGACCCGCTGTTGATAAATACCCATTTTTGTGCGGAAGGTTTCTCCGGTAAAGTATCTAGAGTCTGAGGTAATTCAAATTATCAAGTCCATATACTGAAAATTCAAGAGCACACGAGATTAATTTATCTTGCCGTTAGTTTTTTGCTATAGAATGATTAAATCTATCTTTAGGCTTCAAATCGCTGCGACTAGTCGCGCCCTGAATAGCAGGATTTCTCGGCAGTTTTTTTGAATAATGCGAGTGTTATGCCCCGAAATATGGTTCATTTGGTGCGGATCCGGGGAACTTGTCCAAAGTGCGTGGAAATCATATTCATATTTTTCCGCTTCAACTGCTCTCAAATTTGAATAAAGTACTTATGTTTGAATACATTTTTCTTCTAAATTACTTTCATGTTACTTGTCTGGAGCTTCCGCGTTGGGTGATACGATTATTAAAGTCGAGTGGGAGACTATCTATGTAGGCACTTTGTTGGGAGGAGATCACAGCTCTCAAGTGTTTGAACGTGTCTGTTTTGATAGGGGAGTCCTGAAGAGGTTCAATAATGTCATCATTAGCCAGCAGACGTTTGCTGCTGGAGAAAGGTCTCTCTCATAGAATGCCACTACGTCCGGTCCCATCCACCAACTTTCTGCTACCATTACAACGTCATCGAAGGCCGTCAAGTAGAGAGCCTTGCTATACCGCTCTTTAGGATCTTCGGCTAATATTGGTCAACAAAAATTAAATGAACATATTCAGGGTTCGCCACAGTTAATGAATAACGAGAGCGTAAAAGTAAACGGCACATCAATCAAATATGTTTTCCTTTAAGCAAAACATCTCTGTATAGCAAGAGTGTAGTTTGTATGGCTGTGCGTGTTTATAATCATCTTCCTAAATCTGTACTAGATTCTCCCAGTCTTAATGTGTTCAAGGGAAGACTGAAAAAGATGCTAACAGGAAAAGCTTACTATAGTACACAAGAATTCCTTGGTGATAAAAATGTTAATGAGTAGGAATAGGTGACTAAATAGGACTACTTTTGTGATTTTTAATTTTTAATCTAGAGTTATTTTTATTGATTTATGTATATTTTGCATGCGTTAAACGCCGATTATGGCTGAACATTTTATTGTAGCACTAACCACCAGTTACTAACCCATATATCGCAATAAATTAATTTGAATTTGAATTTGAATTTGAATTATTGTGTAAAAAGTGGCACTGAAAAATATGAAAGATAGGTATGAAAATAAAGACTAACAAACAAAACTGACTTCCAGAGCTAAAACCAGATAAAATCCCCAGCAAAAGCCGCTATAAAATGTAAACTTTCCAAACCTTTTCCCAAAATAGCGCACAAAATGTTGCAGTAAAATTGAGCGCCGCATATTTTGTGTAAAATCGCGAGACGAGCAGTATTTATACCAAACTTAATGCCACCTCGACGCGACCGCAAAGAAAACTTACCTTAAAATTAATATTTCTTTCATTAAAATCTTGTAATATTTTCGCTGCTGTATGCATAAGTAATGTCTATGAATAAGTAACGTGCAAAAATATCGAACCCTGATTGAACCAAGATATTGTTTCAGTCTCCGCTTTTTCGTTTGTTTGTGTTTGAGATTGTCTAATTGTAATCGGTTCAGCAAATATTTGAGATTTGAGTGGAACTGGAAGTCGGGGCTCAGGGGTCATCGAAGAAACTTGGTAAAATATTCAGACTTTATTGATTGTTTGTTCTTTGGGCAAAAACTTTACAATTTCATTTTGATTGCAACTTTTATGTCTATTTTAGGTTGAATTTTAGAATCAAAATCAATGAGAAATAAATATTATTATATCTTATAACTGCAATAAATAAAGATGTAGGTAAGTACCTAACAGTTACCTACCTGTTTTTAATTTTACTATCGAATGATAGATTGTTTTAAAGTTCGGAAGAGGGAAATTAGAGTCGCACGTAATTTTTTATGTGGAGGTTATTTATGAAAAATTACTTTACTTACCCGATAGGTAATGTTTTTTTGGTAATTTTAATTTTTTTCCGCACTATGTATGTATGGATGCGGATATAGCGAGCAGTCACTGTAAGATCCGGTCAGGCATCCTCCGCTGAATTTGGATGTAACTGCAGAGTCCATCACATTTTAGGCAGCTTTCATTACGGAGACGTTCTTGTTAGTGAAGTACAGTCGGCGAAAATTGAAGGACTCATTAATATTGGAATATCTCTTACTATTTCAGGAGACAAGGGACCAAGAATAACTTCGAACGAAAGAATCCGAATGAAAATTCTCAAGTGAAACTATAAGTCCAAAAATATGCGGTAGTTTATGGTTCTTTGAACGACATTATAATAATATGCGGTAGTTTATGGTTCTTTGAACGACATTATAATAATATGCGGTAGTTTATGGTTCTTTGAACGACATTATAATAATATGCGGTAGTTTATGGTTCTTTGAACGACATTATAATAATATGCGGTAGTTTATGGTTCTTTGAACGACATTATAATAATATGCGGTAGTTTATGGTTCTTTGAACGACATTATAATAATGAGTGTCATTCCCACCTTTTTCTCATCCGCAAGTAGGTATTATAACACAAGAACAGCTCGTGATAGGTAAACTAGATTTTCCCCCTGAAGAGCGGTTCGTCAGATATCCCCGGCATGTGAGTGAGTGCGGTGTAAGCTATGTGCATAAATTGCGTGAAGTGCTGCGCCGTGCCACCTTTGTGCGCCGAGGGCCCTCGTGTGAGGTCGCGCGACTCTGATTTGTGTGCCGAGGGCCCTCGTGTGAGGTCGCGCGACTCTGATTTGTGTGCTTTTTCTGTTATGGGAGAATTTTCGTCCTAAACAGGTCTTCACTATTTTTATAGAGCCTGAAACCAAGTCTCTGAACTTTGTTGACTTGACATTTAGTTGTAACTAGTTGACCCGCTCGCGACTTCATCCGCGCGTAAGCTAACCTACCTACTGTACCTACCTAGTACCTACTTACTACGCATTCTAGATGGATTCTAGGAGGATAATAATGGGTAAGTAGTAGGTAGGTACGCACCTAATGTACCTACCTATTACCTAATTTCAGCGCATACTAAATATAATTTAAATGTATTTTCGCCCAAGAGGTAAATATAATTTAGATGTATGTTCGCGCAAGAGGTAAATATAATTTAGATGTATGTTCGCCCAAGAGGTAAATATAATTTAGATGTATGTTCGCGCTAGAGGTAAATATAATTTAAATGTATTTTCGCCCAAGAGGTAAATATAATTTAGATGTATGTTCGCGCAAGAGGTAAATATAATTTAGATGTATGTTCGCCCAAGAGGTAAATACGGAACCTACTTAGCATGCGAAATGGATGTTTGTCTGTATGTAAGTCAGGTATTATACTGTTAATTATTTCTTGATATTATCTATAAAGCTTTTGCTTATACATAAAAAGCTTTAGAAATGGAATGACTGACATATTTTTCATACCTGCTGGCATATTTAGGAGAGTGTTTTGTCTACAATCCTAATTTCGAATGTTTTTCGAATTGAAAGATACCAAGTAATGACTGCGATGAACTCACCACTTGTCACGAGTTTATTGATGTCCGTGGCATCACATAGGCCCTGTCTGAAAACCAGCGCCGCACCGAACCTAGGTCTGGTGCAGCCTATGCTGAGACAGAGCTCACACACACACACAATACATATCGATGCCTTCCTACCTACCAACTAAACTAAATAGATTTTATTTTATTTTTAATCCACGACGCAAAAACGACGGGGTGTTATAAGTTTGACGTGTCTGTGTGTGTGTGTGTGGTGTGTCTGTGTTTGTGTCTGTAGGTGTGTGTGTGTGTGTGTGTGTCTGTCTGTCGCCTCGTAGCTCCCAAACGGATGAACTGATTTAGTTTATTTGTTTTTTTTGAAAGGTGAATTTGTCTGGAGTGTTCTTAGCTATGTTTGATCAAAATCGGTTCAGACGTTTCATTGCGTTGAGGGTTTTCGAATTTTTACAAAATTTATTACTTGTTTATACTTACCTAGGTACCTGTTGTCAAAAATACTGCTTATTACTTATATTTTTTGTTTTCATGTGTTATGTGTGTGTTGTGCCCTTTGGGGTAATAAACGAATTTTCTTTCATCCTTCTTTCTTGGTTTATTTTTCAGCGATTGTGCGACCCACGGCGAAAAACGGCCCATTGAGGCTCTGCTTAACCCTGCGGAAAAAGGCGTGTATCTATGTATGTATGTGATGTATGGCTTAACATATTTTTTCATCAGAAGCACAGAACAGCTACCTATATCAGAAGACAATTTATGCTACTCGACTTAATCATGTCTTTAAATATTTTCGTCGCTTCATTTGTTTTTGCAACTTGAATGGAATCGAAATGTTTAAAATTCAGCCTGAATACGTTAGAATTTTCAAGTTTTTATCTCAGTTTGAAATCGGAACATCGATCGGATTGCAAGGACGCGTCGAATGTTGAATGCGTCGAACATTCTCAATTCAACTTGATTGAAAGCTGTTCGAAAACCGAATGGTAAAAAATAAACGTCTGTCACATTTTGGCCAGCATTCTTCGTAAATATGGTTGCGAACCAAAGAGGTTTTATATCACCTTGCATCTTGCTGCTAATAAGGAGGTAGTGATGTGAAAAAATTTGATCGAGCAGCTATTTAATTATAATTTATGTTTTTAGGAATTGGCTATAAATTTATCATTATCCTGCCCATTCTGCCATTGTATAACTACAATTTAATAATTAGATACCTACATTAATAAACGCAGAATACCCTTCACGTAGTTACACCGTGTTTTGATCGAATTTGAAACTGCTTTGTCAATGCTTAGACAAAACACTGTGTAACCTAAATATTCCACAGACTATGTTCTTGTGACGTCATACTTTTAGGAATGAAGTCACAAGATCGAAGTCTTCATTTTCAAAATGTTATTATTTTCTGCCTCATCATCATCATTGTCACCATCAACATGCTTTAGACGTCCACGACGAGACGAGGCCTCCCCATGGAATACTATGGTGGATTTGCCATATTCACCACGTTTGGCAGGCCTATTGGCGATCGTAATGTCGGTGTTAAGTACTCAGGTGGACGCTGTTGCCCAACTTTAACCACATCCACGGGAAGAGATGGAGGAACACGCCACGGTCCTCTTCTGCCTATTAAATTAAATCAGTAGTAAAGACGCTCTTTGACCTTGTCCCATCCCTGATCCAATATAATACACAAAACCTCACAAACGGGCTCAACGCATATAAAATTTAACTTTTTGGTACTTTTATGGCGTGAGAAAAAACCGCAGGTGAGCACCCGAGGCCGATATTAAAATGTTTCATGTAAATTTCAGTCGTTTCGGTGGCTATATTTCAGCTTTTCGTCTGTCTGTCTGTACATTTGGTATTCATAGACGGCTTTTAGTTTAATATTGGGGTGAAGGAGCGCTTCTTAACGGGTTATTCTTTCTTTTTGTGGTTATATTTAAAGAAAAAAGGTTATTTTGCGAGTTTGCCGTTTTTTGGATGAAAGTGGAGCCTGCGTTGTTTTAGGGGCTTTTTGTTTGTATTTTGAAGAGAACTGTATTTTCTACCAGCTATAGCGTTGTGAGTTTTCCCGTGTCTATGGAATTTTTGTAAATGAATGAACTTAACACGTTTGTTATCACACAGTCACACTATGAAATTATGAAATTCTAAATATGGCACTCTTGAAAATTCGAACGATGTCCAATGAGTTCGCCAGTACACTGCCAGTTCACACCTAAGTTCACCCTCCCTTCAAATGTGTTCAATAATCAAGCAGCCATGGACGGATAAAATGTCAAAATTGTCCTTCTTTATGCGTTTTGTCTCTCTTTTGTTGCGGACACTGTTTGAGCGCTGACCCAAAGTCCGTTTACTTTGAGGTCTTTGATGGGCGTGGCTTAATACAATGTAGTTTGTACCTACTTATAAAATTCCTGCCTGAAATAAAGTTGCAAGAAAGTCTTTATTCAGTTGTGCTATAAAAATGTTACTCATCTCAATTTGATTTAAGAGCATTAAAGAAAAAAAAGTTTAAAATAAAAATGAGTTTACAGTAGAGATTAATAGGTAAGGTTTTTATTAAAATTCAGCGGTTGATGAAGAACTCGAGGGCCGAGGCGGGTCGAGACCTTCTGGGGCGGACTCGGGATTCAATTTTAATACAACTTTTTTTAAATGTTGGTCTCTGGTCTCTTGGTGAAATACAGTCTAAGACTGACCAAAAACTAACCGTCTATGCTCTTAGGTGAAATACAGTCTAAGACTGACCAAAAACTAACCGTCTATGCTCTTAGGTGAAATACAGTCTAAGACTGACCAAAAACTAACCGTCTACGCTCTCAGGTGAAATACAGTCTAATACTGACCAAAAACTAACCGTCTATTCTCTTAGGTGAAATACAGTCTAAGACTGACCAAAAACTAACCGTCTACGCTCTCAGGTGAAATACAGTCTAATAATGACCAAAAACTAACCGTCTATGCTCTTAAGTAAAATACAGTCTAAGACTGACCAAAAACTAACCGTCTATGATCTCAGGTGAAATACAGTCTAAGACTGACCAAAAACTAACCGTCTATGCTCTCAGGTGAAATACAGTCTAATACTGACCAAAAACTAACCGTCTATGCTCTTAGGTGAAATATAGTCTAAGACTGACCAAAAACTAACCGTCTATGTTCTTAGGTGAAATACAGTCTAAGACTGACCAAAAACTAACCGTCTATGCTCTTAGGTGAAATACAGTTTAAGACTGACCAAAAACTAACCGTCTATGCTCTTAGGTGAAATACAGTCTAAGACTGACCAAAAACTAACCGTCTATGCTTTTAGGTGAAATACAGTCTAAGACTGACCAAAAACTAACCGTCTATGCTCTTAGGTGAAATACAGTCTAAGACTGACCAAAAACTAACCGTCTATGCTTTTAGGTGAATTACAGTCTAAGACTGACCAAAAACTAACCGGTGAAATACAGTCTAAGACTGACCAAAAACTAACCGTCTATGCTCTTAGGTGAAATACAGTCTAATACTGACCAAAAACTAACCGTCTATGCTCTCAGGTGAAATACAGTCTGCACAAGAATCCATTTTATTTATTGAAGGGGTCCCACAGTATCGCCTCTACCAATTACTGCTCTTGGTTTCAAATAGTGAACAAAAATATAGGATCTACAACCCTTCAACAGACTTCCCGACAATCTTTCCCCTTTATTAAACCAGCGCCATCTCTGCTCTTCATAAGCCGGCCCGCTGTTTGTTTTGATTGTATTAATTAAAACTCGAATCCCTCAAAGTTGTATTAAGATTAACACCTCTTCTTTTCTCTCATTAAGAGAACTCCATATTCATGTACCGGGAGGTTATTTACAACCGGGGCATACCGGGGCGGATATTTACAGGTATTTACATAACTTGGGAAAGAGTTTTATAAGATTTTCCTGTTATGTCATTAATCATAGGAGATTTTTGTGTCTTGGCGGAAGGCTTGAGAGGTTATGTGAGTTCGGTGTAACTTATTTATAATGCTTTGAACGCAAGAAAGTCATGACGCAATATTTTCCCAACAGACTCTTATATTTATCCTATACCTAGATTTATTTTCTACCATGATAATAATAGGTACATTCTAATACAGATCGTTTTATAAAAATCACAGTAATGTATAAACTTGAAATTAAATAAATCAATAATAAATAATGCTGGACAGTTCACACAACATTATCAAGCCCCAAGCTAAGCAGAGCTTGTGTTATGGGTACTAGATAACTGATATACTTAATACAATATATTACATAGATAGATATTTTTAGATTATACATAGAAAATACCCAGAACACCCTGAACAAATATCTGCGATCGCACAAATATTTGTCCGAGGCGGGAACCGAACCCGCAACCTCTTGCGTCGCAGGCGAACGTTTGTCCGCCGTGCCACAGAGGTCGTCAAAATTAGCTCAAATTAAATTGAATCAATTAATTTCTTGAAATTAAATCGTGGCTTGGTATCGTTTTAGAAAACTATAGATAGATAGAGATAAAACTTTATTGCACACCAAATAGACAAATAAAAAGATAATGCGCGGTCTTATCGCTAAAAGCGATCTCTTCCAGACAACCTTTGGATGGACAAGATAATACAAAATCAAAAGACGACTTTTTATATGACTTTTACTACCATGTATTTTTTTATATTTGTATGTTTTCTATAACAATGCATTTATACAAAATAATTACAAGAAGGTCTACAGATCGAGCATATAAAAAAAACAACAATGATATTCAATATTTTTCTAGAATTAAAAGAAAAAAGAATAAAGGAAAGAATATTGAAATATAAAATAATCAAAAATAAAGAGCTCTTTCCAATATTTTAAATGTCTGGTCATTCCAATATTCGGACATTGTTTTCCACTCTCGTCTTATTTCCATACACTCCCGAATATTCCTGTTGATATTCCACCCACTCCCCGTTTAGCACACCTACTCTGCGGATGAAGACATAAGCGTGCCATAAAACCTTATTACATCTTTTGTATCCAATTATATTGAATACAGAGTGTTTATTTGGAATAGTGAAGGGAAATGTGTACGGATCTTGTCGGGATTTTATTGAAAATTAATAACTGGCGAAACATTGCAATTTGACGACCTCTGTGGCGCAGCGGGCGAAGGTTCGCCTGTAACGAAGGAGGTTGCGGGTTCGATTCCCGCCTCGGAACAAATATTTGTACGATCTGCAGATATTTGTTCAGGGTGTTCTGGGTATTTTCTATGTACAATAAAATATATCTATGTGTGTAATATTATTATACTAAGTACTAAGTATTATCTAGTAAGTACCTATAACACAAGCTCTGCTAAGCTTGGGGCTGGATAATGTTGTGTGAACTGTCCAGCATTATTTATTTATTGCTTTTACAGTGATGTATGGCAACGTTGAAAGCCTTACAACACTATGTAAGACGCAAGAATCTTCGTATACCTTTTAACAACCCTACCCCTAACTTCATTTTATTTCACATGTTTTGTCTTTCGACATAATTTTTAATCTGTAAAGTGTGCTCATGAGTGTGTTTAGTATTATCGTTTACTGCACATGTAGTAATATAATATGCAATTGGCTAGGATCGTTTTAGTTAGATAAATGAATAACCAATTGCAGAACTTCATCAACAAGTCTCTGTTTTCTTTAAAAAATAACGGAATACCTATATGGGAAGAAATCACAAATGAGATAGGCTAAGTAGGAGGGGATACGCAGTGTCAATATAACTGTTTTTAGCACGCGTACTGGGGCCTTATTCTCGAAATCGTGAGATCGATCAAAACGGCGTGATGACGTCATATCTCGCTTAAAAAACTTACTTTGCTATTCTCAGCATCTCGCAGACAAAAGTGTGGTATTTACCATGTGGGATAGGGTTTATCATTCGAGATGCGTCGTGTCAAAATTGCTTCTTTCGATTTGGTGCATGTAACAAAATAAAATTAGCACTAAACCAATCAATTCAATTTATAACAAAATCCTAAACTTGCGCATGTCGGACGAAGCCTAACCCGAAGACAAAAAAAAAAGCATAAGCTTAAAAATACTTAATGTTGCATCCAAAAACTTATTGTAAAGAATCCTGCCATCCATATGTGAAAGTGTAGGCAGGGCTTCAACAATCAAATCACGAACCTTCGCTCAGACAGTAGCGAACCAACAATACCTACGAAGTTTTATATTAGTTGAGGTCATCTCTGTGCTACTAACTTTGTGACAGTAGGTGCGATTGGAAGCAGGCAATGAATAATCCCCCTGCCTCTTCTAAAACTGGAGCAGTTTTCCGTCTCCTTTATCAGATGATCGGATAAATGACATCACTATTCCTAAGGCACGTGCGAGCTTGCGCTATGGTAATTCCCCCGTACTTTATCCGTTTCTGAGCGTAGAGTTATTGGCCGTGTACCTCCAACGTGTGAATTACAATACCATAGCTACATAGTACGACGGCTATTGAATTATGGATTATCTATTCTAGTTTGGTTGGATATTGACCGTGGAATTTAGAACTGAATTTTATTAAGTGGATCACGAAATGTATTTCTGTATATGGTATGGAAGATGAATTAGTTATTAGGGACCTCTGGTTACCAATACCTATTTTAACTAAAACCTACCCTTTTCTTTATGGATCTATACCCAGTGGCGGATTTACACATTTGCCGCCTATAGGCTATTCAAATTTTGCCGCCCCTACTGAATTGTAGGTACAATTTGATTTGGATCAGTTGAGCTACGTTTAGATCGCTTGCAGTGGTCTTCAGGTAGCATAACTGTTTCATATGTATTTTGTACAGACCTTGTATTATTCTTTCTGTCAATAAATGTAAGGTACAATTATATGTACCCTAGTTCACAATCATATTCAGGCGCGGTCGCGAAAAATTCTGATTTTTTATGTAGAGGAGACTTCAGTAATAAAGATAACTATTACAGGAATAATCAGGAATAATCAATCAGGATTAATCAATTACCAGAATATACAACGGCGAGCGGAGCAAGCCGCGAAAAATTCACTTTTTTAGCTCAAAGATAATGCAGTAATAAAGATTGGTAGTAGGTACTAGAACATATAACGACGATCGGAGCGAGCCGCGAAAAATTCACTTTTTTAGCTCAAAGATAATGCAGTAATAAAGATTGGTAGTAGGTACTAGAACATATAACGACGATCGGAGCGAGCCGCGAAAAATTCTGTTTTTAAGCTCAAGGAAAATGCAGTAATAAATATAGGTAGTACTAAAACCTATAACGGCGAGTGGAGCGAGCCGCGAAAAATTCTGATTTTAAGCTTATACATTCGGTTAACTTTGTTTAATATATTTTTGATCTACATTTAAGACAAAAAAAAAATGCCAAAAAATTTGCCGCCCCCTAAAATCTGCCGCCCTAGGCTCCAGCCTACTCAGCCTGCTGCTAAATCCACCACTGTCTATACGTCAACAGGTAGGTACTAACAAGGGAACCATTAAGGATCATTCTCATCTCTGCTCTGGCTCTCTTTCACAACTTATTTCCTCTGAATCTAATCTTCTTCTACATCTTTTACATATATAATAAGAGCTTAAACTGACTGACTGACTGATTCATAATCGCCGAGCCGAAACCGCTGGACCTAGAAAGCTGAAACTTGGAGCATGGGTTCCTTTTATAGCAAAACCACCCATTAACAAGGGATTTCTGTAAATTCAACCCCTAAAGGGGTGAAAAGGGATGAAAACCATTGTATGAAAAATCACACTTCTTGAACTTACAAACTTGAAACTTTGCATGAAGTATGCTTCAATACAAATCATAAAAGGATAAAATATTTTTTCCCCGAACTACCCCCCTTAAAGCGGGTGCAATGGAATGTTAAAGTTTGTATGGGAACTTTTTATTGCGTGGTGCCTTTTGCTTAAAACTTGGTATGGGTACAAAATAAATCAACACATATTTCAAGTTTTTTCAAAATAATTATTATTATCCTATGTATATAGGTACATGTATGTATGTATGTATGCATATATATGTTCCGCCATTCAAGTAATAAAAATAAAAAAATGGTCCATGTTGTCAACGTATAAGTAAGTCAAAGTAAGTAAGTATTATATATTTTAACGTACTCATTTAGTAAATCAACACAAAATGCGGCGCGCGGCGCGCGGCGACCGGCGAAGTAAAAAGTTATTTGAATTTCTAAGGCATTACAGTTTAGGGCTCCTGACGACATCCAGTTACACATCACTCGAGCACACCTACCCATCTTGTTCACCAAAACGTCCGGTTTATTTTTACTGTCTCCGCAGTAACAAAAAGGAACACTTAAGACCAAAGGGAATATCACTCAGTGGTATATTTCTCAAAGCTTTCTGCTCGCGTCCCGTTTTTATCCTACTTGACTCTTAATGTGGTGAATTCATACATGAACAATCGGGATCTCGAGTGTTCTGGAGAGGGGGAGGGGGAGGGAGTATTTTCTTTTACAACATTTGGATCTTTGGGGTGTCTACGTTGTCTTTTCTTAAGGCGCGGTCATCTTTTGTGTTTTATGTAGGTACTTAAGGTGTTGCAGTTTTTATCGTCTCTTTATATGGGTTTTGTTGAAAGGGAATGGGCTGTGACACCATCTTACATTTTATTGTCTGAATGGTGGTACTCACTCTTCAATATTGATAGGAAATCACTGAATGTGTTGAATCTATTCCAAGGATGTTTCTTATCAGTCCATAATGTTTCCATGATTGGGATTATAGGGTCTTCAAAAGATATCAGTATTTTCAGATTACCTTAGTTTTATTTTTAGTTGTCATCTTTTATAATTTTGATACATTTTTAAAAGTACCTTTTATATGTTTTCGGCAGTGGCCAAATGTATCTATAATTATTTTAGAAAATACCCACATATTTAGTTGGCCAATAACCCCAGGAAATATAAGAAAGAAAAGTCTGTTATATTTTCTTTGTCTATAACCATTTCTCCCGACCCCCTCTCCCTGAAGTCCTGAAACGAGTGGGGAGTTTCCCGGTACATCGGAGCGCGCCCACTCAATACATACTGCTATGTAGCAAGCTATGTACGTATGTATGTGCCTTATGTAGTTTAAATAAGGAAATGGTGGCCTGAGGTTTGTTTTGATTGGAGAAGAGAATGAATAGAGCGCACACTTAGCCTTTTTATAAGCTGTATCAAATATAATAATTATAAGGTCTCTGTACCTTTGTCTAGGGCTTATTATAACCGTTGTCGACGAGCGCCGATCTGGAAACGAACGGAAGAATGTCATTTACATTTATATTGAAAAGACATCAACGCGTGCCATGTGCTACCATTTTGATTATCTCATCGATTACACCGTTTTTTTTAAATAGTGCTGTATATCAAAAATCTTTAAAAAAATATTAACATCGAAGTTTTTTTACACATCTTATTGGTGTATAAGGTAGGTATACATACATTCATACATACATACACATATACACATATGCCTTTTTCCCCGAAAGGGTAGGCAGAACCTCAAATGGGTCTCTTTTCAGTGTGGGTTTGCACCATCGTGGGAAAAAGACGTGACAAGTGGTGAACTCATCGCCGCCATTGCTTCCTACGACTGACTTTGCTAACGCTTGCTTTCATTAATAACACATTCCTTAAATAAGCTAGCAGCCACGACAAATAGCAACGAATCTTACAAACAAGCCCCGGTAATCCCTTAGTTGGCTTTTACGACATCCACGGGAGGAGATGGAGAGGTCTATTCGTGGGCCGGACACACCACAGCATAAGTCACGTTTATACCGTTTTAGACTGCTTATAGCGTTTTAGACTGCTTATAGCGTTTTAGACTGCTTATAGCGTTTTAGACTGCTTATAGCGTTTTAGACTGCTTATAACGTTTTAGACTGCTTATAGCGTTTTAGACTGCTTATACCGTTTTAGACTGCTTATAGCGTTTTAGACTGCTTATAGCGTTTTAGACTGCTTATAGCGTTTTAGACTGCTTATACCGTTTTAGACTGCTTATAGCGTTTTAGACTGCTTATAGCGTTTTAGACTGCTTATAGCGTTTTAGACTGCTTATAGCGTTTTAGACTGCTTATACCGTTTTAGACTGCTTATAGCGTTTTAGACTGCTTATACCGTTTTAGACTGCGTATAGCGTTTTAGACTGCTTATACCGTTTTAGACTGCTTATACCGTTTTAGACTGCTTATACCGTTTTAGACTGCTTATACCGTTTTAGACTGCTTATAGCGTTTTTCCGGAAATTAAATGATGTAAATTAAACCCATGTAGTTATTGTCTGCAGAGCGCGTTCTATTACCGTTTTTTATATATTTTTATGCTTCTTTATATGACGGAACTAACAGATGGTCCACCTGATGTTAAGTGGTACCCTCTGCCTATGAACACCACTGCACACATGAACACACAAACTGCCACTTTGCCCGCCACCCTGAGACATAACGAAGGAAAGTCTCATGTGCCTGAATCACACCGGCACCCATACCCTTCAAACCAGAACACAGTAATGCGAGCACTACTGATTTGCGGCAGAAATAGGTATTGTGGTAGTACCACCACCAACCAGTAGTAGTTTATCTACTTATATTGATGACCATCAACATACTACCATCTAGCCGGACTGTTGTTTCTCTCTGGGCGGGCCACGTCTCAAAGTCATAGTCAAACCTGGTCACTGACCTAACATAGAGTAACAAAAACAGAACCAGTGATCCGAGGTAGTAGTAGTAGTTGTAGTACAATGATAATGATTCCCGCCTCGGAACAAATATTTGTGCGATATGCAGGTATTTGTTCAGGGTGTTTCTGGGTATTTTCTATGTATAATAAAAATATCTATCTATGTTATATATTGTATTAAGTATATCAGTTATCTAGTACCCATAACACAAGCTCTGCTTAGCTTGGGGCTAGATAATGTTGTGTAAACTGTCCAGCATTATTTATTTTATTTTTATTTTTTATTTTATTTTATATTTCTTTATTATTTGACGACCTCTGTGGCGCGGCGGGCGAAGCTTGGCCTGCGACGCAGGAGGTTGCGGGTTCGCTCCCCGCCTCAGAACAAATATTTTTGCGATCGCAGATATTTGTTCAGGGTGTTCTGGGTATTTTCTATGTATAATAAAAAATATCTATCTATGTAATATATTGTATTAAGTATATAAGTTATACCCATAACACAAGTTCTGCTTAGCTTGGGGCTAGATAATGTTGTGTGAACTGTCCAGCATTATTTATTGATTATTTGTTATTATTATTATTTGTTCATTAATTATGTAGAATTATTTATTGTGAAGCAGACATCCGTGTTTTTCAGTTACAGGTTCCAGCGGGAGATCAGCGTTGCTAACGTGTGTTGCTACAACACAACAAATGCTGAGCCAATTTGTGTCAGTGTTACGTGACTGGTACTAGGAGGCACGACTAAGTTTTATATTTCTTTGTTTCTGTGTGTGTGTGTGTGTGTGTGCGTGTCATTTATATTGACACAAATAATAGTTTTTTTCTTTCCTTCTTTATTTTCTTTCAATGTTCAGTATATCACTATGAGCTACTACATAATGTCGAAGATACTACGCGTTAAATCTATTTCTAAGACAAACAATCCAATCAAAATAAAAGCTCGACTATAAATCCCACACAATTAATTAGAAGGGCGGTGTATTGTCCACTTGTGGTACAATCACATTAGCCGCGCGCTCAGAGCAGATGAAAATGGAGGCTTGCAAGAGATCACCGCATAGGATTGAGGCCTTCGGTGGAGTGGGCGGGAAGGCGGTAGGTGACAACGCCAAGTGACGTTCCTACAGACCTTTCACCGTAAGATGGCACCTGCCATGGAGTAGGTATTTATTTTTCTATCGTTGGACTTGGTACTATTCCATAGTACATCGTCCTAGTACTATTCCCAAGGTACAGACACAGACTAAGAGTATAACGCAGGTGTCATCTTACGGTGAACGGTCTGCAAGCATGACGGTTATGCGAATAAACTTTTTTTAATAGTTGATTAGTAGCCAAGGGCTGTAAGGCATCAATTGCACCCCGAGACCTATAGTTCGAGGGTGCCATTGATGCTTACACCCGAGCTAACTATTCTGCTTTACATCTCGATTGTGAGGTAAGTAGGTCCTGGTCCTTATTACCCCCAAATGGGGCTTGTAGGTGACCAATTAGCGCTCTAGGGTAATAATGTAGCTAGAAAAGCCCCAGGCCGGTAAGTAATAAAAAAAAAACTTCACTCTTTATAAAAGTTCGCTTACATCTAACCATCATACTGGCAATAGACATCATGCATTCAGTTTTTTTATTACTTACCGCCCTAGGGCTTTTCTAGCTACATTATTACCCTAGAGCGCTAATTGGTCACCTACAAGCCCCATTTGGGGGTAATAAGGACCTACTTACCGAATATGAGAGATGTAAAAATTATTAATAAGTCTAGGTACCTACCACATGCCATAACATACCCAACCAGTCGCATACATAGTCCTGATCCCACGCTTGAGCCCCTGTGTCGTGTGTATCAGGAACTACGAGTACCATGGTACCAAAACACCTAGACCCTGAACAAATATTTGCAGATCATACAAACATTTGTCCCGCAGCGGGAATCGAACCCGCAACCTCACTCCACACCCTTTAGTTACTAGAAGGCTATCCTGATTTACTTTTGAAACTATCCATGGTACAAACTTTTTACTTGAAACGGGATATTTAATATGATTTTTGAGTTTTTAGAGTTCCGTAACCAAAAATAAGATCTAGGCTGTTGAAACTTGGTAAGTAGAAGTATTCTGTGAACTACATTAAGAATTTCACACAAAAATAGAAAAAAAACAGTAAATTTTTGGGGTTCCCCTTACTTAGAACTGAAACTCATATTTTTTTATCTAAGCCATACGTGTGTGGTATCTATGGGTAGGTCTTCAAAAATGATATTGAGGTTTCTAATATATTAATATCTGCCAATAACATCTACTCGCAAAGACTTTAGTAAGTTCACCCGTGATCATGGCGCATGCAACTGTGCCCAAATATCGGGAACAACTCAAAAATCATGGTAAATATCCCGTTTCTAGTGAAAAGTATATCCTGATTAATTTAAGAGATAGGCCTACAGATAGTTCAGCTGAGTGTACTGTACTCGTTTGTGGCCTATCTCAGCCCCTCTCCGTAAAAACCTCAGCTGAGGAGTCATGAATAGTCATGGCGACCGCGAGCTTTCATTAGTCGCCGTCTGTCCGCACTCCTCAGATACTGTTTACGACTGTAGGTACTTGAGAGACGCTGAAACACCAGCTACGTACTTGATTTGTTAAATACTGGATCTCGTTGAGTTTTCAATAAGAAAAGTATTGCAGTCTGGTAAAAAATCGAATTTTCAAACATTATCATAATATTTTTTATCAGCTTTCCACTCATCAGTGTTATTGTATAAAAAATAGTATTATTGATATTCAACCGCGGTTCCGCTCGGGTAAAAACTAGCCATGTGATAATCTTTCTTTGTACCAAATGATATCGAAATTGATTCAGCTGTTTCGGTGAGTAACAAACATACAAACATCCAAACATCGTAAGTTTACACTACCGTCTTCTGTCTTTCCTGAAAACTATAATCTGGGTCTCTTCAAGGCTAGAGTGAATAGGTGCCTTCTAGACCTTTGTGCTCCATCTTCGGCCACATCGTCACTGCAGGTGAGATCGTGGTCAAACAAAGGTCTATCAGCGATAAAAAAAAAACTTTTACTTTGATTTATGGTCTGAGTGGGATTCATTAAAATGGTTGGTTAAGCAACTTTGAAGACCAACACCTAAAAAGTTCTTCATTAAAAAACTTTTCGTTACATTTCATTACGAAGTCACCTAAATCAGTCAACCGGACTCTTTCAAATTCAGCGAAACTGAGTCAAACTACGGCGAGGTCGAATTGACAACTATCTTTTGGGGTGGATAGGCAACTGTGTCTAAACACCTCCGGTATTCAAATGGGCGGAACGGCGGAAAGTAGGCAAAAACCTTTTGGACCCTCTGCTCATTAGCATAGTCTGTGCCGAGTTGCTGAGCACGGGAGCGTGAGGAGCTGATCCGCGTTCGGTAGATGTGGCACTTTTATCAAAAAGTCATCTTTTATTTAAAAAAATCGGGAATTCATGATGTGCACAAGGGATACTGTTCTCACCTATGGCACGGGGCCCCTAAGTACCAGCTGCTTCGTTTTGACTCCCTACAGAGAATTGCCGTTAGAATCGTCAACGACCCCAAGCTCTCCAGTTCACTAGAGCCGCTGAGCCTGCGACGAGACATCGCCTCGCTCTGTGTGTTCTATCGACTCTATAATGGGGAATGCTCTGAGGAGCTGTTCAATCTCATACCCGCATCCAGGTTCTATCATCGCACTTCTCGACAACTCAAGGGAGCTCATCCACACATCATCGACACGTGGGTGTCTCGTACAGCTCGCTTTACGAGATCTTTTCTCCCCCATACGTGCAAGTTGTGGAATGGGCTCCCTCCTGAGGTGTTTCCGCAAAACTACAACAAGAGAAGCTACAAAAAAAAAAAAGTGTCCTTTAGGGCAGGCAACACATTGGCAATGCCTCTAGTGTTGCAGATGTCATTAGGCGACGGTAACCGCTTACCGTCGACGTTTACAACCAAGGCAGGTGCCATCTTACGGTGAACAAGCTGTAAGAGGCACAAATTAGTTTTATCTCTCTTTGTTTCTGTGTGTGTGTGTCCTTACCTCATTGGTATACCTTCTATTCGCACAAAACGTTTCGGTTCTACCTTTATAATGCGAACTGCTAAGGAGTGGAATACACTACCGTTGTCTGTCTTTACTGAAAACTATACTCTGGGTCTCTTCAAGTCTAGAGTGAATAGGTGCCTTCTAGACCTTTGTGCTCCATCTTCGGCCACATCGTCACTTACCAACAGGTGAGATCGTGGTCCCACAAGGGCTACCAATGTTAAAAAAAAAAATGTGTAGAATATTGTTTTTTGACACAAATAAATGATTTTACTTTCTTTCGTTCTCTCTTTCTTTACTGTTTTACTGCAAAAATAGGTATAGTGTATGGTAATACCTGGGGCGCGGGTGGAAAGGTGTGTGCTACAGCTCGTCTGAACAGGAACACGTTGTTGTCTTAAAACTAGCTTTTTGATAGCAAATGTGTACCTACAGCTGCAAAGCATGCAAATAAACATGTTTTTTTATATGCATGTGTTTAAGTACCTTTTAGTGTCTCGATTAACGAGGTAGAGCTGTTAAAATGTCGATAAATTGTCTTCAATTAGTTTCTACTGGAATTTCTAAGAAAATCACATCCAATATTTCTGAAATCCCTCCAGAAAAGTGACTTAGGTGCGCACTAAAAAGCATCCTGACTGAGACAGGCCACTTGTCATAAAGTTGCTGTGATAAATCGACTAGCGACATCTTTCGCCTCTGTTGGTTATTGTCCCCTTATGTACATTTTCACAATGTTACTTGATACCACCACATCTCACACTTCCGTAAAATTTTCAACCTTAATATAACCGGAATAAGGTGGTACAGTTTTGTCAGGTTCTACTTTTTGGTGGTAAGTGGAAGACCTTTAAGGGAATTACAGAAGCAAGTATCAAATGGATGGTGGTAGGTGGTTATGATGTATATGGTGCTTAATTATCTTTATTACCGGAATAATATTAGTTTTCGTAATATATAAAATATATTACATACCTAAATATGAGCATAAAATACTAGATCTTTTTGTTTTTAGCGGGTATTCGATTTTTCGTCCAGGGTAAGAAATCTATCCTAAGATAATAAGGTAGATAAAGATTAGATAGATAAACACTTTCTTGTACACCAACTAAAAACAAAGTACAGTACCTACAATGGGCGGCCGTATCGCTGAAAGTGATTTATTCCTGGCAACCAAGAAGAAGATATGCTATTTTGTAATCATGACTCACGTGGCTCTGCAAAAAGGTCCTCCAAAGCAACTGAATAATTTTCAAAGACACTGGTTATTTTTTCTAAGTTATCTGCCCTTAAAACCCACGAGCTATTGTTTATGAATGTTCAGAAACGAATTAATAGTTGAACTCTACTCGCTCGACCGAGGATTAGCAATGGATTAGCAAAATAGGTACCTACTCGATATTCTGTTCGCGAATTAAAAATGTTTTTTGTGTAAAATCGCGTTTTCCCTGAGTTGAGACTTCGCTATTTAGATTTTTCGTCCCCAAAAACCCCCATATAGGGGTTGAAATCTGCCATTTTTGAAAGAAACGTCGTCATTTTTATTTTATTTCATTTTAATGTGTTTTTTCGAGTTATTTCGCGTTATTTTAGTGGCATTTTAACCGGTGTAACTTGGATAAATGGCACATGTGTGATGTAGTGAAATTTGAGTGTATTGCGAGTCTTTTCGAAATGGTGGTTTTTTTTCCTGTAAAAACTCAGTTTTTCTGCCACAATTTAAACTGGGTTAGGACTAGACGGAGACTCTTGACGACTTGACTATAAAACTATAATAATTATATCACTTGACATTGGCTAAATTGTTGCTAATAATGCACAGAAGCCATTACCTAAGATAAGAAGAAGAAGACCCCCATATAGCGAAAAAAACACCTGTATAAGGTGCCCCGGGATTAGTTTTAAATCATAAAAGTAGCGAGTCTGTGGATGCCTAAATGTTTTTTTTACGTTCAAACATCATCAAATCCTATACCAGTATTTACTTTTTACTTAAATAACTTACAAAATGACAACCCTTTAATAAGCTATGTTTATGTTCATGAAACTGCCAATTTGAATAGTTATCACGAAATGTACTTGCATAATTTTAAAAAAGCTTACTCGATAGGCAACTGGCATAAACCCAAAGTTACTAAAAAAACTTTAAAAGCCAAAGACATTATTTTTGGCTTTCTCCTAATTTTTTTCTGGTACAACCTGTTCTTCCCACAAGCCACTCGTCAAAGTCAGCCGTCCATAGTTAGGTTCTGCCGCTCGCCGCTAGATGGCGCGCTCCTCATTTATTATGCATACTGATGACCCGCGCGTAATGAGCGAACCACCGTTTATTTTACGTGAATTTTCTTAGGAAATTTGGCAACAACAGTTTCCGAGATTGCGGGATGCTTGATAAAACGGCGAAGATGCTCTCTGTGGTAATTAAGGGGTTGGTTTTTATGGTATCTCTATATTTGCATAAAGAATCTTTAGATCTTGGGGAAAGATAAACACACTGTTTACTCCTAGTGAAAATTACCCGTAGGTCGGTATGTTCTCAGGGTTACCAACCTATCTACTCGGTCGTTTTATTACAAATCTTGAACATCATCATCATTAGCGTCTTACGTGACTAAACAAGTAGAAGCATGTCCGTAATCTACCACCAATTGATGTGCTGACACAATAATAAATAAATAAATAATGCTGGACAGTTTGCACAACATTATCTAGCCCCAAGCTAAGCAGAGCTTGTGTTATGGGTACTAGATAACTGATATACTTAATACAATATATAACATAGATAGATATTTTTTATTATAGATAGAAAATACTCAGAACACCCTGAACAAATATCTGCATATCGCATAAATATTTGTTCCGAGGCGGGAATCGAACCAGCAACCTCCGGCGTCGCAGGCGAACATTCGCCCGCCCCGCCCACAGAGGTCGTCAATGTTTCTGATGCCTTCATTTTTAACACGCTTGTGGTCGACCTGAATGTTTGAAAGAGAGTCTAAGAACCATTTTGAAACTTTGCAAACGTAGGTACTATGTAATTCAGATGACAATACAATAATTATAGTATCATTACATTCTGGTCTGACGATGGAGCTGCAAGATGGGTAGTGGGTACCTACCATATAATTCATAAAGTGTGACTTATATAGTACTCGTTTACTGGATTTAACCTATGATCTAATGATATATATGACCTATGATTTTTTGAGAAGGACATTCTTCGTATCCTCAGAGTGTAATGGCTATTTTATAAAATGTTAGTAGTAGTCGATCATCCGTGCAGTCCCTTTGACAAATAAAAGAAGGCAGAAACATATTGAGGGGGTTAAGGGGGAGGGCAGAGTAAATACATATTTACACATCCTTGCTCGGCTGGCTGGTCAAAGGAAGGTACAAGTTTAAAGCACTTTAAATGAAAACGCTAGTGGTTTACATGTTTTCAATTGTATTTTCTGAGAAAGTTTTTGATAACTTAAGGTTTATTAGTTTAGTAATCGTCTTTCAAAAGATCATGTATTAAGTATAACTGAAATGATCTAAGTTTTCGCTGAAACTAAGTACTAGTACTTAGTTTTTAACAATAACACGAGGCAAAAAATACAAACAACACAGCGCTCAATGGAAAGAAGTTGAAAAACAAACAAAGAAGTGAGGCAATACAGAAGAAAACCAATGTCACAGATGCTCTGACGTACACACAGAGTCTCAAATGGAAATGGGCAGGCCATGTAGCGCGCTTACAAGATAAATGTTGGACACGTAGAGTTACCACATGGTCTGGACCAACCGGAAAGAGAGCAAGAGGACGCCCGCAAGAACGCTGGGCCGACGAAATAAGAAAAGTCGCAAGACAGAGTTGGGTAGAGAAAGCTGGAGACGGCATAACTTGGAAAAAATTGGAGGAGGCCTATACCCGAAAGGGGCCTTAGCTATATTCAAAAAATGTCTACTAATTGTAATATAAACATTTATGTAAATAGTTAGTTAAGGTTGTTCCTCGTGGTCAGCTAGGCACGACAGCGTCAATAGATGGCGCTGTTGCCAAATTTTGAAGTATTTTATGTATTTATGAATTAAAATGTGCATATTATGTCATAACACTAACGTTCACGCAAATGGTGGTTTATTTGCTATGTACCTAGCTATATTTCAGGTTATTTTAGTCTCTAGTTTTAACATACTTGTGCCGAGCAAATTCCGAGCAATATGAAAGCCTACTCACGCACACAGTCAAGGATATTATTGTATTAGAACTATAAGCTAATTTCGGCGCGCGAATTTCAAAATAGTTGGACTAGCGGCTTGGACTGTCGACTCAGAACTTCTGAACCCACGTTACTGCGTTCGATTCTATACTGCCTATATTTTTTGTATTTTTTTTTTACTTTTTTTTTGTGAACCAGTGACTAGATCTCTCGACACTAAACCCACAGTACTGGGTTCGATACCAGACTATTTTTTTTTTATAAATGTTTTTGTAATGATCTACAAAATACACTGATTCTGCTTCAGCCAATATTATGTTTGTGAAGTGAGTGTTGTGGTGTGTCCTTATTTCAAATCAAAAAGTAGGTACTCGATTCTTAACCGACCTCAAAAAATGGAGGAGGTTATCAATTCCAGAGTTTTTTATTATGTTTGTTACCTCATACCATTTACGTAACGATTAGGAAAAAAAATTACATGATATACTTCCAGATTGGTGCCATTTTCATTAAAATGTTTTTCTGATGATGGAATCCATGAAGATTGAGGGAACTCCTCAAATATTATAGGCACACATATATCAATTTCGGTATTTTCAGCAACAAGTCAAGCATTGCATTCAGAATGTTTTTTGTTTTTTATACTACTAGAATGACGGAACATGCTGATGGCCCACCTGATGTTAAGCGGTAACCTCTGCCTATGAACAGTGCATTACCTCATAGGTCACGTCCACCTAGGACGCGCCCTATGTGGCATTGCACTGCGCCCGCCACCCTGAGACATAAAGGTGAAACGTCTCATGTGCCTGTAATTTCACCGGCACCCTTACCCTTCAAACCGGAACACAGCAATGCGAGGACTACTGCTTTGCGGCAGAAATAGGTATGGTGGTAGTACTTCCCCGGACGAACTCTTACACAAAAAAGCTCTACTACTACTATATTTCACGGGTGGCAACAATGGTGTCTCCTGCGATATCCGATTGAGCTGAAATTTGGCATACTCGTACCTATCTAGTTCCGATGACAGTACAATACTATGGTGAAAGCGAGCTGATCTGATGATGGAGACGGAACGTGGACAGCGGAACTCCTCGATGGATAATAGTAAACTGGCCGTGCTTAGGCTCATTTTCATCAGCACACTAATTTTATTAAGTCTTATACCTGGACTTGTAGTTAGCTTGTAGTTCCTGACTGCTAGCTTATTTCAGGAATGTATTATACTGGAAGAAAGCATTAGCAGAGTCAGTCGTGGGAAGCAATGGCGGCGATGAGCTCACCACTTGTCACGTGTATTTCCCACGATGGTGCAACCCACAGTGAAAAGAGGCACATGAGAGGCTCTGCTTACTCTTTCGGGGAAAAAGGCGTGTGTCTATGTATGTATTTATGTTGTATTGGGTATAAATTCCTAGCTATGAAGTAGTTTTTCAGGGTTCCGAAAAAAAAAAATACGGAACCCTTATGGATTCGTCATGTATGTCTGTCTGTCCGTGTATGTCACAGCCACTTTTTTCCGAAACTAATTTTCACACAAAAATAGAAAAAAACAATAAGTTTTTGGGGTTCCCCATACTTAAAACTGAAACACATTTTTTTTTCATCAAACCTGTGTGGGGTATCAATGGATAGGTCTTCGAAAATGATATTGAGGTTTCTAATATAATTTTTTTCTAAACTGAATAGTTTGCGAGAGAGAGAATGATAAAACTAAACAAAAAAAAATGGTGAACATTACCATGTAAACTTCCAACGAAAATTGTTTTGAAAGAGATCTAGTACGTAGTTTTTTTTAATATATCATAAGTTGTAAACCATCCAAGAACTTTTATGTTATGTTACTTGCTGCTACGGAACTCTTCATGGGCGAGTCCGACTCGCACTTGGCCGCTTTTTTTTCTAAAGATTTATTTACTTTCAGCTTTTATTGATAGATCATTCAGTTTAGATCAACTGAAGTCCACGGCTGGGCATAGGCCTCCCCCATAATATAATGCACATAGAAACTTTATTTTACGCCGCATAAATGGCTATTGCTTTACAAAGCACAAGTAAGGCCGCACGTAGAAACTGTTCCCATCTATGGCACGGGGCACCCAAGTACCAGCTGCTTCGTTTTGACTCCTTACAGAGAAGAGCCATTAGCATCATCGGTGACCCCAAGCTCTCCGATACTCTAGAACCGCTTAGCCAACGCAGAGCTATCGGATCTCTTTGCGTGATCTACCGCCTCTACAACGGGGAATGTTCTGACGAGCTTTCCGATCTCATCCTCGCATCGAGATTTTACCATCGCTCTTCCCGGCACCGTGACAAAGCTCATCCGCACATCATAGAACCCTGGGTTTCTCGAACGACTCGTTTCTCGAGATCATTTCTTCCCCATAAAGTACTATTATTTATTCTGTGCCTATAAACTATGGAATGAGCTTCCATCTGAGGTTTTCCCGTGTCGTACATGTCGTACGTAACCATGTTTTATTTCATGAAAAATGGTCATAAATTCCTTCAGGGTAGGCAGCGCATCGACAATTACCCCCGGTGTTGCCGGTGTCTATAAGCGACGGTGACCACTTCACATCAGGCCGTATGCTAGTTTGCCAATTTGTATCATAAAAAATAAAAAATAAACTGCCAAGTGCTAGTCGGACTCTAGCACGAAGGGTTCCATACAATAATCTAAAATTAAAATTAAAATTACACGCAAATGTACCAGCCATCACCCAATCACGCAACAGGGGGACAGATCCAACTTTTTTGTTCTAACTGTCACCTTAGGGGGGACAGATCAGTGTGACAAATGGGAATAATTCGTCGCGCTCCATTTCCATTATTGTGATGTCTTGAGTTTGAGAAATAAAGCCGACGAAGTAACAATTCTTCATTGAGGAAATCCGCAGTTGACCCTATTTTCAACAAGTTTTTTTTTTTTTTTTTTTTAACATTGATAGACCTTTGTTTGTGCACGATCTCACCTGTTGGTAAGTGACGATGCGGCCGAAGATGGAGCACAAAGGTCTAGAAGGCACCTATTCACTCTAGCCTTGAAGAGGTCCAGATTATAGTTGAGTTAGTAATTAATTTTGTAAAAATTAAAAAAAAAACCCCAACGCTGAACGGCTGAACCGATTTTGATCAAACAAAGCTAAGAACACTCCCGAAAAATAAACCTTTCAAACAAAAAAAAACGATTTCGGTTCATCCGTTTGGGAGCTACGATGGGACAGACAGACACACACACACACAGACACGTCAAACTTATAATACCCCTTCGTTTTTCGTCGGGGGTTAAAAGAGAGGATAACCCATTCAATAAAAATTAATTATATTATTTTTAATTTCGAGGCCTTTGCGACTTGCGAGACAATGAGGGAAAGGATTGCATTTCAAAAAGGCTAATTCTCCTTAAAAAAAAAGATTGTTAATTTGTATTACACTATGTATAAAATATTTATCTTTTTTATGCTTTTTTATTTATCTTCACTATTATTTTGTATTTTTTAACCCCCGACGAAAAACGAAGGGGTGTTATAAGTTTGACGTGTCTGTGTGTGTGTGTGTGTGTCTGTATGTCCCAACGTGGCTCCCGAACGGATGAACCGAAATCGTTTTTTGTTTTTGTTTGATAGGTGTATTTGTCGGGAGTGTTCTTAGCTTTGTTGGATCAAAATCGGTTCAGCCGTTTTATTTCGTTCGGTTTTTTTTTAAGTTTTACAAAATTAATTCCCTGTAAATATGTAAACTTTGTTGTTTTGTTTGTTTGTTTGTTTGCCAAGCTGCGGTGAAATGGCTAGTACAGTATAAACACAATTACCTACTAGTAATAAATTAGTGCTTAGGAACGTACCATCTGGACTAGCGCCTAGAAAGGAATGGAATCGCTTCGAAGCGAATGTCTTTTGGCTAGGCCGGCTGATATGCATTGCATGCAAATAATATTATGGAAATTAAAAAAAAAAGTGGCCAAGTGCGAGTCGGAGTCGCCCATGAAGGGTTCCGTAGCAGCAAGTAACATAATATCAAAGTTCTTGGATGGTTTACGATTTATGACGTATTAAAAAAAAACTACTAACTAGATCTCGTTCAAACCAATTTTCGTTGGAAGTTTACATGGTAATGTACATTTTTTTTTTAGTTTTATCATTCTCTTATTTTAGAAGTTACGGGGTTGGGGGGGGGGGACTTTTTACCACTTTGGAAGTGTCTGTCGTGCAAACTATTCAGTTTAGAAAAAAGTTATATTATAAACCTCAATATCATTTTTGAAGACCTATACATAGATACCCCACACCAACGGGTTTGATGAAAAAAAAAATTGAGTTTCAGTTCTAAGTACTAATACTTAGAACTGAACCCCCATTTTTTTTTTGTTTTTTTCTATTTTTTTGTGAAAATCTGAATGCGGTTCACAGAATACACCTACTTACCAAGTTTCAACAGCATAGATCCTATAGTTTCGGAAAAAAGTGGCTGTGACATACACGAACAGACATAACATGTCATAGTAAGATGAACTCTTGTCTTCTAAGCAGGAGGCAAAATGTTCAATACCCACCCTGGGCCTGCATATCTGAACCTTCCGAAGACCCTAACTCGCAATTATAATGAATAAGACCCCTAGGAATCATTTCAACGAATTTGTTTGAAGATTGTAGTTTCACCTACCTACACAGAACTGACTTCGACTGAAACAAGGCAATACTATGTTTTTTTTTTTAAATATTGAATGAGCGAAGCGAGTTCTCTGATTCAACTTGGAAGAATTGGCATTTGTATGTATGTATGTATGTATGTTTGTCCGAGCATAACTTCCGAACCGTTAATCCGATCTTCATGAAATTTGATTGGGAGGTGATAGTATTGGTACAATTTGTTGGTAAGGTTATGAGCTATATCGGTCGGGGGGTTGTTGAGATATTGGGGTCCAAGAGGAGGTAAAAAAAAGTGAGAATATCAGATCAAATGTGGTGTCATATGAAAGTTCCTCGCTTCGACATTTCAAAACTATTTTAGTTTCTGAGATGTTAGGGTAAATCAAAAATGTAAAAAAACAAAACCTCTAGGGTACTTCCACTAATCCTACAACGCTGTTTTTTTTACGTTTGTAGCTTTTATGATACAAATACTGGGAAAAGTCTAAAATTTATGAATCTTGAAACTTGTAGGTACCTACTCTATAAAATAACAACCAGTGTATAACATTCTTTGTTGACCTCCCGTTTCTAGGAATTTTAACGACGTTGAAGGTCTAACTTTTCGAACCACATGTGGATGTACATAGATATTTTTTCGAAATAAATAAGGTAACCTACCTAAACCGTGTGTATTCGTGAGGTCTCAGTTCAAAAAACCTTGTGCGTAAATATATAGGTAATTATGATCAGCTAGTAGTATTTAATTTAATTTTTACGTAATTAAGATAATATTATATTTGTCTGTAATTTCTGTCTAGTTGTTTGTAATTTAATTTTCTCCCATTATTTATACAAAGTTCATATGTAGAGACCTTGCAATGCATTGCGGCCTCCGGCTGTCTGGCTGATTCGCATACACATGACCAATCCTAAATGTTTGGTTTTCTAAAAATTTATATTCGAGCTAATTATGAGATGACAGATCAAAGCGGCAACAGCGCTTAGCCGGCGTAAGTCACGAGCTGACAACGTCGCGTGTAAGTGACATGTAACTGTTATCTATTCTGCGGCTATGTGTGTCACACTGTCAGTGTACACTCACACACTGACATAAATTAACTAAAATTTCGATGTTATTTTCGCTATTAATCCAGTGTTTTCTTCAACCAAATATGTGTTGACGCAAATAAGGACCAATATAAAAGCCAACAAGAGTCATTTCAGTATAAAATTATACCCTGTTCGCCCATATTTGTGCTAATACGTTTGTATGGAAAAGCGACCACCTTAAGGAAATAAAAAGGCTATATTATTATTTAAGTACTAGGGAGATAGATTGGTTGTATCTTGACATGCCTGTTTCAGACTGGTGTTGAGTCATAAGTCATAGTTTATAAGTAGTCATGTTAACTTTGTGTAACACAATAATCCTTGGTAACTTCCCCCCTGCGTATTTCCGTCATTGTTGTCGGTAGAACAACAATAAACTAAAACCACAACAGTCGATGCTTGATAAATTACTGCCCGATGTCTAATCCATCTTATTTCCAAATTAAGGCAACCTGTTTACTATGCACCCTGGACCCTGGCCAGGAAGAGACGGGAAGAAGGGACGAACTGGGAATTTATGGTCCCCGTTGACCGTTATGTTATATTGTTATGGCCCTTTATTTTATCAATGCGTTTTTATTGATAATATTCTAGGGAGATGCTTTAGTTTCATGGCTCTAGTGATGACTATGAGTAGTGGGGTTACATATATATTTATGTAGTCTTTCAATCGAGTCAAGTGAAATTGCGAATAAATTTGCTCAAAAATATTCGTTGTATAAGAGAGAAAACATTTTTGCATTATTATTTTATAATGACTCGGACGGTAGAGCAGGCATTAGAGGTTCAACGAAACATTTTGTATGAGGCGAAGAAGGCGAGCTCACGCTCTGATACCGTGTTTGTGTGTTTTGTTTTTTTTTCTCTTGAGAACTTCGTGCAGTATATATAATATTGCAGTGTTATATATTTTTAGAATCTATTCCCCAAGTTAACAAGTAATTTATTTTGTAAAAATTGAAAAAAATCCTCAACGCAATGAAATGACTCAACCGATTTTGATCAAACATAGCTAAGAACAAGAACACTCGTGATAAATATCCCTTTCCAACAAAAAAAAAATCGAAATCTTTTCATCCGTTCGGGAGCTACGATGCCACAACAGACACACACACAGACACACACACACACACACACACACACACACACACACACACACACACACACCTAGACATGTCAAACTTATAACACCCCGTCGTTTTTGCGTCGGGGATTAAAAACACATCGATTAGAAACACGATCAGCCTCTGAATTTTTATGTTTTTTTTCAAGTTTGGTTTTTTAATTTGGACGTCATGGTCACTGTGCGAATTAGGGTAACGTGCAAATGCTAATGATACCTCAAACCATCTAAATCGGTTAATGCATTTAGAAAATATGGTGGATCAAAACATATACACAAATACATACGACCTCTGTGGCGCGGCGGGCGACGGTTTGCCTGCGACGCAGTTGGTTGCGGGTTCAATTCCCGCCGCGGAAGAAATATTTGTGCGATCGCAGATATTAGTTCAGGGTGTTCTGGGTATTTTCTATGTATAATAAAAAATATCTATCTATTTAATGTTATTGTATTAAGTATATCAGTTATCTCGTACCCATAACACAAGCTCTGCTTATCTTGGGGCTAGATAATGTTGTGTGAACTGTGTCCAGCATTATTTATTTATTATTATTTATTACCTACATGAACCCTGAAAACCATTACACTCCTTTTTCGCGGTAGTCGTTTAAGGTATTAATAATTTCATTTCTACTTCAATCTCTAAATACATTGGGCTAACCAATAAGCTTTGCCGTCTGTACCTACTTAAAACCTTACAACTTCAAGTTTTAATAATTAACTATCAATGTCAAAATGGTCGACACCTTTTTTAAGCAAGTTCTAAGAGTATTGTCGGACTCGGAACGCACCCCTAATCTGGAATTTTTGAAAGAAACGTCGTCATTTTTATTTTATTACATTTTATGTGTTTTTTCGAGTTATTTCGTGTAATTTTAGTGGCATTTTATCCGGTGTAACTTGGATTAATGGCACATGTGTGATGTAGTGAAATTAAGTGTATTGCGTGTCTTTTGGAAATGGTGGATTTTTCCCCGTAAAAACTCAGTTTTTCTGCCACTGATTAAACTGGGTTATGACTTGTCTGAGACTCTTGACGACTTGACTATAAAATATATGAATATATCACTTGACATTGGCTAAATTGTTGCAAATAATGCACAGAAGCCATAACTTAAGATAAGAAGAAGAGTATTGTCAAATATTTTTAAATTTTTGTCTTACCTTTATTAGCCAAGATGTTCACACCTCTTTCAACCCCAAAAGAACCCCAGCATAGGTAATGGAATCGACTAATTACCCTCAGATTACCACCCCCACCAATGTCTTAATCCCACGACTTGTTATCTTCACGCGCTAATGTCTCCAGATTTGCATTCGCTACAAAAAGCCGCGGAACTGTGATCTCTGCTCGCGTCGTAGATTTATGTGACACTGTAAGCTCTGTAAGAAATAAGAATTACACAAGAGGAGTTAAAAAATAATACAAATAGTGGTGAATACACTTTAGTGTTACTTATGCCGCGGCGGATATCAATGGAACCCATCAAATTGAAGCTCAGACTAATCGTAACATATACAGCGCCATCTGTTAGGGAGAAAATTAACTAAAAGTTAATGGACTAATGACAAAACATAATAACAGAGTTTTATAGGCTTGAGAAACCTTTTCAAAAATATGATGTATTTTAAAGCTTGCTCATAATGATCACACGTCAACTTCTCTATTAGAAATTATAATAACAAACTCAGACTTATTAAATGAAGCCTCAGCCGAAAACTTTCCAGATTTTCCTTTTGAATATATTATCTAAAGTAATTTTTCAAAAAGTTTATGTTTGTCATCTCTCAGGTTTTTAATCTTACATTTATTAATTTCTTTTAATATATTCCGGGATCCAAATTGAAAAGTTTCCGGGACACCGATACGTAGATTTAAATAATGGAAAATAATATGACGACTCCATTTCAGGACGGCAGGTATGTCAGAATAACTTTGCTGAAAATTGTGAAGTCTTATTTTGGCTGAATATTAATGGTGGAAGTTAGTGCTTGCTGATAATATTATGAATATTTTAATACCTATTCGTAATTTTTATTTCCATGATTAAGTCTGACTGATTTTAATAATATTGTAGATCGAGCTTACAATTATTATTTATCATTGAACATTTTCTGTCAAAATTTGGACGAATTTAAGAACGATGATCATTGTAAAAATGAACACTTTTCACCAACCAATTCTCATTTTACAGAACATTTAATTAACTTAAGTAAAAATTGTATATTTGACATTCGTCTCGTAAGGTACCTAATTTATCAGAACCTCCCCTACGAATGTTATATAGATTCTTATAGAAGGGAGAAGAAAAATAATTTATTTTATAAAGCAATCAGTTTAACAAATGCCCGAGTAGATGCTCCTATTTGTCTCTCAATGTCCATTAGCGCTAAAATAAACAATTTATCGGGAGAGCAGTAAACTGCGGTAAGCACTCGGTTAATCTTTGATTATGTCCGTGGATGTAGGCGAGCACACACGCGCTGCATATTAATTGTAGTGGACGAACTCAGGGCGGACCATCTCCCACCGACCTTAGAAAATACTAGACTTTGTGTTGTGGTTCGATTGGTTTTTTGTGGCAAGAAATAATGGATTTATTCTATTTAAGTTTCATTAATTTGCTGTTCTAATAGTGAACGTCGACACTAACCGTTTGTTATGGATGTGATTAATATCCGCCATAAAACGATGCCACATCTATAATGTTATGATCAAACTTTATTAAGTATAAATAAATAAATAAATAAATAAATAATGCTGGACAGTTTACACAACATTGTCTAGCCCCAAGCTAAGCAGAGCTTGTGTTATGGGTACTAGACAACTGATATACTTAATACAATATATTACATAGATAGATATTTTTTATTATATATAGAAAATACCCAGAACACCCGGAACAATTATCTGCAGATCGCACAAATATTAATTCCGAGGCGGGAATCGAACCCGCAACCTCCTGCGTCGCAGGCGAACGTTCGCCCGCCGCACCACAGAGGTCGTCAAATACTTCGTCGTAGTATACCCACTTTCGTTGAAAGAGGCGTGAGTGTACCTACGTATATAAGTACCATTTATGGTTTCCAAGCTTGTGGCATCGTACTTGTCAAGAAGAAGTGCCTAATCCCAACGGTAGATGATTAAGAAGCGGCTAATGTGATTCCCTTTTGACATCGAGTAATATCTGTTTTTACACAGAAGCACTCGTTCTTGCAAAATAAAGAAAGCTTTTGTAACTTTTTGTAAATAAAACTAACCCATGTAAGATCTTCTATGACGTATTCGCTCAGTAGTTCATCTCAACAGAGCCCCTCTCCAAACAATCCCTGATTACGCTCACGTTAATCAGGAGGATTGTTTTGGAGCGTGATAGCCAAGTTTAGGCCATTCGGACCGTTACAGTACATTGTGTGCGACAATCGCCGACCGAATTTGTTCTAGTTTCTTGAAAATAAGATTGGGTACATCATGATATTTGTATTTGTATTTGTATTTGTATTAATTCAAAAAGATACAATTCATTACTAAGCTATGCCAATTGTACACATTAAACTAAAATAAATATATATAATTACTCATTACACAAATTAAACAATTCAATAAAATATAATAATGAAATAATTCGATTCAAATATCCATGACAACAGGTACAATAAATTAAACTAAGTAGCATATTATTTACAATAGCACAAATTAAATAGTATAGCCCCTGCGAATTCACTCTGTGAGCAGTGGAAAAAAAGAAAAAAAAAATTGATCAGAGTGGAAGGTAGGTAAGGCTGATCATCTTTGTAATATTGATATTGAAAAATTATCAGGAAAAGTGACATAGGCTTTGCGAAGCGTTTACTCCATGCTTTACTATTGAAGTTAACTAATACCTATCATAAATGTCAAAGTTACGATATTTCGATGTTAGGATGTTTAGATTTTTGAATATTTGTATGGTTGTTACTCAATCACGCCAAAACGGTTGAACCGATTTCGATAAAATTTGGCACACACATATTTGGACACACACCTGGATTGAGCACTTTATCGTGGTAAAACTCGAGCGAAGCCGCAGGCAGACACTAACAAATAGGTAATAAGTAAAAAATAAATATTTTAATTGTTTTTTTGTCGTTTAGCTCAACATTCTTTATGAAACGGATGCAAGGAAAATTATGTAGCAAATGACGTAGAAAAAATGAAAAATCTTCGGCTGTGATACGACTAAGCCCATTTCTTTTTACAATTACTAATTAAATACCGATTAATTAGTAAACTATTTTTATAAATTGCGTTTTCTACAAACAAATGTGTTCTGTAGCTTTTAGTAAGCTAAGAGTTGTCCCGTCGGTGTGCTGCTATCGTCGCACATCGACAGATCGGGTGCAACGCATAACTTTGCATATATTTCATAACCACTGGGCACGGATGGAATTAGACACATGTGCCTAACCAACGTATTTTTAACGGTTTTGTGGGAAGTTTATTTATAAATATAACCTAGGTTTTGAATATATAGAAAACAACAAAATTGAGATTATGTTATTTATTGAATTATTTATATATTATGTTAGGTATTTATATAGCTAGTTATTTAGAGTAGGTATTTAATTATGTTTATCATTTAATCTCAACCTATAATTAATTTTAATAGCACTACCACCCATCCTACATTACACAAAGGTTAGCTGGAAGAAAATGCTAATTAGCATTAAGTTCGCCTATGTACTGCTTTTTGTCTTGTGCAATAAAGAATTTTCTATCTATCTATCTATCTATATAGTGAGAAAGTTCTTGGATCGAAAATAGAAAAATAAAAACATGTGATGCGTCCTTGATGAGCTCTAGGTACTTATACCAACCTTATTTTTTTGCATAATTCTAGCACCCATTGAAATAAACCAACTTTCTTTCTTTTTTAGGGTTCCGTACCTAAAACGTAAAACGGGACCTTATTACTAAGGCTCGGCTGTCCGTCTGTCTGTCCGTCAGTCAGACGTGTCTGTGTGTATCTCATGAATAGATAGATAGACAGTTGAAATTTTCATAGATGATGTATTTCTGTTGCCACTTTAACAACAAATACTAAAAAATAGAATACAATAAATATTTAAGAGGGCTCCCATACAACAAACGTGATTTTTCCAAATGTAGGTTAAGAAATGCTCTGCGAGATCAGTTTTTGGATGGGTGACCACTTTTTGCGAGCAATTTTTTATTTTTTATTTTTTGACGGTTTTTTTGTTATTTTTATAGATAATGGTACGGAACCCTTCGTGCGCGAGTCCGACTCGCACTTGACTGGTTTTATTTTTCTTTATAATTGGCGTCGCATTTGCTGCCATTTTCAAGTTAACCTATATTTATCGTATTTTCAAAATAATATTTTTTTCCTTCTTAAAACAGTGGACGTTTTACTAAAATGACATAGGTTTCTCCCACGGCGCGCCACTGAGCCCGGTTTTCGGCTCTCCTCATCCAGTTTCTGCCAGCCACCCCGCGCAAGTCGTCGCTCCACCTAGCCAGAGGGTGTCCTACACTACGTTTGCCAAGACGCGGCCTCCACTCAAGAACTCGTTTACTCCACCGATTATCGGTTCTTCTGCAGACATGACCTGCCAACTGCCACTTCAGCTTGCTAATCCTCTGGGCTATGTCTAGAACTTTGGCTCTCTGTCGGATAACCTCGTTTCGGATCTTATCCCTCAGAGAGGCTCCAAGCATTTTACTCCACTTGTGCTCTTTCACCGAGCTACATTGGTTAAAATGCCACAAAAATAACACAAAATCACTTTAAAAAAAACACAAATGAAAGAAATAAAATTAATGTATACGTCTCTTTTTAAAAATGAAAGAAAGAGTCACCATCTTTCTTATTGATTTCATGTATAAATATAAATTACAAATGAAAAATTAACATGTTTTACAAAGTTCCGCTATTCGATGGTAGATGGCGGGAAGTGTATTTTCTATATCCTTATCGACAGAGCTTTTCCTTGCATTGTTCAAATATTGTGCTCTGTTCTTATAATAAAAATCAAGAATAAAGTCTTAGATTCTTATAATAAAATACAAAATTACAAACATCATCAATAACTTACAATCAACTTTTTTTTTTCTTTTTTTTTCCTTTATAATTGGCGCCGCACGGCTTGTGCATTTGCCATTTTCAAGTAAGTATCTGTATTTTCACTATTATGTATTTTCAATATATTTTGCAACGTTACACTCCTTCCAAGTCGTCAAAGTCACAGTCGAGTCATGTTTTAGTAAAACGGTGGCCAATTTTACTAAAACTTTGGTAGACAATTTCCACCAATTTAAAAAATCACGCAATTCACTCCCATTTCATTTCACTACACTTGTGCTGTTAAACGAGCTACATTAGCTAATATGCCACCAAAATAACACCAAATAACTCAAGAAAACACTAGGAAAAGAAATAAAATAAAAGTAGACAACGTCTCTTTTCGAAAATGGCGGGAAAAGTCTACAATCAACTTGAATCTGGCTAGATCCATGTCGATCTGTGCTGATGAGAAACGTAAAGAGCTACGATGGTTATTTTCCACGTCTTGTGGCCGCCGATGTGGCCCTGTTTTATATTAGATTACAAGTAGTTTAGTTCTGATTTCGGCCACGTGCCAAATTAAACTTGTAGCACTGTAGTCCGGAACTTTATGTTCACGCATGTAATTTTATTACATAAACACATAAATCAATGCATTATATCAACATCATTATCAGCAGACGCACATTGTAGACGTCCACTGTTGGACTAGGCCTCCCAGATATAATGCAATGAGGGGTTCTTCCATAATCAACAACTTGGTAGGTAGAGGTGATTGAGTAGGTACTTACACTCAGGTGGATGCTGCTGCCCATCCCTTGGTGTAATCAATAAAGTGACAGTTCAGCCGATGGATCTTAGCCGGAAGATAACCCTATTTGTCTGAGATTTGTTGGAGAATACCGCTGTTAGATCTGATAAACTTTGCTACAAACTTATACAATTCATACATGCTAATAATCTGCTGTGGTGTGTCCGGCCTAAGAATCTGCTGTGGTGTGTCCGGCCTAAGAATAGACCCCTCCGTCTCCTCCCGTGGATGTCATAAAAGTCGACTAAGGGATTACCCGGACTTGTTGATAAGATTCGTTGGTATAAGATTTGTCCTGGCTGGTAGCTTATTATGGAATGTGTTATTACTGGAAGAAAGCGTTAGCTGAGTCAGTCGTGGGAAGCAATGGCGGCGATGAGCTCACCACTTGTCACGTCTATATTCCACGATGCACGGTTGCACCCCACTGTGAAAAGAGGCCTATTGTGGCTTTGCCTACCTCTTCGGGGAAAAAGGCGTGTGTCTATGTATGTATGTATGTAATAATGTGCGCTCCATCACAGAGTTCGTTCTGTGCTTACTTCACGTCAGCAAAGCAATAAATACTAGTTTCGTATGATGTCACCTTTAGAATACCACCTAAAATATCATAAATGTCAAAGTTACGATGTTTGTATGTTTGTTATTCAAGTATGCCGAAACAGTTGAACTGATTTTGATAAAATTTGGTACACAGATATTATTGGAACCTGAATTGAGCTATAGGCTACTTTTTATCCTGGTAAAACGCGAGCCAAGCCGCGGGTAGACACTAGTATTAAATAAGTCTGCAGAACATGCTAGTTTACTTACACTGAACACTAAAATAGTTACTGTTATTATCAGTGGACGAATTCCCACCGAAGAAACGCCGGAGTCATGACATCCGCCGTCATGTGGGCATTCCGTTCCTCATGCATATTTATAGTGCGACCCCTCAACGAACGCACAAATGAACGAACGTACCCGTTTTGTTAGTGATACCCGCTATCGGGATCTGTGATTGTTGGGGACATTCCATTCTAGCGTCGGAATTGTCTTTTCTGCGGCCGTTTTCAACACCTCAGCTTTTTGAACAACTGTTTCCACTACGGTTTATCAAAGAACATGAAAGAGTGTCGGCAATACCTACTTCTTTACGGACCGTCCGTATCTGGTTAATGGGATTGTATATTTTACTTACTGAATTCGTTAAGGCTACGTGCTAAGCAATTTGCCAATCGTAGAATTTAATTTTACTTATGTAATTCAACAATATCATTACCACAGAATATATACAGCAATACTACCAATATTTTCTTGATAGAAAAAAACACAAAGTTACCGCAAATTTTTGTCTATTTTCGTTTTGTGTTCAAATAAATGCGTAGAATAGAAAAACGTTTATTTGACACAAATACTAGATAGAAGGTCGATATTATAAAAGTAAATAACATATTATAATGTCAAATATTAGATAAATAGTACAATAGCTTATGAATGATTGATCGCTAACTCGTAGGGATTTAGTAAAATTGCTTTAATTTACGAAATCCTATCCTACTAATATTATAAATGCGAAAGTTTGTGTGTGTGTTAGTGTGTTTGTTACTTCTTCACGTTGAAACGGCTGGACGGATTTGAATGAAATTTGGAATGGAGATAACTTGACTTGACTCTTGTGATATTACCACGGGATCGAGACTTACGCGGGTGAAACCGCGGGGCGCTGCTCGTATTCCAATAAAACTCTTTTCTTGAGCGGCACAGCCTTTTTTTCTTTGAGAAGTTTATTTTGTTATGTATGCTAATTTAAATACCTAATTGGTATAATTTTTCTTCCAAAACTTTAAACTGGCCAGCGCGCTGCGCGGCGGTCCTCCGATGTTCACTTTTGCGTACGAAATAAGGTATAAGTGCTACCTTATTATGTGTTTATTACATCTACGTAGGTAGGTAACAGCTAAACAATAAAACTCACTGTGGGTATGGTCGCCAAGAAATTCTCAGGATTAATTATTATTCATACGAAGCTGCACAAGGAATACACTTGTTATAACATCAAATGCTTGCAAATTAGTATCGTGCTGTGTTACGTGGCTATTGTGCTTTTAATCACGCTTTATACAAACTCTATATAATTGTATGTACAGTGCTGTATTTTGCTGTGCGTGGACACAGGTGCAAAGACTTTCTAATAACTCTATGATGGACTTAGCATTCCATATACTATAAACGCCAAAACATGGCAACTTTGAAAGTTCGAACGATGCAAATGGTTCACACTCTAGCCTAAATATGATCAATTATCAAGCAGCAATGGACGGATAAATCTTGTCAGAATTGTCACTCTTTATGAGTTTTGTCTCTATTTTGGTTTAGACACATTTTGAGCGTGTCCATTTATTTTGAGGTCGATAATACCGGTCGGAAGTATCGATGTATTTTTGCGGTATCTCTTTTTACACGTTGTATCATACCGAATACAGTCAAAATATCGGTCGTTTGAAATGGTTGCAATTGTGCACCGGTCGGTATCATCCACAAGGTAGGTAGGTATAAACGGTCGGTATTTCACTCTATTCTGTACCATTGTGCGAGAACAAAAGATTTTTTTTTTTAAATTTCATTCACTTGACTTTTTCGTTTTCCTTGCTTTATATCCCTAATAGGTTATTTGTACCTATAGTTCATTTATATGAAATTAAGAGCTTAGTATTATCAGAACAATTTACTACTATCAATCGTAGTTTCTCTATATAATTTTAATAAGCCAATTAACATAATCATCTTGAATTTTTATTTAAAGTTGGTTAATTTTTCATTTAGTTTAATTACATATCTGTCGTCTTTAAATTGGCTAATTTCGTGCGTGTGTAACCATATTTTTAATTTTATTTACATAGTTACTGTGAAATACCATTGTTTAGTATTTAATTGTAAATTAAATACTAAATCATGTTTGTATGTCTATCACGCCGAATGAGATGCTCCTTTTATTAATATAGCTATACGGAGTACTATGAGTGCGGATGGATAATAACATTTAGGGTAAAGAAACTCGGCGGTTTTTATATATTTTTAAGCACATAACAAAACCATAATTTCAGCCCCATGTCCCCATATTCCCCCATCACCCCAAAACACCAAAACAAAGGCAATTAGCCACCGTGACGAGGTATCGGCATGAGCGCCATTACGGTCGCGGTAATGGCCTGTAATCACCACCTTTAGGTACGCGCGGGGGGGGGGGGGGGCTGCGGCGCAATTGTTGTTTGAACAAAGACATATTTGTTTTAGGTCTTTCATGAACGTAGATAAAAAAGATAGTATTTATTATCTTTTAACAAAAAAATTAAAATGAAAGCTTAAATTAATTAATTTGTTTATGTCTCGTAGCTTTTGAATATTATAATGTTATAAATCGTAACTGTGAGCTTATATTCCATCGAGGAGTTCCGTTGTCTCGGTATACGAGTATTATAGATCAGCCTGCTGTCAACTTTATAAATTGTATCGCCATGGCCCCAAAATAGGCCCTTTTTGGGGCCATGGGCCACCATGCCTCCAGCTGGACACTTATGAGTAAAAAAGTATTAGAATTTAAAACAAAATCTCTGTCTGCTTCAAATCGAACTGAAATTTTGCTGTTCCGATGACGATACAATTTATAAAGTTGACAGCAGGCTGATCTATAATACTCGTATACCGAGACAACGGAACTCCTCGATGGAATATAAGCTCACAGTTACGATTTATAACATTATAATATTCAAAAGCTACGAGACATAAACAAATTAATTAATTTAAGCTTTCATTTTAATTTTTTTGTTAAAAGATAATAAATACTATCTTTTTTATCTACGTTCATGAAAGACCTAAAACAAATATGTCTTTGTTCAAACACAAAACCTACCTAAACCTAAAAGGATCGATCAAAATACACACACACTAGTTTTAAGCTAAGGCCAAACCGACGCGTTCAGCCCGCGTCCGCGTGGCGTGCTCGGTAGCGATCTATTGTCTTACCATTGATCACCACCATGCACGCCCCCTGACCTGACGCGGGCTGAACGCTTCGGTTTGACCTTAGCTTTAAAAGACTGTGGAAAAGCCAAAAAGAGGAGGGTTATGTGTTTGACCTGCTTTTCTTCTTGTGACCCGACGGTCTGTGCTGATGCCGTTTCGGAGGTGATCAAAAGAGCAATGGAGTATTTTATTCCATTCTCCGATGCTTCACCTTCAGGCAATGCTCGCCCATGGTTTAGTCCCGCGTGTGCTAGCGCAGAAGCGCTTAAACATGCGGCTTACCTAGCCTGGGTCGAAGCAAGAAACGGTAAAACCTCGGATGCACGGATTAAGAAGAAAGCCTTTAACAAAGCCGCCAAGTCTTGCAAGAAGGTGATACGGAAGGCTCGCTTCGATCGGATTGGCCGTCTGGGGGCTAAGCTTGCCGCATACCCTGCGGGAAGTAAAGCTTTCTGGTCTCTGGCTAAGTCGGTGGAAGCGAACTTCAGCCGCCCTTCACTCCCTCCACTACTGAAACCGGACGGGTCCCTAGCTCACGCTGCGGTTGAGAAAGCAAATTTATTTGCCACTCAATTTGCGGAGGCTTCGCGTCTTGACACCTCTGGCGAAACTCCACCCAGCCTTCCTCGGTGCGAAGCTTCAATGCAGGAAATTCGCATCCAGCAAAAGGAAGTGCTCAGAACGCTACGTAGTCTCGACGTGAATAAAGCTAGCGGTCTGGATGGTATCTCGGCCATAGTGTTGAAAACCTGTGCCCCTGAGTTGTCTCCAGTATTAACGTGTCTTTTCCGCCTCTCTTTGAAAACTGGTGAAGTCCCTAAATCTTGGAAGCTCGCTAACGTGCAGCCTGTACCCAAGAAAGGCAGTCGTGCTGACCCTTCAAACTATCGCCCTATTTCAGTCACCTCCCTACTTTGTAAATGTATGGAGCGTGTACTGAATAGGAAGCTCCTTGCATACCTCGAAGGTAACGACCTCCTCAGTGATCGCCAATACGGGTTTCGCCAAAACCGGTCTACTGGGGACCTTCTTGTGTATGCCACGCACATTTGGAGCGAGGCCATCGAGAAATATGGTGAAGCACTGGCTGTTTCATTAGACGTCTCGAAGGCTTTTGACAGGGTTTGGCACGCTAGCCTTATTGGCAAGCTTCCTGCCTACGGACTGCCAGTTCAATTCTGCTCCTGGCTCGCAGACTTTCTGAGGGAAAGATCCATTCGAGTAGTTATTGACGGCTGCTCGTCGGATCAATTGGCTATTAACGCCGGGGTACCTCAGGGGTCAGTGCTATCTGTCACACTGTTTCTGCTGCACATTAATGATCTGCTAATGCCCGGTATCATTGGGTATGCAGACGACAGCACAGTTGTGGAGAGATATGTTTCCACTGCGCGAGCTAGGCAGAATGAAATTCAGGAGTTAAGAGATGAGATGCTGCAGCGTCTGAATTTGACTCTCAAGGCTGTATCCGACTGGGGCGATGCCAATTTAGTCATGTTCAACGCCTCTAAAACGCAGGCTTGTCTCTTCTCGGCGAAAAAAAGTCCGTTTCTCCAAGTTCCTGTATTCCGTGATGTACCTGTTGCTATAGGAGATCACCTCGAGCTCTTAGGTGTTTCGCTCACGCCTACTCTCAACTTTGGCTCCTACATCGAGTCTAAGGCAAAAACAGCTGCCATGAAGCTAGGCATCCTGAATAAGGTAAAGCGTTACTTCACACCAGGACAGCTTCTCAGTTTATATAAAGCACAAGTCCGGGCTGGTATGGAGTACTGCTGCCATGTTTGGGATGGCTCGGCCAAACACCAGCTTGCTGCCTTGGACTCGATCGAACGTAGAGCTTTCAGGCTTATAGGTGAGCAACATATGGCGGAGACTAAGATCCAGAGTCTCGAGCACCGCCGTAAGGTTGCATGCCTTGCGATCTTCTATAGGTTACATTTCGGTGAATGCTCCCAGGAACTGCACGATCTGATCCCACCATCTCCTTTTCACCATAGGACGAGCAGGCGTACGGCTCAGTACCATCCTTACCTCATTGGTATACCTTCTATTCGCACAAAACGTTTCAGTTCTACCTTTATAATGCGAACTGCTAAGGAGTGGAATACACTACCGTCGTCTGTCTTTCCTGAAAACTATAATCTGGGTCTCTTCAAGTCAAGAGTGAATAGGTGCCTTCTAGACTTTTGTGCTTCATCTTCGGCCACATCGTCACTTACCAACAGGTGAGATCGTGGTCAAACAAAGGTCTATCAATGTTAAAAAAAAAAAAAAAAAAAAAAGTATTGGTATGTCCGTCCCCATGTTCCATGTTCCCATGTTGTTGTTGCCTCGTTACTACTAAACGGCTGCACCGATTCTGATGTCTGTATGTCGTTAGATTTGTCTTTATTGCACGATAGTCACTGATTCACTGTTCAAATAGAAAAAAAAGTGGCGGCAGTGTTATTTAAAAAAAAAGAGATTACATTATCAGAATAAAGGTCTTTATGAGTACATTCTAAAGTATATAAATTACATACGCAAACGTTTTTAATTTCTGAACAAATGGTCTCACAAGCGATATTATATGAGATGGCTAATACGCGCGCTACAATCATGCGACACAACAAGCGATATTATATGAGATGGCTAATACGCGCGCTACAATCATGCGACACAACAAGCGATATTATATGAGAGATGGCTAAAACGCGCGTTACAATCATGCGACACAACAAGCGATATTATATGAGATGGCTAATACGCGCGCTACAATCATGCGACACAACAAGCGATATTATATGAGATGGCTAATACGCGCGCTACAATCATGCGACACAACAAGCGATATTATATGAGATGGCTAATACGCGCGCTACAATCATGTGACACAACAAGCGATATTATATGAGATGGCTAATACGCGAGCTACAATCATGCAACACTACAAGCGATATTATATGAGATGGCTAATACGCGCTACAATCATGCGACACAACAAGCGATATTATATGAGATGGCTAATACGTGCGCTACAATCATGCGACACAACAAGCGATATTATATGAGATGGCTAATACGCGCTACAATCATGCGACACAACAAGCGATATTATATGAGATGGCTAATACGCGCTACAATCATGCGACACAACAAGCGATATTATATGAGATCGCTAATACGCGTGCTACAATCATGCGACACAACAAGCGATATTATATGAGATGGCTAATACGCGCTACAATCATGCGACACAACAAGCGATATTATATGAGATGGCTAATACGTGCGCTACAATCATGCGACACAACAAGCGATATTATATGAGATGGCTAATACGCGCTACAATCATGCGACACAACAAGCGATATTATATGAGATCGCTAATACGCGTGCTACAATCATGCGACACAACAAGCGATATTATATGAGATGGCTAATACGCGCTACAATCATGCGACACAACAAGCGATATTATATGAGATGGCTAATACGTGCGCTACAATCATGCGACACAACAAGCGATATTATATGAGATGGCTAATACGCGCTACAATCATGCGACACAACAAGCGGTAGCTATTCCGTACTCGGGTTTAACTTGTTTAATGATAATTTTGCCTAATTCCTAATGATTCGATTTTTTATTCTATCTGAAAAGATTAGTAATAGTTACACGTTCAACAATGTAACGATTCAAACATCAGTATTAAAAAAACTGGAATTTTGAGTGGCGGAAAAAACATGCATGATTTTTCTGATTGGGGTCACGCTATTAGAACACCTTACCCCCCCCCTCCCTCAATCATTACTTGCGGTAATTAACTATAGCCGGGTTAGTGGCACGCTGGTATGTGTTTACAGCGATAAGACCGCCCTGTTTGTTTAGAAAGTGCTCGCGGTAATACTGAGTGACGTGTTTGTCGTGACGCGTCACTATTGGTTAATGGGAGTAAGCGAAGTGTAGTTTTCGACAACTGAAAATATAATCAGTATCAGCATGAGCTGAATTAAAGCTACTATGAATAATTAAATAAACATTCAAAAATATTTTTCAAAACAAGCTCGAAATTAATGATCGGAACCGTGAGCTGATCAGAATGAGCCTAAACATAAATAAATAAATAATCAATAAATAATGCTGGACAGTTCACACAACATTATCTAGCCCCAAGCTAAGCAGAGTTTGTATTATGGGTTTAACTGTGATAATTAGACTGTGTAGATTAGACTGCGAATTTAACTGTGTGTAATTAGATAACTGATATTCTTAATACAATATTACATAGAAATATATTTTATAACATAGAAAATACCCAGAACACCCTTAACAAATATCTGCAGATCGCACAAATATTTGTTACGAGGCGGGAATCGAACCCGCAACCTCCTGCGTCGCAGGCCAACCTTCACCCGCCGCGCCACAGAGGTCGTCAAGTGTCGTCAACAAGGCAGTGTCCTGTCGATCATCGAGGAACTCCGTTGTTCAACTTCAGTTTCCATCAGGAGATCAGCTCACTGTCCCCGTAATAATTGCAATGTACTTGGAACTTGACAAATAGGTATAGAAAATTTTAGCTCCATCGGCTAGGTGGACCTGGATTAACGTGTTGGTAAAACTTCGGGTGCATCTCAGTTGCAAAATTTGTACACGTATGTACTCGTACTAACAGATTTGACCAAGAGTTAAAATCTGAAGCCCAATTCTCGTAATAAAATATAGTCAAATTAAAGTTCGGAAAGTTGTGTTGATGTCACAAACGTCAAAAATGGTATTTTGCTCACCTCACAATACAACGCGGAATGTGATTATATCGAAATGTGACTGTAGCTTGAATGTTTCAAAGTTCTGAGAATTCTCTCTTTCACTCTTTACAATTATTATATAGCGCTATCCTACTCTAATAATGGTCGCAAGAATTGAAAGTAGATAATACTGTTGTTATGAGGGAGCAGAATACCAATTTTTCAGTCAATTCACAATACAGTCTTGATTCGGTCAACTTGCAGTGTGCCGTTAAAATAAATAAGAGAATTGGCCTTCTGGGCTGATATGGAGTACTGTTGTCACGTTTGGGATGGCTCGGCCAAACACCAACCCGCAGCCTTAGATTCGATCGAACGCAGAGCTTATTGGAGAGCAAAATATGGAGAGTCTCGAGCACTGCCGAGACGTTTAAATTTCGGGGAACGTGCCCAGGAACTTCACAATGTGATCCCACCTTCTCCTTTTGATCACAGGCGCACGTAGCACGCACGTTTTGATCACGTCCTTACTTCACTAGTAAAATCTTTATTCGCACGAAGCGTTTCGGTTCCACCTTTATAATGCGAACTGCTAAGGAGTGACACACTATCGTCGTGTCTCTACTGAAAACTTCAATCTGGATTACTTCAAGGCAAGAGTGAATAAATGCCTTCTAGACCTTTTTGCTCCATCGTCGGCCACGTCGTCACTACCAACACGGTAGTTCTCAGTCAGAAGGTTAATAAATAAACAGTTTATTTGTAATAATATAATTAAGCATTTACAAAACGCCGATTAAAATCATGTTGACTGTTATAGATTCTAGTCGGTATAAGATGCTCCACTTTCCAGCCTTATAGGTATTCTAGAAGCCTGGCAAGGCAGGCCTATGTCCAGCAGTAGACTTCTACAGGCTGATTATAATGCTGAGGCTGGTTGATGATGATGGTTCTAGGAGCTACAGTAACAGTGGAGTAGTTTCAGATCGCATGGTATAGAAACATGAAATAAGTTCCGAAATTAATTATTGTATTTGGGTAAGTATGTGGCAGGTGTGTTTTTGACGTCTTGTACAGGGGTACAAGACGTCAAAAACACACCTGCCCCGGAAAGTTACAAAATAATTTCTAGGCTATGGTTTTGATTTTGAAAAAGAGGCTCTTAGTTGAGAGTCTCCTGCAAAAATGATACAACGATCAGCTGCATGTTATTTATAGGTAAGGGTGACGGAGCTATGACAAACCACTAGAAAAACTGGCTCGTAATTGCAGTGGACATTCCAGTCGCTAAACGTAGGTACCAGTCCAGTTACTAAACATACCTGTTCTAGGCATAACTTAGGTATTACGATGTGGGATTAAATGTGCGCTTAAAGTTTATCTAAGTAGGTGTACACTATCTACTGCTGTTTACTGACTATAATTTACGACAAACGAAAGAATACTGGATTTGAAAACACTAATGTTAATTTTCCCCAGATAATTGACGTTTAAGGTGGTCGCTTTTCCATACAAACGTATTAGCACAAATATGGGCGAACAGGGTATAATTTTATACTGAAATGACTCTTGTTGGCTTTTATATTGGTCCTTATTTGCGTCAACACATATTTGGTTGAAGAAAACACTGGATTAATAGCGAAAATAACATCGAAATTTTAGTTAATTTATGTCAGTGTGTGAGTGTACACTGACAGTGTGACACACATAGCCGCAGAATAGATAACAGTTACATGTCACTTACACGCGACGTTGTCAGCTCGTGACTTACGCCGGCTAAGCGCTGTTGCCGCTTTGATCTGTCATCTCATAATTAGCTCGAATATAAATTTTTAGAAAACCAAACATTTAGGATTGGTCATGTGTATGCGAATCAGCCAGACAGCCGGAGGCCGCAATGCATTGCAAGGTCTCTACATATGAACTTTGTATAAATAATGGGAGAAAATTAAATTACAAACAACTAGACAGAAATTACAGACAAATATAATATTATCTTAATTACGTAAAAATTAAATTAAATACTACTAGCTGATCATAATTACCTATATATTTACGCACAAGGTTTTTTGAACTGAGACCTCACGAATACACACGGTTTAGGTAGGTTACCTTATTTATTTCGAAAAAATATCTATGTACATCCACATGTGGTTCGAAAAGTTAGACCTTCAACGTCGTTAAAATTCCTAGAAACGGGAGGTCAACAAAGAATGTTATACACTGGTTGTTATTTTATAGAGTAGGTACCTACAAGTTTCAAGATTCATAAATTTTAGACTTTTCCCAGTATTTGTATCATAAAAGCTACAAACGTAAAAAAAACAGCGTTGTAGGATTAGTGGAAGTACCCTAGAGGTTTTGTTTTTTTACATTTTTGATTTACCCTAACATCTCAGAAACTAAAATAGTTTTGAAATGTCGAAGCGAGGAACTTTCATATGACACCACATTTGATCTGATATTCTCACTTTTTTTTACCTCCTCTTGGACCCCAATATCTCAACAACCCCCCGACCGATATAGCTCATAACCTTACCAACAAATTGTACCAATACTATCACCTCCCAATCAAATTTCATGAAGATCGGATTAACGGTTCGGAAGTTATGCTCGGACAAACATACATACATACATACATACAAATGCCAATTCTTCCAAGTTGAATCAGAGAACTCGCTTCGCTCATTCAATATTTAAAAAAAAAAACATAGTATTGCCTTGTTTCAGTCGAAGTCAGTTCTGTGTAGGTAGGTGAAACTACAATCTTCAAACAAATTCGTTGAAATGATTCCTAGGGGTCTTATTCATTATAATTGCGAGTTAGGGTCTTCGGAAGGTTCAGATATGCAGGCCCAGGGTGGGTATTGAACATTTTGCCTCCTGCTTAGAAGACAAGAGTTCATCTTACTATGACATGTTATGTCTGTTCGTGTATGTCACAGCCACTTTTTTCCGAAACTATAGGATCTATGCTGTTGAAACTTGGTAAGTAGGTGTATTCTGTGAACCGCATTCAGATTTTCACAAAAAAATAGAAAAAAACAAAAAAAAAATGGGGGTTCAGTTCTAAGTATTAGTACTTAGAACTGAAACTCAATTTTTTTTTTCATCAAACCCGTTGGTGTGGGGTATCTATGTATAGGTCTTCAAAAATGATATTGAGGTTTATAATATAACTTTTTTCTAAACTGAATAGTTTGCACGACAGACACTTCCAAAGTGGTAAAAAGTCCCCCCCCCCCAACCCCGTAACTTCTAAAATAAGAGAATGATAAAACTAAAAAAAAAATGTACATTACCATGTAAACTTCCAACGAAAATTGGTTTGAACGAGATCTAGTTAGTAGTTTTTTTTTAATACGTCATAAATCGTAAACCATCCAAGAACTTTGATATTATGTTACTTGCTGCTACGGAACCCTTCATGGGCGACTCCGACTCGCACTTGGCCACTTTTTTTTTTAATTTCCATAATATTATTTGCATGCAATGCATATCAGCCGGCCTAGCCAAAAGACATTCGCTTCGAAGCGATTCCATTCCTTTCTAGGCGCTAGTCCAGATGGTACGTTCCTAAGCACTAATTTATTACTAGTAGGTAATTGTGTTTATACTGTACTAGCCATTTCACCGCAGCTTGGCAAACAAACAAACAAACAAAACAACAAAGTTTACATATTTACAGGGAATTAATTTTGTAAAACTTAAAAAAAAACCGAACGAAATAAAACGGCTGAACCGATTTTGATCCAACAAAGCTAAGAACACTCCCGACAAATACACCTATCAAACAAAAACAAAAAACGATTTCGGTTCATCCGTTCGGGAGCCACGTTGGGACATACAGACACACACACACACACACAGACACGTCAAACTTATAACACCCCTTCGTTTTTCGTCGGGGGTTAAAAAATACAAAATAATAGTGAAGATAAATAAAAAAGCATAAAAAAGATAAATATTTTATACATAGTGTAATACAAATTAACAATCTTTTTTTTTAAGGAGAATTAGCCTTTTTGAAATGCAATCCTTTCCCTCATTGTCTCGCAAGTCGCAAAGGCCTCGAAATTAAAAATAATATAATTAATTTTTATTGAATGGGTTATCCTCTCTTTTAACCCCCGACGAAAAACGAAGGGGTATTATAAGTTTGACGTGTCTGTGTGTGTGTGTGTCTGTCTGTCCCATCGTAGCTCCCAAACGGATGAACCGAAATCGTTTTTTTTTGTTTGAAAGGTTTATTTTTCGGGAGTGTTCTTAGCTTTGTTTGATCAAAATCGGTTCAGCCGTTCAGCGTTGGGGTTTTTTTTTTAATTTTTACAAAATTAATTACTAACTCAACTATAATCTGGACCTCTTCAAGGCTAGAGTGAATAGGTGCCTTCTAGACCTTTGTGCTCCATCTTCGGCCGCATCGTCACTTACCAACAGGTGAGATCGTGCACAAACAAAGGTCTATCAATGTTAAAAAAAAAAAAAAAAAAAAACTTGTTGAAAATAGGGTCAACTGCGGATTTCCTCAATGAAGAATTGTTACTTCGTCGGCTTTATTTCTCAAACTCAAGACATCACAATAATGGAAATGGAGCGCGACGAATTATTCCCATTTGTCACACTGATCTGTCCCCCCTAAGGTGACAGTTAGAACAAAAAAGTTGGATCTGTCCCCCTGTTGCGTGATTGGGTGATGGCTGGTACATTTGCGTGTAATTTTAATTTTAATTTTAGATTATTGTATGGAACCCTTCGTGCTAGAGTCCGACTAGCACTTGGCAGTTTATTTTTTATTTTTTATGATACAAATTGGCAAACTAGCATACGGCCTGATGTGAAGTGGTCACCGTCGCTTATAGACACCGGCAACACCGGGGGTAATTGTCGATGCGCTGCCTACCCTGAAGGAATTTATGACCATTTTTCATGAAATAAAACATGGTTACGTACGACATGTACGACACGGGAAAACCTCAGATGGAAGCTCATTCCATAGTTTATAGGCACAGAATAAATAATAGTACTTTATGGGGAAGAAATGATCTCGAGAAACGAGTCGTTCGAGAAACCCAGGGTTCTATGATGTGCGGATGAGCTTTGTCACGGTGCCGGGAAGAGCGATGGTAAAATCTCGATGCGAGGATGAGATCGGAAAGCTCGTCAGAACATTCCCCGTTGTAGAGGCGGTAGATCACGCAAAGAGATCCGATAGCTCTGCGTTGGCTAAGCGGTTCTAGAGTATCGGAGAGCTTGGGGTCACCGATGATGCTAATGGCTCTTCTCTGTAAGGAGTCAAAACGAAGCAGCTGGTACTTGGGTGCCCCGTGCCATAGATGGGAACAGTTTCTACGTGCGGCCTTACTTGTGCTTTGTAAAGCAATAGCCATTTATGCGGCGTAAAATAAAGTTTCTATGTGCATTATATTATGGGGGAGGCCTATGCCCAGCCGTGGACTTCAGTTGATCTAAACTGAATGATCTATCAATAAAAGCTGAAAGTAAATAAATCTTTAGAAAAAAAAGCGGCCAAGTGCGAGTCGGACTCGCCCATGAAGAGTTCCGTAGCAGCAAGTAACATAACATAAAAGTTCTTGGATGGTTTACAACTTATGATATATTAAAAAAAACTACGTACTAGATCTCTTTCAAAACAATTTTCGTTGGAAGTTTACATGGTAATGTTCACCATTTTTTTTTGTTTAGTTTTATCATTCTCTCTCTCGCAAACTATTCAGTTTAGAAAAAAATTATATTAGAAACCTCAATATCATTTTCGAAGACCTATCCATTGATACCCCACACAGGTTTGATGAAAAAAAAATGTGTTTCAGTTTTAAGTATGGGGAACCCCAAAAACTTATTGTTTTTTTCTATTTTTGTGTGAAAATTAGTTTCGGAAAAAAGTGGCTGTGACATACACGGACAGACAGACATACATGACGAATCCATAAGGGTTCCGTATTTTTTTTTTTCGGAACCCTGAAAAACTACTTCATAGCTAGGAATTTATACCCAATACAACATAAATACATACATAGACACACGCCTTTTTCCCCGAAAGAGTAAGCAGAGCCTCTCATGTGCCTCTTTTCACTGTGGGTTGCACCATCGTGGGAAATACACGTGACAAGTGGTGAGCTCATCGCCGCCATTGCTTCCCACGACTGACTCTGCTAATGCTTTCTTCCAGTATAATACATTCCTGAAATAAGCTAGCAGTCAGGAACTACAAGCTAACTACAAGTCCAAGTATAAGACTTAATAAAATTAGTGTGCTGATGAAAATGAGCCTAAGCACGGCCAGTTTACTATTATCCATCGAGGAGTTCCGCTGTCCACGTTCCGTCTCCATCATCAGATCAGCTCGCTTTCACCATAGTATTGTACTGTCATCGGAACTAGATAGGTACGAGTATGCCAAATTTCAGCTCAATCGGATATCGCAGGAGACACCATTGTTGCCACCCGTGAAATATAGTAGTAGTAGAGCTTTTTTGTGTAAGAGTTCGTCCGGGGAAGTACTACCACCATACCTATTTCTGCCGCAAAGCAGTAGTCCTCGCATTGCTGTGTTCCGGTTTGAAGGGTAAGGGTGCCGGTGAAATTACAGGCACATGAGACGTTTCACCTTTATGTCTCAGGGTGGCGGGCGCAGTGCAATGCCACATAGGGCGCGTCCTAGGTGGACGTGACCTATGAGGTAATGCACTGTTCATAGGCAGAGGTTACCGCTTAACATCAGGTGGGCCATCAGCATGTTCCGTCATTCTAGTAGTATAAAAAACAAAAAACATTCTGAATGCAATGCTTGACTTGTTGCTGAAAATACCGAAATTGATATATGTGTGCCTATAATATTTGAGGAGTTCCCTCAATCTTCATGGATTCCATCATCAGAAAAACATTTTAATGAAAATGGCACCAATCTGGAAGTATATCATGTAATTTTTTTTCCTAATCGTTACGTAAATGGTATGAGGTAACAAACATAATAAAAAACTCTGGAATTGATAACCTCCTCCATTTTTTGAGGTCGGTTAAGAATCGAGTACCTACTTTTTGATTTGAAATAAGGACACACCACAACACTCACTTCACAAACATAATATTGGCTGAAGCAGAATCAGTGTATTTTGTAGATCATTACAAAAACATTTATAAAAAAAAAATAGTCTGGTATCGAACCCAGTACTGTGGGTTTAGTGTCGAGAGATCTAGTCACTGGTTCACAAAAAAAAAGTAAAAAAAAAATACAAAAAATATAGGCAGTATAGAATCGAACGCAGTAACGTGGGTTCAGAAGTTCTGAGTCGACAGTCCAAGCCGCTAGTCCAACTATTTTGAAATTCGCGCGCCGAAATTAGCTTATAGTTCTAATACAATAATATCCTTGACTGTGTGCGTGAGTAGGCTTTCATATTGCTCGGAATTTGCTCGGCACAAGTATGTTAAAACTAGAGACTAAAATAACCTGAAATATAGCTAGGTACATAGCAAATAAACCACCATTTGCGTGAACGTTAGTGTTATGACATAATATGCACATTTTAATTCATAAATACATAAAATACTTCAAAATTTGGCAACAGCGCCATCTATTGACGCTGTCGTGCCTAGCTGACCACGAGGAACAACCTTAAACGTTTGTAATAACGGGTTGGTAGTCAGGCTAAAATTATTGATGCAACAAAAGTAAGGAAATTACATAGAAAATTACGTTTAAAACGATAACTTTATGGCTGGAATACACTGAGCTCATTACTTTCTTCATAGGATTTTGATATACCTAATTTATGATAGGTTAGGTGTCCCGTAAAAATAAAAATAGTGGGTAAAAATGCAAAAGTTTAATAAAGGTTTTCTTCAAAAACCGAAACAGAGTTTAATGCATACTTTAGTAATTCTATCCTAAGACTCTTCAGACTTCTGTCCCTAAATAAAATATTCCCCAAAAACACAATAACATCATTAATTCCTCAAATTTTCTGTAACCGGGTCAAACGCTCCCCGGTGCTGGTGCATTCTTAATGTATGCAAATGCATGTATCTTGGATCGCGGCTTCCTTGCGCGCGTCATTATGCGTAGCCTGTTAGCCTAACTGACAAAATTTAACTGGTTTTACTAAATAACGCCCAACATATCACTCGTCTCTCCACTGCGGAGTTAGTAAAAACCACGGTTCATTTGTTCCATTCTAAAAGCTAACTTTTAAGACTACTCATCCATAGACCACCATCCTGATGCTAGTTTTATGCTCTGACAATAAATTGACGTTATAAATATAGAGAACCTACCACAGAATCATAGGTTACCTGAGAACTAGATCAAAACTTTAAATTAAGTGCAAGATTTGGCTTTATAGCGTTCTCTTATTCATCAGGTCGTATTATAGCTAGCAAGACATCGAGTGAGAGTAAGTAAGAGCTGAGTGGCGACCAGAACCGGACGATGCTGTGTAGGAACGCCCCCCTCTCGAGGGAACGATGATATTTTATCATTAGACGGAAGCAGGAAACCGGTGGATGGAGGCTGCTCCGTTTGTGGCATTCTATGGGGGAGGACTATGCCCAGCAGTAGACTTCTACAGGTTCATGATGATGTCGTCATAATCGAACCTTTGTAATGTATACTGCACGAGGCACTAACCAGACCATTTCACCCTACCACGTTTTTTCTCGACGACATCCAATTTGTAAGTTTATCCTGTTATCCCCTAGCGATGGTTATCTGGCTCTACCTACTTAATATACATAGAACTAATTACAGCACGCAATAAAACTATCGTTGTCGCCATGAGAGGCATGAGATAGCATCTTCAGGGATGACAGAGCAGAGAAATTGGCAAATCTTTTGTAACGGTTCAGCACACAAAGGTTTAAAGCTCAAATTAAAGAATACATGCAATTCGCAACCTTTGTGGCGCGGCGGGCTAGTTGCTAGCTGAGATGCAAGAGGTTGCAAGTTCGATTGCCGCAGTGGAAAAAATACTTGTAGAATCTGCAAATATTTATTCCGGGTCTGGGTTTGTAGTACCATGGTACTCATATTTACTGATACCCCTGACATGGGATTCTAGTGTGGAATTAGAACTATGTATGCGACTGACGGGTATTACAAAAATCATTTTGGAATGAAATTATTGAACCTACACTGCGTCCTCAAGCCGCTCGTGGTCGTCACTCGAAAACCGTTATTCCACAACGGTAGTCATTTGATAGCATTTGTACCTGTAAATTATTTGAAACCAACTTGGTAGATGGTTTTTGTGGCGTCAATATCTGAAAAGTATATCAAGTATATAACAAAATAACAAGAAAAATTAAAACAGCTTCACAGTTAAGAAGGTTTTACTAGTTCACGTGTAGTAACTTACTAGTTACCTACTATTAGTGTCGGGTTTGAAGTCCCATTCGATCCCACTATGTTTAGATGTTTGTTACTCAACCACAGCTGAATCTATTTCGATGAAATGTGGTACGCAGATAGATTATGACCTGTTTTGAGCTTTAGGATACATTTCATCCAGAAAAATAAGACTAATGGCGTGAAGTTGTATGTATAAAATAAATAGATAAATAGGTATATAAGTGTAGCTGTATGGATAAAGCTTCATTTCGTCTATTTTGTAAAGGATTTCATATAAAAACAACTTTTTGTAAGAGTCGTATCAAAATCATCACAGCGTGTCGTCAACTACCACCAACTATGAGTATAGGTACCATAGTCACCCCGGCATGAGACAGGATACGGTCAGTCAACCAATAGCAGCTAGCCGGATGTGACCCGGGGCTCGGGCCAAAGGGTGGCTATGTGTTGTCTAATGTCGATGTGACAATAATGTTCGTTTCTGACAACCGACACATATAGAAAGTAGATAATTAACATGCAACAGTCACATAGGTCATTGTTAATAACAATGACCTATGCATGTTAATTCGTAAAAATATGATAACAAAAAGTGTTTTTTTTACGATAAAAAAATAATTACAATTGGTACAAAGTATAACAATAACAATTATTAAGCTACTATTATTATTCAGCTACAATTATTAAAACTAAATAAGCTTTATTTATTCTTAAAACGATGCTTTTTCAATTTATTGTTATTAGTTCAATTTGACTATAAAAAAAACTGTAAGTAAGTATGAAATAAATGGTATGAAATGTGTATAGTACAGAATAATTTAGATACTTCCTATATTTTATCATGATATTTTTGTATTTTTTGTAACATGTGGCATATCCAAGAACATGCAAATTGTCGAAGGATAAATAACGAATTCTATTGTAATTCAAATAAACAATAGAATTAATTATTCGTATAAGTACCTACCTAAATAAAATGTCAAATTAAGTTCAAATAAAGTTAGCAAAATGAACAATGACAATACAACATCAAATAGAATAATCAAATACGTACATCATCTGTCCGGGACATCAGTTAGGGCCCGTGCGGCGGCAGATTCCGCTGAGGACCTCAAAAGACGCAAATATGCAAGTCTCGACAAAGCTTACTTATTTGAGCCTTTCGGGGTCGAGACTCTGGGTCCGAGGGGTTCCGGGGCCCTTCGCGTTTTAAAAATTCTTTCAGGGCATCTGGTCGAAGCGACGCGTGACCCGAGAGCTGGCTCTTATCTGGCTCAACGCATTAGTATTGCCATACAGCGTGGCAATTTAGCCAGCATCTTAGGGACGCTTCCGTCTGGTAGTGATTTGGATCAGTTGAGCTACCTTTAGATCGCTTGCAGCGGTCTTCAGGTAGCACAACTAATTTCATATGTATTTTGTACATACCTTGTATTATTCTTTCTGTAAATAAATTTATTTATTATACAATATAATTATAATCAGATTCAGCAGTAGGTAATACTAGTTGAACTAATTGCGTCGAAAAAGTAAGCATTTCGTATACTCTCGGGCAGATTATTGTATCCCAGTTGGTGCCGTAACGTGCACCAGCTTCGATGTTTTGGGAAGCTGGTGGTGAATCGCCATCAGCTTACACCTGTTCCGCGTGTTGGAAGTATGGCCCTCCCCGAGTGTAGCGAAAGGTGCTAGGTTGTTCCTAGCGTACAACGCCGTCTGGAGTGTGACCATCGCATGCACCGTGAGTATCTTCATCGGTCTGTAGTCTGTACCCCAAGTCCGAGTATTGTAGCAACGATCGTAACGATGATCGTAACGACGATCGTCCGTGTCTTACGTAGTGTCTGTGCCGTTTCTGTCACATACATATTAATGGCCAGTTACTACGTAATACATCGTGTGATCGTCGTCACGATCATCGATACGATGGTGTTTGCAAAAGTCGGACTTGGGCCTCTGAAATAACACACATAAACCGTCAATAAATGTTCTCGATTGGTGATCACGAACTGGACGACACAGTCTAAGAAGGGAGGATTAGGTGGGGGTTCGATGGACCTAAGACCTCAGGAAGTCGGGGGATGGAGGCAGCTCAAGACCAGTTTTCGTAGCATTCTATGGGGGAGGCCTATGTAAGGCCTATGATGTGTCAGATAAATTGGCATGGCCTCTCACTTGGATACCTTATCAGAAACTACGAGTACCAAATACCAGAACATCAAGACCAGGACCAAATATTTGCATATCATGCTAATATTCCCGAAGGGGAATTGAATCTGCACCTATCACGTCTCAAGGGCCTGCTCGCTTTCCTAAGCCATGGAAGTCATTGATAATGTTTGTAATTTATACGACTCTTAGAAGTATTACATTTATTTACAGAAAGAATAATACAAGGTATGTACAAAATACATATGAAACAGTTGTGCCACCTGAAGACCGCTGCAAGCGATCTAAAGGTAGCTCAACTGATCCAAATCACTACCAGACGGAAGCGTCCCTAAGATGCTGGCTGCATTGCCACGCTGAATGGCAATACTAATGCGTTGAGCCAGATAAGATACTCTTAGAAGTATCTGGATAGATAGAACCGAACAAATACTTCATACTGAATTATTATTACAATACGAAGTACCTACCTAGGCCGTAGAGGAAGAATTTCATAGAAGCTAAAATGATCTTTATTCCCATAGGTCTATTAGTGTGGAAACCAGCATAAACAATATCTACTCGTAGTAGGTAAGTAAGCAAGTATTATACAAAAGCAATAGTATATGATATACAAAAACAATAGTGGCTCGCCGGGTCGCGTTATCTGCTCCATGTTATTTCACTTTGCCCGCGCTGCGCAAATACACGGCTACCCGCAATTATACCAAGATATAGAGTAAGCAAGTGCAGAGGTGACATATGTTTATTTTAACATTAACATTAAACATTAATGCTATAGCAAATATAAGATTCTTATAAGAGTCTTTCTTCTTCATTGCAGACGAGGTTTATTTTCTTATGCAACTGCTACATGGCCAACTCTTTTGTTACGAAGGAGGTGTTGAGATCTATGATTCGTAACAAATAATGGCTGTTCAAACTACTAGGATAAGTAGGGAAAACCTAACCTTTATTCCTACACTAGAGTTTGAGCAACCATTATTTGTTTTTGGTGAAACATGCGTGAACATAATTACTTGTAAGAACTTTTTAACCATGCTTGAAGCAAATTAACCATTTAATTTAATTTAATTTAATTTCAACAAAAGAGTTGGCCATGTAGCAGTTGCTCAAGAAAATGAGCCTTGTCTGCAATGAAGAAGAAAGACTCTTATAAGAATCTTATATTAGTTATTAGGGGTGCTTCAAATAAAACAGTTATAAATAGATAAATAAATAAAACAGCCTTTATTTCCCCTTAGAAGTAATAACATAGATCGTATTATTATAATAGTATTAATAATAATAACTGAATTTGCCTGCGTTTCATATAACGTAAATTAATTTAATTTAGTAACAATTGAAAATTGCGTGCATTTCATATCATATAGATTTATTTAATTACATTTATAATTCATTATTAGATATGATTTCTTTATTATATTATACAGTTTTAATTATATTTTAATTTTCTATATCTACTTAACCGTGTTTGTTGTATTTATTATTTGTTATTATTTTGTTTATTCAGGGGCCATCCATTGCTGAATCAAGGCCTCCTCCATCTCTTTTTAATATCTCATTCTTTTAACAGGATCCTTTTTCCTTTTGTTAGGAAGAGATAATTAGGACTTAACTACTTTTCATTTGGTGTTTTCTCGTACAGTTTGAGGGCTCGACAATTTGTGTGCTGTAACTCGACCTAAAATACATCATTTCTCATCATCACCGTTTCATGAATGTGCAGAGGAGTCTGCTTCTTCTGTTCAAATCAGCAACGTGTCTATTTTCCCAAATTGACTAATCTTTGCGAATAGTTGGCGCAGGTCGGGCTATGATTCGGCGGGTTTCATGCGATTACCGACGACACCTGTCACCTTTCCCAGGGAATTTATAATTCAACCCCCCTTCCCCCCCTCTGCTCTGCCGGGGGGCTGGTGCTGGATTGAGAGGATCGCGTTAATTGTATTCACGAATACAAGGATTTATTACAATTTATACTTTTATCTATACACACGTAGTTGTGATGTGTAGGTAGTAGGATGTAGTATGGGATTAAAATAATGGCAGGTTTTAAATATGCATTGATTTGCGTAGCGATGAGATGCAATCTGTTAGCAGATGAAACAACTATGATATTGTTTGGAGGTAGTTTAGATGAATCTGTGTTGGACAGAGAAGATGAAAAGGGTATAAATAAGAGGATGTCCCTGGTTCTTTCTTTGCTTTCATCTCTTTTTGACACTACTATCCTTCGTGGTATGGAAAAAAACTTTCGGCGTAAGAAGGTTTTAGTGAAAAGTATGTCGTATATACATAGTTTCAAAAGTTATATTTCAATATAAAATTTGATTTCTTATTAACTTTATTATTTAGGGTCGTTGAACCATGAAGTTGATCGAATATTCACTTATGTAATGTAAAAGGTAAAATAACTGATAAGGTCTAGTAATACTAAAATTGTGCCTACAAAATGAATGACTTAGCAAAACGGTGAGTAGTACACATGGGTGAGGCATCAGCAGGAAAATTATATATCACAACGATAAAAAAACCTACTTAATAAACAAAATGAATAATAAATACCATGCACTAAGAGAAGTATGTACCTATACACAAAATTTAAAAATACTGTAATCCAATTCACTACCAGACGGAAGCAATTCTGTGACGAAAGCGTCTCTAAGATTTTGGCTGCATCCTTTAATGGGAAGACCATATTATTAATTTAATATCTACTTAATCTATCTAGTATCATAGAATATTTATAATAGTACAAGTACTAGTACATCTTTAATTTGCAAAACTTCACTCAACTTCGGAGTCATAAAACGGGAACAGAATAAGAAAAATCTTTTCCCAATTGCACTATAGTCATAGTCATAGTCATATCATTTATTCACCATAGGAACACTGGGAGCACTTGGTTTTGTTTAGGTACATACATATAAGCGGACCGAACATAGGCCTTGTCAGATTTGATTTGATTGAGTTAATTCTAAGTAGGTATACCTAGCTAAAAATCATATTAATTACACAAACAAAATACAATACAATACAATCTGTTTGTCTGTGATACAGGCTATTTTGTACCAAACAAACACAAAAAAAACGAAACAAACAGTCCATGAAACAAATAGAATAAATCTCGGAGTATTTTTTTTTTTTTGCGTTGGAATCTTGTCCTTTTGCCATGTCCAATTTGAATAAAGTAAATACATTAAAGTCAAGTGTTGCCATAATATAATAAAAATTTCTGACATAATTTAGAATAATTTATGGCTGTAAAGAGGCCTTGTCAAAAAGAGTTTTTAAAAAAATAATAAGATCAATAATATTAATTACAAATAACAATTTCATTTTGTAAAACGTCAAGGATAAGAAATGCTAGTTAAAAATGGGAGTACTACATAGTTGAGGAAAATTTAATTTATAATAATGGTAGGTTCAGATCGTTGGTTAAAAGTCGGGTTTGCATAATGTGATAGAGCTTCAGCATCCAGTCTCTGGCAATCCTTCATGACAATGCAGCATTACGGAGTGCAGCTGATTTACCAACAGCCTGATGCGTGAAATGAACGTCTCGCGTCACGGAGCCAGCTCGCCCAACTCCTCACAACATGGGGTCATCATATTCTTAGTTTTGACCACTCAAGTAAAAAATTTTATTTAAATAAAAACGTTGTTAGGTCAATTTTTAAATACTCTTATAATCAATTGTGTTTGTTATGTAATAGGCTTAAAAGTTTTGTTGACATGCCGTTTAGAAACACAATATTTGGTGTGACCGAGTTATGCTCGGTTTTTCAAAATAAGAAAAAAATACACCCTAAAAGTGGTTACCCGTCTGACCTCGGAAATCATTGTGCTTGAACCTAAATTTTGGTAAAAAGCGTAGTATTGCTCGGGAAAACGGGTGCATCCGTATTGATCCCAGAAATTCATCCCACGAGTTAAAAGTAATAATAATTATTCCGGATTCATACCATTCATATTCATTACATTTTTAGAGTCCGTATTTATCCCACCTAGAAGTACCTACATCTAAAACGAGTGGAAGTAACGTCAGCAAAAAATATCTTATTAAAGAACATCTATTTATTTCATGAAATTGTCGCTATAAAATAATCAACAAAGTACTCATACGAGAAACGATTTTTCCCAGAGATGAGACCTAACTAGATAGATTTTTCCTGCCCGAAAACCATTAGCAAATTTTATCGAACTCGTTAGAGTCGTTCTCGGGAACGAAATTACAAAGAATAGATAATATACAATAGTCCTTTCCTGACCTACCATGTAATAAATAACGTCACTGTACATACTCTGGGCACAGAACGGCATGACAGAATCGCTCACGCGTATCACTATCTACATGCAACAGTCCAGGTGTATGTCTGTATGTACGTTTAGTTCATTTCACGGTCGGTACACGCAAATCGATGTGAACTCCTTTGTTGTAGGTGGGCAACGACAATTATTGTGAGATCTTTTGATAATACGCCTGCAATTTTATGAGTAACGATTTTGATCTAGTAATAACCCATTTGTTGTCTCTATTTTATTATTACTTTGCGAGTATTATCCACCTTCCCGATATGAGTCTTCGATATTAGCTTACTCTCGCCAGGACTCTACTTCTTGCTTTTACTATGCAAAGTTTTCGGTAGTTTTCAGTTCAATCAAACTTCATACATTCCTACATAACATAGACGCGTCATTTTCCCTGAAAGGGTGGGCAGAGCCTCAATGGGCCTGTTTTCACCGAGGGCTGCATCATCATGGTAATATGGAAGTGGTGAGCTCATCGCCGTGATACCTTTCCACGACTAACTCTGCTAACTTTTTCTTCCAGTAATGACATATTCCATAATAAGCTAGCAGCCAGGACAAATTTATACCAAAGAATCTTAGTACCTAACAAGTCCATCTTAGTAACAAATCCGGTCAACAACATCTTAGCGATTTATTGGGTATCTTCACGAATTTTTAATAATAATCTATAAGAATAAGTACTTTTTGATTGCAGTCAATTCTTTCAATAGCAAAGCAATTTTACCCTTTCTACATGTAGGTATTTTTTTGAGGAATCACACAAATTAAAACAAGGCAGTTTATATATGAAAAGGCAATTATAATTATAAATGCAGTGTAACGTACGATCTCTAAGCACATCAACTGCGAACACTGTGAAAAAGCTGCTTAACCAAACAATGATCGAGTCTCATGTATTATTTATGCGCCTTTAATGGAGCAAGGTCATTGGAATTCATTTCCTTTGCTAATAACCACACTTGCTTTCACACAACGTTACGCAATTCAAATAATTATTTATGAATTATGCATTTTCATAACATTTTGTTTGTAATCAAAATGTAGATACGAACCACAGCTGGTTTTAGTACAGCTACTCGTCCAGAGATGGCGCTAGGAGTCGGTAATTATAGCAAAGAGGTCGAACGGAGGCTCGTTTCGAACGGCACATACGTAGGTGACTGGTGACGTTTTGATAAAACTTTGTGTTTATTTTAGACGAGACGCTTGTCTGGCGTACTACGAGTTTTAAATTTAAATATTTTTTAATGTACTCTTTTTATCGTGAATGGAATCGATCGGTCCTCAAGTTCCGCAAAGTCACTTGTTTACAACTTATACAAATGGGTTGTAAAATGGTGTGAATGCCTTTTATTGGTGAATGAGCGTGCTTAATAAATCATACCGGGCATTATGAATTTAAGTGTATTCATTGCATTAGCGGATTATGCAAAGTTTGTCGTCCAAGTTTTGTTGTTTTTATTGTCTGGACAAGGTGGTTTGTAAAAGCTCTCAATAATTGTGATAATATAATATGGGTACCTACCTTATAGTGGGTCGGATTCTCACACAATAAACAATCCCTGTTTCATGAATAGGTATGATCTGCTCCGTAATTAGGTACGTTTATAGGTAGGTACCTACGTAACTATTCATCATTTATGAATAGTACCCGAGAACAGTCTGTGGAAAGTCTAGCCTAATAATAGACTCGTCCGTCTCTTCCCTTGTATATCGTAAAAGTCAACTAAGGGATTACACCAGGTGATGGACACTCCACCTGAGTAATCAACACCAATACTGCGATGAGCAGTCTGATGCGTGCACACGTGGCATTTGTGGTATTTATGAGGGATTCTATGGGGGGTGGCCACGTCCATTTACAATCCACGTTCAAGGCCTCGCAGTGGACTTCTAAAGGCTGTTAATGATGATAATAATGATTCGAGAAATAAAAATCTCAGAACTTTTATTTTAAAATTTTATATTACCTTTGACCACGATTTCACCTGTTGGAGGACTATCAGGTAGAAGCGGCAATGGGCATGCCATATAGCTCACAAAACAGACCGTTGGGAAATAAAGGTTCTATATTGCCATGAATGACTCAGAGCTAAAAGTCATTTTAAAGGTCGAAGGAAGTCGGTGGATGAAGGCGGTTCAGGATCGATCGTCGTGGCATTCTGTGGAGGAGGCAGCAACGGAATTACAGGCTGATTGTGATTCAAGGAAACTAAAAAATCTTTCCATTGCATTCTTACCTTATGAGACTTTTAAGAAACTGACTAGTTTTGTAAAGACAATGAATACTGTGTTATTTTAAAGATGCGTACCCAAGAACATTGAACTTACTGTCTTCCATTGCTATGTTCTCTGAAATATTTGATATTTTAAGAGTTCGTCCGGGGAAGTACTACCACGATAACTATTTCTGCCGCAAAGCAGTAGTGCTCGCATTGCTGTGTTCCGGTTTGAGGGGTAAGGGTGCCGGGGATTTTACAGGCACATGAGACTTTTCATCTTTATGTCTCAGGGTGGCGGGCGCAGTGCAATGCCACATAGGGCGCGTCCTAGGTGGATGTGACCTACGAGGTAATGCACTGTTCATAGGCAGATGTTACCGCTTAACATCAGGTGGGCCATCTGCTTGTTCCGTCACTAAAGTAGAATAGGTAAAAAAAAAAAAATGCTCATTTGAACAACCGTGCTATCAGAGATCACTCATACATCGCTCCTTCTATACTCACTCTACATTTTATACAGCGTCCTATTTCCCGTCACGCACACTACAACACAGCTGTGTGCGTACGGTTTTCCCTGCCTTGCCTCTGTGTGGGTGAGAAAAGCGCGCGTGAGTGTTATAGGCTATCTCTTTTCGTCGTATAGGACGGTCTCGGTCGCACATGTTGCTATGCGACTGTCCGCGTCGGTATAGATAGGCTTGTGTTGTATGTCTGTATGTCCATTATTGTGTTTAAGCTCCGTTTTGTAAATCTTTATGGCAGTATTGATGTTTCAGTTTTCGTTTGAAACGAAACGTATGGAAAATTGATGGAAAATTATTAGTTTGTTTATGTTAATTTGATAGTATTTTAGCACGATATTGTAAAATATTGGTTGACTGCATTCAAGCAGAATCTGTAATGGTTTTAATAGTTTTTTTTTTTTTTCTTTTTAATTGGCGCGGCACGGCTTGTGCATTTGCCATTTTCAAGTATATATCTGTATTTTCACTATATTGTGTTTTCAATATATTTTGCAATGTTACATTCCTTCCAAGTCGTCAAAGTCACAGTCGAGTCATGTTTTAGTAAAACGGTGGCCAATTTTACTAAAACTTTGGTAGACAATTTCCACCAATTTCAAAAGTCACGCAATTCACTTCCATTTCATTTCACTGCACTTGTGCTTTTTAAACGAGCTACATTAGTTAAAATGCCACCAAAATAACACAAAATAATTCAAGAAAACACTAGGAAAAGAAATAAAATAAAAGTAGACAACGTCTCTTTTCGAAAATGGCGGGAAGAGTCCCGTTTTAATAGTTAATTGCCAAAAGACAAATAATCGTAGACAAATAAATACCTTTTATAAGTTTCGATTGATGATTGAGTTTCAGCACCTAATTAGTACCTACCTATACAACTTGTATTTAATTTTACTATAAAAACTTTCGTGAATCATATCAATTATATTATAATATATAATAATATTATTATTATTATTATTATAATATAATTGTATTTAATTAGTTGAAGTTATTATTATTATTATTTTTTTTTTTTTTTTTTTTTTTATACTACTTGGATGACGGATCAAGCAAGAGGCCCACCTGATGTTAAGCGGTAACCTCTGCCTATGAACAGTGCATTACCACATAGGTCACGTCCACCTAGGACGCACCCTATGTGGCATTGCACTGCGCCCGCCACCCTGAGACATAAAGATGAAAAGTCTCATGTGCCTGTAATTTCACCGGCACCCTTACCCTTCAAACCGGAACACAGCAATGCAAGCACTACATCTTTGCGGCAGAAATAGGTATGGTGGTAGTACTTCCCCGGACGAACTCTTTCACAAAAAAGCTCTACTACTACTTTTAAACCATGTTTAAAATTAAAGGTAGCCCAAAAAGTCCGTTCCAGCGGGACTCGAACCCGCGTCCTTGCAATTTTTGGATTACATTTATATTTAATGTTATGCATAAAGTGTTTTACACTCGAAAAATAATAAACTTTCAAGGTAGATAATATTATATAATGTTACCTCTTTTTTGTACATAACGGCTACAACACACAGACACAAAAACTTAACAAACCATAGGTAACAAAATAAATTAAGTACAATGGGTTGCTTTTTTTTTTTCTTTGTTTTACTTAAAGTATACATTGACATTGTCATATGTCATATTGACATTGTTATAACAGGTTATAAGTAATGTTTTTTTTTAATTCTTACCTTTGTGCTTGTACTCAAGTACAAATAATTAAATGCAAGTCAAAATGCAAAGTCTGCAATTTAAATTGTAAATCTATAAATCCATTTTTAAAGTTAGGTAGTTATGTTTTAAATTATTTTCTTTTTTTTGATACTTTATTTGGGTTTCTGTTGATATGACTTTGTATGATTTATTAGGTAATAAAGTAAGACGTTTTATTAAAAAGACTTCCAAATAAAACACATAAATTAACAAAAGTGTGTTTTCTCCAAAACATTTTAAATTGTAGTGACCCCGGAACTGAACTGACCTTTTATTCAAATTAGTTGGATGTTATTGACCATGCGGAAATATCTATTAGTAGGTACGGAACCCAGAATAGGTTTCTAACTTGATTTGGTAAATAATATCCCACCTTTTTATTTTCTGATACATTTCAGAGATCTTATAGTACAGATGTTATACTGTTTTTTTTTTTTTTTTTTTTTTTTTAAATGCTGTACAGTTCACGCAACTTTATCTAGCCCCAAGCTAAGCCAGAGCTTGAGTTATGGGTACTAGATAACTAGATAGGTACTAGATACTTATGTTGACCATCCATACTAACTTCAAATCTTCTGTTGACTACTAGGATTATAGTACCTTATACCTTTTGATTTCCAACTTTACGTTGTGTTTGGTGATTTTTCTGAACTACAGATCAAATTTTGTACTGTGATTTGGTCTTACAATAGAAGTTTTACGTACTTCTATATTCTAAGTTTGTATTGTTAGACCAATACTCGTATCAGTTCGTACCTGTTACATTACCTGAGTTAAAATGATTTTATACAAATAAATATTTGGTTTTTAATACAATACTTACTCCTAACTAGATAAAAACGTTTGATTGTTCTTTCCTTGGTATTTTGGACTCTAAAAAATCCAGATTCCTGAAAAAATCCAAAAATGTAGAATCGTTATATTTTCCGCAATAGCAAGCCAGTAGGAAATCAGTTGACACTGACACCCATTACACTATGTCTGATGACCAATCGTACAGAATGGTCTGGTCTGGTCTAGAAGGGGGCAGGGGGGAGGTAGGCGGTGCCGCGCATGCGTCCCGTTGCCAAGACGACGGCACGTAGCGACGAGCGTGTGTGCGTGTACAGTGCATGCAATGTGAGGTGGCGCTTCGGAACGAATAACAATGAGGTTTTTGACTGTCGATAGGAACCCTACAAGATGGCCTACCTAGCGGTTGACGACGGTTTATAAGTAGTAACACACACACACACAAACCAACAGTCACATTTTTTTTTTTTTTTTTAATTTATTTAATATTTAAACTTACTATTACAACATATTACATAGATATAGCACTTTAAAAACCACAAAGGTTTGCAAACAAATAATGCTATAAGCGAGTCTTACTGAACCGATACAATAAAACGTGTAAAGTAAACAACGTACGTACGTAGGTACGTTTAGATTAATAGAAACAATTATTTTAGTAAATAGGTACAAATATATATAATATACATTAAATACATCTTACTTCTGGAACTAGGTAAATGCAATATTTTTATTGTTAGTAGCTTTCCATGTTGTTTCGTGTGCATACATAGTTATGATTCCACAGTAGGATCTCCTGTGTCATGGTCGTCAAGATACCATGGTACCACATCAGCCAGACCCGTATCAAATATAATATGCAGATTATAAAAAACTCCGCAGTAGGAATCTTACCCGCAATCGGTATCCCAGTCGGCCACTCTGCCGCCACAAGCCCACAACACACTCATCATCTTGAAATATAAAGTCTTAAAACTAAAAGTAGTCTTTGGTAGATATCAGTAGGTGCAGTACAGACTAATGGCGTTCGGTATATAGCTTTCGGTAGAAACTGGAACCTTTGGCACATACAGCTAGTTAGTTTAGTTCATAACGGTACATATATTAAATTAATAAATGATAAATTATATTTATTGTTCGTAGAAGCTAGGTTTTTTTTACTACTTGGAATGACGGGTCAAGCAGATGGCCCACCTGATGTTTAGTGATACCTCTGCCTATGAACAGTGCAATACCTCACAGGTAGGTACCCTAAGTTAATTATGTATCTTAATTACTGTTGACTAGAGTTCACACTTTTTTTGTTATCTATTAAGCTCCTTGAAAACCTGTAATTGGCTCTTTGTTTGTTACTCTCTTTCTTGTATTATTGAAAGCTGTTGGTTTTCATACAAAATAAATAAATATTATCATCTAGAAAATGTATTTGCAATGACGTCATGCGACGCCACACCGCACCGCCCTGACTACATACTCCTGTGTACCGCATTCCGCGCACACTCCCTCACGTGCACGTACACGCTGTCACGTCTCACGCACACGCCTACACGCCCAACATGCCGTACTGTACGTCATTATGTATACTTAGCACTTCGCTTCTCTGGAGACTCTACTTTACAAGGGCACCTTTTCTTTTGAAGCTGTAAAATGTATAGAAAGGGTATTGATAAGTTCCTTTGTAGTTGCTTCCTCTTGGGATCATAATCGTAAGGAAAAATGGAGATTCGAGTACCTATACTTGGCTTGTAAGTAAGTACTGAAGGTGTAGGAAAGAAAGTGGAAGGTGTTGTAAAATCTGATGGCGTTTTTGAGTATTCAATGTTCCCATGTACTAGTGCTGAAAGCATAAAAGTTTACATCTTTTGTGTTATCCCCAGAGAGGTTATAAAGTGGTTTCTTAAAACACTTTGGACGACGCAACAAAAAAAACTAGATATTACAAAAAAATATGCCATATAGTTAATTAAACCGATGTAGTATTTAATAACTTCCCTGATGATTTACCATAATCATTCAACGATTAGGATGATAAAACAAAAATACTGTGCACTTTGCCACTAAATCTTATAAACTCTTTGGACTATTCACGATGGATAAGGAACTTGCTATAAACTAAGCAGGCTATGCCCTCGCGGCGACGCGCCCGTATGCATCTCGCGCTGCGCTGTCCGCGGCGCGCGCCCTAAACCGCTGCAAATTCACAAAAACCGCTGTATTTCCTTAAAAAAATCGATGCAGGAGCCAAATAAGAGGCATTGCGAAGGTCACGGCCCATCGATCGCTGTAGAAAGCGAGACTGCTGCCACTACTAACACCGTCCCGCTGGCTATGCCCGCTGAATTAATCGCGCATATATTTGAATACATTTGAAGCGGCGCAGTTCGGGGCTCAGTGTCGTCGCCCCCTTAAGTTTTACCGCTTTTGTTGTGAACTGCTGCTGCTGCCTTTATTTCTTGGATTGATGAGCTGCACCTTCGTACTGCTAGTCGCTCAGCGACTGACGGGAACGACTGCCGGGGGAGCGATAACTGTTCGAGCGCGCAGTTGATTTGCCGTCGCGAATAAACTTATCTAACAGATTCTTCTTAGCGTAATGATGTTTATTATGTGAAGTATAATCTACTCGTGAAAAGTAGGTGGATAAAGGTGGCTCAATAACTTTCGTCATGGCCTTTTATGGGGAGGTCTATGTCCAGCAGTGAACTTCTACAGGCTGATGATGATGAGGAGGAAGATTAACCAAAAACTATAAACCTACCTACCAGTTACTCATAACAATAATGAAATATGGATATATGTTTTTTATCAATTTTCAAGTGTTCTGCAGAGTTTTTTGTTGTGCTTAGGTACTATGATTTTTCTCAATTTTTTTTTTTTTTTTTTTTTTTATACTACTTGGATGACGGATCTAGCAAGAGGCCCACCTGATGTTAAGCGGTAACCTCCGCCTATGAACAGTGCATTACCTCATAGATCACGTCCACCTAGGACGCTACCTATGTGGCATTGCACTGCGCCCGCCACCCTGAGACATAAAGATGAAAAGTCTCATGTGCCTGTAATTTCACCGGCACCCTTACCCTTCAAACCATTATAATATTATGTCGGTATTTCCGTCTTTTATAAGGTTTACGTATGTCATTGTTCTCTAACATTTCCACGGTTTCTTGGAAATGTAATTGTACTGAGACAGCCTTGAACTTGCTCCTCGTTACTTATTCAAGATTCCTTTAGAGTATTTGTTGTGTAGCTTTTCTTATAAACTTTCTGTAAAGACTAGTTCCCACAATTCAAGTATTAGTATAGATATCAGGTATTCGATAAAGGTATATCGTGATAAAGGTAGAAAATTAATATTATAATTAAAGTTTACTCGTTGGAGTCTGTTTATATCATAGCTATTGAATTAACTTACCCATAGTTTGAAATTGTAATGAATAAGTTCAGTTTTATAAAAATAAACAATTTGCAAACAAGCTTTTAAGAAGTGTATGACTGGTAATCATGTTGTTGATGATGATGATGATATTACAATGCAGATCCATGTGATGATCAAAATGAGCCCAAACACGGCCAGTCTACTATTATCCATCGAGGAGTTACGTTGTCTACCTTCCGGCTGTATACCTACCTAATCAGATCAGGAGGCCAATTCTCGGATTGTAGAGATTATCTCTAAATTAGAGATAATGTCGAAGCATGAATGTCTACAAATAATGTCACGAAAATGTCACAATAACCATCAAATCGTATTCGATTTGAATGATTTTGGTCGACTTATGTCTATTTGTGACATCACGAGAATAGCAAATTGAGATTTTATTCGACATTCGCCATATTTTTTCTACATATGTCTAATTCGACTTAATCTCTAAAGCACGAGAATTGCCCTCCTGCTCGTTGTCACTCTAATATTATTTTGTCATCAGAACGTGGCTGATAAATTCTAGCTTGATCAGTTATGGGAAGGTACTCGAAAATTTAGTTTATTATATTTATTTCACCAGGGCACAGATAAATAATCCTGGGTAATAATGCTAATAATCCTACAAACAAGCAAACAATCAAAAACGCGTAGAAGTTAAATTCTTAAAGACAAGTGTGTAAAAATTTAAATAAATAAATTATGCAGGACAGTTTACACAACACAATCTAGCCACAAGCTAAGCAGAGCTTGTGTTATGGGTACTAGATAACTGATATACTTAATACAATACATCACATATTTTGTTTTTATTATACATAGAAAATACCTAGAACACCCTGAACAAATATCTGCAGAACGTAAAAATGTTTGTTCCGAGGCGGGAATCGAACCCGCAACCTCCCGAACTTTCGCCCGCCGCGCCACAGAGGTCGTCCAGAGCAATGTACTATAACGAAAATAATAGATTTAAAAACTGATACAACCAATAAATAAAAAATAAAAAAACTGTCTGCCGTGCATTAAGTCCGAAAGTAAGTAAGTAAGTAGTAAGTAAGTTCTGATAAGTCACGTCCATCTAGGACGCGCACTATGCGGTATTGCACTGCGCCCGCCGCTCCGAGACAAAGATGTAGTCTCATGAACCTGTAGTTTCACCATCAGCACCATAATGTTACGCACACCTGAACACAGGAATGCGAGCACTACTGCTTTACAGCAGTAATATATATAGTGGTAGAACTTCACCGGACGAACTCGTCGACCTCTGTGGCGCGGCGGGCGAACGTTCGCCTACGACGCAGGAGGTTGCGGGTTCGATTCCCGCCTCGGAACAAATATTTGTGCGATCTGCAGATATTTGTTCAGGGTGTTCTGGGTATTTTCTATATATAATAAAAAATATCTATTTATGTAATATATTGTATTAAGTATATCAGTTATTTAGTACCCATAACACAAGCTCTGCTTAGCTTGGGGCTAGATAATGTTGTGTGAACTGTCCAGCATTATTTATTTATATTTTACAAAAATCTCTACTACTACTTACTTTCTGGACTTATCACATTTTCAGGGCGGCATCATCAGAGATCAGAATTGTTAAGGTGTTCCTTTAGTTAGAGCCATATTGTCCACGTCGACCTAGTTGCTAATTCAGGCTCTCTCAAGCATTGTAGTCACGATAACTTTGCATTCATTACGGAGATCCAAAACAGTAACGAAATTACTCAGTTGTACACAGAATAAACAATAACTACTACGATCCACCTAGCGGCCATTAGTCTGGCTCAAGAAAGATAAGACAGAGCATCGAGTTTGTTTGGAAAATATACTAAAACAACCTTCTCTCTATAGATGTTATGTGCCAGATTAACAGCCGTGCACTATGGTATAGTGTCGATCTGAAGGGCAGACTTGGCTAGATCTTGGCTTTGGTTCTGTCTAGACTATTAATTATTGAAAATTTTGTATTTCGGTTTCATAAATGCACTACTTTTATAATTTACAAGCGACTCGTCCCGGCTTCGCACGGGTAGTTTCAGGATGAAAAACAGCCCCCCCTCATATCCCCCCCTGGTAGCCTATATCACTCAGGGTGAATGTAGCTTTCCAATGGTACCCGTTCTGTCCGATCCTCCCAACCTGGCAACAGCCCAAGCCGAGGTTCGTACCTAAGTGGTGCCCTTGTGCTCGTTGCCCAAAACCTAACTTTACAGGTTGAGCGCCATCTGCGCTCACCAAAAGCCCGGTAAAGCAGTCATGGCCCCAGGCGGTCAACTGCATATAAATCCTTCCGAAAAAAAAAAAAAAAAAAAAGTTTTCCAATGGTGAAATACTTTTTGAAATCGGCACAGTAGTTTTTGAGTTTATTAATTACAAACATACACACACACACACAAAAATACCAATCTTTCCTCTTTATAATATTAGTGTAGATTTACATAAACACTGGCCAGGCGAGGTGATGATAGATGGAGTAAGGCGCTAACTGAATGGTGCCCAAGAACTGGGTACAGAAACGTTGGTCGTCCAGCAGCGAGATGGGCAGACGATATCGCATACATCGCGGGCCGACCCTGCATGAGAATGGCACGGGACTGTGAGGAATGGCACTGCCAGAGAGAGGTCTATACTCAGCAGTGAGTGAAGTCAGGCTGTGGCTGATGACTTTTTTTTTTAAACTTCGTGTGTGACGGAACAAGCAGATGGCCCACCTGATGTTAAGCGGTAACCTCTGCATTTAACATTACATTACCACATAGGTCACGTCCACCTAGGACGCGCCCTATGAGGCATTGCACTGCGCCCGCCACCCTGAGACATAAAGATGAAAGTCTCATGTGCCTGTATTTTCACCGGCACCCATACCCTTCAAACCGGAACACAGCAATGCGAGCACTACTGCTTTGTGTAGGTGGTAGTACTTCTCCGGGCGAACTCTTTCACAAAAAAGCTCTACTACTACTAAATGTAGATGATGAAGTGCACTATTGACGACCATCTCACTAACTGCAGGTTTCTCTACAAAACCCATTCGGCTTATTTGTTGTAGCCTCTGAACTTCCTCCTCTACTCACTATATTCACTCGCTGTTGGATTTTATTCGACTGGCTCTTCGAACAGTTTCGTTCTAAAACTTTTTATTCCAGAAACAATGAGTAAAAAAACAAAACAATGCGATCTATATTACAGTTCACCATTTACAGCTGATATTGTGTTATTAGTAATATTCGCCAGCTGCCTCCGCGCACGTCGTTCTGAAACAAAAAAGGGATTTTAATAAAACCCTTAGAGACAATTGACGTCAAGTCCGTGGCTAGTAACAGGAGCCAAGTGGGTTTGAGAACTGTCCTAAGGTTGCGATGCTATAATATGGACCTCAACTTTTATACCTTTTGGCATAATGGGCACATGCCCATGTGCCATAGTAGCCCCCGACGCAAAAACGACGGGGTGTTATAAGTTTGACGTGTCTGCGTGTGTGTGTATGTGTGTGTGTGTGTGTGTGTGTGTGTGTGTGTGTGTGTGTGTGTGCGTGTCTGTGGCATTGTAGCTCCCGAACGGAAGAACCGATTTCGTTTTTTTTTGTGTGAAAGGTGTATTTGTCGGGATTGTTCTTAGTTATGTTTGATCAAAATCGGTTCAGCCGTTTCATTGCGTTGAGGGTTTTTTTAATTTTTTGAAAATTAATTACTTGTTCGATGAAATTATCTATAATTCTGCTATCACCAGATATGTGTCCTTACTATTCTAATGCAAAAAAACTATTGATTTTTGTTTTTATTGGTCATAGTATAAATATCACCAGTCCTTTTAGACGTCCACTACTGGACGAGGCGACCCCATATAATGCAATGGTGGGATTTACCATTACCAACACGCTTGGCAGGCGGATTGGTGATGGCGTATATATAATTATTATATTTATTTTTATATTTATTTTTTATATTTTATATTTATTTAGTAGGAAAACCAACAGCTATATATAAATACATAAAAAACAGAGTTAAAAAACAAAAAGCCAATTACAGGTTTTCACGTGTAGATAGCATAATAGAAACTAGTCAACAGTAACGAAGATACATAAATACATAATTAACTAAGGTACGGTTACAAAATAAACTAAACTACGTAAAAGACTCTGCTGAGCCGCTGACGGGCTGAGCTTACACTCGTGGAGAATAGATCCAAGTCCATCGGTTTACACAGCTTGTTGAATTTGATGCTTGCTCGTTGAAGAAATGCATTTTGCCTATAGTTTGTATTAACAATAGGAGTATATAACGGATAATAAGATCTTGTACATATCGTTGGGACGTTGATAATGATTTTACTCAATAGCTCGGGACTGTTTATAGTAAGTAGTATTAGTCTGTATAGTCAAGTAGATACGTCGGTTTGTATACAAAAGTGGAATTGTAGTTCTTTCTCCAAATGTGTGGATCTGTCAGTTCTGTTCAACCTAGGATCGTCAGTCGCATTGAACCTTTGCACCACAACCAGTGTTTCACCATTGGTCACTAGGCCCTTTTCAGGGCCTATATACCTCGAGGTGGTCTATAACCTTATGCAGTGTGACCAAGAAAGAACCGGTGACAAGAAGTAGTAGAAGTATTTGAAGAATATTTATATAGGATCTTGAGGCAAAATTAAATAAAAAGACAACTATTGCAAAGTTTGGATTGTATTGTATTTATTATTGGGATTATTGACCAATCAGAAGCAGAATGCCGATTGATTGGCAATATAATGAGAGAGATTGTTTTTTTGAGACTATAAATGGTCTTGGGGGGCATAATAGTCCCTAAACAGCATAAATAAGAGTAGAGTCGCTCGCAAAATGCTCGGTGCGTAGCTCTACTAGTATAGCTTAGCTCGTGAAACCGTCCACATAGGACGTGACAGAACCCTTCGTTCAGAATACTTAACAAGCGATGGAAAGCCGAGCTTGTCATGTCTCGTTGCTATTCCGCGCGCGTGCTCGCCAGATGTCGCGACTGTACATTCTGTACCACGGTCAGTGCTGGATTCTTGCGGAGGGTCTTCTTCTCTCACTGGTTCTTTCTTAGTCACCTTTCCCGAAGTATAAGGTAAAGAGCTTTTGATTGTGAGAGTAAATTGAAAACATATACAATGTGGTCAAAGGATTCAGGGCACACCCTATACATCCCAAACACTCCAGGGCTGTTTTCATGCAAGGTGGTTAAGTTTAATGGAATAAACCCATAACACCCAACAGTCCCCATTCACCGATTTCCTGAGACCTTCTAAATGTCTCCGACCCATCGAGATGCGGATTCCTCACTGATTTGAGTGATACCAACCAAAATCCAGTCTTGAAAAAATATATTCGAAATAATGTGACATCCATCGATCCGATTTCCATCCTCGTGTCGGATCATGGTTCAGTCACGGTCATTAGTCGAGAGTAGAACCTTAGAACCAACAGTGGAACATAAATAGGTGGCAACCAATGATGGCCCACCTCCGAACGATGGGACATGACTTTACACACCACCGTCATATTCTTCCACAATAATTAACCCTTTCCGTATTAAGGTTGTATAGAAGAAATCGCTATAAGCGATAAAGCCGCCCATTGTGCATATATTTTGTTTTGTCATTTAGTTAAAATTTTGTAGGTATTACAAAGTAGTGGGGTACCTAATTCTAAGTGGGGGTGACTGACGTCCCACTATAGAGTGTATTATGCATACTGGTGTACCACTAGTTTGTATCTATCCGTACGAGATAAAGTAAGTATAAATATGTATCTTTGTCACATTATAGTAAATAGATTGTCTTTGATATCTACTAGGAAGGAAGATCCAACGATATCGTTAAATTTCCGCCAAGTGCGAGTGCGCCCGTCGTTCTCACGTGCCGAGCTGTCCATCGATGCTATCGCGATATTGCCTTTTAGCTTCACCCGATAGGCGGGGCTTATCGCTGCCTATTACCACCATTTTTGAAGTGAAGAGTATAATATCTTTGGACCTAACATTTTTAAAGCTATTGCGTTAGAAATTAGTAAAGTTTTTGGACCCTCTTTCATAACTTTACATTCTCAACTCTATGGCATTTCTGGATTATCGCTATGTAAGGGAAACAAAAGCCATAGACTGTAGTTTTCTTTGAATAGGACCTTGCTGTTTTTGAAGGGTTTTTTTATACTACTTGGAATGGCGGATCAAGCAGATGGCTCACCTGAAGTTAAGTGGTACCCTCTGCCTACAAAGAATGCATTACCTCACAGGTCACGTCCACCTAGGACGCACCCTATATTGCACACCCGCATTGCACTGCGCCCGCCACCCTGAGATATAAAGATGAAAAGTCTCATGTGTCTGTAATTTCACCGGCACCCTTACCCTTCAAACCGGGACACAGCAATGCAAGCACTACTGCTTTGCGGCAGAAATAGGTATGATGGTAGTACTTACCCGGACGAACTCCTTCACAAAAATGCTCTACTAATACTAAAATTACAAGATTTTATTTAGTTTTACCTGTCCCTAATCTGAATTTGTAATAAAATGTTACTAGTTACATTTGACCCACTTCCCGGTGTTTGATTGAGCTGAAATTTGGTATACCTCAAGTAGTTGTCCAATGACAATAAAACATGGTAACAGCGAGCTGATCTGATGATGGAGACGAAAGGTGGACAATGGTACTCCTCGATGGATAATAGTAGACTGGTAGTGTTTGAGCTCATTTTAATCAGTACACCGTTCATATCACTAATTTTAATAAAGCTTTTTTTATTGAAAAAACTTGTTTTTAAATCAAATGAAATCTTGTCGGATTTTCAATGTGCTACGAGCCGTATGAGTGGCCTGAGAAAGAGAGGTCACACGATCGATATCCAGAGTATCTTCTCGAAATCTTTTTGGGTAGTGGACAGACGGATTGTGGTTTAATCGAACTAAAACTTGGCTTTAAACATATTTAGTTTATATGAATATTTACTACGAATTTGGCTATTTTGTCTGGCTAGAAGTCTACACCAATTACTTAGCCACCTCATCCAGTGACAGACAGGGGTGACAGAGTACTGTTGTTAGTGCTATCAATTCAAACCATGAGCCGATTCCCCCCTGCAAGAATATTGACCTTGCACTTCTTCTGGCAACTACACCCTAAACCAACACAAACGGCCGCAGCACTCGTTTAAAACTCGCAAAATAGTTCCAGCCTATTCTTGTAAATGTCTGAACAAACTTTCTGCAGATAATTCTGTGTTTTCAGCAACGTTTTGTCTGAAGGTGAGAACAATGCCCCCCTCTTTACCTCCCCCGGCCCCTCCTGCCTAGGGCGACGACCTTGCTATTGCGATTCCTAACACGCGCGGTACTTTTCTCGCTTACAGAATAAGGTCACGCTCATTGTACAGGATATGGGTTAGAGAGGATGAGGTTTTGTTCTGGTCATGGCATGCTTATGTAATATGTCGGTAAAGAGGCACCCCTGGCATAGTTATTAGAATTCAGGGGATGAAAGAAAGTCACTCGGTGGTTAGATTTTGATTCATCTGTTTTTTTACAACCTGGTTCGTATTTTTTTTGTAACTGGAGTGATGAGAATGGTCTTATTTTCGTTATTCTATCTGATAACACAGTGATGATAACCATGAACGATGTAACTGCTGTTGTGTTTTTAATGACTTTAGTTTTGGCCAGACCTATGCTTCAAGATTACTCAGAAAATCAAATAACCCACTAGTTTATCCGGACCTCACATCACTCCCGTTCTGCCCTGGGATCCAACCATTTTCATCAATGGTTCCAAGAAATGTTTGTGTACTTTGCCTGGTATTCTTAATAGATCAAATACGTAATTAAATGTTCAGAACGGTCAACTTGTGGATGGGGGTGGCAGTTAGTGGCATTTACAAATGAGAGTTTTTGTGCTTCCTCCTAAAAAAGAGTCAGGTTTTGCCACGTGGGGGGCCTTCAAGCGGCCTATAAACTCATACTCCAGGGTTGGCCACTAGCTCATACGAATTTACTTATTTTATCGATCCCAAGTTTTCCATGTAAGTTTCATGGCCACGTTGGCTTTTGCCAAACATCTGTGCGTAGCGAGACGAGCACGAGACTCTACGAAAGCGTATCTTATGCATTTTACATGAGCAGAACCCTTAGCCTTGCTACCCACACACCGGCACGCACCCACACAGCCGCCGTTTGATTGTCAACGAAAACACACACATCTAATTAGTTGTTTGTAAACACGTGTCGAAGGTGTGTGCGTGTAGCGTAAGGTGCTGTTTAGAATGATGTTTCACAAGTTTTCAGTTCCTGAAAAGTAAAGAGGCTAAAATTTAAAATGAAAAATAAAATGAAATATAAAATATAAATATGTTATGCCGCCGCTTATACTCAAATAACCCTCACTGCGTAAATATCATATTAGCACATAAATATACTCTGGACCGGACCTATTATTTATTATTGCGTTTTAGAAAACATGTTTTTTTGTAGAACCACAACTGGCAGAGTCAGACAACCTACCTCTTGCTACTCGATACCAACGTCATCTGCCGAGTATGTCTATTACTGCTGACCAAAGTCTCACTCATTATGCCTCTTCAAATCGACACCTCATCATTATCACCATGTAAAAGTCCTCATCATAAACAGACAAAAAAAAACATGGCCTTAGCCTTAGAATAATGCGACAAATGTAGCCACTTCCATACACCGACCTCCTCCGACTTTAAAAAATGTCATTAACCCGTCATGAGTGGAGCCTTTCCACACTGAGTCGTCCAGTTAATAGTCGCCACTCATCAAATTAATCAATCAGTAGTAAACTTTATTTTTAGCACTTGTAAACGTTCCATGAACGCCTCCTTAGACTAACGGGTGTTGTTTCAGGTTATAATGAAGTCTTGAAGTAGGGACGGTGTCAAGGGCCGCTCGCGCTTTGCATATTTTTGTTTGGGTGCTCGACTTGTGAGCCGGGCTTTATTACCATTCCGCTAATAAAAAATACGCTGGTTTGTTCTCCCCACTTCGGTGGACTTGGAGAATACGCTGGTTTGTTCTCCCCACTTCGGTGGACTTGGGAGAATTGTGAAAGGGTTTGGTTTTATATATTTTTGGCTGAAATTCTGTTCTGAAATGTGATGTGTGATAATTGATGTAAGGTTGTTGAGTAACAAGTGGGTTTCCTCATTATAATGGTTTTGAAAATATTCAAGGTTTTGATTTTAATTTTTAAGGTGCAGGGTTGATTTGATTTGATTTCCGATAGATTACATCACAAGCTTTTTTCCCCGAAAGGGTAGGCAGAGCCTCAGTGGGCTGTGAGTTGCACCATCGTGGGAATATAGACGTGACAAGTAGTTAGCTCATCGCCGCCATTGCTTTCCACGACTGACTGCGCTAATGCTTTCTTCCTGCAATAATAATATTTTTAGCAGCCAGGAAAAATCTTATATCATCGAATCTTACTAACAGAATTAAAACCGAAAACAAGCACAATTTATTTATTTAAAAAAAACAATCACTCAGAAATTTTTATTACTCCTGTTGATGAATTTATCGCTGACAAATTATAAATAACTAAATGTACCTACTCAGTTAAATATACCTGTACCAGTGATTTGACTTTCTTGCTGACGTACCTATAATTTACCGGTCTAATTTTAATTTTAATTTGATTGATTAATTTGTCTGGTCATAACGGACTTTTTTGACTTATTTTATAATTTGATTTCTATATAGAATTTACCTACATATTGCTTTGACATTTTGTTTAATTATTATTATTGTCTTGATTTTATTTTATTCACTAGCTTGATGTTTTAAAATATAAATTAATAAGAAAAAATCGTAATGCATGCATACAATGTGATTAGTAATCTAATCTAATCTAATAATATTGCAGCGCCCTAACGAGGTTTATGTGTATGATACCTAACTAATAAAAAGTATAATTAAGAACAAAAAATGAATGCAATGAATGGTGAATGCTCACGTTTGCGGCGCGAGATTCAAATTTTTTGGTGTTTTTTGCCCTTTACAGGTCATCAACACTTCTTCAGATGACGAAAGTTGAGTTCGCGACAACAAGGAGACCTAACACACATGTTTTAATTGATTGTATCTCATAAATATCATCAGTTTAGCTATGATACCCCTAAACAAACAAAAACACTGTAAAAATGTGTTTAGGGGTATCATAGCTAAACTAATGATATTTATGAGACACTATCAATTAAAACATGTGTGTTAAGTCTCCTAGTTGTCGCGAACTCAACTTTCATTATCTGAAGAAGTGTTGATGAGCTGTAATGGGCAAAAAACACCAAAAAATTTGAATTTCGCGCCGCAAGCGTGCGCATCCACCTTAATGTACATATTACATAATAATCAATAAATTAATATGAATATGAATAACAAGACTGGGTAATTACTACCTATGTTTTTATGTAAAACTAACAAAATAAACTAATTTTAAAGATTAGTTTCGTTGTATTAAACTTACCTTTACCTACCCCCATAGAACTTATAAGACCCTTAGAGAATTAGAGAATTTTAGAGAATTTAAAGAAAATTATATAAAAATATTCAAGTTCCAAACATTTCCCTTTTGTAAAATGTTGCCTAACTTCAAAAGTCCTCTAGCAAACACCCGAACACTCCATTGGACGCAATTAATTTCCCAAGACATTTAATATCAAGTCATAAAGTGTTATCTAGCTCATGAAGTGAAGGGGGTGGGGGAGGTTAATGAACCTGCCGGATGCAGTACTGCAGGTATATTAGTTCGGATGCTCCGATATTCGCTTGCTCAGGTCTGGTTCCTAGGAAGGAACCGTCTGTATTGAATTTGAAGTTTTAGTAACTCAGCCCAGACTCACAGTAGATAGAGTACCAACTATACCTATGTTTGTCGGAGCATTAATAATCAGCACTGTCAAGATTCTCATCGTGGCTCTGAGAGTTTAGAGATCTGATGTAGTTGCTAATGACACCGAAATCTGATCCTAAGGTCGTGGGTTCAAACCGCAGTCGTCAATGGATTATTCCTCTCGTTAGATGTATGTGCGCAGTACTACGATCTGCCAAACAGTAAATGAAACCAGTATGACCTAGAACCAAAAATTAGTGGCTTTTGCGACCTTTCACTATCAGACGCGAGGCCCTTTTCAGTGCCACGATACCTCAGGTCAGTGACCGATCGCAGGGTGACTATAATAACCAGTGAGACGACGAATGAATAATTGCAGCTATACTTATTCTGCAAAAGCATCCAAGACAAGCCAATAGCTATAGTAGAAGAGTTGCTTGCTTTGCCGCCAGTTTTCGAAAAATAGCCTGACGTTTTTGTCTGTCTAGTGCGATGTACAGGGTCACGCAAGAAAGTTGAAGTTATGTAATTTATTTACCAGAAAGAACAATACACTGATGTGGCTAGAGAATCGATTCTCAGATTTCGTGATTTTTTCGGGAATGATACGATACTGCTAATTCATCATCGTCATCATAGGCAGCTCAAATAATAGCCAACTGCTGGGTATTAGCCTCCTCCCTCAAACGCCACTCCAAACGGTTCTGTGCGATTCGCATCCAGGTCTTTCCCTCTACGGCCTCTATATCATCCGCCCACCTGGCTGATGGTCTGCCACGGCCTCTAGTGCTAATTAGTGTATAAAATATTAATCAACCGTTAAGACTCTTATTGCACTCGGTTAATGTGAAGAGTGCAGGTGAAGAGTAACTATGGTAATGAAGTTTCGATCATAAAAAGTATATCTTCACTGGACCCAAACAATGCTTCTTATTGATTAAGTTTTTAAAATGAACGATGCTACTCTTTGACTCCTAGATCACCGGCTGCACCGTCCATCTTCCCAACAGCCTTCTAATAATTTCCCATAAATATATTACACCATCCTTAAACGATGAGGAAAAATACCAATATCGTGTCCAGGGCCTATTCTTTAGCGTCTCGAAGAGCATACAATGCTGGAGAGGTGACGTTTGAATGGGGGGTATAAATGAAATTTGTTTGGTGTGTAGTGGTGCGCGCGCGCAGCGTTTTGTCAATATTGTCGGACGTACCGTTTAATCGGTTACCATTCAAGTGTACCGCCGCTGACGAGTAATTGCAGTTCGATTGAAATGTTACTACTTTGTTTGAATTGCAGGAACTGTTGTGCAAAACTTTTATTCTGAAATCTTTAGGTTCAGATATTTTTTTTGTCACTCATTTAATTTTGGTATTAAACAACTTCTACGATTTTATGGTTTTGGTGGTTTTGCCAAAATAAAAAATTCTGACCACATAATACCAAAGTTCGTCATTCCACATAATGAAAATGTAGGCTTTGAGTGCTTCAAATATATGCCTCCTTATCAATAATTTCCAAAGCATTCTTTTTGGACCCATTTCATAGCCATCACCACAACCGAAAAAAGAAGAGTCACAATCAAACATTATAATGAGCTTTAAAAATACAGAAGCAGTAAAAACAGGGAGCACTCGAGCGAAATCCAGAAATCTTGCGAAAACACGGAGCAATTAAATCGAGAAAATAATATCGAGAGTGCTCCACGGAACAATAACGAAGCTAACCATTAAAAATAAGACCGGAATAATAATGGCACTGAAATTAAAAAGAAAACCGTGGCGACGGATGCATAGAAATATGGCGGCTGGTGGCTTGGTACGGACCAATCAAAATTCCTCGTCAATTAAGTGAGTGGAGATCGCGGAAGGAAAATTGGAGGAAAAACTGAGGGTGGCTGCGGACGGCCGTAGGGTTGCACCTCATGTGACGTGGCTTGTTATCGGCGAAAATTAAAGTATACTATTTTATTAGTGTTTCTGTTTCTTTTAGATAAATGTCTCTGAGTTGCTTAAAAACAAAATCTAGATGAGCTTTATTTGAAGTTTCTGTCAATTTATACACGTGCAACCGAAGTGTTCGTGGAGCTGTGTACGGCAACGTGTGGTTCCGTCATACGCAGAAGGCCTACCAACGCTCTATGAGTCCAGCATAAAAACTGATTCAGGGTGCTGTTGGGGCTGCCTAGGTTCTGTAATGCATCAGGTAGGTTCGCAGACGCGCGTGTTGATGTTTTCTACGCCATCATACGCAACAGAACTACATCGCTGATGAGCCACATCCGCGAGAGTGCGCACAGCATACTGGCCGTTGTGGCAGAAAATTTAAATTAAAATTTTGACTTTATAACACACTGGGTTTCAAACCACCAGCCAGTTGACCAGCATGTGTCTCAATAAGTATCTATCTACCGAAATTATTTTTTAAATGACTGAATTAAAATTTAATGAGTTAAGGTTTTATTATAATTTTGATAACTTACTTAACAGCTAAAAGATTTAGGAAAATGGATGACATGTGAATTATTATAATTATATCTGAAAAATAAATAAATAATAATAATTATTATTGGGAAGTTAATACTTGTTAAGAAATGCGTTGCGAGGGGTATTTTGAACACTAGTCTAGATCATTCTTCAACTCAAAACATTGCAAAAGATAATGAGTAAAACTGCACCAAATATAGTTTTTTTAAATCTATCGCATGTTATCGACACAATAACTATCGGAAATTCCCCTCCCTACCCATCCCACAGCTCTCTAGATATGAAAGCTATGGAAATAAAGTTTGTACCCGCATTGTACGCTCACCGTAAATAGATTTTATCACTATATAAATATTCCCCTATTTTTACGTTGCTTTACGTTGTACGGGTAGCGTCACGTAACGGCCTCTATCTACGTCTGACGTTATTTTGATAAGTAGGGAGAGGGTTAATGGAGGGTTATTTCAAAAATTGCTGGTTAAATAGGTGTTTTTTACTTTCATGAGTATATTTTTGGGTTCCAATAAGACGCTTGTACTTGTATTTGTTTAGGTAATTGCATTAGAAATAGAACCGGCTCGATTTTGATCAAAAATAGGACATTTAGGTATATGGGGGTATATAATTTATTGAGAAGAAGCCATATGTCTTTAATATCTGGTATTATACAAACGTGTCATGACAATCTAGTATACGACAGAATAGATACGACTTTTTAGGCTTTTCTTAAATAGTCGTGATAGAGTGAGGACATGCTGCTTTATGGCCCTAAAATTAAAATTAATAGATCTTGATCTTTTTTAACATTTTTGTTTTATCTCATGGCAGTTTACTACCACAGACCTTTCTCAAAAAATACTATGTGGAATTAATGCTTATGCTGGAATTTGGAGCTGTAAAGATAGATAAGTACCGGCCTATTTGCCCCTAAACTGACTTGAATAGTTATTTCAAAGGGAACGGTCAATTTGCTCCAAGGGATACCGTTGTAAAATCTTGCAGCCCTTCTCGCTCCATTTGCTGGACTTTACAGCGCAAGTTAACTGTGAAACACATTACGGAAACATAAAACCGATGTCGTTTATCTTCCGGGACTGGCCGCCTCCGTACGGCATCAATGGTCACCGGGACATTCGACAAATTATGCGCAAAATACCCCACGGCTCATTTACTCTAAGCGCACCTCAACACTCCATTGACCCTTCGGAATCTGCGGCATTAATAACGAATGAAGACGTTTCCCCCGACCCCCATAACTGATAAAACCCATCCCTGTTTATGATACAAACCAAATCTACACCTACAGCAGAACTCACCCACCCCTTCCTCAAACCCATCTCAAAAATAAACCACCTGACTGTAAATCTCCGTGACCTAAGCTAGTATTTAGGCTGCAGCGGTGCAAGTCTAACAACCTTATACTAAAACAGAATATCGATTACTTTCGCTACTATAATGTAATCCCCCGCCCACTTTTCGTTTTTTAGTAATGGATAATAATATAGTGGTCTCTGTCTGGCGCGGGCGTCCTGGCGGTCCCGAGGGCAGGCATCCCCCTCCCCCTCCCGTATGTAAATGATCGTCTCGCGGCACTGTGTGCGACCACCCTCGTCCGTCACTACGCTAGGCGACGCCAGACGCAGCCCGAGGTTTACTGCCCTGACAGCTTGCCTCAAATTTAAATACGAATTCGGAATTTGATGTGAATCGACATCCCGAATTTTTCATATTTCACGTGCACGTTTATTTATATTGTAAACAACAACGGTGCAAAGCCGCACTACGGCACAGCAGAGCAGACATGCAAATGCTACGTCTAACCGATGACAAAGATAACAAAGCGGGGGCAGTTTGAGCGAAAACGATTTTCTCGTAAATTCTGTGAAACATGCGCCTGTTGATGCGAACGATTTTGTGTTTTGCGACTGTTGTTGTAAAGTTGAGTTTGGTATATAGGATTTAATGGATGTGTGACGTTGCTGCGTGCTCTGACGTCACGTGTACGTCGAAAATGACACTTTTACGAGCAATAATTTACATTATTTCGGTGTTAAGCCTCGCGTGCGTCCCGATTGATTTTATGTCGGTAGCATCTCACATTTGCGTTCGGTTAAATCGAATCACTTGGTACACGACCGAGTTATTTTGTAATGGTAGTTTCGCGTGAGGTTTTACATTTTTTTCGTGGATTGTTTGCTATATTTCGATTTGGGTCCGCGGTGCCAGGAGACGGACGGGGCCCATTCACTCAGTTCTTTCTATAGCTTGTGTCGTAGACATGGGATTGATTCGTATCGTATCTGACTCTTGTTGTTGTTCTCATGATAAATATCTAGTCAGAAATTGCATGCTTACTTCTAATAAAGGAGAGCATGCTTTACTACAACATATCCGACGACCTCTGTGGCGCGGCGGGCGAAGCTTAGTCTGCGGCGCAGGAGGTTGCGGGTTCGATTCCCGCCTCAGAACAAATATTTGTGCGATCGCAGATATTTTTTCAGGGTGTTCTGGGTATTTTCTATATATAATAAAAAAATATCTATCTATGTAATATATTGTATTAAGTATATCAGTTATCTAGTACCCATAACACAAGCTCTGCTTAGCTTGGGGCTAGATAATGTTGTGTGAACTGTCCGGCATTATTTATTTATTTATTATATACTAGCAATCACTGTGTTCCCTCAGTACTGTTGAAATCCAGATATGTAGGTACCCCAATATCGAAACCTCTGCATCAACATCCGCGGCACTAAGTTCAATCCAGGCGAAGTTCGGTAAAGCTAAATCAACACCTGTGCGAGGCCGCATTCCACATAGATAGATAGATAGATAGAAAATTCTTTATTGCACAAGACAAAAAGCAGTACATAGGCGAACTTAATGCTAATTAGCATTTTCTTCCAGCTAACCTTTGTGTAATGTAGAGTGGGTGGTAGTGCTATTAAAATTAATTATAGGTTGAGATTAATGATAAACATAACTAAATACCTACTCTAAATAACTAGCTATATAAATACCTAACATAATATAATATATATAAATAATTCAATAAATACGAGGTGGTATATGTATAGCTTAGATATTATAACACGTATAGTATAGCGTAGGGTGTGGCACAGACACAAATAATAGTATTAACCTATAGAACTTTCACTCAGTCTAGACAATATCCAATCTGAGGCACGCATGTGAGCTCTGCCGAATGTTGAAATCCGCTACTATTTTTTTTTCTATTTGAGAACCTATATAAGTTAAGGCATGCATCCCAATTTTCCGCCATATGCATTTCACGAACCCATACCTAAGCCATCTAAAGCCAGCACAATAAAATGCTGATTTGGAGTGACACAGACCTGTAGTGTAGTGTAGGTAGCGGGGTATGGGCGCTAACTTGCTCAATCCTACAGCGTACCTGCTGAGCTGTAAATCTAGTATCGTTCTGTGCAAAAGTTTTGAGGGATGTGACTTTTAAGGTTTCATAAGACTTACTTTTCTACTTCGTTCGTTCGTTTGTCGTGTCAGGTCTTTCTTGGTTACCTTGCGTTAGAAGATAAGGTATGGTGGCCGTGAAAATAACGTTGTTTGGGATGATGAAACAACCAGAGTGGTGATCGTTTTAGCACACCTCACAGAACTTCCTTTGATGCACCTTTTAGCCAGAAATTTTCCCGCAAAACAACAATAACACAAATAAGGTTATACCTATATTTAATAGTAGTAGAGCTTTTTTGTGAAAAAGTTCGTCCGGGGAAGTACTACCACCATACCTATTTCTGCTGCAAAGCAGTAGTGCTCGCATTGCTGTGTTCCGGTTTGAAGGATAAGGGTGCCGGTGAAATTACAGGCACATGAGACTTTTCATCTATGTCTCAGGGTGGCGGGCGCAGTGCAATCCCACATAGGATGCGTCCTAGGTGGACGTGACCTATGAGGTAATGCACTGTTCATAGGCAGAGGTTACCGCTTAACATCAGGTGGGCCTCTTGCTTGTTCCGTCATCCAAGTAGTATAAAAAAAATAAAAAAAAATAAACTTCAAACCAAAACCGCCTGAACAAAAACATATTACCCATTTGGACAACGGACTTGGACAAGGGCTACCTTCTAGGACGTTGCAATTATGTTTCCGCGTTAGAAAACAACTGATAATGTGTATCTGAATTATTTATTGGATATTAATCAATACTTCTAATATAAATAAGTAACACATTTATTTACAGAAAGAATATTACAACTAATACAAGGTATGTACAAAATACATATGAAACAGTTGTGCTACCTGAAGACCGCTGCTAGCGATCTAATATAAATACCTTATCTATTTAGATATTAAACAACAATTGATGAAACAATCGAATATGGCGGAGGCTAATACCCAAAGGTCGCTTGCCTTTCGATCTTCTATAGGTTACATTTCGGGGAATGCTCCCAGGAACTTCATGATCTGATCCCACCATCTCCTTTTCATTACAGGACGAGCAGGCGCACAGCTCGGTACCACCCTTACCTCATTAGTATACCCTCTATTCGTACTAAACGTTACAGTTCTACCTTTATAATGCGAACTGCTAAGGAGTGGAATGCACTACCGTCGTCTGTCTTTCCTGAAGACTATAATCTGGGTCTCTTCAAGGCTAGAGTGAATAGGTGCCTTCTAGACCTTTGTGCTCCATCTTCGGTCACATCGTTACTTTTCAACACGTGAGATCGTGGTCAAAAAAAGGTCTCTCAGTGTTTAAAAAAAAAGACACTGCTTCTGGAATTACACAGAACGATACACTTGCTACTTACTATTCCTTCTCCCCCGTCGTTCCCTATAATTGCTGAGGATCGTGGCTCCTTTGGTCAGTTCACTGCTTGCTTCCATCGGCTTCGGCCATTTGCCTGATCTATCAGGTCACATTGACTGGCATCGCCAAGCGTTTAGAAACCTGGTCCGTCCTTTGATTGGGCTGTTTATCCTCAACTTTTTACATGAGCATTATTGCGTTCAAAGTTACCAGGGCTTCTACGAGCAATATGGCTGAAGTACTGCAATATTCGGTGTAGACAAACCTTACTATCTTACTAAAGAACTTACTGTTCATCTGAATTTTTAAAGTACTCCAAAAAGACACACCTTTGACATCGACAGTACTACAAGCATGTGATTTATCATATCCCGCGACTAGCACGGCGCTTGTAATGCTAGCCCAGGCCTGGATCTAGAGTCAAATAGTTTTCAGACTGCAGCCTTGGTGATGACGTTTCGACGCAAAAGCAACATAACTATATGGAATTATAAGTAAATAGGTGGATAAATTATTGAAATTGCATTTAAAATTGTACAAAAAAAGTCAATAAAATTTTCCTAAAAGTCTGTCAGAGTTTTGTGAGCGTCTCAAAATTTATTGATATTTTTTGCCGTACAGTCAGTAGGGCAAAAAATATCAATAAATTTTCAAGGATGCCACAATAATATGTCACGCTAAGATTAGGCCCTTCTCAGGGCCATATGACCTAATGCACGCTAACTGTTAAGGAGTGGAACTCGCTGCCGTCGTCTGTCTGTCCTGAAAACTATAATCTGGGTCTCTTTAAGGTAAGAGTAAACAGGTGCACGAAGGTTAGATATACCTTCGTGCTCCATCTCCGGCCACATGGTCATTTACCAGCAGGTGAGATCGTGGTCAAACTAAAGTGTATCATTATTAAAAAGTGTTTTTAATAATGAAAAAGTGTATTATGAAGTGTTTTATTGAAGTGTTATGTGTATGTTAGTTTCTAAGGTATTTATATTGATATGGGCTTACTGTTCAGGTTTAGTGCATTTCTCAGTAAGCCTGAAATAAAGATTTTGAATTTGAATTTAAAAAAAAACGTTAGGTACTGTTCGCAAATCTACCAAAGGTCTGAACCGGACATTCTTTGGTAGATTTGGCCACAACAGCTTGTAACGATTACGATACTGGGATCACATGAATTTTGTCTAAAATGTACATCATACTTCCTTATTATTAAGAGCCTGTGGTGTCCCACAGCAGGGCAAAGGCCTCCCTTCCTTCTCTCCAGTCCTCTCTATTTTGGGCCACTGTAGACCAATCTGCACGAACTGTTACGACCGCGGTCTATCAGTCTGACTCCTAGAATACTGCGCTCCATGGCTCGCTGGCAAACCCCGAGTTTGGACTTTTGTTGATGAGTCAAAGACCAGGTCTGTGCGCGTGTGTACGTCCATCACACACGTTACACACGTTACATACGTTACATACGTCCATAAGCTTCCGTTTCAATGTTAAAGGAAGTGTATCTTTCATTAGGTGTTTCATTGACCAGTATCCCTATACTTCCTAGTATCTCTATACTTCCAGTATCCCTATACTAATACTTCCTTATATTTGTCTTATAAATTTCATTGAGTATGCAGTACATCTACAAGGAAAAAAATTTTTAAAAGATCACATTGCTCAATTATCTGTAGCAAAAGGATAAAACAAGGCATTATTGGGGTATATTGACAGAGACGAGTGCTGGTGTCGTGAGGCACAATGTGGTCCAAGGCTGGTATCGCCAACAATGATGTGCGCGACCAGTTCCAACGCAAGCCCTTTTTTAACCAGTATCTCTTGCGTATGATGTGCTAAAATAATTGGATAAGGTGTGGCATGTATTTTATCATTTCATACATCTGAGTTCAATTCAGAGTATAAAATCAGAAGGTGATTTCGTTCTATCATCAGGAAAACATTGTTGGTGTGGATGTGGATTTTACAAGCCCAGAAAATTAGGTAGATAACAGATTTAAAAAAAAAAACTGTCTGACGAAATCTAAAAGAAAAAAAAACTGCCGCTGTTAAAAGTCGCAAGAAGTGGGCTCAGAATCAGTTGTCATAGCATTATACGGGGGAGGGTTGTTTCTAGTATTGGACTTCTATAATACAGGCTGATGCTGATGATGATGACTTTCACTTTATTGTCATCAAAGCTCATTATATTCGATATCCTCACTCATTACGTCTGTACTAGGTGTATCACAACCGATTTGCGTATTACATTAGTATTGTATCAGTGTATACTATAAATCAATCGAAACATTTACATAAATAGCCGTAGTGTCCAAATATGTGACACCCTTTGACGATTTTGGCCACTGCTCATTGTCATGCAAAACCTTACCGAAGTGGTAGCTTCCTCTATTTGCAGATGACTGGCTGAATTACTTAGTACATTTTCACGGTCAAATTAAATTTGTTGCATGTTTTGCATTCTTGGTTTAATCTTTTTAGCAGATCTATTCAGTAAAATATGTGCTTTGTAAATTTTACCTAAAGGTATTTCTATGGTTTTTTTGCATAACGTGAAATTGGTGAAGACACTAACAGGTTTCAACCCTAATTGAGGCTCTTCTTCAGCGTGAGTGTTATCAGGGATAAGCTTTTTCAGCATTTTTCCTTTGTTCTTATTTTCCCACGTTTACATATATTAAGATCTTCGAATTTTCACGTACTGTATCCTCTGTTTCTTGTCCAGGAGTGTCCAGGACACTTTCTGGCTTGCTGTCATAGTCTGCTCCAATCTTTCAATGCTCCTGTTCCTCCTTTTAGATTGGATCTCCAGTTTTCAAGTCATTATGCCGCATCCATTCCATCTCAGTCCGTACAACTCGAAGACAATGAGCGCGGACCCACACCGCGTCACTCCTTAAACCTTTTCTCCTTATTTTACTAGCCTTCCTTTTGTCTCGAGCACTTCTTTATTTTGTTGTGCGATCTTATTATTTCGCTACCGTTGGCCGCATTGCATCGGCGTATTGTTTTTGTTCGCATTGCTGTACAGTAGCTTCTGGAATGAAGTAATACGGCCCAAGACTCCGTGGTATTGTGTATTTGCGAATAATATGAGTTTTTAAGTTTTGTTTCTCTCAATGCTACGTCAAGTTTTTGCTGGCTCCAGCCACGATCCTATGTGTGTTATGTAACGTGCCCATGTGATATGATCTTTGAATGTGTATGCAATTATCGGTTTAGGGTTGGGATGACAGCTAATGATTTTGAAAACGGTACAGGATATTTGGCCGTCTTAATAAGTAATCATATATTTCTATTGGCAGCTGCTTAAACTAAACTTGCAACCAGTAATCTAAAGCTCTAGTCCTATGCAGATTTATCAATGTCTTCATTTCTACAACAGGTTGCTTGTATCCTCCGATAGTTAATAGTTTTATAATCATGTTCAATGTTTTCCAGTGGCATTTTTGATTAACATAGAAGTCATGAAATCATAGGACTCAATATTATCTACTAAAAACTTGCATATGAAAATGTTTAATACGAAATCTTGCCTGTCAGCAAGACTGAGCTTACCGTCTTTTTTGTCTTCTCCCTACTCCCGCGTTCCAATTAAACTTGGAATGATTGAAACGACGGATGTGAAAAATTAATTTGAGATCTTCCTATAGCGTGAGGTTTTTTACCTTTGATTCTTCTTAAAATACGTTAACGGATGTTTTATTAAGAACTTTGTCATCGCGAGACTTGCAAATAAATTAGTTAATTGCTATTATCTTATATGCGGCTGTGAATTGCTACAAGTTACACCGAAATGTGAAATCAATTATTTAATTTGGAGTTCAATGTATTTAAGAGGCAAATCATTTTGAATCAGAACAGAAGATTCTTCCTGGTACAGTGGTTCTCTCAGCTTTGGTATTTCCTTATTAGATTATCTATCGCATCATAATTATGAGGCGCACAACTGTTTTCGGTTGGATACTGTGCAAATAAAACAGCCCACCTGGTCGACTGAGCCCACTGCAACACGAGCTAAACTTCGCAATTCTTTGGCCATGCAAATTGTCAGTTCAGGAAAGACAATTCTCTCAAGACATGTAAACAACATTACACCTCTAGGGGGCTTCTTAAGCTCTCTCCATTTAAGGTGTCGGCGAGTGTGAATGGCGGCGTGTCGTTGCACTAATTAAGGAGCAACATGCGCGCACGCAGCGTTAATCACAGGCTCAGAGCACAGTGGCGCCCCCCGCCTCAAGCGAACACAGACTTGCTTTTAGTGGCGTTGTCGCCGCAATCTCGGGAATTTCAATTAATTATATTATTTTCGTTAATTAGATTTGTAGGGACTGTGGATTAGGAGTTCGCGGTATTGTTGGGTTTCTTGAAAAGGTAAGGGTTACTTCACTTTTTGTGGAGTTTGTTTTGTACGTTCTTGTTGGAGAGTAAAAAATACTGCAAATACGGGCGCTCCAACTAGTTCCTCCACCTGGGTGAAGCACGGGGGACTTTCAGGCTATCGTGCTCCGACTACCGGCAAGTACAGTCGTATGCAGGAGTAGTCAAGTCGAAAAGTAAGACAAAAGTTATTAAGTGGCATGCAATGTTTTACCTACCAATATTTATCTGTTCTTAAAAAAAATGTATGCAGCTCTTCAAGCATTGGTATGTAGTTGCAAAAATAAACTAGTTATCTTGAATAGCTAGATAGTTTATTTTTGCAACTAAATACCAATGCTTTAAAAGCTGCATAGTAGCAGTCGATAAGCCATGTCAGAGGCCCTCGGGCGGCTTGACAAACTCTGACACCAGAGGCCAGCACTACCTCATACGAAACAACAACAACAGTAGATTTGTTAGGTTGTCGTTGACTCACTCATGCCAATCCTCAGTTTCACTGCTCCCCACCAGCCGTTACTCACAAAAATCAGTCCAGATTTAGGCAGAGCTGCCTATTAATTCCACTTCGTCACGAAAAACTCCAATCTAATTTAGTATGACAGTCGATAAGTCGACAAAATAAAGCAAATCGCTCGAAACAATGTCTTCTGGTTTTTTAAATGCGAACAATCGACAGTCGCTCCGGAATTTATTGAGTCGTATTGAAAATAAATAAAATAAATACGTTGGATGTAGGAGGACACGAACCCGTCTCGCTGGGGATTGATCTTAGACATCAGCTGTCCATCTGTACGGCTTCTCGATATACAGGGGATTCTGTTTCACATTTTGAGGTACTTGGTTACGAAATTATGTGGTAGTCTGAGGTAGGAAGCACACAGTAGCGATCGGAGGTTCGACTTGTCCAACCGGACGAATTGTTTGTTTTAAAATAAACCCATATTGTAATCATTAAAATCAACTTATTACGGGGCATACATAATGAGTTCCGTTAAGAAACATCAAATTAAAAATGACAATGACAGTGTAAAATTTTCAGCTCTTTAGTAATCTGTCAATTTAACTTGAGTGAATTTTGAGGTACTTAGTTACGAAATTATGTGGTAGTCTGAGGTAGGAAGCACACAGTAGCGATCGGAGGTTCGACTTGTCCAACCGGAGGAATTGTTTGTTTTAAAATAAACCCGTATTGTAATCATTAAAATCAACTTATTACGGGGCATACAGAACGAGTTCCGTTAAAAAACATCAAATTAAAAATGACAATGACAGTGTCAAATTTTCAGCTCTTTAGTAATCTGTCAATTTAACTTGAGTGAATTTTGAGGTACTTAGTTACGAAATTATGTGGTAGTCTGAGGTAGGAAGCACACAGTAGCGATCGGAGGTTCGACTTGTCCAACCGGAGGAATTGTTTGTTTTAAAATAAACCCGTATTGTAATCATTAAAATCAACTTATTACGGGGCATACAGAATGAGTTCCGTTAAAAAACATCAAATTAAAAATGACAATGACAGTGTCAAATTTTCAGCTCTTTAGTAATCTATCAATTTAACTTGAGTGATGAGTGTCAAAAGTTTACAAATCATCCCGTAATTACCTAAAAATATTCACGTAATCTGCAATTTTGTATACAACTTGAGATAGCGGGACAAGCCCCAACTGATGTTGAGCTCTGCCTATGAACAGTGCATTATCTCATAGGTCACGTCCACCTAAGGACGCGCACTACGTGGCATTGCACTACGCCCTCTTGTCTCATGTGTCTGTAATTTCACCGTCTCCCATATCCTTCAAACCAAATTACAACAGTTTGAGCTAATACTGCTTTGAGGCAGAATTAGGAATGGTGGTAGTACTTCCCCGGACGAACTGTTTCACAAAAAAGCTCTACTACCTACTACATGCTTATGAGAGAAATTATCTGAAATTATCATGCTGTGTGGCAGTCTGCAAAGTCTTTTCATTAGAGATAGTGAACAGTCTATCAAGTCTACGTCAAGAGATGCATCACAGAAAAATAATTTGCCCGTCGTGAGGCCGCAATGCTCTAAGCCCGTCGTAGGAACTACTAACATGCACTCTGATCATTTTGACGCATCATCTCGAAATTGGTATTGGTTTCATTATCATTACCAACCGGTAGACGCCAGATATACGCTATTGAATAACATAACCGCTTCCATACACTGATTTCCTGCGAACTTTAACACTCTTTCAGCCGAGTGGGGCCGTCTTTCACACTGCGTCGGTCATCCGGTCGCTAGAAAGTGAACTTGGATCTCATAGTTTTTGGATTTTATCACGTGAGTATAATCCAAACATACTTCTCCCCACAGCCCACTGCGTCACTGTTTTTCAAAGTCTGACTGAATTTATGTAAATACTTGTTGCTGTTTTATAGTAGCATCCTGTATAAGGTGTGAGCGCACGCGAGCCTTAATGGTATCTCCATGGTATAAGTAACGCATCCTGTAGCGGATCACGTCGCTGCCAATTTACTAAAAATAGACAAACTTTCTGAAACGGACAAACCTTAGAACAAACAAATATTTACTGGCGACGGAACGAGCTGGTTTATATATGTGTGTGTTTATGTGTGTGGTTTATATATATGTGTGTGTGTGTGTGTGTGTGTGTATGTGTTTTTTTATTTTTTTATTCAGGCATGTGTTTGGTGTAGATGTTGTTACTGTTTAGGATTTAATATTACTAACTATTTTTTATTTTTGACATTTTATGTGATTGATTTATTAATTACCTAATTTTATGACTTAAATTTAGTGTGACTGGCCCAGGCCGTACTAAGTTGTTGTATAAATAAATAAAGTAGTTGTTTGTATTTATGTGAGTTTATCTGTTACCATTTATCTCCAAAAAGGCCAACCGAAATGTTTTTTTTTTGTTTTTTTGGTTTTCTCTAGGAAGATTTTCACTACTATTCATTACTTTTCGCTATAATGGCGGTGAATTTAACATAAAAATATTTTTATCAGCCAAAATCAAAGCATTTAGGTTTTGTGATCTTTTTAGCGCCAAACTGGATTATGGTGATATGATGATGTCATCCAGGCCGATTTCAGCCACGGCGACTGTTTCCTGCTTTATATGGAAGAGCTTCGCTGGTGCGCTCTTATGTGACTTATATACCCTATCTTGGCTGTAAACGTGCGTTTGCAGTAGTTGCACGTGAGGGTATTATTTTCATAATGGTATACTATGCTAGAAGGCGGTCTACTTTTAAGATCGTCGCGCTTTAAATCAAGATCGCGCCTTCTGTCATCTTCAAATTCCCAGACTTTCTGCTGTACCAGCCTTCTCCACTCCGGGCGCTTTTCTGCCATAGACTCCCAATGAGAGGGATCAATGTTGCATTTTTTCATATGTCTTTTCTGAACATCCTTGAATCTGAGGTATTGACCACCGGGTTTGCGTTTCCCTTTTTGGAGTTCAGAAAAGAAAATGCGCTTTGCTACTCTCTCGTCGGGCATCCTGGAGACATGGCCACACCATCGCAGTTGGCGCCGCATTAGATATGCCTCGATACCACACACGCTGGATCTTCGTAACACTTCGGTATTTCTTACGTAATCGGACCACTTAACGTTCATTATGTCCCGGAGGCATTTCAGATGGAACCTATCCAATGTGCGAATATGTCTGCGATAGACACACCACGTCTCCGAAGAGTAGAGAAGTGCAGGCAGAACAACAGCCATGTACACTTTTATCTTTGTCCCTAGTTTTATATCATGTGACCGGAAAATCTTTTCTCGGAGCTTTCCAAAACTTGCAGAAGCTGCACCTATCCTGGCGTTAATTTCCGAGTCAAGATCACCTTTAGATGTTAAGGTGCTTCCTAGGTATCTAAATTTATCTACTTGCTTCAGAACTTTATCATCTAGCCGCAAATTGAGAGGTGTATGGTTCGTTGTCTCCATTGCCATACATTCCGTTTTGGTAACACTTATTTTAAGCCCAAATCTGCAGCAAGACTTATTTAAGTTTGACATTAGCTCTTGCAAGTCATCAGGAGTTTCAGTCACAAAACAAAGATCGTCAGCGTACATCATCTCCGTTATTATGTCATGCGTGACCTTTGTGCGAGCTTTTAGTCTCGCAGGGTTGCACGGGTCTGTACGGAAACGAATATGAATTCCGCCTGAATGATCCATTAAGGTGTCCCTTACAACTACAGAAAAGTATAAAGCAAAGAGGGTAGGTGCTAAAACGCAACCTTGCTTTACACCACAGGAAACAGAGAAGAAGTCAGATTTGTCACCTTTTACTGTAACACAGCATTTCATGTCGTCGTGTAATAATTTGATCATTCGCACAAACTTTTCCGTACATCCGAGCTTTAGTAGTATCGTCCAAAGAGCCTCGCGAGGAACACTATCAAAAGCTTTTTCCAAATCTACGAAGCAAAGATATAGCGGTTGGTGTTGCACTTTGCTTTTCTCCTGCAGTTGTCGTATGCAGAAGATAGCTTCGCCAGTTCCTCTATTTGGTCGGAACCCAAATTGCGTTTCTGGTAAAATAGATTCAGAAATTTTAGAAAGACGGCAAAGGAGAATTCTGGCAAATATCTTACCAGGAGAGGAGAGAAGGGAGATTCCGCGATAAGAATTGCAGTCTGCACGATCACCTTTATTCTTATAAAGGGCACAGATCCGCGACGTCTGGAAGTGTGTTGGCACGCGTTCATCGGCCCACATTAGACAAAAGTGCTCCCAAACGACGGTGTGCAGCTCGTCTCTCATGGTGATATAGATGAGAGTTTACTACAGTTCCTGACACAGAAGAGAAAGAGAGTGAGGACTCTAATCAGGGAGAAAAATAAGTAAATGGACCAGTAGAGAGAGATAACCAAGTACTATAAAATATGACCTGATGACTCATTAGATGCAAGTCTACCGCTAGATTTGAGTCCATGGCTTATTCAGTCTTTGGATAGGAATCTGTTAGGTAATACCTACCCAAGCTCTTTTCAGTCTTTATAATGTATTGCCATATAATCCATTACTTAGAAGCAACATCTAAAACAAACATCCACCGATTCGATCCGGCCAGTCCCTGAAGACAGCTTATGGAGGTCAGTCGCAATCAAGGGGCCCCCGAGCAATCAGACCGAACTGATTCCAACTATTTATCTAATCGACGCCCACTATGCACCGACCTTAATAAATATGTTGCTGAGAGGTCAAAATGATCAAGCACAGTTTGTTACTTGCTTCTTCTCAGATTTGTTTCGTAAGAACAGGCGTAAAGTCACCTCGTTGAAGATACGAAATGATCTCGTGTTGTTCAATGGTTGTTCAATTTCATAGATTTAAATATCAAGATGCAGTCAATCGGCAAAATTTGTTTTTTGTCTAAGCACCAAACACAACCAATTGCGTGCGAACTAAGGCATAGACTGTTTTTTTTAGACTACTTGTCGGTCTTGACTTGGTTGTCTTTGGTGTAGCATTTTGACACCGAAAAATTGGTAGTCATTTTACACGTCGTCCGCCCTGTCCTCATACGATAATATTATATATCATTCTCTATGGATAATTTAAATTTAGTTTTTGAATATACGCATTTTATCAAAACATCTTGATGTGGGTAATCTCAAAAGGTATCTCTAATATAAACAAGGAAGGTTCATAGGAAGGTAGTAGCCAGTCGAACCTTAAATTAACATTTCCGTCCCAGACAAGGCGAATAGACCCGGAACGCACCGCAAACGTCTTTGACACCCTATCACAGAAACTACCCAACAAATTGGCACTCAGCGAAGACTCTACTAACCACCCAAATATAAATCTCGAACCAACAGACCTTGTACGAAGATCTCGATGGAGCATGCAATTTCAGCTTTTCTTGTCGGTCGGGTTGATTTCAAGCCCCGACATGGTTCTCATTGCATCATAATAACACAGCAGGGCTTCATCTGTAACCTAATAATTACCCAATCATACTGACTTCTCAAGTTGGATTGTTAAAAGATGTAACGCATCTTCAGAACTACTCCCAATCCGGTCGGCCTTTCAGGTCGGCTTTTCTGTAGAGCCTTCGAGGGTCTATGAGGCCCATGACACGCCTCCAGGACGAAAGGTCAGCGGTAATTAACGGTCCCTCAAGCAATCACAGCGTCGCAGGGTCCTGTGATTGGTCCAATTTGGAACAAGACGGATCAAAGGAAGGCTCGCACTTGTCAAATGGAATATTTGATGTTTGATGTTGGGGCGCTGATGTGTTTTTAATTTTGGATGTTGTTTTATGTGAGGGTTTTATTGGACATCCCCTGATATTGCAGAAGGAATACAAATTTGCGTATTCGGTTCGTGTTGTACATTTGCTATTTATTTATAACTGTGTGATTTATATTTATCAAAACTGTGAATGGATCAATGTTTCTGAAGCAGGGCCTCACAATATCCGTAGTTACGAGTGCATTTTACTGATTTAGTAAACTTCAACGCAATACGAAATAAATATTAAGAAATTCTATTTTATAGTTAAAGCTGGTAAAGAATTTTAAAACTGTATGTCCACTAAACTACAATGTTTTCTAGATAAATTTGATACAGCGTCCATGACATAAAATAACGTTAAATTTCGGACTCAACCTTTTACATAAATAAGAAAAATCGACCCGAGTCAGGCGTCTTGGGGTGCAAACAACCCTTTAAAATAGTGTGCCATTATCGCGGGGTTGGGTGAAGGGGGAGGCTAAATATCTTTTAGTATCTGCAAAACGTCTAATTTAGTAGCAAGGCTTTGATGTTGTTTCTTGGGAATAGAGTGGTGTGGAGTCGCCACCATTCATAAAGTTTTGTTGAGTCAGTGTTCACTGTTCATACGCTTCGTACTTAGAACATTTCGGCCTTGGTATGGCAACCAATCTCACTAATATAATAAATGTCAATGTAAAGATGTTTGAATATTTGTATGTTTGTTGTCTCAAACACGTCGAAACGACTGAACCGATTTTGATGAAATTTGGTACTCAGATAGATTATTCACTAGTATTGTTGTATACAAAACAAAAATTTGGGTAAAATTTATATTACTTAAGTAACGGTAAAATAAATAAATCTGAAATCAGAGTTCGGTTTAGCAACATCCACCTGAGTACTCAACACCAATACTGCGGCCACCATTCCACCTGCCAAGCGTGGTGATTATTGCAAGTACCCCATTGTTATTTTATGAGGCAAGCCTCGTCCAGGAGATGATGATGATGATGATGAGTTAATTTTACGTTTTAAATAAATTGCGTTTGACAGTAATTTCTGGTAACTGTATTCATGCGACGGGCTCGAGCTAAGGAAACAACAAGTAATTAATTTTGTAAAAATTCAAAAAACGCTCAGCGCAATGAAACGACTGAACAGATTTTAATCAAACATGCCCGTAGCTAAGAACGATCCCGACAAATTCATCTTTCAAACAAAAAAAAAACTAAATCGGTTTATCCGTTCGGGAGCTACGATACCACAGACAGACACACAGACACAGACACACACACAGACACAAACACACAAACACACACACAGACACATCAAACTTATAACACCCCGTCATTTTTGCGTCGGGGTTAAAAACAAGAATGGGACAAGACAGGTTTTTCGACAAAAAAATAATTCTCTTAGTTTTCAAAGCATGCCATTGTGACTTATTTGTTGTAAGAAAAAGGAAAATAGTTCATATTCGAGGAGAGTGCCACGCAAGCCATATTTGACATCCCTTCTCTGCATCGAGGAGAGTGCCACGCAAGCCATATTTGACATCCCTTCTCTGCATCGAGGAGAGTGCCACGCAAGCCATATTTGACATCCCTTCTCTGCATCGAGGAGAGTGCCACGCAAGCCATATTTGACATCCCTTCTCTGCATCGAGGAGAGTGCCACGCAAGCCATGTTTGACATCCCTTCTCTGCATCGAGGAGAGTGCCACGCAAGCCATGTTTGACATCCCTTCTCTGCATCGAGGAGAGTGCCACGCAAGCCATGTTTGACATCCCTTCTCTGCATCGAGGAGAGTGCCACGCAAGCCATGTTTGACATCCCTTCTCTGCATCGAGGAGAGTGCCACGCAAGCCATATTTGACATCCCTTCTCTGCATCGAGGAGAGTGCCACGCAAGCCATATTTGACATCCCTTCTCTGCATCGAGGAGAGTGCCACGCAAGCCATGTTTGACATCCCTTCTCTGCATCGAGGAGAGTGCCACGCAAGCCATGTTTGACATCCCTTCTCTGCATCGAGGAGAGTGCCACGCAAGCCATGTTTGACATCCCTTCTCTGCATCGAGGAGAGTGCCACGCAAGCCATGTTTGACATCCCTTCTCTGCATCGAGGAGAGTGCCACGCAAGCCATGTTTGACATCCCTTCTCTGCATCGAGGAGAGTGCCACGCAAGCCATGTTTGACATCCCTTCTCTGCATCGAGGAGAGTGCCACGCAAGCCATGTTTGACATCCCTTCTCTGCATCGAGGAGAGTGCCACGCAAGCCATGTTTGACATCCCTTCTCTGCATCGAGGAGAGTGCCACGCAAGCCATGTTTGACATCCCTTCTCTGCATCGAGGAGAGTGCCACGCAAGCCATGTTTGACATCCCTTCTCTGCATCGAGGAGAGTGTCACGCAAGCCATATTTTACATTCTATTACGAGTTTACGAGTGGTTACTAACTTTTTGCCCGTGACTTCGTTCGCTTGGTGTCGGGATAAAAAACAGCCCCCTCTCCTATATTCTACTTGAAATTAAGTTCTGTCCACCTGAGAACTACTGAAAATCCGTTCAGTAGTTTCAGTGATTTTCGCGAAAAAACAAACAGACAAATTGACAGAGCACATAAAATATTTCTTAAAATTGCTGATTTGTGTTCTATTATACCCTTCTTTCTATTTTTATTATTTTTCTTCAATGCACAGACTTACCGGGTTCTACTGTTTTATATGTATGTTGTCTATGACAATATATTGTTTGTTTGGTTATATTCGGTAAGATAGGTTGTGTGGTTTTTGTTTGTTTGTTACTAATTAAAATTGAAGCAACTAGTACCTATAGCACAGGCTCGGCCTAGTTTAGGTACTAGATATTACGTATACCTATATCATAAGTACCATAAACGTATAAAGACCTTCGATGCTGTTGTTGGTATTAAGTTTTTTGTGTATGTATACCTACTGTAATCTTTTTTGATGAATAAATTATATATTATATTATATATATATATATATATATATAGCGACTCTTCCCCACGTCTGTTCTGGATTGCGTGGCGTCCCTTGGGAGAGTCCTCTCTTATCCATCTTCTGATCAACGTCGCAGGACCCGCTATGTACTGCGCTATGTGTACTTTTACTATGTAACACCTTTAATATAGGGGTATTATTACTGCTTCTACTACTTCTTGTCACCGGTTCTTTCTTGGTGCGTTAGGTCGGTGACCAGCTTGAGGTATGGTGCCTCTGAAAAGGGCCTCGTGACCAATGGTGATAGAACCAGTGTTAAGGCCTGCAAAGGCTCTTTTTATATGCCATATTCTTTCTTATCCAGGAACCTCACAAGTTCATTTTGAAAAATAAACAGTATTATTTCTCTATCCGATAGTGTCGCTACTGTGGATCAAATTCTACGAGGACATACGGAAGACTTTTTATAGGAAAAGGCTTTTTATAGGGTTCCGTAACAAAAATTACGGAACCCTTATGGATTCGTCATGTCTGTCTGTCTGTCTGTCCGTGTACGTCACAGCCACTTTTTTCCGAAACTATAAGAGCTATGCTGTTGAAACTTGGTGAGTAGATGTACTCTGTGAACCGCAATAAGATTTTCAAACAAAAATAGAAAAAAAAACAAGAAATTTTTGGGGTTCCCCATACTTAGAACTGAAACTCAAAAAACTTTTTTTCATCATACCCATACATGTGGGGGATCTATGGATAGGTATTCAAAAATTATATTGAGGTTTCTAATATCATTTTTTTTTTCTGAATTGTTTGCGAGAAGGACACTTCCAAAGTGGTAAAAAGAGTGTCCCCCCCCCCCCCGTAACTTCTAAAATAAGAGAATGATAAAACTTAAAAAAAAATATGATGTACATTATTATGTAAACTTTCACTCAAAATTGGTTTGAACAAGATCTAGTACGTAGTTTTTTTTAATACGTCATAAATCGTAATCCATCCAAGAACTTTTATATTATGTTACTTGCTGCTACGAAACCCTTCATGGCCGAGTCCGACTCGCACTTGGCCTTTTTAACTGATCAATTGTTCAAAATGCGCCTTTTGTTTTCAATTCATAGCTTGATTCGACGTTTTAAGAGTTGGACGGAATTCAGTATTACAAGGTTATTTTTTTTATACTACTTGGCATGGCGGATCAAGCTGATGGCCCACCTGATGTTAAGTGGTACCCTCTGCCTATGAACAGTGCATTACTTCATAGGTCACGTCCACCTAGGACGCACCCTATGTGGCATTGCCTTACACCCGCCACCCAGAGACATAAAGATGAAAATTGTCATGTGCCTGTAATGTCACCGGCACCATTACACAGAAATGCGGGCACTACTGCTTTGCGGCAGAAATAGGTATGGTGGTAGTACTTCCCCGGACGAACTCTTTCACAAAAAAGCTCTACTACTACTAAAAGGTTGTTACAGTTTTTTTTTTTTTTTTTTTTTTTTTCTAGGAACTAGTGATTCTAGCTGTTTCGTTTCAGATTGGGCCATCCACGCACACTTGGAAAGTTTACTCAGTCTCTGATCTAACGCAGGGTGACCAAGAAAGAACCGGTGACACGAAATATTCGTAGTAGTTGTATTGAAACTAGTAACGAAGGCTATGCTGAATGTGACAACAAAATATTAAATTAGTAACGAAGGCTATGCTGAATGTGACAACAAAATATTAAGTCCAGCGCTCCTAAATCCAACAACAGCATCGATCAACAGAATCAGAGATAGTAAACCTAACACCATTGAAAGGTAGCAAATTACACAAACATTTGGGACCCCGAATTTGAACCTGCGAATTCCACCACAATCATAACTTTAACCACACTTGAGCCATAAGACTTGATACATACCGTAAATTCCGTAATTAAGCCTCCCTAAGACATGGCGGGTACAATGTATGTGGGTAGCAGTTAAAGGGGTGTTATCTGTCAGTTAGCGGGGTAATTCCAACCATGCACTGCACAGTAGGTATGAGTAAATAACTTGTAATAGCTTCACTTTTCTGAGTAAATCTTATAACAAAATATCAAATTGTATCTATACTTTAAAGTAAGACTTGACTGCATACTTTCAAATCTAGTTTGGTCTGGTTTGAGTAGAGTTTTTTTTAAATATATATTTTGGAATGAGGCAGTTAGATGGCCCACCTGATGTTAAGCGGTACCCTCTGCCTATGAACAGTGCATTATCACATAGGTCACGTCCACCTAGGACGCACCCTATGTGGCATTGCACCGCGCCCGCCACCCGGAGACATAAAGATGAAAAGTCTCATGCGCCTGTAATTTCACCGGCAACCATACCCTTCAATCCGGAACACAGCAATGCGAGCACTACTGCTTTGAGGCAGAAATAAGTATGGCGGTAGTACTTCCCCTCTTCTGAAAATGGTGATTGGTTCATCTTAAATTATATTTTTTTAATTAAACAAAAAAGCTGTTCTTTTATTATATTAGTTACTTTCCATTTATGTTATCATCACCCTAAAATAAATAATAGCCTCTGAATTTAATAACCTCCATACACTTTATCAAATGAACGCATTATTTATGTCTCCGGCCGAACACCAGTTCCAAAACTTCTTCAACTGCATGAAATTATGGTTGTTCTAAAACAATGTCTGTGCCTACCGCGACTCGCGAACTTCCCTTCAAGATTAAGAATTATTGCCTCTTATCTGAGCCTGACTCGACAACTCGTCGGCTATTCGCTCTCACTCGATATCTAAGTGAAATTATTTCGACAAACTTTACCTAACAGTTGAACACCCCTGGACGATCACTACCACGCGAATTCCAGCTTTAATTTATGCGAGGAAGGTTAGAATTTGATTGTCGCTTGGCTCGGCATTTAAGACACGTGATTAACGAAAAGCGGGAAACTGAAAATCATTTGTGAATACGCGAAAGGGACAGGTGATGTAATATTATGCAAATTACCTGTAAGTGCGAGTGGGACGGAGATAACGCTGAAGTTCAGGACAGACAAGTCTCGTCGGATAAAATTTATACTCGGATGAAACGATTTATTACAAAAGCTTTGAGTACGTACTCGGAAATTAATTACGCTAAGTTTTGCTTTCATTTTGTTCCATTGTGAGGATTTTCCTTGTCTTGTCGGATATCGGCGGTTTTTATTATTTTTATTGCGTGGGGATTTGGAGGTGGATATTTATGACAAGTTCGCAGTTCTCTTTTCATATTATTTTGTTGTTTTTTGTGAGATATTTGTCGGATGCTGAGCGCTTGTCGACGACGCTGCGCATCTTATCTGTCGGACGTGACGCCCGCGTGTCGAGTCCCGTCGATATATAAACAACATTATTAAAAGGCTTATTTTCTGATCGTGTTATAAATGACTGGGAGCTGAGAGATTCAGCTTTTTATCCAACTATGGAGAAGCCAAGGGAGGGTAATATTATTTCTAGTAATGCATTGGTAAATAACTTTTGATCAGATATCCTAGTTTAAGTTTTGCACCACTGCTTGCACTAACACACGTGAGCGAGTTACATGTTTTTTTTATGGAAATCGTAACATCCCCTCTTTTAGTGGCCTGTTTTGCAAACTTATTTTGTTTACTCAAAAACCCGTGAAGCGATGAGTGTGAGTGAAAGTAGCGCTCAAAACTCAGACTAGTGTCTCATTCAATGGCGGCAGCCAGCAATGACCAGCAGCTACGCACAGAGGTTCATAGCAGGGTTTGATGCAGATGGCTGATGAGCCTACATAAGTCCACAGCTGGGCATATGACTACCATAGAATGCCACGATGGACGATATTGAACCACCTCCATCCACCGACTTCCTGCGACCTCTAAAAAGTTGTTAGTTAATCGAACGGACTTCCTCTGTTGCGTCACATGTGTTATTGGCATATTATTATGTATGAATGAATTATGACATTCAAGTTTTATATTTAACCACTTGTTTGGATTACCGAAGGATTATAAACAAAACAATAAATGGCATACAATCAACATCGGTCATTTACCTGCAAGACGATATCTTGCATGTCTTCCGTTTCCGGAATTTGGCGCCGCTAGCGCTTCCGGTGTCCGCCGTGACGTGTCAGCCGGCGCGTGTGACGCACTTCCGCCCGATCCACGTCGAGGCTGAAATTGGATTTAGGTATATCATGGTATGTCTATAATAAAAGTTAGGTCTTGGAAAAAGGGTGATTACCGTTCGAATTGCTACCTTTACTATTTTTAAATTATTCGAAACTCTTCGAGCACATACATTTTAACTTGACTCACAGTCGATTTTAAACCAAATATTACATAAAAAATATTAGTAAATTAAAACTCGAAAACATGCATAATCCCTATTTTTTTTTTTAAAAAATAACTGATAAGTTTTTGTCTCTAAAAATGAGTTGACAGTTGACACCGTTGCTAACTAATCGTAGCGTATTTCCAGAGCCCCGCAGCACCAACTTCAGTAAGTTTATTCACATGAAACAGTTTATGGCACGAGCTAGCCCGCACTACAAACAAACGTATTAATAAAAGGAGCCGTGTGTCGGATGGGTTGCAGGCACGTGTAGGGTAGAGAGTTGAACCCAAATCGGTGGGTATACACTGTAAAATGTAAAGAAGGACAAAATGTTTTGGCCTTGGCTGGTGAAATTGCAAATGCTTATTACTGGCACTTTTTCTTTTTCATCGGGACACTGTTTCTATTTTGGTCACCCTGCCTATTATAATATAATATAATTTCATTTATTTCAATCAACAATTGGATCATAATAGTGTAAGTCAATAACTTAGGTATGGTGGTCAAAATTGAAAACTGAAATTTGCCTGTAAAGGATTCTGAAAAAAGCACTAAGATGCAAACATCGGCAAAAAAACAAAACAACTAATAGAAAGCGAAAAATTGTGTTCGATCGCTACGCCGCGCGCCGTAGCACTGTAGCAAACACCACTCAAATATTTTTTTCTATGAATGGTACTATCCAAGATTTCATAATGAATAAAGCTCTTGTCTATAGCTGAGTAGGTAGGTACTTATTGGTCCCCATTATTACCAGAAAAGCCAACAAGTCTTTCAAAACCACTTTACATCATAATCACAATTCATGAATCATTCCATTTACAAAGTAAAGCATTAGTTGCCGAGGTTTCAGTACAGATCGCACATCGAGAGAAAGTAACCGAGGGGTGCATCCGATGAATATGTATGAGGGGGAGTGGGGGGAGGTTCGGGAGAATCGGCGTGTAAATGGAAATTTCAAATAAAAATACCTCAAATATTAACATGAGCTGGATTCGTGTGTATTCGTGTTTTTCCGACTCCGTCCGGTGGACAATTGGACATGTGCTAACTCGCGCGAAAAAGTTCAGATTCAGAGGTTGAGGGGTGTTTTTAAACGTCATTGCGATTTGAAATGGTGAGTTTGTTGTGAGCGAGTTTCAGAAATGCTCAACTTTTTGATGTTTACCTTGTTTCAATAAAATGTTTTTGTTAAGTGTTAAAAATAGCGAAAAAGTATATTTAAGTTTAAATGATTATAAATGAGACACTTAACTTACCCTTTTGATTGTAAGCTACTATTTTAACTGACTTTACTGTTTTATTTTTCACTTTTATGAAAACTTAATAATTTAGTGTAGACTAAGTGGTAGAAGGTCAAAGGGCGATAACTTACAAAAAAAATATTCAGATACCGATGCCAAGTGAAATAGTTTTTCATAATTTATAAGTGAATGAAAAAATGAATTATTACCTGTAACTGAAACTTCGTTATTTTCCGCTATGAATATCTAATTAACGATAAAATCTACACGTCCACGAGTTATTTAAAGTATCGTTACAACTTTATTTCACGTTGATTTACGCATACTGATATTATTGTGGACCTTTTTACGTAACTACATTTTTTAATAAGGTAATAATGTGTAATAAGGTATTTCTAATAATAATGCAAGTTTTTAAGAGCGTTTAAGCCTTAGGCTGTTAACGTCACAGTTTATTAGGTTTTTAATGATATCTTGATTAGATTTGGGTAAAAGTATAAATAGTTTAAGGTAACTCCTTGCATTGTTTAAGTATTTATAATTATTGGAATATTTTGTCATTATTGGAGCCTATATTTACGAAATAACAAACATTTTGTCTTTTTGCTGAAATAACAATGTAAAAGCAAAAAATGCAGCGTTGTCAACGCGGCAACGCAAATTGCTCGTCTGTCAATATTAATCTATAGTAAAACCTGTGGTAGGGCGGTAGACCAAAACAAGTTTTTAATTAACATACAAAGTGCAAGAAACGTATGCGACATGGAGGAAAATTAAATTAAATATATCTTACAGGAAATATTATTTAGTTTAAAAAACAAGAAAAACTTACCTGGCGGGAACTGAACCAACTAAATGCAAAAACTAGACTCCACAATGTTATTGCACCATTCGATAGAGTTTACGATAAGATAAAAGATAAAGATAAAATCTCCGAGACGATTTTTTCATAGTTTATAAGTAGGTACTTAACTAGAGTTTTAAAATAAAATGCTTACTTCAGAACAAAAATATAAATAAAAAAAACATTTATTTACAGAACGAAAAATACAAATATCACTAGGAGGTACAAAAACAATTTAAAAAAAAATCAGTAGTGCTACCTGAAGACCGCTGCTCAAGATCTAAAGGTAGCTCAACTGATCCAAATCACTACAAGACGGAAGCGTCCCTAAGAAAATAAAATAAAAACATAGATTATAAATTCAAGTTATATATTTGAATAACAATACTGACTCAGAAATAAGGTTTCAAATACATACGTATTAATCAGGATTTTTTAATTTTGATACATATCTTATTTGTTCCTCATTCAAATACCGCCACCCGATGCTCTCCCAGCTTTTTGCCCTAAAACAGTAGCATCAGTTCCGGCCCTCAACGCCACGCTACTGGAAGCGTCAGTTTTTTACAAGCGCTGTGTTTTATTACCTTGACGAATTAAGCACGCTCGCCAGATACCCTCCACTACACTCTAGTGCCTTGCAGTTCTTCGACAGCACATCTACAAATTATTTGGCTTGGCTCCTTAGGTTGATAAATGGAGGCTGGTATGAGTGGAAATATTGGATTATTGGTTGCAAGTTCAGTGTTATTTGGTTTTGTGGAATTCTAGGACTTGTGGAATGTAAAAAGTTGGTTCTAAATGCAGGCATTTCGTTCAATAAGTTATGATGTAACTTTTCTCAATACTGTAGAAAATAGTTTATAATCTCTACATGGAGTAGAGCTTTTTTGTGAAAGAGTTCGTCCGGGGAAGTACTACCACCATACCTATTTCTGCCGCAAAGCAGTAGTGCTTGCATTGCTGTGTTCCGGTTTGAAGGGTAAGGGTGCCGGTGAAATTACAGGAACATGAGATTTTTCATCTTTATGTCTCAGGGTGGCGGGCGCAGTGCAATGCCACATAGGTTGCGTCCTAGGTGGACGTGATCTATGAGGTAATGCACTGTTCATAGGCAGAGGTTACCGCTTAACATCAGGTGGGCCTCTTGCTTGATCCGTCATCCAAGAAGTATAAGAAAAAAAAAATGGATTAACACCATGACGGAGAATAACCCGAAAAATCTGTTCAAAACAAACGAATAATCAATGACGGTAGCCTTAAAGTCTCGTTACTAGAGCAAGTACTTATTTAGTAAATTTATTATTTAACAAATACATGACCAATAGAAAATATATTCTATTTTTAAACTCTAAACTGTAATTTAATATAACAATAAAATAGTCGTTGAATATTAATTCTTCACACCTACCCCCGCCCCTCCCCCCGCCACGCTCGTCGCCAAGATACCATCATGGGAGTTTTAATTTTGCAATTTGTCGCGAGCCCCAGAGGCCAGCAAACTGACGGACAGATGGATAGACATTTTAGACGTGACGATTATTTAGATCTTATTTTAAGATAACGTTTTTGTGAGGTTTTGAATGGCTTTTGTGAAAGTTGAAACTAGTTTCGAAATGATTTTGTTATTTTCGCGGCTCTAAATTTTTATCTGGATTTTTGAATTTGAAAGAAAGAAAAGAAAAAGAAATAGAAAATATTTAGCTAACAAGACAATGAGGGTTAAAAATAAAGTCGGATTTGATTCTGTGAGCGAACGTGGGGAACATTAATTAGTTTTGATTGTAAGAAGAGCAGCAACAGGTTATTTGCCTGACATTTTGCAAAATCGCAACAAAATGCACAAAATAAGCCATCAATATTCGACCGTCCCCTCTCGTCAAAGTTATCTTTTTATCTACAATTAGGATTTCGTCACCTCCCCTGCGAGCATCAAAGGCCGTCCTCTCACTCATTATGCGACTTTATTGAGTTATCAACGAGAGGGAGATTAGTTCATACTTCCATACACAAATCCTATCACACAAGCTGACGCCTTTCACTAAAAACAAGCTTCATTTTGGTCTACCACAGAATACAAATTCACTCTTCAAAAGTACCACAAGCTCCCGCACTATGATTGACATTCAACCCTAACACCACCGCAGTGGGTATTTTTTACCCCGCACTGATTTTTAGTCATAGAACTTTATGGTTTTTAAAAGTTGTGTCCCCAGAACTGTGATCCGCTAACAAGGAAGTTGCCAGGGTGCTATTTGTCAGTGCAAAGGGATATAATTTAGTTCGTATAATTCAAAACAACCAATAATGAGATGCATATTCGATTATCTTTCTGTTTTAGTTGCAAATGGTCACGGAATGTCAATGTTTATGGTAAATTTGCGAACCTTCTTATATAGGTATTACAATGGAATTTAACGTTATTCGAAGTATAAACAAAAACAACAAACAAAAAAAAAGTAAGTGGTTATTTAAATATTTACTTTCAAGCATTAATTATTCTGTGAAATAGTTCGTTCGTCATACTTATTTTTAAGAGTGAATATTTTTTACTGACCTCCACGTTCAATGCATATGTTAATAATTTTCCTGAATCAAAGCTAATATAAAATCCTACTATGTAAATTGTGTAGACTACATATCACTGCCATAAGTTTTACAACTTGGTCTTATATTCTCGCAAAATAAGTTGTACCTACCTTTCAAAAGCAACATGATTGCGAAATCGCATTGACATTACATAAAAATCAAATTATAAAACTGAAACACGAAATGAAATGTGAATCATAACTGAATGCGTCGACAAGAACGTAATTAACACTCGAACGCTCCCTCGCTGCGATTGGTCGCGGGGGCCTTTCAGACCGAGACGTGCAAATTTCAAATTGGGATGCATAGCTCGCGGTAAATACACTAGGTATGAGAGTAAACAGAGAGGGACCGAATCATTCGTTAGGAGTCAGTCAAGCATTCATTCGTGAACGCCCGACCCCGCTATATACCTACCTGTTATGTCATAGTAAATATTTGCATATATCGACCTCTAGTTATCGTTGAGTGTTTGTACGATTTTTGATGATCAGCAGTGTGAAGCTGTGGGGTAGTTTGCGTCAGAGCTAACACTTGGTGCCGGTGCTGGTCCCCTCTGAAATAGGATCCGCGAGGTCTCTTGGTAATTAACTACCGATTTCATTTCTTGATGCATTTTTAAAAGCTCTGACGGCTTTTTAATGGCTATTTTATGGTGACGGATCACTTATTAAGTTTTTATGGCACGCACAGTGACAGATGGGCTGTAGTTTGACACCAGATTTGAGGGAATAGGCGAGTCTGCGGGGAACTGATATTTGCAATACTGCGAAATGTTTATTTAATCAGGTCCATCGTACCTCGCGCTCTTACTTCTTACCGAATTTTTTAATAAATTTTCGTATTATCCTACCGTGTACATTTTACGAAAATTCCAGTGTAAATTTAGCGAAGTGGTAATTTTTAGAAAAGGAACGGTATGTACGTTTTGCGAAAAAATCGAGTGAATATTTTGTGAAGTGGACGTTTTGCGAAGTGGTCATATTGAGAAAAAGTGCGGTGTACATTATGAGAAGTGGACGTTTTGCGAAGTGGTCATATTGAGAAAAAGTGCGGTGTACATTATGAGAAATGGACGTATTGCGAAGTGGTCATATTGAGAAAAAGTGCGGTGTACATTATGAGAAGTGGACGTTTTGCGAAGTGGTCATATTGAGAAAATGTGCGGTGTACATTATGAGAAGTGGATGTTTTTGCGAAGTGGTCATATTGAGAAAATGTGCGGTGTACATTATGAGAAGTGGATGTTTTTGCGAAGTGGTCATATTGAGAAAAAGTGCGGTGTACATTATGAGAAGTGGACGTTTTACGCCTGAGACCTTTGAAAATACAAACAATGTCAAATGAGTTAGATAAACTGCCGATTCATACTTTTGTCTTTCAAATGTGTTCAATAATAAAGCAGCAATGGAAGGACTTAAGGTGGTCGCTTTTCCATACAAACGTATTAGCACAAATATGGGCAAACAGAGTATAATTTTACACTGAAATGACTGTTGTTGGCTTTTATATTGGTCATTATTTGCGTCAACACATATTTGGTTGAAGAAAACAGCGGATTAATAGCGAAAATAACATCAAAATTTTAGTTCATTTATGTCAGTGTGTGAGTGTACACTGACAGTGTAACACGCATAGCCGCAGATTAGACAACAGTTACAAATCTCTTACACGCGACGTTGTCAGCTCGTGACTTACGCCGGCTAAGCGCTGTTGCCGCTTCGATCTGTCATATCATAATTAGCTCGGATAGAAAATATTAGAAAAACAAACATTTAGGATTGGACATGTGTATGCGAATCAGCCAGACAGCCGGAGGCCGCAATGCATTGCAAGGTCTCTACATATGAACTTTGTATAAATAATGGGAGAAAATTAAATAACAAACAACTAGACAGAAATTACAGACAAATATAATATTATCTTAATTACGTAAAAATTAAATAAAATACTACTAGCTGATCATAATTACCTATATATTTACGCACAAGGTTTTTTGACCTCACGAATACACACGGTTTAGGTAGATTACCTTATTTATTTCGAAAAAATATCTATGTACATCCACATGTGGTTCGAAAAGTTAGACCTTCAACGTCGTTCAAATTCCAAGAAACGGGAGGTCAACAAAGAATGTTATACACTGGTTGTTATTTTATAGAGTAGGTACCTACAAGTTTCAAGATTCATAAATTTTAGACTTTTCCCAGTATTTGTATCATAAAAGCTACAAAGGTAAAAAAAAACAGCGTTGTAGGATTAGTGGAAGTACCCTACACTGAAAAAAAAATCCAGTTCGAGTAACCCGAAAACCGATAAAAGTTACCGTTCTGCGAGGTTAAAATGGAGCCAACACATTAAACACGTTAGCATAACTGAAAAAAAACAGTTAAAGTAAAACAGTTAATTTTACTGTCTTGTCCGGACTGATGTTTAACCGTTGAAATTTAAATTACTGCCAGGATACGTTGTTATTATTGACCAAAAAGTTCCTGTAACTGTTTATACATATATATTTACTGTTTGCTTCCTAACTGTTTTTTTGCAGTTGCCCCAACGGTGTAAATTAATTAGATCTCAATGAAAAATATGTTGTAGCAACTGTGTAAATTTTAACTGTGCACTTTTTGCAAACAGTTGGATATTATTTTTTTCAGTGTAGAGGTTTTGTTTTTTTACATTTTTGATTTACCCTAACATCTCAAAAACTAAAATAGTTTTGAAATGTCGGAGCGAGGAACTTTCATATGACACCACATTTGATCTGATATTATTACTTTTTTTTACCTCCTCTTGGACCCCAATATCTCAACAACCCCCCGACCGATATAGCTCATAACCTTACCAACAAATTGTACCAATACTATCACCTCCCAATCAAATTTCATGAAGATCGGATTAACGGTTCGGAAGTTATGCTCAAACAAACATACATACATACATACATACAAATGCCAATTCTTCCAAGTTGAATCAGAGAACTCGCTTCGCTCATTCAATATTTAAAAAAAAAAACATAGTATTGCCTTGTTTCAGTCGAAGTCAGTTCTGTGTAGGTAGGTGAAACTACAATCTTCAAACAAATTCGTTGAAATGTTTCCTAGGGGTCTTATTCATTATAATTGCGAGTTAGGGACTTCCGAAGATTCAGATATGCAGGCCCAGGGTGGGTATTGGACATTTTGCCTCCTGCTTAGAAGACAAGAGTTCATCTTACTATGACATGTTATGTCTGTTCGTGTATGTCACAGCCACTTTTTTCCGAAACTATAGGATCTATGCTGTTGAAACTTGGTAAGTAGATGTATTCTGTGAACCGCATTCAGATTTTCCCAAAAAATTAGAAAAAAACAAAAAAAAAATGGAGGTTCAGTTCTAAGTATTAGTACTTAGAACTGAAACTCAATTTTTTTTTTCATCAAACCCGTTGGTGTGGGTTATCTATGTATAGGTCTTCAAAAATGATATTGAGGTTTCTAATATAACTTTTTTCTAAACTGAATAGTTTGCGCGACAGACACTTCCAAAGTGGTAAAAAGTCCCCCCCCCCCAACCCCGTAACTTCTAAAATAAGAGAATGATAAAACTAAAAAAAAAAAATGTACATTACCATGTAAACTTCCAACGAAAATTGGTTTGAACGAGATCTAGTTAGTAGTTTTTTTTAATACGTCATAAATCGTAAACCATCCAAGAACTTTGACATTATGTTACTTGCTGCTACGGAACCCTTCATGGGCGAGTCCGACTCGCACTTGGCCACTTTTTTTTTTAATTTCCATAATATTATTTGCATGCAATGCATATCAGCCGGCCTAGCCAAATGACATTCGCTTCGAAGCGATTCCATTCCTTTCTAGGCGCTAGTCCAGATGGTACGTTCCTAAGCACTAATTTATTAATAGTAGGTAATTGTGTTTATACTGTACTAGCCATTTCACCGCAGCTTGGCAAACAAACAAACAAACAAAACAACAAAGTTTACATATTTACAGGGAATTAATTTTGTAAAAATTAAAAAAAACCCGAACGAAATAAAACGGCTGAACCGATTTTGATCCAACAAAGCTAAGAACACTCCCGACAAATACACCTATCAAACAAAAACAAAAAACGATTTCGGTTCATCCGTTCGGGAGCCACGTTGGGACATACAGACACACACACACACACACAGACACGTCAAACTTATAACACCCCTTCGTTTTTCGTCGGGGGTTAAAAAATACAAAATAATAGTGAAGATAAATAAAAAAACATAAAAAAGATAAATATTTTATACATAGTGTAATACAAATTAACAATCTTTTTTTTTAAGGAGAATTAGCCTTTTTGAAATACAATCCTTTCCCTCATTGTCTCGCAAGTCGCAAAGGCCTCGAAATTAAAAATAATATAATTAATTTTTATTGAATGGGTTATCCTCTTTTTTAACCCCCGACGAAAAACGAAGGGGTATTATAAGTTTGACGTGTCTGTGTGTGTGTGTGTGTGTCTGTATGTCCCATCGTAGCTCCCAAACGGATGAACCGAAATCGTTTTTTTTTGTTTGAAAGGTGTATTTTTCGGGAGTGTTCTTAGCTTTGTTTGTTCAAAATCGGTTCAGCCGTTCAGCGTTGGGGTTTTTTTTTAATTTTTACAAAATTGATTACTAACTCAACTATAATCTGGACCTCTTCAAGGCTAGAGTGAATAGGTGCCTTCTAGACCTTTGTGCTCCATCTTCGGCCGCATCGTCACTTACCAACAGGTGAGATCGTGCACAAACAAAGGTCTATCAATGTTAAAAAAAAAAAAAAACTTGTTGAAAATAGGGTCAACTGCGGATTTCCTCAATGAAGAATTGTTACTTCGTCGGCTTTATTTCTCAAACTCAAGACATCACAATAATGGAAATGGAGCGCGACAAATTATTCCCATTTGTCACACTGATCTGTCCCCCCCTAAGGTGACAGTTAGAACAAAAAAGTTGGATCTGTCCCCCTGTTGCGTGATTGGGTGATGGCTGGTACATTTGCCTGTAATTTTAATTTTAATTTTAGATTATTGTATGGAACCCTTCGTGCTAGAGTCCGACTAGCACTTGGCAGTTTTTTTTTATTTTTTATGATACGAATTGGCAAACTAGCATGCCTGATGTGAAGTGGTCACCGTCGCTTATAGACACCGGTAACACCGGGGGTAATTGTCGATGCGCTGCCTACCCTGAAGGAATTTATGACCATTTTTCATGAAATAAAACATATCGTACGTAACCAAGCGGGAAAACCTCAGATGGAAGCTCATTCCATAGATTGTAGGCACAGAATAAATAATAGTACTTTATGGGGAAGAAATGATCTCGAGAAACGAGTCGTTCGAGAAACCCAGGGTTCTATGATGTGCGGATGAGCTTTGTCACGGTGCCGGGAAGAGCGATGGTAAAATCTCGATGCGAGGATGAGATCGGAAAGCTCGTCAGAACATTCCCCGTTGTAGAGGCGGTAGAACACGCAAAGAGATCCGATAGCTCTGCGTTGGCTAAGCGGTTCTAGAGTATCGGAGAGCTTGGGGTCACCGATGATGCTAATGGCTCTTCTAAGTAAGGAGTCAAAACGAAGCAGCTGGTACTTGGGTGCCCCGTGCCATAGATGGGAACAGTTTCTACGTGCGGCCTTACTTGTGCTTTGTAAAGCAATAGCCATTGATGCGGCGTAAAATAAAGTTTCTATGTGCATTATATTATGGGGGAGGCCTATGCCCAGCCGTGGACTTCAGTTGATGATCTATCAATAAAAGCTGAAAGTAAATAAATCTTTAGAAAAAAAAGCGGCCAAGTGCGAGTCGGACTCGCCCATGAAGGGTTCCGTAGCAGCAAGTAACATAACATAAAAGTTCTTGGATGGTTTACAACTTATGATATATTAAAAAAAACTACGTACTAGATCTCTTTCAAAACCATTTTCGTTGGAAGTTTACATTGAAAAAAAGAATTTACATTTACATTACAAGTTTAAATTTCAATTTTTTATTTTTTTATTTTTATCATTCTCTCTCTCGCAAACTATACAGTTTAGAAAAAAATTATATTAGAAACCTCAATATCATTTTTGAAGACCTATCCATTGATACCCCACACAGGTTCGATGAAAAAAAAAATGTGTTTCAGTTTTCAGTGTTCAGGAACCCCAAAAACTTATTGTTTTTTTCTATTTTTGTGTGAAAATTAGTTTTGGAAAAAAGTGGCTGTGACATACACGGACAGACAGACATACATGACGAATCCATAAGGGTTCCGTATTTTTTTTTCGGAACCCTGAAAAATGACTTCATAGCTAGGAATTTATACCTACATAAATACATACATAGACACACGCCTTTTTCCCCGAAAGAGTAAGCAGAACCTCTCATGTGCCTCTTTTTACTGTGGGTTGCACCATCGTGGGAAATACACGTGACAAGTGGTGAGCTCATCGCCGCCATTGCTTCCCACGACTGACTCTGCTAATGCTTTCTTCCAGTATAATACATTCCTGAAATAAGCTAGCAGTCAGGAACTACAAGCTAACTACAAGTCCGGGTATAAGACTTAATAAAATTAGTGTGCTGATGAAAATGAGCCGAAACACGGCCAGTCTACTATTATCCATCGAGGAGTTCCGCTGTCCACGTTCCGTCTCCATCATCAGATCAGCTCGCTTTCACCATAGTATTGTACTGTCATCGGAACTAGATAGGTACGAGTATGCCAAATTTCAGCTCAATCGGATATCGCAGGAGACACCATTGTTGCCACCCGTGAAATATAGTAGTAGTAGAGCTTTTTTGTGTAAGAGTTCGTCCGGGGAAGTACTACCACCATACCTATTTCTGCCGCAAAGCAGTAGTCCTCGCATTGCTGTGTTCCGGTTTGAAGGGTAAGGGTGCCGGTGATATTACAGGCACATGAGACGTTTCACCTTTATGTCTCAGGGTGGCGGGCGCAGTGCAATGCCACATAGGGCGCGTCCTAGGTGGACGTGACCTATGAGGTAATGCACTGTTTATAGGCAGAGGTTACCGCTTAACATCAGGTGGGCCATCAGCATAAACAGTCATTCTAGTAGTATAAAAAAAAAAAAAAACTGAATGCAAATGCTGAGGTAATGCACTGTTTATAGGCAGAGGTTACCGCTTAACATCAGGTGGGCCATCAGCATGAACAGTCATTCTAGTAGTATAAAAAAAAAAAACTGAATGCAAATGCTTGACTTGTTGCTGAAAATACCGAAATTGATATATGTGTGCCTATAATATTTGAGGAGTTCCCTCAATCTTCATGGATTCCATCATCAGAAAAACATTTTAATGAAAATGGCACCAATCTGGAAGTATATCATGTAATTTTTTTTCCTAATCGTTACGTAAATGGTATGAGGTAACAAACATAATAAAAAACTCTGGAATTGATAACCTCCTCCATTTTTTGAGGTCGGTTAAGAATCGAGTACCTACTTTTTGATTTGAAATAAGGACACACCACAACACTCACTTCACAAACATAATATTGGCTGAAGCAGAATCAGTGTATTTTGTAGATCATTACAAAAACATTTATAAAAAAAAAATTGTCTGGTATCGAACCCAGTACTGTGGTTTTAGTGTCGAGAGATCTAGTCAATGGTTCACAAAAAAAAAGTAAAAAAAAAAATACAAAAAATATAGGCAGTATAGAATCGAACGCAGTAACGTGGGTTCAGAAGTTCTGAGTCGACAGTCCAAGCCGCTAGTCCAACTATTTTGAAATTCGCGCGCCGAAATTAGCTTATTGTTCTAATACAATAATATCCTTGACTGTGTGCGTGAGTAGGCTTTCATATTGCTCGGAATTTGCTCGGCACAAGTATGTTAAAACTAGAGACTAAAATAACCTGAAATATAGCTAGGTACATAGTAAATAAACCACCATTTGCGTGAACGTTAGTGTTATGACATAATATGCACATTTTAATTCATAAATACATAAAATACTTCAAAATTTGGCAACAGCGCCATCTATTGACGCTGTCGTGCCTAGCTGACCACGAGGAACAACCTTAACATATTTTTTTTTAATGCTTTTTTTTCTCTTTTGTTTCGGACACTTTTCTTTGTTTTTAACTGATAAAACAACATACAAACTATGTATTAATTAATAATGTATCCCACTAGGTCATCTGAGCCGGAAAGCATCGCCATCTTGATAGCAAGCAAACACCGGCAAACAATGAGACTCATCTCGGCAATCCAATCTCGACAACTATTGGATACTCAACCCTTAAGGCACCAAATCAACTTATCGTTTTGTTCTGCCCTGCCTACCCTTGTTGACTTTCCGCGTTACGCTATATTGCCAATGTTATCTTCGTTTACCTAATCAGCAGCGGAGCCGATCTGTGTGTGGTCTCAGGAGGCCTCTAACCGGTTAAGTCCCCCTTACAGAGGGCTGAAGGGGTATCTATGAAGCGAGGAAAATATTCCTTATCTTTTTAATTATAAACGGCACTGCTCACAGATCATCTGTTTTAATTTTCCTCTTCTGTAGGGCTGTGTGATTATAGATGCCCGTCATTAGATATTGTGTGATTATAGATGCCCGTCATTAGATATTGTGTGATTATAGATGCCCGTCATTAGATATTGTGTGGTTGTTGACATATTATATATGTTTCTGGGACTCATAGGATAGTGTTATTCGTAATCTTTTATTTTACGCTTTGTCCAGTCATGCCTTGTGGTCCAGGAAATGAGTGATCAAATGGGTGGTGTAGATGGAAAGGTCGAATGCAGAAAGTTTGTCTTCGGAACTTTGTTTGGACGAGTTAGGAGACAAACATACTAAAAGTCCTTACCCCCCTGTGCTAAGCCATAGTGTGTTTACAAAGAAGGTCCCGTTTTTTGTTTTTTTGCTCACATCTCGAAAACAATGCGTCATAGGAAATTTTGTTTTACTACATAATGAAAGCTGATAAAATTTTCTACAACTTTGATTCTATACACTATTTACTTATTCCCAATCGTTTAGTATGTTTGTCTCCTAACTAGTCCAAACAATGTTCCAAAGTTAAACTTTCTACTTTCGACCTTTCCATCCACATTTATTCGTTTCCTAGGCTATATAACATTTCCTTAACTTGGCATAAACATTTTGCAACGCAATTATGTTTTCCTGTTTTATCTCTATGGAGAAATATTTCGATATCACGCATGTCTGAAAGAAAAGACTATTACGAACAATGAAAAAATCACTAAAATCAGTCTCACTACCAGAATCTCTCTCTAAATATCAAAATTAGCGGCATAGCTATAAGTACAGCTACGGGCTGCACGTGGCAGACGCAGCATACCTGCTTAGTATTCCGTCGGAGTGCGGCCCTGTATTGATTGCCTCCCCCTGCTGTAGGGAGGCCTTTTTCAAAACAATCCAAGGAAGTAATGATTTTTATGCTGTTTTCTGGAGCAGATGAATATTTTTGTAGTTGCAATGGTTTTGAATTGATTTAAGAAATTGCGGGTTTTTCTCGGCCAAAATATTCCCCGAATGAATGACTTTTCTGCGTGGCCGTCATATAACCTTGTATCATCGAGCGAGCCCTGTACTAATGTGGACGGAACCACAGATAAAATAATACTATATACTAGTAACGGAACTAAAGTACAACTAGAAACCAGGATGAATCTAGAAAAAAAAATGTTGCATTTTGTGAAATGTAACAAAGTACTTTTTCAACACACTTGCTCACAAAGTGGCTCTTATTTCACCGCAATTAGGCACATAATGACACCTGTAATCAAACTGTGACTTTGTCATTGCTATTATTCACTAGTGAGTAATAGAGACAGTTGAACATTTACACAGTATGTGTATTTCTGTTCTATTATTATTTTCTTCACGAGTGTGTTGAAAAACGTCGTATGGATACGTGTGTATTGATGATTATACCGTCCTCGGCTCTCTTAAGACCCGAGCTCAGCGGTAATCACCAACATTACACACTAGTACCATAATGTACTATTAACCTTTGTTTAAAATCTCCTTTTTGAGTATTGTTTATGTTGCCACAAAATAGTTTCAGGTATCTTAGGCACTTCAGTGATCTAAAACCAAAAATCGGGGGCATGTGCCATGCGTAAGCATTACAAGAAATTGCAATGGATTTGCAACCTACCATGTATGGATTTGCAAACTGTCATGTATGGTTTTTGACTACATTGGAGGAAAGATGGCGTGAGCTATATAATGTTTGAATATCCCATAATCTAGTCCCAAGTAGGGGTACCAAGAAAGAAGAGAAAGGGTGTATTAGTAAAACATATTTGTAACGAATTTTTTAATTTCGTATTCCTATTAGAGATCTGAGGATGGGTCCACCTAAGAGTACAAATAATTAACTTGTTTTTTATTTATTCATATGAAGTAGTTAGAAGATCTAAGTCTCATCCATGTGAATATTAATCCCAAGCAGTTCACTGTATTCGTTGACAAGTAACTACAATGATGTAAATTGGCTGTAAATCTTCCAGATAGGAGTACACTACAGACTACTCTATCAGGCGGCTAACTAACTTATGGCCCAATTTGCAAGATGGTCAGAATCAATTCATATTCATGGCCCGACCAACACGAGCCCACTATCTGTCAGATAATTCAATTGTTATATCTTTGACCAGTGACTTGAGGGTTGGACTTGGTCATATGAGAAAACATGCCTACGGATATCTAATGAGAAGAAAAACATTTTGATCGAAGAAAGATTAAATATACGCAGGGTACTTAGAGTTGTGTCCTTTTCAATCCTCTTGGACCCGCTAGCAGTAACGGCTTAAGCATAGTGTAGTGCTAATATGATACGTGCTGGTGCTTCTGCCAAATAGTTGCAAATAAAGTCTCTACTAACTATTTAGTTAGCTGTGGTCTTAATAAACTAAACTGAATAAGTTGCCAGAAATAAATACATATTTTCAATTGAGAGAGCTGCATTGAATTTTAATATGCTATGCAAGTTACTTGTATTTTTCCAAAATAACAGGAAAATGCAATAGGAGATACCTAGCCTGAACTCAATCAAACGTTAGGCTTTAGATTACTCAGTACTAAGGTGGTCGAAAATACATGCAATTTATTTTGTTGCTTATTATTCGGTTGGGCTTGGGACATGCTGTGTCTCATAAAATAACTAAATTATCTGTAATCGTTTGATGCAAGAGCGTTACAGCTCGTTCACAGTAAGATGGCACCTGTAAAAACTCCATGGCAGATGCAAGAGCGTTACAGCTCGTTCACCGTAAGATGGGACCTGTAAACACTCCATGGCAGATGCAAGAGCGTTACAGCTCGTTCACCGTAAGATGGGACCTGTAAACACTCCATGGCAGATGCAAGAGCGTTTCAGCTCGTTCACCGTAAGATGGGACCTGTAAACACTCCATGGCAGATGCAAGAGCGTTACAGCTCGTTCACCGTAAGATGGGACCTGTAAACACTCCATGGCAGATGCAAGAGCGTTACAGCTCGATCACCGTAAGATGGGACCTGTAAACACTCCATGGCAGATGCAAGAGCATTTCAGCTCGTTCACCGTAAGATGGGACCTGTAAACACTCCATGGCAGATGCAAGAGCGTTACAGCTCGTTCACCGTAAGATGGGACCTGTAAACACTCCATGGCAGATGCAAGAGCGTTACAGCTCGTTCACCGTAAGATGGGACCTGTAAACACTCCATGGCAGATGCAAGAGCGTTACAGCTCGTTCACCGTAAGATGACACCTGTAAACACTCCATGGCAGATGCCAACTTAAGGTGAACGGTCTGTTCAGAAAAACGGCTTGAAGGTTGACGACTGCTGTCGACAATTTGCAGCACTTCCCACCCACACCCAACCGAAGCAAATTCAAGCAATAATCAAGGAATCAAAATAATTGCCTGTGCAAAGGTTTTGTGCAGATTGCACGCAGTTTTTAAAATCTTATGCCTTGAATGTAAAGTCGCAATTACAAAGGATCGAAACTCTTTCTACTGCACTACGAATCCTGCGGAACAAAACGTACAGTTGCACAAAAAATCGATATCAAAACCGGAGATTAGCGAACTTTATCCCCAATTTCATCTAAATACCAGCTATAATCCCACGGACAATGGTGACGAAAATAATAAATAGGTCCCGCCTACGTACAGTCGCACACAATAGTGTAATAGCACCGGGCCGGTCTGTGCCTGTGTTTCAATATTTTCGTATGGGGCTCTAATAAAGGGGCGAAAAAGTGGAATAAAACAAACCCGCCATTGATACGCGGCACAATCGGGTAGCGTATGACACATTTGTAGGTTTTTGTTTCGGTTGGTTTTTGGGTATATTATTGATGAACTACATAAACGTTACAAAATCTCAAACTTTTTGTAGGACTGACGTGTTTTGTTTTGTGTTGCTGACTGGATAGTGAAACCATCACTTTATAAATTCACTTAAATGTGCTGGGCCAATATATTGTAAGACATGTGAGTGACATCTGCATGAAACTGAGGCTGTGAACGCGTGGTCCGACTGCATAGTCCGCTTCAGCTTTTGCAGGGCGCACTGAATCCTTTCACCAGACTGGTTCTTTCACCATCAACCACAAGACCGTTGTCATGGCCATCATACCTCGAGCTAGTCCCTACTCTAACGCAGAGAGACCAATAAAAAAAAAGTGACACGAAGTAGTAGTTGGAGGTAAAAAGGTCACTTTGGATAAGAACGATAAATTCTAAAACTTTTGTAGAACTAAGAATTTTCACATCTATCAAAAAGTTTAACAATATCCGAGAATCGTAAATTTTTGTAATGTAAAGATAAAGGTGACGTGAAGATAAAATGAGTCACTCATTGTCGCGCCATTAAAGTAATCTGAGCTTCAATTTTAAAATTATAATATAGTTAAATGCTGTCCAACACTTGGTCAGTACTGACATCAAAAACTGTGTCACGCATCCACCAAAAGTACCGCCAACAAAACGGGTCACACCTCCCTCACGCCTAATCTCCTAACAAAGCGATGTTGGAACATTTTGGCGCGAAAATAATGAAGTACACGTGCCTACCCTGGGAGCGACTGCCGGTTGGCAGACTGCCACAATGGCCACGTGTCGATTACCATCAGATCAAACTCACAAAACAAAACTGGCTGGATCAATTGAAGATATAAAACATTGGAAATAATTCTGTGACAGATGATAAATAGTTTCTTGCTAATGGTCATATTTTATTGGTTTCGATTTGCCCCCGCTTATAGCGAGACTGAACTAGTAATAAGTGCAAACTCCTCTTAAAACAAGGGACAGTAATTTAAAAAGGTTTTTTTTTTATTTAGGAGCTTTTTAAGATTTACATACATACATACATAAACTCACGCCTGTTTCCCGGAGGGGTAAGCAGAGACCACGGATTTCCACTTGCTATCCTGACACACCTCTTTTGCTTCATTCACTCTCATCACCTTCTTCATACATGCTCGTCGGTTAAGGGTACTCTTGACCTGGCCTTTTTCCAGAACGTCTCCGATCGGGTCTGAATATGTTTGCCGAGGTCTTCCCCTTCCCACTGTCCCATTCACGTTCGTCTTATGTACCCGTTTCGTCAATCTACTATCGTCCACCCTTTCTAAGATTTAGTTATAGTAAGATTTAAGATTTTAAGATTTAGTTATAGTAAAGTACCTACCAAGATCACGTTCGATATAAGATTCTCTAACAGAAATGCTCCCAAGTACAAATTGACACGATTATAATAATTAACATTTATCATACACGGTTTGACGTCTTCGTCCCAACAATGAATATTTAAAGAAAACACGAAATAAAAATCGAAACGACTCTTAAAGCTTTAGCATAAGGTGTAAAATTGATTGATGAAAGAGACACTACAAATCAAAACTGAGAATAACGTCCTACGCATAAACAAAACAATGAGACGATGAAAAGCGAGAATGAAAGCAAAAAATGGGATACACAGCACCCAAACATAAACGTTCCTGACTTGCATTCGAATCGCGAGCAATAAAATAATAATTATACACATGTGACTTATTAGCCGTACAAGTTACAAATCATGTGAAAATAAAACACAGAAACCACGATTTACGAAACTATAACCTACAAACTCGTGACATAAAGCTTAATATTGGAGGTATAAACGCGTTACTTATGACTTTATGTGAATAGTTGATGAAAAGAACGAGCAAAATAACAAAAGCTTCAACAATAGAAGTGCGTTGTATCATTTGTTAAACGTCCCTTTTGAAGACGACCACTATTATTTTATGAATGATGCTGGGGGAATGAAATACGGTATTTTGCAATCTGATGAATATGACTCGGCCGAATATCTACAGAATCTGTAGGAACCAGAGAACAAGAACAAAACGATTCAAAACAGTGAATCTGTCGGGCTACTGAATTTTTTTCCATTTTAGAAACAAAATATGATAAGAAGTTACTGTTGTTTATGTTATTAAAAAGTACTATTGCATGATTCAGAAAACATCTAAATTACCATAATCTTATAACAAACTTGGTTTATTTTTAAACTACTACTAGTCTCTGCTCTTCTTCTTATTATCCTCTCCATTACTGAAGGTCAGCAGTAGTTCTTTTGAATTTCTCCTTATCTAGGGCTAGCCTAAATATATCGTCTTCATTTTTAATACCAGTCCATTGTCTAACGTTGCATAGGCAGTTAGGTTTTACTTCTTCCAACGCCTCTTCTACCCGGTATTTAGGCAATCATTATTAGCTGTAGCGGATGATACCGCTCATGTCGGAAGACATGTTCCAAGTAAGCAAGTTTTCTTTGCTTGATGGTTCGCATAAGACCCAGTTTTCTAATTCCATCCATATAAAAACATTAATATTAGTGACTCTATGCGTCCATCTGATGCGCAGCATGCGACGTAGTTTGACATTTATCTCAAAATTATCTGCTCGAAAAATTGCATTTTTAACTCATTTATGTGTTCAAACATTAAGGTGCACGCTTTTGCTTATGGCGCGAAATTCAAATTTGTTCGTGTTTTTTGCTCATCACAGCTCATCAACATTTCTTCAGATAGCAAAAACCAATTTACCGGTAATTATATGATCTAACACACAAGTTTTAATTTATGGTATCACATAAATATCATTAGTTTAGCTACGATTGTTCTTCAATGGTATTTACAGTGTTTTTTTGTTTCAATCACATTCATAGCCAAACTAATGATATTTATGTGACGTAAAAAATAAACTTGTGTGTTAAGTCATATAATTATCGTCAAACTAGTTATCGCTATCTGAAGAAGTGTTGATGAGCCGTCATGAGCAAAAACCAAGAAAAAAATTGAATTTTGCGCAAGAAGCGAAGCTATCACCTTAAACATTAAAACAGAAATTTTGTACATCCTAAAATCATATACCGAAAGATACAATTGAAAACGAAAGCTAAAACAATATCCAGTTTCTAAAACACTAATAATTCATAGAGTAGAACAAGCAACACGACAACCCTATGCAGAAAGATTTTTTATTGTCCTCTTCCCCATACAACCTAAAGTAATAAATGCCACTTCTTGTTCTACAAAAATGTACTCTACTGGAGCGGGATATGGTTACAAATTGGGGGTTAGGTGTAGGTGAGTATGACATTTAAGGTAAAATGTCTTGTCACTGGCGTAACGACACCTTAATATCTAGTATTTAGTCAGCGGCGCTTTATTGTGCGAGAGCAATGTATCGAAAACTTTTAATTTTGGTTTATGGCTCACGCGTGATGGCCCCTCGACCAAAGGGTTGTTGTGACTTTTGCTGCAACAGTTATATTGACTTTGGTGCTGGAAAAGTTAACACTTTCGTATGTGGAGGTGTAATTTTTGCATTACTATGAGGAACTTCCATATTTTTGGTATGCTGTTATAAAATCTTGGTTCAAACAATCCAACTAGGAGGTTTTCAATACGTCCAACTTCAAAATAGAGATCAGCCGAGGTGATGGGCAGCGTTCTCAAAACTAAGCCGTACAAATTTCCGCAGAGCAAGACGGAAGTAATTTTTTTATTTATTTTTATACTACTTGAATGACGGAACAAGCAGATGGCCCACCTGATGTTAAGCGGTAACCTCTGCCTATGAACAGTGCATTACCTCATAGGTCACGTCCACCTAGGACCCTATGTGGCATTGCACTGCGCCCGCCACCCTGAGACATAAAGATGAAAAGTCTCATGTGCCTATAATTTCACCGGCACCCTTACCCTTCAAACTGGAACACAGCATTGCGAGCACTACTGCTTTGCGGCAGAAATAGGTATGGTGGTAGTACTTCCCCGGACAAACTCTCAAAAAAGCTCTACTACTACTAGTCCATAAGTAGTCCGTGTTTCCGTGATGACATATATGGCACTGAGTCGTGGTCACTAACTATTATTGTACTGTGCTATTATCCTCAACCACAAGTTCAAGTTCCCACAACGGGGTACGGAGAGAGCTACACCTGGAGTTTTGATACGTGATAAAACCCGATACGAGGAATTCCGTACAAGAGCCTATGTCACTGGCATAGTGTTCAGAGTTGAAGTGGCAATGAGCAAGCCATATAGTTCGAAGAACCGACAATCACTGCGGGATTAAAGTTCATGAGTGGCGAAGGAGAATCGGATGGCAAAGCAGTGTAGGACAGTCCCGCACTCCATGACGTGACGTCATGAACAGGTCGTAGGAAGTCTGTGGATGAAGGCGACTCAAGACAGTTAAATAAATAATGCTACATAGTTCATACAACATTATCTAGCCTCAAGCTAAGCAGACCTTGTGTATGGATACTAGATAACTGATAAAGGTACTTTATTTATTTTATTTACAATACATTACAAAACTACTTAAAAACTTACTTACTTTAAATTGCATTACATTACATAGATATAATATGTTTTTATTAAACATAGAAAATACCCTGAACAAATATCTGCAGACCGTACAAATATTTGTTCCGAGGCGGGAATTGAACCCGCAACCTCCTGCGTCGCTGGCGAACCTTCGCCGCCGCACCACAGAGGTTCTTACAGAGGTAGTTGGTCGTGATGTTCTAAGGAGGAGGTCAATGTAAAGCACCAATGGCCATCTATTGGCAAAAGTGTTCAAGAGTCGATAGAGGCGCGGAATGTTTCCTTTTTTTTTTTTTTTTTTTTTCGAATAGATTTTAATGCAGTTGACCGCCTGGGGTCATGACTGCGTTACCGGGCTTTTGGTGAGCGCAGATGGCGCTCAACCTGCAAAGTTAGGTTGGGGCAACTAGCACAAGGGCACCACTTAGGTACGGACCTCGGCTTGGGCTGTTGCCGTTTGGGGAGGAACGGACAAAACGCCCCGGAACATGCTTGTACTGGTTTAGGCGTAGGGTACAGAAGGTACTTAGAAGGTTCGTCGACCTCGCCGGCGAGGTCGGTGCAAAGGTAGAGTGTTGTCTCTGTCTTGACTGGATGATGTCACTACCGCATTAGCGGTAGTGATAGGGTCATCAGGATCACCAAGAACATGTCTTGGTCTACGGAGGGAGTGTTTACGTTAAAGTAGTGTTTATTGTTTATCTTGGGAGATAAGGTGTGGATTACTGTTTATATTATCTCCTCGGTCAGTTGTGATAATGTTTGCCAATTAATTTCGATGTATTGGAGGTGAGGATAAACAAAGTAGGAAAAACTCATTGAGTACTCATTGCAAATCTAAATCATGAATTTTATGAACCTTTGAATTTGTTGCAGCTATAAGGGCTTGAAAAAGATTATGGACATTATATTTTTCCTGAAAGAAATATGACCAGTCTAAAAATAATCCAATAACCTCAGAAAATTAGCTAGAAATAACGACAGCATTAACAAAGTATCGTTTTCTTCACACTAGGGTGAGGTAATAATCGTAGTCCCACGACAAAATAGTAAATACCAAGCTTATAGAAGCGCAACTCCTTTACAAATTATCTGTTCCGACAAAAACAAGCCCCTGACTTCTGCATGTCGTTTGCCTGCGTGACGAGCCGTACAGGCGCTTTTCAACAGCTGCAAATTTCACATTACTTGTTTCTGTCTAGAATGGGATTTTCGTATCTATCCCATAGTACTATTATCTAATTTATGCCTTCACAATGCACCTCGGGGAGTCTGTGGACGCCAATAAAATGGTACAGGGAATAAAACAGGGACCAGCGTAGACCCTTGCGGTACCCCGCTGCGCATGCCTTATGGCATTAGACCGGTTAATCTAGCCTGGACGGGTGAACGCTTATTGGAGAGCCCGATCATGTTGGAATTAGCTGATTTTGTTTTATGAATTGTATATTGTCAGTAAAATAATACGATGATCATAAAAAGTTTAGTAAGTAGCACTGGGTAGCCGAAAATAATTTAACTTTGGAGACGCTCATTGCAGAAATAAACTTAAACTGAATCAAGACTAGATTTTGTTAACAGTTTTTCATTCAAAATTGTAAAAGAATACTATGCTATTCGTTAGGGCCAATAGTTTACACTCACTACTCACTTCACTACTAAGGGCAGTAACAAATCACATTGGCTCAGCACAGGTTGCTGAATCCACATATAGCTGCTTCTATGTTCAATCAAATTTAAAATAAAATATACAAAGAAAAGCATTTAAAAAAATGTTAAATTGTCGCACTTATCAGGCCCTTGCGTAACACCAGTAGGGACCTGCAAGGGTGCACTCAACACTTGCAACCCTGATGCGCCAGTAAATTCAGTTATTTGTACATAGTACACAAGTACCCAAGTACTTGATAACTCAATTTATTTGCTAATATTGAAGCCCACTCATCCAGAAACCAGCCCGAGGCTACTGATACCACTCTTTTATTCCCATAGACCTGATTATGCGCATTACTCACGATTGAAATGAGTGGTTTCGAAACATGTTGGTTTAACCGCTTTAATAGTTTCGGCAATTTTAATAGCCTTGAAAAAATATAAATCAAATTAGTTTCGTCAGTCCTCGTCAATCAATCTAATAGGAATACTACTGCTTGAACTGAGTCTCAGTTTGCCTTCAAATATTTGGATCCAGAGCTTATTCCTTCCAGAGCAGATCACAAGTTTATTTTCATAGTCAACATAAAGTTTGATTATGTAAAACTAAACGCTTTTTTTTACGGAAAACTTGAATGCGAATCAACCAACTGTGGCTCTTTTAACAAATAAACACAAAGGCAAGAGCACGCCCAAGAGAAAGACCAAAATGGAAACCAAGTGTTTTATTTGTGATGTACCACACAAAGCACAAGAATATCCAGACAATCCGAAGCAGAGAAACGAAGCCATGCAAGCTTGCGCATTCAGCACGTCGGTGAAAACAGATGAAGATGACTGGATCGTCGACTTTAGAGCGTCGATTATGTGAATCGTAGATCTTGGTTGACTTGAAAGAAAAGTCCGAAATTTTTGAATGTGATATGTGCAGATGGTAACAAGGTATTGGGTGGAAAAGAAGGCACGGTAGTATGCGAGTCAATAGGTTTGACTATCAGAAATGTTACTTATATTTCTAGGTTAGTATGAAATTTATTGAGTGTGTAAGAGATTGCTAAAAAGCGACATGTGATAGTGTTTACCCGCAAAGGTTGTGACATCTTCAAGAGTGATGAATGTGAGGTTAAAAGTAAGGCTATTATATATGAAAGGTTTGCAAGAATGTGGCATATATAAAGTCAAATACTGTTCACAGAATTCTGCATCAGCAAGTGAAGGTGACGAGTAGATTTTGTGGGGCATCCTAATATAAAAAACCTCAAAATTCTAAGAGAATAAGATGGCAACAGGCAACAGGAGTAAGTTTTCCCAATGCGTTAGCTAAACTTGAATGCATACGCTGCCTTATGAGAAAACAAACCAAGCAACCATTCAGCAAGAGTAATGCTACGCGAGCTAAGTAAGTGCAGGTTTGGTGCACTCAGATGTATGGAGGAGTTTTCCGTAGGGTAATGTCGATATTTTTTGTAGTTTCCTACTGTTTGTCTTTCATCCACTGCACTCTGTTATATAATGGACATAGACGGTTGCCTTTAATTTATTAATTGATTATTTATTTGTAATATCGGGTAACGTATCACTAACGTTGCACTATAAGTAACTGCATTATGAACGCACCTTTATAGTTCAAGAAAAAAGTCCATTTTCTGTTATATCATTGGACTATGTTTTTGTAATTAGACACATAATATTTTAGTTTTTTCTTATACTCTACTTTGTAGTATTTACCACTCATTTTAAATATGCTGGAAACAAATATTTGCTTCTTTGAGATCATCATTAATTTTCATTCGAAATATTCCCAGTAAACTTACTTCCCAGTTCTCAGATTTTGCGTTGTATTTTTAGTACTTTCTGCGGAATTCAAAAAATTTCATGTCTGTTATTTTTGTCTGTTGTGTTATTTCCTGAAGTGAAGCGGCAAGTTTGTGCAAAAACAGCGGATAAACACAAACAGGTCGCTACGCTCGCCACGGTGGCTTCGATGCGTTTGTTTTATCATGGGAAATTGATAATTTATAACACGTGCCAGTCCGCCAATGTTTGTTTAATCGCAGCCCGCGGCATCCTCTGCTCACTGTGGGATAACGAAAATAGTTTTGGCAACGTTTCATTTCTTTCTGATGTTTTGTTGATTAAGCACGGATGAAAAGTACCATCGAGGGCTTCAACAGAAAGTTGGATGCAGGGAGGTTTTAGGAAGTTGTACAAACATCCTATTTGATAGAATTATCATCATCATCATCAGCCCAAAGAAGTCCACTGCACCAAACGACATAGGCCGCCCCCATAGAATGCCACAACGAACAATCTTGAGCCGTCGCCATCCACCGCCTGTGATTTGCGACTATAGTAATTATGTAGAACCGATTTCTGAAAAAGTTATATGATTGTCATTTCTGAATTCCACAGAACATTGCGTTCAGGAGTTTATTTAATTTGTAGAAGCTTTCAATTATTTCCATTATAAAGCTTTTTCAATAACATAAATTGAACTCATCCATCTAAACAAAACCAGTGACTTTATAGTTCCACAGACACCTCGTCAGCGCTGAGTGACACATCACCCCTACTTCACACCCCTTCATTATCATGCAAATTCCAATTCCAAACCACTTGTTATCTAGTTAGCAACGAAAAATACCTAACTGCACCCCAAATTAGCCCCCGGCCGCCAACTAAGCCGTAAATAATCGATGGCAATTGACAAACGAAGCGTTCTCCTGTCAAATTCTAGTTTTCTATGTAACAATACCTATCCCAACTTTTTTGTACACCCACCAAACTCTAAAAGCATCCTTATTCTGCTACCGATAAAAACTAGTTTGAATCTCTCAGGGGGTATGGTTTCAGGATAGCCGTAGGTGCGTAATGGGGGTCTTGTTATGTTAATGGGAGCCTGAGGCGACGGCATGTGCAAGATGGAGTAGCCAGTAGCACTAACGAACGAATCGATGCTAATCGAATCGCGAAGGACCTTTGAGAAATCAATGCGACAGAGACGTGTGAAACGCGGACAACAGCACCTCTTCAGGGAGCAAACCTTCGTTGTAAAGGTCCAGAAAAAAAGTTGAAAGTTCTGAGTTGCAAGAAATGCATTATTAAAGTTTGGAGTAAACCCCTTTTCCAAATATAACTAAATAAGATTTTGTGAAAAATATATTATTCAATACAAGCTTTTATAAAATTAGTGATCGTAACCGTGTGCTGATCAAAATGAACCTAAGCACGGCCAGTCTACTATTATCCATCGAGGAGTTCCGTTGTCCACCTTCCGTCTCCATCATCAAATCAGCTCGCTGTCACCATTCGGAACTTGACAGGTATGCCAAATTTCAGCTCAATCGGTTGAGGATAACTGCTTTAAAATTACAATTAAAATTTTAATACAATGTAAGTTATCAAAAAGCTTGTAAAATAAAACTACAGCCGGAATTTGACTTGAGTGGCATGTCAGTAAACCACTCCAAACTGTCATTTTGACGATATCATATGGAAACTATGGCCTTTTCTATTCTTGGTGAAATATGACACGGAGCGACTCTTGCATCCACATAGTTACTGTTTTTTTTAATGCTGGTCTGTTCACACAACATTATCTAGCCCCAAGCTAAGCAGAGCTTGTGTTATGGGTACTAGATAACTGATATACTTAATACAATATATTACATAGATAGATATTTTTTATTATACATAGAAATTACCCAAAACACCCTGAAAAAATATCTGCTTCTGCACAAACATTTGTTCCGAGGCGGGAATCGAACCGGCAACCTCCTGCGTCGCAGGCCAAGCTTCGCCCGCCGTGCCACAGAGGTCGTACTAACATTAAGTTGCGGAATGAAATGAAGTCTTTTCAAACTTCTAATACAGTTCTAACTTAGTGACAAATTACTATTCCAGCGGATAATTTCAACCCCTCAAAGGGTACAAGGGTGGAAATACTTAATGACCGAAATTATGTCTACTGCAAACGCATCTCTTTTTAATTAACCAGAATTTGATGGTTTTAGTTTAATAAAGTTTTGAAATAAAATACTATAGTCCTAAATGATGCGACAAAGTTCATGGAAATGTTCATTTATTGTACAAGTAGATATTTACACGAAAAAAAAGGATTTTTTTTTTCCCACGATAGTTTCAATTCTATAAGTAGATATTTGTTGCTTGACTGTACCAAAGTTCTTTGAAAAATCCTTAATGGATCAAACAGGAATAAAAAAGTTATTAAAATAATCAATTTAAATTGATCCATTGGACAATGGATCAGCCAGGAACAAAATTATAGGTATAATGGATCAAACAGGACAATGGATCAATCTCAATAGATCAAACAGGAACTACTCCATGGTTCAACCTGCTTCGTACAATTAGCAAGATATTAAATGCTAGTCGCATGCTGACTCATATAAGATGCAGAATCAGAATCACCTACAGTTATCTCTATCTGATCAGTTACCTAGGTACCAGCGCATCGCTATTATTTGATGCACAAATAAACATCGACCAGTTGGCACTCACTAGATAGGTAGAGTGACACCAGCTATGGGCACTGCTTTGGGATCACGTATAGGGCCCTGAAAAGCGCCCGAGTTGTTTCGTCTCGTCGTGTTGCCCTGCCGCATGCCGCGCACACAGTTTTTTTTTTTTTTTTTTTTTTTTTTTAACATTGATAGACCTTTGTTTGACCACGATCTCACCTGTTGGTAAGTGACGATGTGGCCGAAGATGGAGCACAAAGGTCTAGAAGGCACCTATTCACTCTAGACTTGAAGAGACCCAGATTATAGTTTTCAGGAAAGACAGACGACGGCAGTGTATTCCACTCCTTAGCAGTTCGCATTATAAAGGTAGAACCGAAACGTTTTGTGCGAATAGAAGGTATACTAATGAGGTAAGGATGGTACTGAGCCGTACGCCTGCTCGTCCTATGATGAAAAGGAGATGGTGGGATCAGATCGTGCAGTTCCTGGGAGCATTCCCCGAAATGTAACCTATAGAAGATTGAAAGGCATGCAACCTTACGGCGGTGCTCGAGACTCTGGATCTTAGTCTCCGCCATATGTTGCTCACCTATAAGCCTGAAAGCTCTACGTTCGATCGAGTCCAAGGCAGCAAGCTGGTATTTGGCCGAACCATCCCAAACATGGCAGCAGTACTCCATACCAGCCCGGACTTGTGCTTTATACAAACTGAGAAGCTGTCCTGGTGTGAAGTACCGCTTTACCTTATTCAGGATGCCTAGCTTCATGGCAGCTGTTTTTGCCTTAGACTCGATGTAAGAGCCAAAGTTGAGAGTAGGCGTGAGCGAAACACCTAAGAGCTCGAGGTGATCTCCTATAGCTACAGGTACATCGCGGAATACAGGAACTTGGAGAAACGGACTTTTTTTCGCCGAGAAGAGACAAGCCTGCGTTTTAGAGGCATTGAACTTGACTAGATTGGCATCACCCCAGTCGGATACAGCCTTGAGAGTCAAATTCAGACGCTGCAGCATCTCATCTCTTAACTCCTGAATTTCATTCTTCCTAGCTCGCGCAGTAGAAACATATCTCTCCACAACTGTGCTGTCGTCTGCATACCCAATGATACCGGGCATTAGCAGATCGTTAATGTGCAACAGAAACAGTGTGGCAGATAGCACTGACCCCTGAGGTACCCCGGCGTTAATAGCCAATTGATCCGACGAGCAGCCGTCAATGACTACTCGAATGGATCTTTCCCTCAGAAAGTCTGCGAGCCAGGAGCAGAGTTGAACTGGCAGTCCGTAGGCAGGAAGCTTGCCAATAAGGCTAGCGTGCCAAACCCTATCAAAGGCCTTCGAGACGTCTAATGAAACAGCTAGTGCTTCACCGTATTTCTCGATGGCCTCGCTCCAAATGTGCGTGGCATACACAAGAAGGTCCCCAGTAGACCGGTTTCGGCGAAATCCGTATTGGCGATCACTGAGGAGGTCGTTACCTTCGAGGTATGCAAGGAGCTTCCTATTCAGTACACGCTCCATACATTTACAAAGTAGGGAGGTGACCGAAATAGGGCGGTAGTTTGAAGGGTCAGCACGACTGCCTTTCTTGGGTACAGGCTGCACGTTTGCGAGCTTCCAAGATTTAGGGACTTCACCAGTTTTAAAAGAGAGGCGGAAAAGTCGCGTTAATACTGGAGACAACTCAGGGGCACAGGTTTTCAACACTATAGCCGAGATACCATCCGGACCGCTAGCTTTATTCACGTCGAGACCACGTAGCGTTCTGAGCACTTCCTTTTGCTGGATGCGAATTTCCTGCATTGAAGCTTCGCACCGAGGAAGGCTGGGTGGAATTTCGCCAGAAGTTTCAAGACGTGAAGCCTCCGCAAATTGAGTAGCAAATAAATTTGCTTTCTCAACCGCAGCGTGAGCTAGGGACCCGTCCGGTTTCAGTAGTGGAGGGAGTGAAGGGCGGCTGAAGTTCGCTTCCACGGACTTAGCCAGAGACCAGAAAGCTTTACTTCCCGCAGGGTATGCGGCAAGCTTAGCACCCAGACGGCCAATCCGATCGAAGCGAGCCTTCCGTATCACCTTCTTGCAAGACTTGGCGGCTTTGTTAAAGGCTTTCTTCTTAAGCCGTGCATCCGAGGTTTTACCGTTTCTTGCGTCAACCCAGGCTAGGTAAGCCACATGTTTTAGCGCTTCTGCACTAGCACACGCGGGACTGAACCATGGGCGAGCATTGCCTGAAGGTGAAGCATCGGAGAATGGAATAAAATACTCCATTGCTCTTTTGATCACCTCCGAAACGGCATCAGCATCAGCATTTAACAGTAGGGAAGCAGCAAAATCATTTCCACATACCTTTCTGTAGCCTTAGCACGAACATCAAATTAAATGGCTCGTTATAATACGAGTATATATAAATGTATTTTAATTATGATGATAAAATAAATTTAAAAAAATAATTAAAAAACAGACAATTGAGCGTCTCCAAAACCACTGAGCCTTACGCACAGCTTATTTAGAAGAAAAAAATAACAATATTTAGGGCCATTAAGTTATTGTGTACAGAGCAGTAACTCAACTCCCTAACCTAACCCTAACTCAATGTTTAGGGTCTCACTCATAGTATATGGGATAACCTAAGTCCTTAAATTCTTACGGAAAACGGAAAATATTCGTGAAGAGAAAATGCGTAATTGTTGCGTGGACTTAAAAGGTAACCACCAGACAATTGAACGTACAAGTGTACGGAACCCTCTACACACAAGTCCAACTCACGTTTGACAGTTTTTTAGATACCTTTGCAAAAGACCAGTAGGACCTATTATGGTAGTAAACTCAAAGAGTGCTATGTAATCAGCAGGTAAAGCAGTACGTATGTACTACGCCTAAAAGTAGAACTCGGAGCGCGTGGTCACGTACTCGTATGCCGCATACCATTCCCGCGCTATGAGCTACGGGTGTCCAAAATACCACGCATTTTCAAATTTAATATTTTATCAATTTCATAGTCTGCTAAAGAATAAACCTCTAATAAAGAATACAGAGTCTGATAAATTGGTTCTAATTACTATCTGTAAGTAGTCCCCTAAGTATATTTTGTTTATCTTTTGTTTTGTTTGTAAACACGATAGCAAACCACTAGTTATACAAATAATTAATATTTGTATAATTAATATTTACCTATAGTTATCACTAACTGTTTAAGTAAACACAAGACTTCAAAATACATTAAAACAAATCAGCAAAAAACGTTAACTACATAAAAGCAGCATTATAAACTCCTCAGAACGTCCTATCACGAAAATGCAAGATTAGTTTACGTACCTACGATTACGCAGGCACTCGATATCTCTGTCTCGTTCTGGCGCTTTATTTTTCTCCCTCACACTTTGACAGATCGAAAAACCACGTGACACGTCACTCGCCACCGCTTATCGTTTTCCGTGACATTTCGTGCTACGGCGTGCTACGGGTGTTCAGTTACAATGTATGCTGTATTCGCGCCTTTTCAAATGTCACTGTCAAATATAGAAATTTTACTTTTTTAGTGATTCTGGGGCGAGCGGGCGCACGAACAGCGAGTTGTCTGAAAGACGTGGCGACACTGGCTGAATATCGCGTACTCTCGCCCGTTCTACAAAATTTTCAATTCAAACAGGGTCTTTATAAGGGTAGTGACGCTGTACAAAATTTACATATCGACGTAATAAACCAACGCGGGTGTCTGATTTGAATTCTGTAAGCGTTCTGAATTGAGATTTTTCTGTTTTGTTCTATTTCAGGAAGTCACAATTAGGGAGATAAGTTTATTTATGAGTGTGGTTTGCTTTTAGTTCTGTTTGATAAAAAATGTACAACACTGTTCTATAACGTCTTACATACTCGTATATTTGGTGAGCATGCCTGTATGCCCACAAGCGGGAACAGACCCGAGAACAAATAATCATCGAGAGATGAGATTGAAGATGAAGAATGAAATTATATTTTCAAAGACCAACAAAAAAGGTATTTATGTAAAGATTTTATAAAAATTACGAGTAAATACCACGTACTTTAATATTCTCCTGCTGACGTTTCGTTGACCATTGATGATGAAGGACCTTTAAATAGTCAACGAAACGTCAGCAGGAGAGTAGTAGGTAAAGTACGTGGTGTATAGTCGTAATTTTTCTAAAATGATATCAAGCCACGGTAATTTCAACTCTATATATTCAATCATATAACCATACCCTCCACTTTAGTCTGTATCTCGCTAGATATAGGTACAAAAGTTGAGAAGCAATTCAACGAGTAGTAATTTTTAATATTCAACACCAAGTAGTCAATATTCAACACCAAGTTGTCAATATTCAACACCAAGTAGTCAATATTCAACACCAAGTAGTCAATATTCAACACCAAGTAGTCAATATTCAACACCAAGTAGTCAATATTCAACACCAAGTAGTCAATATTCAACACCAAGTAGTCAATCGATAAGTGTAAAGTTACACATACAAACACGTTGCAACAACCGGTCAGTCATAGATGCTAATGCGCGCATACATGTTCCCCAATGAGGTGACTCATTTATTATAAACATTATATTTTAATAGACATGACAAAGTGAGAGTGACATATAAGAGTTATTAAGCCATTAGCCTGCTAAGGAGGTAGTAACGTACTAGATAAGTAAGAATTAGCACGTGTAGGCAAGTAAACTACTACTCTGGTAAGAGCTTTGTAAATGGTAATTCATTGGACGGGTTGCTTGTGATATCTCAATGGCACACATGGACTTTCGTGATATAGACTACTTATAAAAACCGGCCAAGTGCAAGTCGGAGTCGCGCACAAAGGGTTTCGTCCCATTATCTATAAAAACGGCAAAAAAACACGTTTGTTGTATGGGAGCCCCCTTAAATATTAATTTTATTATGTTTTTTAGTGTTTGTTGTTATAGCGGCAACAGAAATACATTATCTGTGAAAATTTCAACTGTCTTACTATCACGGTTCATGAGATACAGCCTGGTGACAGACGGACAGATAGACAGACGGACGGACAGCGGAGTCTTAGTAATAGGGTCACATTTTATCCATTGGGTAGGGAACCCTAAAAATGGATGCTGCATTGAAATAGCGATTATGAACGTCAGTAATAGGGTCACATTTTATCCATTGGGTACGGAACCCTAAAAAAGGATGCTGCATTGAAATAGCGATTATGAACGTCAAAGAAAAACTATTAACCATTTTCAATGTTTCGGAAAATGAGCGACTGATAAAACGTGACATTGGTGAAATTGTGGTCTATTCCGCAAGGGCCACTTGTTCAGGAACTGAACTGAACTGAACTGAGCGACTGACAGTATTCGAAATTCAAAAATGTAAATTGAGACACGCATTACTGGAGACAAGCCGCGATGATCGAGCCAGTGTTCGTGGCTACTATCGATTTTTCCGTCCGCCCCCAACTTTGTTGACAAAGGCTGGTTCTTAAGCCAAATGAGATGCACCCCAAAGAATATTATGGGCAGACATCGCTCCACTATCGCTAGATATATTGTTGTGCGTAGATATCTGCACGAACTCATATCGGCCTCTTATTGATCTTTTAACCGTGCCTGTCTTACTCCGCTTATTAAACGCTGTTTGTTGCAGATTGGAGTTTTGATGAGTTGTTCTAGAGATGGATGCGATGGACAGCTGGATATGCTGACATAATGCTCGTGCGGGGTTTATTTTAACAAACTACGGTACATCTTGTTGTACTAGAGATAGGTATGTTGTGTGTGGTGACCTCTGTGGTGCCGCGGACAAAGGTTCGCCTGCGGCGCAGGAGGTTGCGGGTTCGATTCCCGCCTCGGAACAAATATTTTTGCAACCTGTAGATATTTGTTTAGGGTGTTCTGGGTATTTTCTATGTATAATAAAAAATATCTATCTATGTAATGTATTGTATTAAGTATATCAGTTATCTAGTAACCATAACACGAGCTCTGCTTAGCTTGGGGCTAGATAATGTTGTGTGAAATGTCTAGCATTATTTATTTATTTATTGATTTATATCGTGAAATATCGTTCTTGTGAATCGAGATTGTTACAGCAAATTGCTTACTGTAGCAGTATTTTCTGTTTTATAAGAATAAACCGGGATCACAAAAGTACGTCGAAAATGATTTCCTGATCTTTTTCACTTGTTTGTAATTTTTAATTTATTTTTTCCGATCGTATTTTACCTACCCTATTTTATTTCATACTCGATAATTATTTGTTTTATTTATTATGTATTTCTAATTGCATTGAACTAATTTATATAATAATGCGCTCAAAACGAAGTATCCCATTGTATTCCTCTGTTCCCACACGCCCCCAAAAATACTGTCTGCAATAATGTTTATCTTTATTTATTTACGTGTTGGCGAATACTCTGCCATAATGCATCTCTTTGATCCGTCCACATGCAAAACAACCAATGTCCCTTCATGCAAATTCACATACAAAAACAAGGGTGTTGTAATGCTCTTAATGCCTAAAACGCCATTAATATTTGAAAAACAACTACAGATAAAAATATTTAAAGCTGTGCCTCGCGGCGATAAGCCCGCTGAAGTGATCGGCTGATCTGGGAAGCAACTGCTTGTTTTGTTGTCAGAAGGATATTCAAAGGTTTTATGTCCGATACAGAACTTTTCGTCCCAGTTACTAATACAAGCTCAAAAGGTAAGCATACTAAGTCATCATCATCATCATCATCATCATCTAGTGCATCTCCGTCTACCTAAAGTAAGGCTAGCAAAAGTTCAAAAGCAAGGGGAGTATATTAAGATAAAAATGTATAATAAATTACCATCTAAAGTTACTAATTTGGAACACATGTCAGATTTCAAAAGGAAGATAAAATACTTCTTAGAAGGAATTGCACTATACAACTTAAGCGAATTCATGAACTTAAATTTGTTGGAGTCGTCATTCTTTCAAGACCATGAAACTGTAATTGCTTGACTTATATTTTGACATTATTTTTTCTCTAGTTGATTATCTACTTGACATATCTACTGAATTTCTAAATTGTATTGTAATTTAATTTTATGTATAAGTTAAATTATGGAGTTTTATTTGATCATTGATGTTTATAACTATTTTTTTTTTAATCTTTACATGTATTTGATTGTTAAAATTTGAATTGTTTTAGATTGTAAATTTTATTAAATGTATTTTTAGTTATTTTTTTTTTGAAATGATGATATTTTATAAAACTGACTTGCCTAGTGTAACAGCCATTGTTATAAGGTGAAATAAATGAATATGAATATGAATACTAAGTAGCTAGAGCATAGGGTCACCACTGGACTAGCAATAGAGAACAATGGCATATCTCATTGTAGAGCAAACTTTAGGTCGCCACACTGGCTGATGTTTCAGTTGTAGTGATGAGTTTCGACTCCCCGTTTTACATGGATGCCCTGAGGTCAACAGTATCTACCCGCTAGTGCTGTGCGTATACCCGCTTTGTCCGCGCACGCAGACAGACATCGATAAAAAGATTACGCGTTTGCGTATAGGTACATGTGACTCGTGCGTGACGTGAATATTAATTCGCTCTCCCCTTTGCTGCACTAATAGATTTTAATCGGTCGGACAGTGACGCTGCCGCGACTTATTACGGTAATTGGGTTCCGTTTTTTAATGTAGCAGAATATGTACTAGCTAGAGTATCAGAATTCTACTGGATTTTGAAATAAGACCAACGTTATTTTTGGGAAAAAGGCAACACTTTAAAAATAAGTAAGCCCTCTTAAGTAGGTCTAAAGGTTAGTCAAACTCTCTTCTTCTTCTTAGCTGCGGTAATGGCTTCTGTGCATTATTTGCAACAATTTGGCCAATGTCAAGTGATTTATTTATTATAGTTTTATAGTCAAGTCGTCAAGAGTAACCGTCAAGTCCTAACCCAGTTTAAACGGTGGCAGAAAAACTGAGTTTTTACAGAAAAAAATCCACCATTTCGAAAAGACTCGCAATACACTTAAATTTCACTACATCACACATGTGCCATTTATTATTTCTTGCAAAATTCGCTGTTGTGACTTTTGCGTTCCAGTATCAGAATTCTACATTACGGATTTTGAACGATTATTTTTGGAAAAAAGAGAACAGTTTTTTTGTGATAAGCCGTGTCCTGTCTAATGCATAAAGGTTGGTATAAAACTCTTGTAGTTCTTGTAAAGTTTATTGTAGGTATAAGTACTCGTAATTACCAAAGTTACCAGGGTGGGCACAAATCCATCTAGGATTCTGTTAATCCCCCATACTCTAGCTAGGGTAAATAGAACTACATAGGAGCGAGTTATGTAGTGTTGTGGTGGGTAATTGGGTACAAACTTGTAGATCACATTTACGCTCAGAGTCGTGAGAGTTTTTAACAAACAAATATTGCGGACGTAAATGGTGTAGGTAACACAAATTTAAATGAAGACACTGAGTACCCCCTAGCGTACATTTTGGGAACCTGAATTTTCATATAAAAAACAGATTAAACTACACCGAGCGTCCCGCGTCAGTTAAACCTATAATCTGGGTCTCATCAAGGCAAAATTTAATAGGTAGGTGCCTTCACCATCGTGCTCCATCGTCGAGCTCATCGACACTCGCCAACCGGTGAGATCGCGGTCAAACAAAGGTTTACCAATGTAAAAAAAAGTTACTTGTTGACGCTCAGACTACGGCCTCTGAAGATGAAAGAGCTCTTCTTCTTCAATGCAATTCGCCAATGTCAAGTAATAATAGGTCGTTACCTATGATGTTGCCGTTCTGCAGTACTAGCCATTTCAAAACAAAATATTTTTTTGTTTGGCTACGAATTTTAATTTCAAGTTAATTTTAAATTAAAATTATGGAATTCTTTTTTCAAAATTAGTCATTTGTTTATTGATTAGCAGTATGTTTTCATCGCATTTGAATCTTTTTCTTAACAATGGAAAAGTTAAAAATTCGAGTAATTATGAAATATGAGTACCGTCGTGGCAGCAACGCGGCACAAGCGGCACGCAACATCAACGACGTTTAGGGAGCGAATACTATAAACGAACGCACCACCTGTTATTGGTTTGCCTGCTTCCGTTTTGGAAATTTCAACCTGAAAAATAACCCCGTGTTCTGCCGAAATCTGTGGTCGACAATGACGAATTAATGACGATTGTGGAAGCTGATGATACTCACTATACGGCTGAATTAGCAGCAGCTTTCGACGTTAGCATCAAAACAATATTGGACCATTTGCATCAAATTGTCAAGGTAAAAAAGCTTCACAAATGTTTGCCCCACGAACTCATGATCGCCAGCGCGAAGTACGCGTTGAGCTCGAGACGCGCCTTGCGCTGCTCAACAGACACACAAACGAAGAAATTTTGAACCGTATTATTATTACCTGCGATGAAAAATGGATTGTTTATAACAATCACAAGCATTCAGCAAGTTAGTTGGATCCTGGTTCAGCACCTAAACAATGCCCTAAACGAAAAGTTACCCATAGAAAAGTGATGGTCACTGTTTGGTGGTCTAGCGCCGGTGTGATTCATCACAGCTTCTTACCAAACGGGATGAGCATTCCTGCAGATGTGTACTGTGAGGAACTGAACACAATTATGGAGAAGCTCGCATGTCTCCAACCAGCTTTGGTCAATAGCTCGTCCCCACTGCTCCTGCACGACAATACGCGACCTCATACTGCACAACAGATTGTCTCCAAGTTACAAGAGCTGGGGTTGGAAGCTCTCCATCATCCACCGTACACACCAGACCTTGCGCTTACAGACTTGTACTTTTTACAGAATTTTGATAACTTTTTGCCGAGAAAAAAATTCATTACCCGACAGGAAGTGCAAAATGCTTTTGAAAAATTTGATGCGTCCCGTCCAGCTGATTTTTTCAAGAAGGGCACCAATAAACTACCACTGCGTTGGCAACGATGCATCGATTGCATGGGTTATTACTTTAATTAAATATAAAATATAGAAAAAGAAAAAACGTTAACTTCTTTCATAAAAAAGCGGCCCTCGCACTCGACCATGAAGGGTTCCGTAGCAACAAGTAACATAATATATAAGTTTTTGGATGGTTTCTATTTATGACGTATTAAAAAAAACTAACTACTTGCTAGATCTCGTTCAAACCAATTTTCGTTGGAAGTTTACATGGTAATGTACATCATATATTTTTTTTAGCTTTTAGGGGGGGGGGGGGGGGGGGGGGGGGGACACATTTTACGACTTTGAAAGTGTCTCTCGCGCAAACTATTCAGTTTAGGAAAAATGGTTTTCAATGGAAGTTTCAGTTCGAAGTATGGGGAACCCCAAAAAGTCCTTATTTTGTTCTACTTACCATCTACTTACCAAGTTTCAACAGCATAGCTCTGATAGTTTCGGAAAAAAGTGGCTGTGACATACACGGACTGACAGACAGACAGACATGACGAATCTATAAGGATTCCGTAATTTGGTTACGGAACCCTAAAAACGGCCATTTCATAGGTAAAGGCCAATATTATTGTATTCCAGTTAAGTGATAAAAGTTAAATCATAACCCAGTTTAAAAAGGTGGCAGAAAAAAGATTTTCGAAGTCAAAATCCAGCCCCACATACATACATACACATACATAGACACACGCCTTTTTCCCCGAAGGGGTAGGCAGAGCCTCAATGGGCCGCTTTTCACAGTGGGTTTCACCATCGTGGAATATAGACGTGACAAGTGGTGAGCTCATCGCTGCCAGTACTTCCCACGACTGACTCAACTAACGCTTTCTTCCAGTAATAACACATTCTATAATAAGCTAGCAGCCTGGACAAATCTTATACCAACGAATCTTACTAACAAGTCCAGCCCCAAAAGAAACGTAATACACCACACATCTACTCTCAAAATTATAGACAAATTAAACTTTCATATTTATATCTCAGAGTGGCGGGCGCAGTGCAATGCCACATCGGGTGCGTCCTAGGGCGTGACCTATGCATTGTTAAAGGCAAAGGTTACCTCTTAAGGTGGATGCGCACGCTTGCGGCGCGAAATTAATTTTTTTTGGTGTTTTTTGCCCATTACAGCTCATCAACACTTCTTCAGTTAGCTAAAGTTGAGTTCGCGAGAACTAGGAGACTTAACACACATGTTTTAATTGATAGTATTGCATAAATATCATCAGTTTAACTATGATACCCCTTAACACATTTTTACAGTGTTTTTTTTGTTTAGGGGTATCGTAGCTCTGAATAAATGAACTACTATGAAATAAAAATCATTAGTTTAGCTATGATTGTGCTTCAATGGTATTTACAGTGTTTTTTTTTGTTTCAAGCACGTTCATAGCCAAAGTAATGATATTTATGTGATACTATCAATTAAAACTTGTGTGTTAGGTCATATAATTACTGGCAACATAGTTTTCGCTATCTGAAGAAGTGTTGATGAGCTGTGATGAGCAAAAAACACGAAAAAAAACGAAAGCAACCACCTTAAGCAAAGTGATTAGGACTGTAATACATAATATTCATGTAAGTATTTAACACAAAGGCCCAAATATCAAAAAATATTTAGGGCAAGTGAAAAGACAAAACGTTATCCGATTCGACATCTGGGGCGGTATGTCTAAGGTCAACCGCTAGGGCGGGCGTTTGGGCGGGCCGTACGAGTGGCCGGAAGCTGCCTTTCCTTCCGACTGAAACCGTTACATGTGGTGGATAATTTATGGACATACTTTTGCCTAATACTAAGTAACGTTAACCTGAAATTTAAACAGTTTTTATAATTTTATTAGTTGGTTAAATACATAAGCCGTGTTACTATAAAACGTGCATTGGCAAGCTGTTTCTTATTCGATCGGATGAGACAAAAAACGGTGTATGTATTTTAAGGGAAATAAAAGTATTAGTAGCATGGTACGAGTTTAGATATTTATGTGTACATCCTTTAATATTAAACGTCTTTATTTACGTCGGATTATTACCTTCTTACCCTTAAATTCATGAGGATACCCTACAAAGGGAGACTAACGTCACTTTATAGACACCAATCATATTTTTTTAGTTTTATTACAATTGCCACTAACTATTAAAGTTGTTGGTCATTGCGTAGTATTACCTAGACTCTGTGATGTAATTTTTTAAAAGTTAAACCAACTAAAAGAGCTACGAAAAAGCTTAAAGCTAGTTTAGCTTTAATTTGCATATTATTATCAGAACTGTAATTAATCATAACTGAAAAAATATTAATAAATTATTAAAAATTTACTCAAACAGCAAATTTATTTAAGTTTTTGGGACAAAATCTCAGGTCCATGAATTTGGGAACCTTGCCGCTGCGTTAACCTCGTTATTTTTAAGATAAGGCTAATTAATATTATTTATTATTATGAGAAAACCTTTATGTTTTTGTGTGTAAGTTCTGGTCCATGAATTTTGATAATTTTGCAGTAGTGTAGATGAAAGATTAGGAATATAAAGTGCATCGGTTCGCTGCCTGTTATTATTGTTAGAAATTAAACCAAGGCTTCTTTAAGTGTTTGTTATTTTAATGACTACTATATCATGGTAGGTACCTAGTAAATAGCGTCTTAATGAGTTGATAACGATGCTCTTATGCAATAAAAGAACTATCAAATAATTTTAGAGATTTTTTGAGTAGTTAAAGTTCGTTTGCTAACTGAGTAGGTACGTTCATCATCATCATCATCAGCCTACAGATGTCCGGTGATGGTTTTGAACATAGTATATAATAGTAGTATACATGGTAGGTATATTATCGGCTATCAAAACATACTATTCATTGAATCCACTCCGATTCCGTTGAAAGACTTCGCCCCTTACGAGGTCGAAGGTCTTCTAACTGCAACCTAAAGGATAAAAATGGTGTTCCAAGTCAGGGGTGAGACGTATCAACTGATAACATCTCCTACATCCACTGCTAACACACTGTTTTGATAAACTTAGGAGTAGACTAAGTAGTGTGTGAGTGTAATAAGCTGTTATGATGAGTGTTTTCATATAAAAAAATGCTATTAAACGACTATAAGAATAAGCTAGTGATTAATTAAATGATTGTATATGAGCGATTAAATATTACCTTGATGGGTCTGGTTCGGGTTTTTTTTTATACTACTTGGAATGACGGGTCAAGCTGATGGCCCACCTGATGTTAAGTGGTACCCTCTGCCTATGAACAGTGCATTACCTCATAGGTCATGTTCACCTAGGACGCACCCTATGGTATTCGTATCAAGTGTAATTCCTGTGGTTTCTGCATCATCATCATCACCTGGTTAACGTCCACTGCTAGACGAAGCCTTATATGCAATGTGTGGATTTGCCATGACCATAACACTTGTCACGCGGATTGGTGATCGGAGTATTAGTACTCAGGTGAATGCTGCTGCTTATCCCTTAGTGAAATGCCTTAGCTCTTAAAGCATCCCTGAGAGGAGACAGAAGAGTATTATACCTAGGCCGTACATATCATGGCCGCGGTCTGTACCTATTGTACCAGAAACAGGTATTAGAGTGTAAACAAATTGATAATCATAAACAAATAATTAAGTATGTAGACACAGATCCCGTGCATGTATTTTCTTCATCAGGCGGCTCCATATTTATCGCACAACGTGGTAGGCGTGGGTTTGTAGGGCGAGGAGAATAAATGTCACTTTAGTTACATCGGGTTATAATCATTAATTTCTAAACACAATAATTGTTCATTGGAATATTAATATGGACACAAGCAGGACAATCTAATTAACAATATCACATAGACACACTCCACCGAACACGTAATGCCTGAGCGCGATGTCCACCGATTACCCCATTGATATCTTCGCAATGGACCTCGTCGCCGTGTGTTCTGCACTAGGTTCTGCACTAGGTTCTGCATTAGTGTCCGCTGTTGCGTCAGGGTGGCATAACGTCAGCTGTCATCGACGTTCCTGGCCACCCTCAAATGACCAAAGAGTCGTCAATAGAGTAGAAGCAGAAATAATGTTTCTGTGCGGTTTCAGAGGAACTTTCTCTCGCAAACGCCCAGGTTGTGGATTGATGAGGTTTTCCCAAGCGACTACAGTATGGGGTTCTTCAAAAGGGGTGTTTGGAAATGTTTAGTAGGTCGGCAACGCTCGTGTGGTGCCTCTGGTATTGCAGACATCCATAGGATACGGTAACCACTTACCACAAAAGGTGGGCCGTATGCTTGTTAGCTACCTTGGTAGTATAACAAAAAATTATCAAGCGAAGTAAGTTTTTAGAGTGAACTTGCACAAAGCGTTTGCATGTTTGTATGCTTGAATGTGAATAAAGGTTCTCGAGGGGAAAACACAACCCGGTCCACGCAAAAGAGGTAGCTCCTCTCGATGGACCAAATACATTATAAAAGTCGCAGGAAAATAGTGGATGGAGGTGGCTCAAGGCCATTCGTCATGGCATTCTATGGAAGTGGCCTATATCCAACTATGGACTTCTGTGGGATTATGGTGATTTCAAGTTTTCTGTGGTAGAAAACTTAAAATAGTTTTTTATTTTACCCACAAAACGCTGCTGCTGTTATCTGGAACATCAAATACCCAGTGTCAACAAGTCCATCCTACACGGCACTTGTCAATCCACACCCTTATCATTAAGGGTCGGTCTCACCTATAAAGGGATCGGACTAGTTGGAGATGTTATGAAGTGATAGTAACCACAGGGGGACCCCAAATCTAAGATCAAGAAAGTAAGTGACCATCACACGCTTTACAATTTGCCTTTCCAGTTTCCTAGTTAATTTTAAAAAGTAAAAAGTAAAAGTAAAAAATAGTTTATTGCTTATACATAGGTTGCACTCGAACTACATAATTAAATTATGGTCTATGAATAGGTAAATGCTAGAACAAAATAAAGTTTACAACATCGGGTATTAAGTACCTAGGTATTATCAAGCTGCATGAACAGATTGATAATGCCTGTAATGATTCTGATTTTTGATTCTGTTGCAAATAAGACGTAATTTTGAAAACAGAATCGTTATTTGAAACTTATGACTTTGGGTTTATGAGTAAGTCGTCAGGAGGTTAAGGCAAGATGGATTCTCTGCCAGCTTCATGCATTACCACAAAAAGTGTTAAATACACATATTTATAATGCACTATCAGGCAACTATCAAGTTAAATAGTCCAGAACGCTAATCGATCAAACTCACACAAAAAGCCAACAGAATGACATTTCGTAGGTAGTTCGTACTTACTGTTACATAATCTGTACTCTTAAGGCTGTTGCCCACTGGAGCAGTCATTGCACGGAAACCATGGAGCGCAAGGTCTTAATCGTACTTTTTCGCTTTCCATGCCTAAAAGGCGACGACGGGACCCTCTTGCTGCCCATTCGTCTGTCTGTCTGTCTGTCTGTATTTTACTACAGGGTTATATCTCAGAAGCTGTAAGAGGCATCCACTAGAAAATTCCACGAATTTTGTGTTGGCATGCACTGAGCAAATAATTAAAAAAAAAAAATGAATTTTTTTAGAGTAACTTAGTGGAAACTGGCACTTGAAAAGGGAACCCTACACTATGCATTTCCTCCATACGCATTTGGCTGGTTTGCTTATGTAATGATGTCTCTTCCATTTTAAAGGTTGCAGGAAGTCGTTGGAAGGAGGCGGCTCAAGACAGTTTGTGTGGCGTTCTATGAGAGAGAACCATGTCCAGCAGTGGACTTCTACAGGCTGGCGACGATGAGGAAGGGTCTTGATATTTCAGCGATGGTTTAACATTACGAGTAGAAACAGTTAACATGGCTTGCAGTTATAGCGTAAGGTGTTGAGTACATCTACGCAGGGCTTAGTCGATACCCGACCTTACGTGTGTGTACCTGTAGTGTAGCTTCACGCTTGGCCGTCCTCAAATTGGAGGGCGTAATTACGTTTCATGGTGATAAAAAAATTAATTTAGTAATAGAGGAAGTCGCTGATGGGACGATTGTCAATTTTTTGAGCCACGGCCCGTAAAGGGGACAATTTGGGAGTTTATTAAATGTGTTGTGGTAAATTGAGTTTATTTTATCAGGTTTTTGTTAGAAGATTAGATGCTTGTTAATCAACAAAAAACAGTCAAGAGCGCGTCGGACTTCGCGCATTCTGGGTTCCGTATAAAATATAGAAGTTATAAATAGTATAAGTTGAATTAATCAATACACCAAATTAAGTTTGTTAGTTGGCTTTGTAAGATACATCATATAGTGCAAATATGAAGACTGTAGCTTCGACGGTTTAGCCGCTAGACCCTTGTGACAGAGGGACGGACGGATGGGCTGGAATAGGGCTCCGTTTGGACCCTTTAGATACGGAACCCTAAAAAGGAGATATTCTCAATTGGACTGGTTTCCTAGGCCATCCATAGATTTTCCTACGGAATTCGCTATCAGTGAAAATAACATTGAAAATTTGTCTAGTCGTTGCAGTTTAATATATAAACATAAATCGTAACATGGCATAAGTATGGACATGTCGTCACCAGCCCATTACAAATAGTCACGATACAAGACAGATTTCAGCCTTCACGCATACACTGCCGACGCAATAAACCGAACAATCGCTCAGAGGTGCCGATGGCTTATAAAACTGCACACAAAAAGCCCTACTTTTGTTTCTCTTTACGCGGCATATTTTGTCATTATTCGTGGCACGTGGTCCGGAATACATAATGTTTTATTACGACTTCACGCCTTTAGCGGCGAACTGCGACTGATAATACTTTCATTTGTTCTGAGAAGCAGTTATCTCGCGAGCGCTGTTTATTTGTCCTCGAGTTTACGATAAGCGATGCTCGCACTATAAGCGATGCTCGCACTATAAGCGATGCTCGCACTATAAGCGATGCTCGCACTATATGCTATATACATGTTGCAGAACAAAAATAGAGATTTCATTATAACCGTAGGTGTGTTCATTGGAGTAACAAAATACAAAAATCTTAGGTCCTTGTTAATATTATAATATATATGAAATATTATTTAAAATATCTGTTTTTTAAGCTAAAATAAAGTGAAAACAAATCAAGTATTAACAAATCCAGACAATTTCACTTCTACCCACGTATCTTCCACCTCGTCAACCATCAAGTACCTGTGAGACGACGAAAAAGCATCAATAAAAATACCATAGATAAAAACGAATATTTCGCCAACTGTGAATTGATGGCACCATCCGAGAACATAAAAAGTGAACGCACTCGCGAGCTGTTTGTTCGCTATCCTATAAAACCATGAACGCCATGGAATCCCCATGAAAGCCCATCGAATGTGGATAGAGCGTCGTACTGTTCGCAGTCCATCATGGTGCACGTGCCAATAGTGCTGACAGATATAGCGGCTAGAGATGTGAGCACTTGATGTCGACGGCGGTCGATAAACAGGGTTTTATTTAATTTTAGGTTTGACACAGTTTTAATGATAACATCGTTATTTATATTCGAAACACTAACCGTGATGCCAACAAACGCGGGATGTGATTTGAATAGTTACACCGTGTTTTATCTCGTTTGATCGAAGTTGAAATTGCTTGTCAATACAAAAGACAAAAAGATATTTTCTTTTCCAAAGATATTTCACGCACCCAGCATGGTCAAATTGTTGACATGACGACATGACTTGTGAGAAATTTTAAAAATGAAAGAATGGCTTGATGATAACCTCAAACTAAATTGAGATGTAGTTATTTCGCCTGAGTATCGAGTTTATAGAAATGCACGCATGAATTAGACAAACCTCAGACAAGTCATGATCACCCTAGCAAATTTTATCACGGCGGCTAAGGAATTGAACAAGAAATAAATCAGCAAAGGAATTCATAACCTTACACCTGAGATATATCAACTTAAACAATTACATCGACTATTTATAGCGTGGCTATCACGAAGCGCCAACCAGCCAACAAGCCAACAGCCTACCCTGGATTTATCGAGTGTCGACACAACGGCGCAGCACTAGGGGGCCTCACGCGTCGCCCTTCGCATCTAACAGGCCTGTGCTACTCCATGCAGGCTTTTCATGTAAAATGAGCTTTATCGCTCTTTCTATAGATTAAATATGGCTTGAAAATATCCACCCTGATACTTTAATCCTTCCAATATACTGGTTCTTTCTCTCATAATATATGAAATAATTAAAATATGGCTCAGAGGCGAGCATGAGATGCATGCCTGCGCTGATTGACTAATTTTGACATAAATTGAGCCGTATGAGATGACTTGTTTCAATATCGATCATATGTGGGCCACAGATTCAAATAGTCTCTTTTAACGTTATTGAAGTGAAACTTCCGTACTTAGTACTATCATTTCAACTGCGCGTGTACCTCGTAATTTTAAAATCTCTGATTTATAGTCCAACAGTAGCATTAAATTTGTAATCATATATTGATTTACAACGTCGATAAGGGCCTTCCGAGAACCAGTGCTCTATTGCTGTGCTGGCAATTCGTTTCAGCGAGATTGCTTTTAGAACATGTGGGCTGGTCTCGAGTATACAAGGTGGACAGGAACATATATTGTTTTTGATATTGTATAATCGAATCGGATGGCTGTAAAGTTTTATTGGATGTACTCGTAGTGAGCTACTGTTTCGTCTATGCTTCATCCTTAGACGATAGGTAATTGTGTTGCGGTGGCTTGGGATTGTAGAGTAGGTGTATTGCCGAAGAACTGACATCATCTTGAAGCAACAGAACTGCTTACTTTTGGACTTATATCTCTACTCTATCTACAAAACATCCCTTTATGTCTATAGTCGAAGCTTTTAAATTAAACTTGTATTTTTTTGACGTTGATAGACCTTCGTTTGACCGCTATGTCTCCAGTTGGTAAGTGACGATGCGGCCGACGATGGATCACAAAAGTCTTGACTGATCTGTCATTTCGAGATGGTAGTCAAGCCAAAAAGAATTATAAAACAAAAAATGATCAACAACTTCTACAACTTGATCTGGATAATCTTCATTCTTATTGCGCACTTAACAAACTTGAACTTAATGTCCAAAAATGTTTTTGTATCACGTTTAGTAGGTCTCCTAGTACAATCGTTTGTAATTATAACATTAATGGCCAGTCTCTCATTAAAACTAACTTTGTGGTTGATCTAGGAGTTACTCTGGACTCCAAGTTGCTGTTTGACCAGCATATCATGAAGATTACTGCCAAGGCAATGAAGAGTCTCGGGTTTATCTTCAGGGTGACTAGGGATTTCAAAGAACTCAAAACCCTGAAAGTGCTATATTGTTCTTTAGTAAGAAGCCATCTCGATTACGCTTCTCAAGCTTGGAACCCGCATTATTTTTTCGACTTCCGGTCTTTGTTCTGTGAGGACGTGTTTAGCTACAGTGTCCACTGCAAGCTGATTTTGGAGTGCTATTTTTGCCTTGCGAGACCTTGGAGACTGGCACGGAGGAGCCCCAGCACGGTGAGCACATTCCTTGTATTCGTGGGCGGCTGCATGCTGCTTGTCTGAACATTTATCAACGATTTCATCGCGGAGCTGAAGGTCTAACAGTTATTTTATTTGAATTTGAAGCAACCGAATCGTATTTGTTAGCCAATGATTACACAGAACACTGAAAACATCCGGCGCAATATTTATTTGCTCTTTCTACGTTTTTGCGAAACCAACCCGCCGTTATGTCAATAACATTGTAACTGCCGCATGACACTGACAGTATTGAAAGCAGAGTAACCATAGATAGACATTAAAGCTGCCTATTCACTACAAATGACAGCAAGTCGAGACTTAATACTACAGACTATATAGCAAATATTCTGCCACACGATCCTATCTAGACGCACCCGCGATAGTACAATAATGGAGAACGGAGAGACTTGCTCAGCTTGTCGTGGAATTATCGTTGCTGATGAGATGTACTTGCAATGTACTCTGGAGAGCTGTAACAAAACTTATCATCTTTTATGTGCGGGTGGGAAAGTTCCCAGCAAGGAGTTACTAGAGACCTGGGTCTGCCCAGAGTGTTACTGTGCTTTTAGAAAGGGGGGAAATAACAACCTAACCCCGGTGGGAGTATCTAAAAAAATCCGTGATCCCAATGTGACGCTCCGGAATAAAGTAAAGACTCCGGGCTTTACCATGGAGGAGTCTGTGGTTCTTGAGACAGTTCCGGCGGAATGCTCGAATGACCCAATTCCTGAGTTTGGCCGCCCACCCCGCCTGGACTTACCAGGAAAGAGCGTCTCCCTGGACCTCACTATGGAGATTCGGGATCTAAGGCAGGAGATAGTTATGCTGAGGGGCGATCTTGGTCACGCCGTATCCGTGATTACTACCTACGATACTAAGCTCGAATGTTATGACACCAAGCTGAGTGGCTACGAGTGCTTTCATAGGTGCTAAGCTAGGTACCTATGAAACCAAGTTATCCAATTATGCCTCCCAGGTGGAATTTCTTTATGCTAAGCTCGCGAAGTACGATAGCTTCTCTTCAAAAGTTTTGGATGTTGCTCCTCAACTCCAGCCTCTTTTGCCTGCCATAATCAGCTCTTCAGGTGGGGAACCCATAGGACGAGGCGCCCATAGCCAGAAACCGCATCGGAAGGGAAAAGTGGTTGGAATCATAGCTAAGCCTGCAAGTGCAAAGCTTCCCTGGCCTCCTTCCCCGGTCCCCGCGAGCCCAATAATCATTACTGAAGTCTCGAGCCAAGCTACCCGCACCTCGGAAGCCGCACTTGATTGTCAACAAGACCAGTGGGTTGAGGTTGGGAGAAAAAACCGGCGTAATACATCAAAGTGTGGCACTGCTGATCCTTTAAAAACGACCTTAAAGGCAGTTGAGGTAAAGAAGTACATTCACCTGTGGAATATGGAGTCGGGTGCCGAGGAAGTTCGTGATTATCTACGTCAACTATGTCCGGTGGGGTCATGTGCGGTAGAGGAGCTCACTCCAAAGGGAAGCTACAAGTCTTACAAATTAGAGGTTCCTAATGCATATTACGAAACGTGCCTATCTACTGATGTCTGGCCTATCAACGCCAGAATAAAGGTTTGGTTCAACCTGAGAAGACCGGCGAGGAACTCTTCTGACTTCCTTAAATCTCGTAGCCCAACAAGGGGACACGTCGTGGCTGGATCTAACCCAGTCTCTCTGCAGCCCTTTCGTGGCCCAGCGACCTCGCGTGATGCGTGCGGGGCTCTCCCAGACGCACAGCCCTTTCGGGGCCATACGGACGCCAAGTAAGAGAAATTCCAGCCTTAACGTTTTCTATCAGAATGTACGTGGTCTGAAGACCAAGCTGAAGGCCTGGAGAAACAGCCTATTGTTATTGGAACACAATCTGGTAGCTGCTACGGAGACCTTTTTGGATGCGTCTGTGGAGGACTTGGAGGTGACGGTCGAAGACTGGAGCATACTGCGGCGTGATAGAAAAACCATATGTGGAGGAGTACTGCTTGCTGCGTGCCAACCAATCGTACTGCGTCGGCAGCCTGATCTGGAAACCGAGTCTGGTGAGGATCTGTGGGCGAGTTTTGTCTGGCTCGGTCGTAGGATTTATGTATGTGTTGTTTACATCAAGCCCAGCGCAAGTGACGAGGATTATATGCGGTGGTTTTGTAAAGTGGAAAGCTTTATCAACGATGTTAAGGGAATTGTTTTTGTAGTGGGAGACATCAATTTAAATAGTGCGTCTATGAATGTAAAAAACTACTACTGTTACTTCTTGACTTTTTGTAATCTGTCTGAGATGAATTATGTGCCTAATGCGTATGGAGGAATGCTAGATGTTGTCTTGGTTCAGGAGTGCGTTGACGTGATTGAGGCGCGTGTCCAAGTCGCGGACGGTCTTGTGAAAATTGATCCCCCTCACCCCCCCCCTTGACATTATGATTATTACTTCTGCGGCTCGTCATTATGATTATGTTGAGCCGAGCAATATTGACCCTTGCAAAGATTGGAATTTTATAAAAGCTGACTACAATCTTCTATTTGACTTGCTTTCTGAAACCTCTTGGAGTGAATAATTTTCACTAGAAACGGGATATTTACCATGATTTTTGAGTTTTATATGTTCCCGATATTTCGGCACTCTTGGAGTGAAGTTTTTAACTGTAATGATGTGCAATCGAGCACTGAGAAATTTAATGACATTATTTATAATTTATTTGACATTTGCATTCCAAGGAAACGCCGTAAAAGCTCGTCATGTAGACGATATCCTGTATGGTTTACTAATGATATAATTCAGGACATTAAACGTAAAAAAAAAAAAAAAACAAATTACACTCTAGCTGGAAGCGAAATAATTGTCTAGAATCTCACAAGGCTTTTTCTGCGCTTAGAGCTTCTCTTAAGATTCGCATCTCATCCGCACATGAGGCATATTTGAAAAGCATTGAGGACAATATCATCACAAATCCTCGAGGGTTTTGGCAGCATGTCTCGAGTCTCCGGTCCAAAGGGGGTTTCGAACCTTCTATAACTTATGAAGGAGAAGCCTTTAGTGGGGTAGGGGCCTCTGAAGCTTTTGCCAAGTTTTTCGCTAGTGTTTTTCTTCCTGATGTGCCCCGGTTGGATGCCAAGAGCACAAACCAACTTGATAGGATTAAGTCCAGCAATTATGTAAACATTTTTGAGTTCTCTCTGAGTGATGTGGCTTATGGTATCAAAAGCCTCAAACCTGGGAGCTCTATTGGCCCGGATAATATTCCACCGTGGTTTCTTAAACAGGGTCTGAAGTTTTTTGTTCGCCCACTTTGCTATATTTTTAATTTGGCTCTATCCTCTGGTGTATATCCGGCGCAGTGGAAGTTGACCAGGGTGACGCCTATTCCCAAAAGTAGCAACAAGTCGTCTGTTGAGGAATATAGGCCGATCGCTATACTGTCTTCACCGGCAAAAGTCTTTGAGCGTATTTTGCATAAAGAAATTTACAGGCAAGTGGAGCAGTTTCTTTGCAATGAGCAGCATGGCTTTAGGAAGAAGAGGTCAGTCGACACAAATTTGCTTACAGTCGTTGACTTCATATCAGCAAGGATGGATTGCGGAGGTCAGGTAGACGTTCTTTACTTCGATTTCTGCAAGGCTTTCGACCGAGTCAATAATGACATACTTCTTTCTAAATTAAGTAAATTGGGTTTTGCTCCGGGGCTGCTTGGGTTAACTGCGGACTATCTTAGAGACCGACGGCAATATGTAAGGCTAGGTCTATACGAGTCACCCCCGTATCACACGCGTTCAGGGGTCAGTCAGGGGTCTATTCTCGGACCTCTTCTCTTCATTCTGATGGTCAACGATATCCCATCTGTCATAAAGCATGTTAAATGTCTGCTTTATGCGGATGATTTGAAGTTGATTTCAGAAATAAAGTCTGCAGATGACTGTCTGAACCTCCAACGTGATGTGGACGCGGTTTATGAGTGGGGTGTGGCAAATAGAATGGAATTTAACTCGTCGAAGTGCTTTGCCATGACTTTCGGTCGCATGCGGCACCCTATCGAATTTCAGTATAAGTTGAACTGCGATCTTATCACAAGATCCACTACAATGAAAGACCTGGGTGTCACTTTCGACCGAAAGTTAACTTTCCACGACCACGTCACCACAGTAGCCAAGGAGTCTTTCCGAAGACTAGGTTTTGTTTTAAGGAATTCTAGAGACTTTCGCGGTGACCATGTCATAAAGCTAATTTTTAGTGCCCTGGTCCGCAGTAAACTTGAAGCAAGCTCGTGTGTGTGGCACCCGCATGAAAGCACTTACGCGCTCTTGCTGGAAAAAGTGCAAAAGGCTTTTCTTCGCTACCTCTATAAGCGCATGTATGGCTATTACCCATACATGTACCCGACAAAGTTCCTCCTAGGCTGCTTAGGCTATAACAGTTTGGAAGTCAGAAGAGCTAATAATTTATTTATTACCATGTTTAAGGTTCTTCGTGGTAGGATAGATGCCCCTGATATCCATAATGAACTGTTGCGACTGTATGTCCCTAATAATTACTGTGCCGGCAGGAGACATAAATTATTATCGGTGCCTTTTTGCAGAACAGTAGACCGCGCTCAATCTCCCATTCCACGAACCCTCAGTGTGCTCAATGCTATCCTGGACGCAAAGTCTGATTGTGATGTGTTTGTGGATGGATGGAAGGTGATTCTGTCTGAGTGCTTGACGTTCTGTGAGGAGAATGTATGATTGTTTATGCTTGAATGTTGACATGAAATTCTGTTTACCTTTTTGACATCTGTTTTTATTTTTGAATGTGATTTACCTAATTTTTTGTGATAAAACTTTGACATGCTTTTTATTTTAATCTTTATTTAATATGATTACCCAATAATTGGTTATATTTTAAAATTCTTATGGTTTAATTTAATATGTTTACCAAATCATTGTTTATATTTTTTAAATTCTTATTTTTAATTTAATATGATTGCCTACCTATGTTAATTTTTATATCTATGTAAATTCATTAGTGTAATTGGCCTGTGCCGTTCTAGTTGAATAAATAAATACAAAATGTTAACTTACTCGAAAAGCCACAGAAGAAGTTTCTTAAGTTTATCAACTTTAAACATAAAACCTATTTTCATGATTATGAGGATAGTTGTAAACATCACCATTTATTGCCGCTTACTAAGAGGAGAGAAGCGGCTGACCTTACACTTCTACACAAAATCTTATTAAACCTAATTGATTCCTCTTCACTTCTTTCTCAAGTCGACCTTATAGTCCCAACAAGTAGCACTTCGCGTAGAAATTACCTTAAATTACACGTTCCATTTTGTTCAACTAACTACCGTAAGAACTCTTATCTTTTGCGCACTATGCATGTGTTTAACACTGCCTACTCGAAAAACATTGACCTATTCGACTCAAGGGGGAATTTATTTAGTACACTTTTAGCAGGGACTTTTTTGCTTCCTGATTATTAAATATTTCCTATTCTTCCTATACCTGTATATATACTGTGTATTAGTACATATATATGTAGTTATTGTGTATTTACATATCTATTTATTATTAACTTTTTTTTTTTACTGTTTCGTATATTTTATCTGATGATTCATATGGTTCACTGTTCACTGTTCATCGTTTATCTTTTCTTTTTGGCATTTTGATTTTGTTTTTGTCTCTTTGCTTAATGTATCTATCTGTTGTACTTTTTATGTTAAGTATATATAAATATCTTTCTCGATCTATAAGTGAAAACTGTTTAAGGCTTAATTGTTTTACATTTCCATTATGTATCCTTCCTAGTTTAATAAGCTGTTTGTTTTCCATGAAAATAAATAAAATAAAATAAATAAATAAAATAAAATAAAACGGATGCAAGAAAATGTCGTTTAAAACGAGAAATCTACGACTTGGACACACTAAACCCATTTTAACTATTAATATTTTGTTAAATAAAGAGCAACACACCAAATTATTTATATTTTAGCTTAAACATCTCAACATAAATCTCACACAAAAAACTAACTACAATAACAAAACGAAAAAGTCATCACGTCGAAACAATAGGCGTTATAAATAATATAAAATTTGTCCAAATGTCTGTCTGTGCGTGTTTAATTCGAGTCGGTCGACACTTCCTGTGCATTGTCGAGGCGTCTCCCACAAGCAACGCTGACTTGCGCAGGCGCAGCGCGTCATAGACCAATCACGTGTGTACAGATGATAACATGCTAAGATGTATTCTTTTTGCTACAGGGTTTGGTAGAGAGTGACAACTTATTTGACAAGAAGACGTTTGACTTTATTTGCTTTCCGCTTTCCATACAGCCAGCGGGCCCTATGCAAAATTAGGAAACAAGAACATATACTCAGTTGCACTGGAACCAGCTCAATATTATAAATTAAATAAATATAATTTAAGTTTTAAGAAGTGTACATCCAACTGATAATGATGATGATGATTAAAATAGAACCCGATCCGAGAGCTGATCAAAATGAGCCCAAACACGGCTAGTCTACTATTATTCATCGAGGAGTTTCGCTGTCCACCTTCCGTTTCCATCATCAGGCTCGCTGTCACCATAATATGTTATGTCATCAGACTTGACAAGTGCCAAACTTCAGGTCATTCGGATATCTGATAGAGTTCGAAAATTTGTTCGTCACATTTGATTCCGGCCGAACAAACAAGCAAACATACGCTAAAGTGATTTTAAGAAATGTACTTAAAAAATATCCCTGAAACACCGTCTCTAGAGTCTTTACATATTTTCAAGGACTTCACCTTCTGTTCTTTTGCTTTTCAGGAGGTGGCAGCCTTTAAATTTTGCAGCTTTTTGCGCTCTTTGTTAGTTGCTTCGCTACAAGTAGATAATGTTATACTACAGTGCACGTCCTTTCTGTCTCCTTATCTTTGCCCCATCGGGATGTGGGTGTCAGTGTGACGCGTCAGGACTATGATTTGCGTCGCTCCGCTTGCTCCCAACAAATGATTGATGCGAACTAATCTCGGCATCGAAACCGCGCGTAATGGTGAATTTCACCATTTATACTTTAATTCTTTCCATTTTGTTGCATTGTGGGGCGATAATTGAGTTGGTGATTGCGTATTGTTGACGGTTGGTTCCTGACAACTCGATTTCTAATTTCGTAGTTTCAAATATGTGATGATTGTTTTTTTCTGTTTAGATTCGTGGAGCATCAACGAGTTTTTAAGCATGTTTTTTTTTGAAATAAAATAAAACAAAAATAATTATCACATTACCTACATTAAATGAGTAAAATTTCATATTTTAGTTAAGTACTTACCTACATAGTCGCAAGTGCATAGTGCAGTGGAATACACTAGAGTCGTCTGTCTTTCCTTAATACTATAATCTGGGTCTCTTCAAGGCTAGAGTGAATAGGTGCCTTCTAGACCTTTGTGCTCCATCTTGGGCCACATCGTCACTTACCAATAGGTGAGATCGTGGTAAGACAAAGAACTATCATTGTTAAAAAAAAAAAAAAAAACTCCGGCAGAAATACTTAATTGGTTACCAACCTTCATATCTCGAGTAATATTAAGCTCTCTGCTGAATCAAGGAACACGATCACAACCCTGACAGATTAGACTGCAAGCTCCAGCAGACATCATCAGCTACCTGCAAGATATCGACAGAGTTTACAAATGTATTTACGACGCCCACACTTGATGATGGAGATAATAAGTTCATGATGCTTTTTAATTTTCTTCGACGCTGACGCTATCGTTCTCGTTATCAGCAAGACTTATGTGACTACGGTCAGTTTTCAGTTACTTTGTAAAATATGGTGAGATATCGTGACCTGAAGAATTATGATATGGATTATTTTCTGAAAACGAATACTAGAATACGTCATGTTATTCAAAATAAGCTTGATTAATCAACGTTTTTGGACATTCGTATTTGAATCATTGAAACCAGAAGGATCATTTTGAATAGGGTTATAACTAGGTGAATTTACGCTGAGTTTTAACTCAGAGGAACCAGGCAATAAGCTGAAAAATTTGCTTTTATCATTGTTGCTAGAAAGTTGGCCCTAATAAGAGGGTAAGGGTGTGTAATATTTTACCGTCATTAAAATTTGAGATTGTTTTAGTAAGGTGGGGGTATATTTTGTTTAATATTTAGTTAAACTATTAAATTTTTCATAAGCTGACCTATAACTAGAGAAAAATAATCAGTTTCTGAGCGGTTCTTACTACTTACTCTGTATAAGCTCTGTTCATGGCCCCTTTCGAATAAAATATTTGTTTTAATAAGTGAGATAATTGCTTTGAGATTAAAAAGTAATTTGAGTGATGTTATTACTGTTTAAAATAATGACATTCATCAATAAAATCAGAGAGATAACAAATTAAACGCGAAATAATTATGAAAATTGCAGACTATTCAATCAAACGCTGACCGATGGCACCCAGATGTGCCGAAGATTTCGCAATTGATTGGACATCTGCATTTCACAAATAATGAATCTGTTCTTTCGAAAACGTTTAATCAAGAACTCTCGTTCCAAATATTGAGTACTGTATTTGTGAATGCATAATAACATCATACTTTTAAGTGCCACATGATACGATAGAGTTGGATATTAAATTTCAGAATATAAAGAAATAGCGTGTACCTACTGAAATAATTTTTGGATTTAGGACATGTCAGTTTCTTCATGATACTTCTCGTCACCATTTGAGACCACATAAAATTAAGCAAAGTAGAAATATCCATTTATACACGACCGAAATTGTAACCTATGATGGTTTACATACAGCATGGTAATGTTCCAGCTTTAAGCAAACTGCTTGTCTTGTCGTCGATTATACACGAAGTAAAAATGGTAACAGACAGTCTGAGTGCACAAAATGGGTAAGTGGAAGCGAATTGTGGGGTGTAAATCATCTCGCAGCGCCCGGGGCGGCAACAACTTGTCCATTCTGCTACGTTGTTTCAGCCCACTTTCTGCACAAATCAATCTTAACACAAATCATTGTCATTTCCTCTTACCGCAACTGATATGTTTATCGATCGACATGAGTTATTCCACATAATCAGTAGAAACTTAAAGGTTAAACTCAAATTAAACCGTGATTTATGATTCCCAATTTTCGCGTCAGATTTGGCCGAAGAGTGAACTGGCCTCGTCATCACAATGTTATCGGAGCAATTTAAAATCATCGATCCTGTTTCGAGTGGATGTACGGGCGCCCTTTTGTCTCAAAATTGCCTTAATCGATCAGCTCCTTTAAATCCCTGAAGTGAAACTGATCAATAAATCACACAACTTTCGCATCCTTTTAAATTTCTCAGAGAGGGAATTTACTTTTTGACGCTGACAATCTAAATTGTCTTTTAGTCTCTCGTCTACTAAACGGAACACAGCGAGAGCCGTCAAGGAACAATGCGCCACAAAGCGAGAAGGTCCCGCAGGTTCACTATAACTACTAATGACTTGGCGAAACCACGGAGCTTCTCCAAAATTAAACAACTAAAAAAAGCGGGCAAACGATCGATCACGGCTCAAACAAAACACAGAAAACACCACGTGAAAGGATGTATGGAACAAATTAAAAGCTCAGCGTGAGTGCTGGTCGGGGCAAATATTAAACCTGTCAGTTTTGTGTAATTTGAAGGCTCGTTTTCGAGTTATAACTTATGTTATTGAATGTTTCGGGCACGAGGCGCGGACGCATCTCCCGTACTAACTCGCTGGTATGCTGTAGCAGATGCGTGTGAACGCGCGTAATGAGCTCGAGCAAACACGAGAAAGTTTTATTTTAACAAGAATTTAGAAAATTGAAATAATATCAATACAATCAGTGCCGTGTTTACGGCTCTCGATTACCTCCATAAATATAATGGTAGCGAGCGAGTGTCCATGTCCAACTTGTGTTTGTTCAGCTCGCTAACTAGCCGAGCAGTGACGTAATAAAAAACTATTGGATCGAAGCGCCGTATTCTAAAATACCAACTAACGGTCAGATAGCAGTCGCCGATAAAACGAAGTAAGTTATTTTCGAAGTGCCGATGACTCCATTACTAGACATGGCTAATGGCGGACACAGCTGCCATTTCGCCAAATTGGCCGCAATTATTGGACGAGTCAATTTCGAAATAGGTGATTCCGTCAGGTGGACGGTGCCGATGCACTTCACTTTTTCAATACAAAGGCAATATAAAAGAGCCAGTCACGCACTAAATGCCTCGGAGAGCCAAAGAAACAAACAAAAGTGATAGAACCGCATCGTCACGCACCCACAAAATTATTTTCGCCTCGTAACACGTGTCAAGTTTCAATTTTACGAACGTCGAAATTAACAGTGGGCGTAAACAGATTATCGATATTGAATACGATAAAAAAGTAATCGATGATCGCGGCGCTCTCAAAAAACTCCTATCCTATTGTTGAGTGTTTAGTTAGACTTTTTCTTCGGACGCACGAGTTTTGACAAAAAGCGTGGTTCATCAATCAGAGATGGTTTTATTGGCTCACAATAGAGTTCGTCGCAATCGCCGCGTGAATCTGCTTTCCTGGAACACGGTGCTATTCCTCAAGGTTTTAAATGAGGCCCATTTAGTGAATTTTGGATCATTGAAGGATAGGTGCGATCCTATCGTTTCTTTAAAAATTGGTCTATCGATGTTAAATAACTTCATATTGTATGATGTGTTCTTGTAGGACACACTCAAGGTTTTTTACGTACATATGTTTTAACGGGCTTTTTTAGAACCTTACCAGTCTATTGTTGTTACTCTATCTAGTTGCCTGTAAAATATGAGGGAAACTGATATTCGTAGACTTGGACCAGTTGGGTTATCTTTAAATCGTTTCCAGCCGTCCTAAACTAGCTCAACACTTTCATTATGTTTTTAAATTGTGTATTAGTTCCATGAAAGTATATTTAGTTTGATTACAGCAACACATTGTTCACCACAATTGCAACCCTCTTAATAGTGCTCTAATCATAGGTTTGACACCCTGCCTCCTTTGCTAACCAGCGTACCCAACGACTCAAACGAGCGTAACTTATTTCATTGCTGCACATACAAGTTTCTTTGAAAATCTTGATCATACATAAGAAGCAATGTGTTAGAAACAATGTGTAAAGTACCTATATGTATTCTGGATTTAGCCTGAGGGTGTATTGTAGGTAAGGCTAATGCTGGATTGCGGGAAGAAAGGGGATAATTACAGCAAATGCCATATTTGTGTTGACAATAGTAACCCGTATGTGGTATTAGTTAGAGAAGGTAAATGTTATTTTGATTTCGTAGGTAGTAACGCACACATTTCGATTAGACGATGAGTTTTATGATTTATGATGGGAGTAAGCCAGTACGTTGACAGTTTCGGCAAATTCAACATTATTTTTAAGGTCTGGTACTGAGGCATCTTTTTGAATATAAACTCGTTCTGCAGCCAGGGTTGGCAAAAACGATTTGCAGCGTTCTAAACAGCCAGTCAAATATTCAACATACCTATATCATATACAAGAATGCGGTTTTATTTATACAAGACATTTTCGTAATTTGCCAGTGAAGCTAATATATCCAGATATAATCTACCAATCACTCTTTTTTTTCTCTTTTTTTTTTTATACTACTTGGATGACGGAACAAGCAAGAGGCCCACCTGATGTTAAGCGGTAACCTCTGCCTATGAACGGTGCATTACCTAATAGGTCACGTCCACCTAGGACGCGCCCTATGTGGCATTGCACTGCGCCCGCCACCCTGAGACATAAAGATGAAAAGTCTCATGTGCCTGTAATTTCACCGGCACCCTTACCCTTCAAACCGGAACACAGCAATGCGAGCACTACTGCTTTGCGGCAGAAATAGGTATGGTGGTAGTACTTCCCCGGACGAACTCTTTCACAAAAAAGCTCTACTACTAATAAAACGCTCTGCCATACTATAACTGATATCATTTTAATATTGGCAAAAGATCTATCTCAAGCAATCTCATGTACTTGCAGAGGCTTTCTTGCATTTCACAAGCACACCTATCAATTAACTCAGTTTAATTTCCCGCCCACGGCCGTGGATGGATGTCACAGCCCACTCACAGGATGCGGAGACAAAGCCGGGGGATTTGCATATGGCGGGGTGTGGCGGGAATCCATCATTGACAGGCGCACGCGCAGGGTGAAGAGGTTGTAGTTTGTTTGTTTCTGTCTCATGCAAAAAGTTTCATATAGTGCTTACCTTTGAATGTAATGGCACGTAATGTAATGTAATGTAATGTTTGTGTATATGGCACGATGATAGTCTTGAAAAATTGTTTTCCAAAGATTGTTGTTTGTGAATTGTTATTTGTCGTAAAAACAGCTGCTAGACCTCATTATTGTTTTTGAATTCTGCCCGTCGTAGTGAGTAGTTCCTGATAGATCCCTTGTCCGATAGATCCCTTATGTACATGAAACATGAGAGTAGGTAGGTACACGACAAACTTAGTTGTCGTGAATATTAAGAGATGTGAAATGTAAAATAAGTGAAAAATGTATGATGTGAATAATGAAATATGGGAAATAATTTGTCCGTGAAGTGTTCCAGTTTGGAGGATATACTTATAGACAACTCTTTTTTTCCCAAAAGGGTAGCCAGAGCCTCAATAGACATCTTTTCACCATAGGTTGCACCATCGTGGGAATATAGATGTGACAAGTGGTGGGCTCATCACCCCCATTGCTTCCCACGGCTAACGCTTTCTTCTAGTAATAATACATTCCAAATTAAGCTAGCAGCCTGTACAAATTATACCAACTAATCTGACCAAGTCCGCGTAATTCCTTAGTCAGCTTTTACGACATCCATGGGAGGCGACGGAGGAGTCTATTCGTAGGCTGGACACACCACGGATATGGGTGTTAAAGTACAGGTACATGAGACTTTTTATCTTTATATCTCAGGGTGGCGGGCGCAGTGCAATGCCTAGGTAATGCATTGTTATATATATATATATACAGAGGTTACCGCAGAACATCAGATGGGCAATCTGTTTGTTCCGAAACACAATCAAATAAATAAAATAGCATCCTAATTAAGGTGAATAAGGTGAAGGTAATAAGAACACAAGAACAAAGTGTCCTCACCTTAAATAGAGACAGTAAGAAAAGTGTCAATGGACACATTCTTAGGTATAATTTATGTTTTAAATCTAGGTCAATGTTAAATTACTTATTAGCCTGCCTTATGGCTAGTGATGATATTGTACATTTATTATAAACATTAATAAAAAATAAAATAAAAATTAAGGTGAAGCATAAAAGTGCTTAGATCATCAGCTTACCTATAATTTATTAACCTTTGTTTTACAGGTGTTCTTTTACCGTCTGCAACTTTTGATGAATGAGTCTAAACCTTCATTCAATACCAACTGAGAATGAATGAACCTTCATGAATGGAACATGTGAAAGGATTGACGTACTCTTCATACGTTATTGCACTTACAACACTCTCAATTCTATCTTATTTTGAATCTTATTGCTTCGATAATAGGTGCTATAAAAACTAAAGGTAACACATTTGATGAAGGAGAATTAACCTTGGCTATTTAGGAATAAGGTTTAAAGTTTTATAATGGATGATTATGCAAAGTCATCGGATCTGTATAGGATAATAGAGATGGTGTTTGATACAGGCACAATGGTGTAAAGGAAATCAATTTAAAGGTTTGTTAGAAAACGACAAAAAAGTACCTCCTAGTTAGTGATTGGATAAAAAGCTAAGGAGTAACGTTTTTTTTTGGAAGATTCTAATCTTGATTGGGCTTACATAAATCCTTCTTTATTAACCAGCTCATTGCAAGGCAATGACGATAGTGAAGTTTACCACCCGTCACGTCTACATTACTACTATGGCGATTTTTTCCAGTAATAATATACTCTGGAATAAACTAGTAGCCAGCCAGGACAAATCTTATACCAACGAATCTTATTAACAAGTCCAGGTAATCTCTATGTTGGCTTTTACGACATCCACGGGAGGAGACGGCAGGGTCTATTTTTAGGCCCAACACACCACGCCTAGACGTATATAAATATATAAAGTAGGCCTTTTATAGATATTTAAAAGAATAAGAGCATTGTGTAATGTTATGAACACACGTGAAACATCAACACCCACGAAAGGTAAAATTAAACATATTGAAATGGGTGTTTATTACTTAAATTAGAGGCTATTATCGATCGCTCGTGCCGTCACATCTTTGTTCTTGGACAATGCGCGTCTTGTGAGGCCGACTTTTTGTCCCGGGACCATATGTAGGGGTCTTGGACCGAACAATAAATAGATAGGCCATGGGAGTTCTCAAAAAGTAATCTTGTTCATTGAGATACATTTATAAATTTGATTGTTGAAATAAATTACTAGTTTCCTATTGATCTGAAGCCGAAACCGAACCGAACCTTGCGCGAACCTTTTTTGACTGTACTGTACACAGCTCATCTATGTTCTTACATATGTTTTAGTTTGTATTGAATCTGTGTGCAGTTTCGGTCAAAATATATTTTATTTCTTTCTTTCTTTCAATTGTCGTAATAAAAAATAGTCAAAATATGCGGATGATGCCCCGATCTGGCGTCAATGTCATCAGACGTTGTTCTACTCAACTGAATATAGGTACAACCACAGAATAAATATTAGTACAAGTACAGAAGACGCACTTAGCGAAAAAAATTATATAAATAGCGACTCTTGCTGGGACGCAACAAAGTGCAATTCAGCTCGCATTAGCGCTCAATACCTATCGCGATATTCACCTAAACATTTGCTCTCTCTTCTAACGCGTAACTCTGTCGCTTTCTGACGCGGAGTGATGCGCATCAAAAGGGTTGTCGATATTTCTAATAAAAAATTAAATTAACCTTCTGTTATGTAGGTAGATAGTCAGCATTGTAGCACAGATTATGTTACTAATACATAATCGTAACGTACATACTTCGTAACGCGCAAGTCAGCTAGAAGAGGCCGTAACATAGGGTCGGAGCTTTATGTCTCAGGGTGGCGGGCGCAGTGCAATGCCACATAGGGCGCGTCCTAGGTGGACGTGACCTGTAAGGTAATGCACTGTTCATAGGCAGAGGTTACCGCTTAACATCAGGTGGGCCATCCGCTTGTTCCGTCATTCAAGTAGTATAAAAAAAAAGATCGAAAGCAGGTAGGTATTTTAACCCCCGACGGAAAAACGACGGGGTGTTATAAGTTTGAGGTGTCTGTGCGTAGGTGTGTGTGTGTGTGGTTGTGTGTGTGTATGTATCTGTGTGTGTGTCTGTCTGTGGCATCGTAGCTCCCGAACGGATGAATCGAATTAGTTTTTTTTTTTTGTTTGAAAGGTGTTTTTTTCGGGATTGTTCTTAGCTATGTTTGACCAAAATCGGTTCAGCCGTTTCATTGCGTTGAGGGTTTTTTTTTTATTTTTACAAAATTAATTGCTTGTAGGTAAATGAAATAGTTACAAAGTTATAGATATTATAACGATGAGATATTAAGTTGGTAGGTAAGTATAGTTTTTCTCTGCTTATGAAGTTAACAAGCTACGATTTAATTTAAAAACATCAGTAGGTTTACCAAAACCATCGATGACCAAAACATATTATTATTATGAACTGAACAAAAAAAAAAGCCTTAAAGTACCTCGAAAGTACCTATTTTAATTTTCAAATAGGTACATATTAGGTACATATTATGTACCTACGAATAACGTAAGTACCACATGTTATTATCAATATTGTTATTATGTAGAAATAAAGACTTATTCATGTTTTTTTTATTTATATGTACTAAGAATGACGGAACAAGCAGGTAGCCCACCTGATGATAAGCGGTAGCCTCTGCCTATGAACAGTGCATTATCGCATAGGTCACACCCACCTAGGACGCGCCCTATGTGGCATTGCACTGCACCCGCCACCCTGAGACATAAAGATGAAAAGTGTGCCTGTAATTTTACCGGCAACCATGCACTTCCAACCGAAACACAGCAATGCGAGCACTATTGCTTTGCGGCAGAAATAGGTATGGTGCTAGTAGGTACTTCCCTGGACGAACTCTTTCACAAAAAAGCTCTTCTACTGCTAATTTGGAGCGATTCAGAAGTAAAGTCTAATTAAGCACGTAAGTAGATCGGTAAGTAGGTAGGTACCTAAATTCAAGTAATTACCTACATATACCTATATTACAACCTAGATCTCTGAAATCTATGCTGTATGCACAAGAAATCACACCTATAAAAGGCATTACTTCGATATGTACCTACAGAAAATAACCAATGTACATCAATCAAATAACTTAAATTTCTTCGTCCTTCACAATGTAAAAAATTATAATTATTTATTTGTTTTTTGACTATTGCATCCATATACAGTACAATATGTACGCGACGGAATATTTGCGCGGGAAACGTGTTGCGCGAGCGCTCAGGCTTGCGTCCGACAACCGACTGTCACTTGTCCCGAGTGAGGGACACCCGGGCTGTAGGTATATATCGCGCGACCTTGAGCGAGTGGTGATGCCCTGGTACAACACGGAAATGTGACTGAAACTGGAACGTTTCAAACATTTTCAGAGAGTTTTATGTTATTCAATTCAATTCAATTCATTTATTTATTTCAGGCAACATTGAAAAATGTACTTTGTACCTAGACAAAGGCCCATAATAACGCGTCTACTTCGATGTGAAGGCCGCAGAGGTGGTGGAGTATATCAGGAAGAAAGCCGGAGTGGGTTTGAGGGTCATGAAGTTGGACTCTCGTCATAATGTGAGCTTTAGCTCATTTATGGTGAGGGTCCCTACGGAAAATGTGAAGACTTACTTGAGCCCTGACTTCTGGCCGAAAGGGGTGAAGTTCCGGCGGTTCAAGGGTCGCCTGTCACGTGATCCCCCGGGCCGCGACGCGTCGGCGATCACACGTGTGTTAGATTAAGTAATAAAGTGTTTTTATGTGTATGTTAGTTTCTAAGGTATTTATGTAGATATGGGCTTACTGTTTAGGTTTAGTGCATTTCTCAGTAAGCCTGAAATAAATGATTTTTTTTATTTTTTTTATTTTTTGATAATAAAATATACCTTACAACTAACATACATATACAGATAAAGATATACTTCAAAGTCTTCAAACTATCACTTAACGTCAAGGGGATTTGGTTTCGAAAACGCTTCCCTATAGCGTCGGTAAACAATGCCAGCTGGCCAGAACTCCGGATCTAGGAGCACATCCCTGTACTTCGCCTGGACCTGGAAATCATATGACTTGAAGTCAGTGGCCCTGCTGCAGGCGCTGAAGAGACAGTCGAATCTCCGCCCCCTGAATCTGGCCCTAGCATCTCTCCTTCACGAACTGGATTACATCATCTCCTGATGTTCTCTCGCTTATTCGGGAGAGGTAGATCTTGATAGTCGGCTCAACTGCATGCAGTGTTGCCGACTCGGCCAGTATCTGACCGGTGCCGCGTTGATTGCGGCACGATCTTGGTCTTGGTCGTTATAGACGAGTAGTTCCTGTTTGATCTATTGAGATTGATCCATTGTCCTGTTTGATCCATAGACGCGTTGCTTTCCAGTCTTTCTAATTATACATATCACTATCCTACTCTACTCTATGGTCGCCTGAATTATGTAGCCTGAATTGTTATTATGTTTGTTGTTATTTGTTATTATTAGCAGAATACGGAAATTCAATTCAAATACGTGGTAATTCTTCCAATCTTATAAATTTATCTACATCAAAAGATTGGAAGAAATCGCTTCTAAGCTATAAGACTGCCCAATTTACCTACTTTTAATTTTTGTATGATTTTTATTTATTATTCAAAGTCAATTCACAATGCAGTCTCTGTTTGATAAATTTTCAGTGTGGTTATAAAATAGTTAAGAGAATTGGCCGCCTAGTGCTTGGATCAGATTTTGTGTTCTGTGATGCTACAGCAGGGATTAATCGATTTTATTCAAGCATGGTAATAAATGGTAATAAACCCATTTGAAGTTCAAAAGCGCAAGTTCCAAATTTATGTAAAAATAACTAGTAGTTTGGCTAGAACGTGACCTCGCGTGGACCCCCGCAGCTGAAACACCCCTGTACCGTCTAGCTCATGTTCGAACGTGACCTCGCGTGGACCCCCGTAGCTGAAACACCCCTGTACCGTCTAGCTCATGTTCGAACGTGACCTCGCGTGGACCCCCGTAGCTGAAACACCCCTGTACCGTCTAGCTCATGTTCGAACGTGACCTCGCGTGGACCCCCGTAGCTGAAACACCCCTGTACCGTCTAGCTCATGTTCGAACGTGACCTCGCGTGGAACCCCGTAGCTGAAACACCCCTGTACCGTCTAGCTCATGTTCGAACTCACAAATTTTAATTACATAACCTACCGACCAAGATTCATCGAGATTGGATTTGGTTCTGAAGTTATCGGTGGACAAACCACATACTTACAAACATACTTATATACATAAAACGTCGTATCCTGAGAACTTGCTTCACTCGGTCAATAATATCGTTCAAGTTGATGCGACGCAAGTTGCCTCTTGGATCGATCTACAGTGATTGTTCGTTCAATGGCTAAAGCAGCACGAATCAACGCCCGACAGGAATACGTGACACGGCCCTCAGCAGATATGAGTCAGGACAGGACGTCTGCCTCTTTCTGGTTCGTTTGATAGAGCTTTTATTTCGATTTAAACTGCAGATGGCAACTTATTGATAAGGTCTTGACTCTTAATGGCAGATCAGTTAGTTTACTCAAATCATAGTCTTTTTGTGTTGTTGAGATGAAAACTTTGATAACGTTGTTACTTAGTTGTTGCCGTTTACGATTGTAACCAAATAAGGTCAGATAAACATACGTTTTACTATTATTTTACTATTTTTTTATACTTTAAAAACGTTTGTAGTGTTAACAAATCTCATTTTAAAAAATATCATTGAATTTCATAAGAATATGCCGTGTTATTGAACCAAAACAAACATTCTGAGCCAAGTCAGTGCCACCCAAACCTTTATGCGGAGGCGCGAGTGCGTCCTTGTAGTCTCAAGCGAACAAAGACGTTTAATTGTCGGTTATCCGTCGATAAATCCCGCAACCTCTCATTACGGACTTATCGAATATTGTTAATTGAAACTTTGCCCTTTTTGCCTTCTCGATCGGGCAAGCGCGGCCGAGCCGAGCCGATGGAATGCCAAAAGGATAATGTTTTGTTATCCAGATTAGGTCATACCGGAAGTGAATTATAAAGTACTCAATAATATATATTGTTACGATCCCCGACTAATAATAAAAATAAACTAAATATCATTTAATAGTCTATCTACATATATACATACATATTTAGTTTAAATATTCAGTGACTTATAGATAACACAGTTACTGCAGTTTAGTTCTGATCCCACACTTTCCATGTCACGGGTATCAGAAATTATGAGTAGGTACCTACCGCGTTGCCTAGACCTGGAACATGTATTTGAAGATCATGCAAACAGTAGTGCCTTAGTAGGAATCGAACCGGCACTCCACACCACTCAACTGTTTGCCCATTACAGCTCATCAACACTTCTTCAGATAGCGAACATTGAGTTCGCGAGAACTAGGAGACTTAACACATATGTTTTAATTGATAGTATCTCATAAATATTATCTGTTTAGCTACGATAAACAAAAAAATCACTGTAAAAATGTATTTAGGGGTATCGTAGCTAAACTGATGATATTTATGAGATACTATCAATTAAAACATGTGTGCTAAGTCTCCTAGTTCTCGCGAACTCTACATTCACTATCTGAAGAAGTGTTGGGAATTTTTTGGTGGTTTTTACCCATTACAGCTCGTAATGGGCGAAAAACACCAAAAAAAAAAAATGTCGCGCCGCAAGCGTGAGCGTCCACCTTAAAAGGCTTTTACTTAGATACATTCAGAAACAAATATTGAACCAACCAAGAGTCATTAATTACTGATGGAAAACTACAATTTCGACCCTCTACCACCAAACCACCATCGGTCAATACCAACCACGTAAGTACTCCAGAAGTATCACGAACATGCGAAGCGGAAACACCTCACCAATCGGACATTGATTTATACGTGCTTTATTTGATTCGATCGTATCATCAGAACGTCATAAATCGTCTCCCCTCCATGAGAAAATATAGGAGAGTTTTTCCTGATGTCATTATGTCCATGTATGGGTGATAACTGAATCCGGAGGGTGTTGGATTCCGTTGTTTTCCTGTTGGTCCGATGATATCTGTGATTGATACGGAGACTGTTGCGGATTTATGGTGTCTGTTTTATTGTCTTAAGGTAAACTTTCTATCGACTTCACCGGATTGTTGGGATAACAGTTATTACTAGGATACTCAATGATCAATCCAGAGTATTTCCGTGAAGTCACGCCCGGATAGAATTAACCTTTTAAAAACCTTTGAATTGTGGATCACACACAATAGTATTGGTAAAATACATAAAATTATGCCTTCGAGAATTAGAATTATCTTGTGTTCTAATAGCCCAGGGTCAATGTCTCGGCACACTCATAATTCTATGAATTCATGATGTAATAAGCTTTTGAAACAGTGCAAGTATGTGTAAATACGTATATTTCCCTATTCCAAGTTTGTTTATTCCGCTGACTCTTTTCCATCTGACTTTCCTCTGACAAACTACCTCCTCCCCCGTTCAGACATTTCATTTTTTAACAGCTCACAACCGATCACTGTCAGCTTCCCCTCAATATCGGTCGAAGGACCTGACCGGGCCACATTTTTTCCCGTCGAAATAAATTAATACAACCGTCTTGGGGCACTTCGGTCTTCGGTGGTACACTTGTCAAATTAATTTCTTCTTGCAAGACAATTTGTCTGTCGCCCGGGGGTCGAAAAAACTTCGCCGTCGATCGCCGATTAGTTATACTCGTAGTCCTAGTTTGTCAATATACAAGTTTCGGAATTGCGTAATGATGTTGGCAGTTATAGGGTAACTTTTGTTCGGTAAAATAGTGCCTATGTCACTGGATATTGTAAACACCACTTGGAGGCATTTGACAACAACCTACATTTTATTGTACTTAAATTAAATAGTCAGTTTGCAATGATTCGACAGATAACAATCTCAAGAGATTTATTATAAACTTTCAGTGATAAAAAATATTCTGTAATATATTAATAAAAATATTGAAATTGAACTTATTGTAATTTTTAGTCCAAAAAGTTCAACTACATTTTGAAGTTGAAAAAATTGGAGAAAACTCATCCAATTTGTTCAACTGGTTGAACAGATAGTTGAACATATTGGAGTAGAGGTAATAATATTTATATCTCTCAGAGTAGATGTCATCATATTACTTGAGGATAGACTGACTATTGAATGTATCTGATGTCTGTGTCAAATCGACTTCTAAAACCCAAAACCCAGCGGTATACGGAAGCCTTGGAAGATAACTCTTTAAGTCATTAGCGCGGCTAATTGTGAAGCAGCAGGGACTATCTGCTGGTTTAGTGCCACTTCAACTGGAGTACCAACTTTAGGGCGGATACAAACACAGCTTTATAAGCTAGGCGTGCTTTGTCATATAAGGAATCAGTTTTTTTTATTAGCTACTTTGGTACTAGACACAATTAGACAAGCCAAGAGGAAATAACTATAAAAAAGATTGTATTGGACTGATACCTAAAGTTTTTTCTTTACCGAATTAAAGAACCTTGTAATCTGAAATAAAGAAGACCACAGTTCCGGATCAAAGGCCGATTCCATTCGATTTCGATTCTGTTTTTGTATGTTTTTGGTTGTTATTTTTTATTTATTTTTCTGTTTTTTGTCCTACTTTTTCCTAGCATTCTGTTTGTTCTGTTTGTTTTTTTTGTTTGTGCCAAATAAATGTTTTTCATTTCATTTCATTTCATTTCATTTCATTTCATTTCATTTCATTTCATTAGATTTTTTGCTTTCGTGATATGAGCAGGATTTGTATGAAGAAAACTCCTTACTTCTATGGATCGCCTGCTGCCTAAACTAGACAGTACTTGTAGAATGTAGATGATGCTGATAAAACTATACCGTTTTGAAGCCTCGTCTAAAGCTGACCCCTAGCATCCATCCACGTATTCCGGGAGGAGCGCAATCGGCACGGAGCGGTTTTATCGACTGTGACCGAGGAGATTGCTGCTTTCAAAAAAGCGCACTTTAATTTTGGCCGCTGTAATGGTGCGCCGTGGCCTCCGCCGTGCGTGACGCCCGCCTATTTATTTTATTACCTATACAAAGTTTTACTAAAGTTTGCTGAGTCTTCTTTTTGGTTTGTCTTTAGAGGTACGTAGGTAATTAATTTTGGTAATTGTGTAATTAGAGATAAGTAGGTTTTGCTGCAGGTATAAATCTTAATGGCGTCACTCAATCAGAACTAACGTTTTTATCTAAACACACTCTGTGGAATGGGTTGCCGAGTGGAATAGGCAACACTGCATGAAATATGACCTTGATAATTTGACACTACTGAGATGACATAATCGTGGGTCCAATGATGATTGTAGAGTAGATAATTCACAGCTGTAATGAAGTATTTCAAGTATTGTTACCGTATTTGACGCTGTTTATGAAAACAAACATCCCACGCAGTCGGCGCTCGGCACCCTGTAAACAGAGTCAGTCGGTCGCGATGCGTTGTCACAGCGATGAGCATCGCCGGTTGGCGCTGACAGCCGAATCAAGACCCCGCCATATTGCTTTTTTACGGCATGTTTTTGAGAGTTTTGCATTATTCGGTTCTTTTTGTTTTTGGGTTTTGTTTTGGTAGTTAGGAAATTAGGATTGTAGCTTCAAGTATCGTCACAAGGTCAAGCCTTTTTGGAACCTTAACTAAAAATAAATAATTATATTATCATCATCATCATCATCAGTCTATATAAGTCCACTGCTGAACATAAGCCTCCCCCATAGAACAAGATGACGAACAGTCTTGAGCCGCCTTCATCCACCGCCTTCCTGCGACCTCCATGATGTCTTTAGTTCATCGTAAGAGGGGCATTCCTCTTTTTTTTGTCATTTGGTTTGTGGTCATCTGTCGAGAACCTTTCTTCACCAATGGTTATCAGTCGAGTGTTTATATATGTCCGGCTCATTTCCACTTTAATTTGATAAATTTCAAAAGTTATGATACGCTAAGTTGTTTCTCAATAAAAGGAGGTAGGTTTTTTTTTTTTTTTTTTTTTTTAACATTGATAGACCTTTGTTTGACCACGATCTCACCTGGTTCCTTTTCATTGTCATTATTAGTGATCTGATCGCCTCTGGGACTCGTGAAATATTGAATGAGATGATAAGAGTGATCGACAAGTGCCGCCATTAATTCAATACTATTCCAGTAAATTTCTTAGAGTTTTCATATTACGCTAAAGCTTAGATAGACGCTTGTCTAAAAGGCCGATCCCAATACGACAAAGTTAATATAGAAAATGGGTTCGCGACAGTTGGCCCGCAAAAGCCAATATCAAAATATTAAAACGGCACACAGCCGCAATCAGGACTACCCTATACACTAAACTAATTATCCACGGCCCGAGCAGAGGAAACAATAACCTCAGACGAACAGAAGGGTTCCGCCGCAACATTTGTGTCAATATATTCAACCCTATACTGTCAACGATGAAATTAGTCGCGAAGGATTGGGTTAGCTATTGTTTTGGTTGCCGGCCACATAAGTGGTAACCGAGTCGAAAAAAAAGGTAGAAGTTATAAGCAAAAATATGTATCTGAAACAGTTTTTTTGCTCCGTTTGAGAATCAAAGATTATCGTTTATTACCACAATGATAATATAGCATATAATCAACATTGCATACTATGCAATTATAATTCAAAAATGGTAGTCTGCTCAATTCATGATTTTACGAATGTTTACGAAAAAAGATTTTACGATTATTTCTGAATGGTCACAATTGAAAAACTATTGAAGTTAGTAGAATACCAAAAGTTTCAAAAGTGACAAATACCTATGAGACAATTCATTAACAATTTAAATACAATTGGTTTAGTAGAATTGAGCCCCTGATCCCACACTAGGATCCCCTGTGTCGTGAGTATCAAGAACTACGAGTACCTTACCATGGTCCCACCACATGACGGATCCTACATTGCTTGCTATCTCATACTTTTCGTGCAAATCAAATTCGGCCAAGTCGATGAGTACTCTGTTAGAGCGTGATACATTTATTCTCCGCTCTCTATTACTTTAGGGTTGTAAGATTCCTTGAGAATATTACTTGTTTTTTTGAATGGCTTCGTCGTCGAATTCGTCAAGAGTCTCTTTTAAGTTAGATTAAACTGGTGGCAGAAAAACCAACGCTTTGGAGGACAAAATCCACCATTCTGAAAAGACACACATTACACTTACTCACATTACATTTTATCTACACCACACATGTGCTCTTTATATATGTTACACCGGTTAAAACTCCACAAAAATTACTCTTTGTAACATAAAAACACTACAAAATATACTAAGATATAAACGATAAGATTTTTTTTTCAAGATGGTCGCCCTTTTATATTGCGAACCAATAATATAGCTATATAATTATCAAATTTTCTTATATAAATTCTTATATCAAATAATTTTATTCATTGAAATAATAGGCTTAATTTTGAATCGTCGCTTGAAAACATTTGTCTTCAGATATTATGTGAGAAAGTATTTTAAATTCGTGACTAACGTGACGGTGTGTGAATTATTTTAATCTAAATTCATCTTCACCACAATCCTCTCCTTTGAATTCCAGTGAACCATGAAAATATCAAAACAAAATAAGAACAATACCGTCACCGCAGTGCGGAGTCGAAGCGACAGCTTGTTCAAATCAAATTATAAATAAAACGGGGAGGGGAGCCTCTGATGACTCCAGTGATGAATGGAGAGGCTACGTGATCAAATGTCACGGAATGTGTGACATTATTTGAAGATACTTGGCGTTGTTCGATGGATCATTTTTATAGGGACTAATGCTTAGAACCTATGAAAATTATCGGTCTGTTTAATGCCTGGTACTGTTTAGACTTTAGTCAGTAAGCGGTAACCCAGACAGTAAACAGAATAAGCAGATCGTCAGTATACCTATAGCTGTTTCTTTTTTTTTGTTTTTTTTACTACTTGGAATGACGGATCAGTTTGATGGCCCACCTGATGTTAAGTGGTACCCTCTGCCTATGAACAGTGCATTATCACATAGGTCACGTCCACCCCTCCTTTCATCATTTGTCTCATCTTTATGTCTCACGTCGCCTGAGACTTAAAGATGAAAAGTCTCATATGCCTGTAATTTCACCGGCTCCCTTACCCTTCAAACCGGAACACAGCAATGCGAGCACTACTACTTTGCGGCAGAAATAGGTATAATGGTAGTACTTCCCCGGATGCACTCTTCCACAAAAAAGCTCTGATTCTGATTAAGCTCTGAGGTTTGCATGAGCATCCCATCCCACTAATATCATAAATTAATGTCAAAGTTACGATGTTTGGATGTTTAGATGTTTGAATGTTTGATACTCAATCACACTGAAAGAGCTAAACTGATTTCAATAAAATTTAGTACACAGATAGATTGTCAACTGGATTGGACTATAAGGTACTTTTAACCAGGTAAAACGCTTGCAAAGCCACGAGCAGACACTAGTAGTTCATAAAACATTGCTTGATTCCTGTTACAGTTATTATTTGATAGTCTAAACGCTGTTCAAAACTTTGACTTTTCCTGAGAGGAAGGTTTAGGTTAAAAATTAACAGTTTTCAAGTTTTAAACAAACTTGATTGACAAATGATCAAAATAAAAACTTTCATAGGAACCAAGTAATGTTTTAAAACGAACAAAGAATTAAATAACCGAATAACATTCGAAAGTATCATAGCTACACAGTAAACTGCTAAAAGTTTTCAGCCACTGCCACCCACATGCTCCATGAGTGCCCTCAACACCGCAAACAGGGTTTCCGCTGAACACAAGTCGCGGTTTGCGTTTACCCATCGCTTCACTTTAGTATCTGAAAGTTTACATGATAATTGAACTAGATATAAAAAGTTCCTATTATATTTTTATTAAATGTTTCTGATTTTTTTTAAGGTTTATTTTAGTCGTAAATAAAAAAACTAGTGGTGGGGCATGTAACCCAAGGAACCTGTAGCGGACGCGGGACACCGCGTGCCTTTAAGCAAGAGCTTAAATAGTAGTACTACAGACTCATTAAGTTATGTTGAAGATGATGTTTGTTATGAATAAAGTGATCAGGACATTTTTGTTTCATGCCTTGTAATTTCGAAGACAGCATGTAATGCACTACTCTTGTGAAACGAATGAGTCAACTTAAGGACCAAGAACATTTTGAAATTAGCCCTTCAATTCAAGTGCACATTTAGCACTTAACAAGGGAGTTAAGCTTCAAACTACCCTCAACAAAAGTAAATTAAGAATGTCCCTTCAAAATTGTGTAAAATGTGTTCACATTACGGTTTCGATTAAAGTTAATTCTCCGGATCGACTTCACGGATCACCCATATGGTGCGTACAGTCCGAAGGAGCCGCCACAGTACAGATGTCACACAGTAAGAGCAGGGTACTACATTACACGCTCATAACTTGGTATATATATTACATATACATGATATATATAATATATTGTCTGTGGTTATTGTGCTGTGCTTACAAAATATTTTTGATTACACAAGCATTTTTATAGATATTCTTAAAAAAATACGTAGTTTTTAAGTTTTTATGGAAATACATCGAAAATCATTTTTTAGAAAGAAAAGGCTTTAATTGATTTATTTTTAATATGTGCGTTGTGTATATATCGTCATCATTCTCATCAGTAGCAACCTTTAGACGTCCACTGCTGAACGAGCCTTCCCCATAGAATGTAATGCGGTGGACTTGCCATAATAACGACGCCAGAGTGTATTAGTGTTCTATGCGCTTGGCAAGCGTATAGGTGATCACAATGGTTCAGTACTCAGGTGGACGCTGCTGCCCAACTCCAGATCTAATATTTAAGTTGGTTTTTATCAACATCTGCGGGAGGAGACAGAGGAGGTCTATTCTTAGGCCAGACACACCAACGTTGTTAATGGTTGTCCAACGGTAATGTCACACGGCACGGTTGTGTAATATGTAGAAGTTTTACTACAACTGGCATTCACTTCGTCATGAAATAAAATCACCAAAAAGTATGTCCCTATTGTTAGAAAACACTGAAAATGATTTCTATTATTTTCATGTCGAACATGAATTGAAGGTAAAAAACGAAAACATTAATTTTCTTGCCATCATACGAAATTATCTTTGCGTAGGTAATGGCTAAGAAACAAAAACTAATTAAAATAATCATTTTAAACTGATCCCTTGGAGACAGGAGCGAATAGGAACACAATTATAGGTATAAGGGATCGATCAGGACAAGGGATTGAACTCAAGGGATCCATCAGGAAAACTCAATTTTAAACAAGACTAAAATTTAGAATGCGGTTGAAATAAGTGACTGCTTGTGTACTGCTCAGTAACTGTATTGTGCCGTACAGTTGAGTCGTGAGTCCCCCGTATATTGGTGAGTTGTAGGATAGGTGAGGCCTGGAATTATTGGTGGATTAATAATAAATCTGTGGCCATTGGAGTAGGGTTGTTATTTTCGTTCGATGCCAACGAAATTCGATTACGAAAAAATATGGCGCATTCGCTCTATTGCCTTCTATGATTTGCAATAACTCACCAATGATTGTTGTGCTTTTGTACAAACTTCTGAGGTCAGTTATTCGTCTTCTCACGGTCTATGGTTATATCTTGAAACCATGCCTGAGTAATGAGGACTCTGAAAAAAAATGGTTTAGGGTGGTAATACATTTTCAAATATACTTGGATTTTTGATAATTATTTTAAGAACCTTCTTCGAGATGTTTCGAACTTCTAGTTACGGTTTAAGATACGCCTGATTTGCTGAAGTAACGTAAGTATACAAATTCTACAAGGAGCATTACCACTTTGAAGACCTTTAATCTTTTCACAATACTGCTTTTTACTATTAACAGTTAACTTTTGGGAGACCAATTGAAACGAGAAAAGAAGGAAAAGACCTGTAAAAAGTTTGAACAGTGCAGGAAATATAGTAAGGAAAGAGGTATGCTCTATATAGGCTTGTGACATCTACAAATCAGCAATGGGCTTGCTTGGGTACTCTTGTTAAGAGAACGTTATGGGCCTGCTAATCGTGCACTCAACTGAATTTCAGATAAGTATACAGATTGTCCCAAAAAATTTAAGTGGAAATACAGTGCATCTTTAGAGGCACCCAAATTAACTCCATGTATGTTCCGTCATCACACTGTATAGTCGGTGTCAGTTCCACTGAGCTACCACCTCTCAACAACACGTTAACCTGTAGTCTCGTAGCTATAGTTGAAAGAATACTTAATGATCAGTTAACCCTTAATTACTTTCAACTCGAGGCCCCAATCGACTCGGCGACTCGTACAAAAGTGTCTGACACACAGCTTCAAGTGTGCAAACACTATTTCCGCACCAATTCATACTTATCACTTGAAATAACCTCTATTCTAAAGAGATAAGGTTCATTTTGTGCCTTGAGGAATGTGGCAGTGAGTGATCTTGTATCAGCGTTTTTGAGAAATAGATAATGCTGACTGAAGAATGATGACGCTTCAAAGGGCAATCTACTGGATTCAAATCTATGATGTATTATTTGATGTATTTATTAATTATTTTGTATTTTAGTACTTTAGGTATAATATACCTAAAAGGGATACTTTGTTTGTTTGCTGTTGTCTCTTTAGCAGTTCCTTCAAAGGTACTTTGGAGTTTTTTGTCTATGTAGTTTATTAACAATATCTGACAGTAGGTAATAAGTACTAATTAGTACTGCTGCGTCAGAAAGTTATTTTTATTATTTTCCTATAGTAAAAATAGCTCCGATTCCTATATTTAGGCATTTCTAATATATTATACACCCTTAACATTTAGGTGCCTCTAAACAGAATCATAATATACAATAATTATGTAAATCTTTTCAAAAATCAAACAATCGGGCGCATTAATATTAGAATACACGAATTTGTTTACACTAGAAACTAACAAACCAACTGCATTCAAATGAAAGTATAATATATTTTATAATCGAAAAGGGTGGCTTTCTAGCTCCGAACTTTAAAACACCACAGAGTATAAAAACGGGGAATGTAACTGTACAGTTTTGGCAGAACGCTAAATAATATAGAAGGGATGTTCTTACACTGTGGCGTGGGGAATTCATTGAACGTATGAGAATACAGAATTAATAGGCATAGAAGGATGAAGTCTATGTTTATACCACATAAAGTATCGCATTCAAAATAATGCACAAAAGAGAGACAAGGTAAACTAAGCCTGAGATGTTAAAGACTATTTTTTTGAAAAATTAAATACGTGTAATTTACAAACCGTAACTAAACTCTATGTAGAAATAAGACAAGAAAATAATAAATTATTACAAAATTCAGTAATATTTGGCTAGAGTAGTAAGTTACCTTCTGGTCTGCTGGTCTCGGCTTCTATCTCTTCTACCCCCCCGTGTGGGATGTATCAGGGGACAGCCGTGACGAAATTGTGTGCGAGGGTAGTGTGATGCAACCCTTCCGTATTTTGCCGCGATCTGCGGCCGCTGAGGGATGTTTCAACATGGGGACTTAGGCTCTTGATACTTTATTGTGCAATGTCATACTTATATAGGTACGCTAAATAAGTGCAAGATTCTTTTGTTAAATTTGGATAAAGTTGAGTACGGAGATAAAATGTAAGATAAGCTGTATCAAACCTAAACTTGAATATATCAGATCGACCAACAATGTTCTAGATTAACATATTTTTCAAACGAATGCACGTTCGGTGTTCCATTTCTGTATCAACAATTTGTATTCTAACATATTAACATATAACATATTCTACAAATTACCAAATGAATTTCGAGAGTTAAGGGAAAATGAATTTAAAAATAAAATGTATAGGTGGCTCTGTGATAAATGTTTTTATTCAATTGATGAATATTTTAAATTAAAATTCTAAATCTTGTTATTATTATAATGTGCCTACTTCGCAAATTGTTTCATTGAATTGACATTTAATAACTTGTATTTACCGTGTTTTTTAGTATTATATTAAATTTAATTTAAATGCATGAAATTTTTCACAGAATTATTATTATAAGAATTATTAGGTACCTATGTATAATGCTAAAATTAAAATTAAATATTTGCACGACAATCTAGTCGAGTACAGTGATACTAAAAATAGATTATGAACCAAACTACCTGTATTCACGCAAATAAATCATTTCATTTCATTTCATTTCATTTCATTTCATTTCATTTCATTTAAACAGAAGAAAAAGGTTTTTAAACTTGAGATACTTATAAACTTTGTAACACACCAATTTAAACCTATTTAAACCAATACTTTTCAAAACAGTAAAATTAATTTGATTGTTTGAGCTCACTGAAAAGATTCTCTACAAGATGGTACACCGAATCCTTCCACCAAACTAGTTCTTTCCTAGTTAGCCCACGCCTATAACGATGCATTGCATTACCTCGCAAGTCACGTCCACCTAGAACGCGTCCTACGTGTTATTGCCTTGCACCCGCCACTCAGATACACAAAGATGAAAAGTCTCATGTATCTATAACTACTCCAGCACACATATCCTTCAAACTGGAACACAACAATGCGAGTGCTACTGCTTTGTGGTACTTCCACGGTAGTAGAACCCTACCTCTACTACTAATAAGCTCAACTAATATTAAAAATCTACCTAAAAAACGATTAGAAAACCAACCAAGTAAGAACCCGTGACATGTCAAACGAACGAACTATCCAAGTATCAAAATAGCCCGTCAGCGTATAGCAAACCCTATATTGCAAGCGTGAAATTCCAACAATAAATGCCTTTGTATTGCGGCGGCGCGGCCTGTTGACTTGTGCGATCCCGCTCGCTAACAATACCAACAATAGTCCTAGCCGCGGTACGTTGTTAGTACTCACATTATGCAATATACAATTATACTTGAAGTGGTAACTTACCTACCACAGTGGTACTCTACAATACGCTTCCAACTCCAGAATATCATAACCTACCTAAAAAGGAGGATATGCTCAATAAAACTTATCGAACTCGTCGAATCTTGGCGCATTCTTCACCTTGGAACGAAGAAGTGTTCAAAAGATTAGTGTATTCTTCCTCTTCGATCGCAGGAGTATTTAAAAGATTAGTGTATTCTTCCTCTTCGATCGCAGGAGTATTTAAAAGATTAGTGTATTCTTCCTCTTCGATGGCAGGAGTATTCAAAAGATTAGCGTATTCTTCCTCATCGATCGCAGGAGTATTCAAATGATCAGTGTATTCTTCGTCTTCGATAGAAGAAGTATTCAAAAGTTTGATGAATTATTCTTCACGATCGTACAATTTTTCAAAAGCTTGGTGCATTTTTCATCTTTGTTCGAACATGTTCTTTATGCCGATATGTGGTGCACTGTACAGATTCATAACCATCAAATACATAACTTAGTTTCTAGTATTATTTTATTTGTGGTATTAGCATCCAGAGTTTAAGAAAAACCCTCAGGTAACTCGTCTACAGTGCGCCTTATTTTAATGTCTAGTTAGTATGCAAGTCTCACCTGCACTTAGCCAATTGTATTTATCATTATTTTGAAACGTGTATACCTACTTGAGTTACCTATAGAACGTAGAATACCTACGTCTTCTATTCTGTGATTAGAAATACCTACTAAATGTGTTAAAGACTGTGTAGTATAATTCCACTCTTCGATATTGAGAATGAATGGATCGTATTTTTGTAATAAAAACACCTTAATGGTTATCTATAAAAATAGATTATTATAATCTGTGCCACAAAGACGATGATATCATCAAAATTGCAGACAAATAAAACAAAATTTGGAAAGTCAATACATTTTTATTTAATTTAAATCTTAATTCAGTTATTTATGGCCATTTCGTTCGTATCAAATTCCAATAGTTTTTTTTTATTTGTCATGAGTTATAAAAAATACATTTAGTAGTTTTTGCATCGGTGTCTAGCAAAATTTAATCTTAATATATGATTTTAAAACTGAATGACGCAGTTATAACACTTCCCGTGTTTTAATAGCTTTTTAAAAGCTTTTATTTAGCTTGACCTGTTTAGTATGTTAGTAGCTAGTGTGTTTGTGTGAGACAAATCTTGAAACTGAATTTTGGACTAGTTAACCTCGACTTGAAATTTTGCATACCTGTCAAGTTCCAATGACAACACAATATTATGGCAAGCTGATCTGATGATGGAAACGGAAGATGGGCAATGAAACTCCTCGATGGATAATAGTAGAACAGCCGTGTTTAGGCTCATTTTAATCGTTCCGATCACTCATTTTATAAAAGCTTATATTGAATAACATATTTTTTACAACAAAATTTTATTAAAGGCTTTAATTAAACTTGCCTTAAATATACTCACACGATAGTTTTCAGGAAAGACAGACAACGGCAGCGAGTTGCACCTAAACGACGGTAACATACCTGACGGCATGAATTTAATTATCTCTCGAAGAGGTATTTGGTATAGTTAGTTATTTTATGTTATGATGTAGTGGTCCTTTTACGGGGTCGTGTGTTTTCGTCATCATCAGCCAGCAGAGTAGACGTTTATTGAAATCATTATGCAACACAAGATAACACTACCGTGCGCTATTGATTTATCCAATCCAGCTCAATGTCGCAGTAAATCGACCGGTCTCGAGTCTCGAGTCTCGCTAATAAGGAAATCGTACAAAACTCGTACAATTAATACTAATTTATTATCACGATTTGTTGAAATGCAAATATAAATCAAACTGGTGATTTTCCACTTGATCGTCACTCAGAAGAAGTTTATTAAATATTTTATATTGCGGCTTTTTGATAAGGATAGATAGACTTGTACGAACATAGTTATTGAAAAGATATAACATATTTAAGCTCAATACATTTGCACGAAATCAATAACTGCTATTTTGGATATTTGATCGTCGTAACACTGGTTAACTTTTGAAACTATCATGGTTATGTAAATAATTTTCACTAGAAACGGGATATTTACCATGATTTTTGAGTTTTATATGTTCCCGATATTTCGGCACAGTTGCATGCGCCATGATCACGGGAGAACTGACTAAAGTCTTTGCGAGTAGATGTTATTGGCAGATATATCGATCTACCCTCTTTCTCACTCTTTTATTACGAACGATACCACTACCATGGTAAATATCCCGTTTCTAGTGAAAATTATGTAACACTGGTTGTTTCTTGGTCACCTTTAGATCAGTGAAAAACTTGAAGAATGGAATGTTGAAAATAACATATGATCGATTCTGGAAAAAACCAGTGTGTTAAAAGGAGCACGTGTTTTCGTTTTGGTTCACTGAATCATGTAATTTTTTTTAGTCATTGCAGTCCGTAACTGCTTAGCTGAAATGTCTCTAAATATCAGTACCAAGCAGTTTTGCAGTTTCAATTTTATTTTCATTAAGTTCTTTATAATGTACTGCGCCCGTTTTTGGATTCCACATAATCTTGATTTGATGCAGTCTTACTCAAAATAATAGGACCGTCACCAAAACTATTTTTGCGATGGTTCATGACCGGATTTCAAACCTACATCTACCTTAGGATTGGAAAGCCAAAGTCAATATTTAGTGTTTTATTTATTGGAATTACAAGGTTTATTTTGAATCGTCTTATAAACTACGTGAGTTTGCTTCTATTCCTTGCGACTAAGCCTATAAGAAGGAGGCAACAAACACGGTACCCTTATTATTTAAAGTTCATTCTTCGGGAAGTCGGGATACCTCCCACTGGGCCAGCATGGCTGACAACAGCATCGATATAATTGTGCGTACCTGCAGGTACTTACTTATCGAGTTGATGTGACAACTCGATTGATTTTATTGATATCGAGTCGAGTGGGCAGGTGGCTGGGTCGCCAACCTCTTCATTATCAACGTTAGGTAATTCAACTGTGGATTCCCCAGTGTAATTTAGAAACTGGTCTCAGTTGTACGCATTTTTTTTTCAGACGCTTTGAGACTAATAATATAATTTTATTATAACTGTCCTTATAACAAGGCTATACGTGTAAATTCAGGTGTAAATTCATTGATAATCTTTTTGGAATTAAATAGAATACCTGTTGAAAGCTATTGTACAAGGCAATACAATTCACAATTCTAAATTCTTCTTCAATATTAACATTAATATCTTATTTTAAGTCTCAGCGATTTTAGGGCTCAAGAACGTTTCCAAATAAGTCAGAGAATTTCCCTCAGAATTTAAGGTGATTAATCAGCGCTGGAAACACTTCATCGTGCGATTATAAGCTTTTAAATATAGGCGAGGGTGCAACACTCAGGTCAATATAAATTAGCTGGCGATGAAAACGACTGGCTAGTGATGTGCTCAGTCTATGACTGCGCTTGTCGATGTGAGTGACAACAACGGTAGATAATAAATAAATAATAAATAATGTTGGTCAGTTCACACAACATTATCTAGCCCCAAGCTAAGCAGAGCTTGTGTTATGGGTACTAGATAACTGATATACTTACTTAATACAATACATTACATCGGTAGATATTTTTGTTATACAAAGAAAATACCCAGAACACCCTGAACAATTATCTGCAGATCGTACAAATATTGTTACCAAGGCAGGAGTCGAACACGCAACCTCATGCGTCGAAGGCGAACTTTCACCCGCCGCGCCACAGAGATCATCGCTAGTGGTAAAACGCTAGTGGATAAGGTAGAAAATGTAAACAAATTATGTATCTAAGTAGCTATCTATTACATTTGCCGTAAGTTTTGCATTTGGTGGATTCTAAGAGCAAACTCAATAATGACGTCCTTCATACATAATCTCTATAAAAAATAGGTATTTTCCTTTGACGATGATGATTCTCGACAAGTTTCGCACATCACTAATAACCCTTTCCCCAGCGCAGCAGCGCGCCTGGGGCAGAACGGAACAGTTAACTAAATTAAACCGAGTGTGAACATTGCAGGGTTAACTATTCCATTTCATTTATTGCGCACAACCCTTTACCGGCTAATAAAGATATTGGACTATTAACGCACAGCATTTTAAAACCAATTTAAGAGTAAGCTACACTTCTTAGCGTCCTTAAAATCCATGGATGTTAGATATTTTATGGCTAACTGACTTTACTTAGTACGTTCAATAGATATTTTTTTTTTATTATACATAGAAAATACCCAGAACACCCTGAACAAATATCTGCAGATCGCACAAATAATTGCTCCGAGGCAGGAATCGAACCCGCAACCCCCGGCGTCGCAGGCGAACGTTCGCCCGCCGCGGCACAGAGGTCGTTATATTAACAAATAACAATGAATTATTAACACGATGATGGATGAAGATCGATTTGCCACATACAATTTTGGACTTGCCTCTGACTAGCGCCATAGGATATCCTCCTGGATTAGCTTATGCTTTTTTTAATTAAATTTATTACTATAGAGAATGCACCGTACAACTGCGCACATACAATTAGCGCCACTCAAGAAAGGTGAAGGGACATTATGTTTTTGCTAAAGTGATTATTTAGCACCCGTATAAGATTGCAACATCTGCCTCCGCGGGGAAATAAACGCTCGCGGTAATTGCGCCCAATGGATCATCATGTTTCAAGTGATTATTTTTTGCGATAAAATGTGCGACAAACTGGCAGTTAACCCGTGTTTATTTACTGCTAATATTTTTAAAATACCATCATCTCTTTTGCTTTAATTGATTTTGCATTTCGGTTTCCGCTTGGTCTGACCTTCTTCATGTCTGTAATTTTCATCTTTCTTTCGAGGGTAGCCCTGTAGAGTTGTAGGGACGAACTATTACGTAATAGAAAGCCAGATGAAATATAAAACTATTTAAACACTAAATTAATAGTCTGATCAGGACTTACTCAGCCAAACTACACAAAACAGCTTTTAAAAAATTAACCCTTTCCATCATCAAAAAAATTAAGCCTGAAACCTGAGATATTATAAATGTAACTGAAAAAACCTGAATGATGCCGCCAAATATAGAATCAGTGGAATGGGAAATGTAGCTCAGATTGTGGATTTGTACTGTAATAATTTACGGTGTGCCATGATGTATGAGCGGAGCGCTAAGCGTAGCGACTACCAACTACGGCCTGCAAATTCTCCACACTATACTAACACCATCATTGGTATATGAAAATGATTTTGCAGTTAGGGCGTTACTTTAGCTTACGCTTGTCGCCCCGCTACACGCTCCGCTTGACTCATAGACTGGCTCATAGATGACTGCGAATCTGACAGCGACGTGAATAGTCGCATTGACAGCCATTGACAGGTGTGAATGTTGTTTTGTGATACATCATTTTGTTTATTTACATAAATACATAAAAGATCTCAATGGTCCAAATGCGTTAAATTCTGATTTTGATTTTACGTGTCATTCGGCAACCAATTTCTAATATTAGTTTTATTTTAATTGGTTAACGTGAATCAGCTATGTAAATGACATAACATAACATCAACTTTATAACCAATGTAATACTTAAAGGTCCGTTTAAAAGTACATGACTGAAAGCGGACACTCCAGCTAACTGAACCGACTAACATACGTTTCATGGCCGCTATTTTAATTATACTGTAAAATCAAATCAAAACAGCCAAACACTTTTCGCTATAACAGTCCAAGAAAAGGATGCCTGGCCAGTGGGCCTTTCCGTTAGGTATTTTTAAAATTGATTCGTGCCTGTCCAGTTGGACCTTGGTGAGTCGGACCGTAGTGAGTCGGACCGTGGTGAGTCTATTTGGCCTTCTAAAGTTACGTTATTACTTTTTTATAATTTTTTAACCCCCGACGCAAAAACGACTGGGTGTTACAAGTTTGACGTGTCTGTGTGTGTGTCTGTCTGTCCCATCGTAGCTCCCGAACGGATGAAACTATTTCGTTTTTTTTTGTTTGAAAGGTGAATTTGCCGGGATTGTTCTTAGCTATGTTTGATCAAAATCGGTTCAGCCGTTTCATTGCGTTGAGGTTTTTTTTAATTTATACAAATTTAATTACTTGTTTATATACTACTTGGATTGGAATGACGGATCAAGCGGATGGCCCACCTGATGTTAAGCGGTACCCTCTGCCTATGAACAGTTACCAATATAGGTACCAGTTACATTACCTCATAGGTCGCGTCCACCTAGGACGCGCCCTATGTGGCATTGCACTGCGCCCGCCACCCTGAGACATAAAGATGAAAGTCTCATGTGCCTGTAATTTCACCGGCACCCTTACCCTTCAAACCGGAACACAGCAATGCAAGCACTACTGCTTTGCGGAAGAAATAGGTATGGTGGTAGTACTTCCCCGGACGAACTCTTTCACAAAAAAGCCCTACAACTAACTGCTATTGCTTATTTTATTATTATTTAAGTGACACTAAACCCCTAGCTAATATGCATTTCATGTGGAACTTCAGTTTGTTTTACTACTAGCACCTCGACCTTCCGTAGGGTTACATTTACTACTAGCACCTCGACCTTCCATAGGGTTACATTTACTACTAGCACCTCGACCTTCCATAGGGTTACATTTACTACTAGCACCTCGACCTTCCATAGGGTTACATTTACTACTAGCACCTCGACCTTCCATAGGGTTACATTTACTACTAGCACCTCGACCTTCCATAGGGTTACATTTACTACTAGCACCTCGACCTTCCATAGGGTTACATTTACTACTAGCACCTCGACCTTCCATAGGGTTACATTTACTACTAGCACCTCGACCTTCCATAGGGTTACATTTACTACTAGCACCTCGACCTTCCATAGGGTTACATTTACTACTAGCACCTCGACCTTCCATAGGGTTACATTTACTACTAGCACCTCGACCTTCCATAGGGTTACATTTACTACTAGCACCTCGACCTTCCATAGGGTTACATTTACTACTAGCACCTCGACCTTCCATAGGGTTACATTTACTACTAGCACCTCGACCTTCCATAGGGTTACATTTACTACTAGCACCTCGACCTTCCATAGGGTTACATTTACTACTAGCACCTCGACCTTCCATAGGGTTACATTTACTACTAGCACCTCGACCTTCCATAGGGTTACATTTACTACTAGCACCTCGACCTTCCATAGGGTTACATTTACTACTAGCACCTCGACCTTCCATAGGGTTACATTTACTACTAGCACCTCGACCTTCCATAGGGTTACATTTACTACTAGCACCTCGACCTTCCATAGGGTTACATTTACTACTAGCACCTCGACCTTCCATAGGGTTACATTTACTACTAGCACCTCGACCTTCCATAGGGTTACATTTACTACTAGCACCTCGACCTTCCATAGGGTTACATTTACTACTAGCACCTCGACCTTCCATAGGGTTACATTTACTACTAGCACCTCGACCTTCCATAGGGTTACATTTACTACTAGCACCTCGACCTTCCATAGGGTTACATTTACTACTAGCACCTCGACCTTCCATAGGGTTACATTTACTACTAGCACCTCGACCTTCCATAGGGTTACATTTACTACTAGCACCTCGACCTTCCATAGGGTTACATTTACTACTAGCACCTCGACCTTCCATAGGGTTACATTTACTACTAGCACCTCGACCTTCCATAGGGTTACATTTACTACTAGCACCTCGACCTTCCATAGGGTTACATTTACTACTAGCACCTCGACCTTCCATAGGGTTACATTTAAATGTCATTGGATAATCGTTATGCATAATTGATCTATAGTTTATTTATTAAGTCTAGAACAAACTTATCTATAAACCAACAAGTACTCAAAGTAAGAAAAATATCTGATAAAATATATACCGTAAATATGAAAAGATATGTATAAAAAGCAAACGTTTTAAAATAATGTAACTTGAGACTGTCTTATAAAGGCGGTATTCCAAAGATATTGCTCTCGACTACCTAGTTAGATGAAGTAGTTAGTGCTTACGACCCACTTGTATTTCAATATTCCGCTAGATCTCAAGTGGAAGCCTACAAGCCGTGTTATCTGTCCGTCGAGAATTTCGCGTAGGACACTCCTATGCGTCTGACACAATTCCTAGGACTAAATGTAAGGAATAGTCGTTTGCGAAGGTCGTCACGACAGACAGACATGATCACCTTCTAGCTGATAGTTTGTTTATTTGTAGCACTTTGTGATATTGTTTATGATCCTTATATTATTATCTAGGATTATTATTCTAGTAATCTATCTGAATGCAAATCTACCAACTTACTCGTACTTGAAAAATGCTTTATATCAGCTATTATGGCACGCCTATTATGAATGTTTTTTTGTTACACCGTAAGTTGTAGTATAGTGGGAGAGGCCTATGCCAAGTAGTGGACGTGATCCGATGGAAATACAAAATGCAGCAATATAGGAAACCAAAAAAAACTAGTACCAGCATGATATAATTCCAAAACCACTTTATATTACTTTATATTTTGTTTTTTTTTTTTGTGAAAGAGTTCGTCCGGGGAAGTTCTGCCACCATGCCTATTTCTGCCGCAAAGCAGAAGTGCTTGCATTCTTGTGTTCTGGTTTGAAGTGTATGGGTACCGGTGAAATTACAGGCACATGAGACTTTTCATTTTTATGTCTCAGGGTGGCGGGCGCAGTGCAATGCCACATAGGGCGCGTCCTAGGTGGACGTGACCTATGTGAGAATGCACTGTTCATAGGCAGAGGTTACCGCTTAACATCAGGTGGGCCATCTGCTTGTTCCGTCATTCAAGTAGTATAAAATAATAATAAACTATTTTTGAAGTGGTTAGTTTATTTTGTTGTTTAAAGTACTAGTACCTACTTTGCTACTTGTTTTTTTCTACTGTAGGCATGATCCCTGTAATGGAAGTCAGTAACTGTCATGCAAAGTGCAGAGTCACATGTAGTACCGAGTACTATCGTTAGTGCGAATGTAGTTACGGTGGAGGAGGCAACTTCATTCATGCTTTAAATTCATTGGAAACTCCAGAGATTGGTTGAGATATTATAAGGAAACATGAAACTGGAACTGAACACCAATTAATTACTGTAAGGGAATAAAGATTCTCGAGTAGCGACCTAGAACTAGAAGACAGTCTAAAACGGCTCTCCACTCCATGAAGCGCTAACATTGTAACGGTAGCAAAAAGTCTGTGGATGGAAGTGTTTCATGTCCATTCATCGAACAATCTTGAGCCCCCTCCATCTACCGACATCCAGCTACTTTGATAATGTCGTTGTACCATCATAGGTAAGTAATTAAAATTATTGCCAAAAATGCAAATATGATTTGAGTAACAGGAGATGCGTCTTAATGGACCGAACTGGTCTGCTATTTCTTACTCGGTCTGTTTTCTGACATTTCAGTCTCTTACTCAATTTCTGAACCAACAACCATTAAAGAATACAGGTTCTCGAGTGGTGACCACGAATCGAACAAGATAGTGTAGAAAGGACCCCTCTCGATGGACCTACGACATTTCAAAGATCGCTGGAATTTAGTGTTTGGAAGCACCTCAAGACCTTTAATCGTGGCATTCTATAGCCCATGTCCAGCAGCGAACTTCTAACAGGCCGATGATGATGGTGTATTTTCTTGAAATAAACGAATGCCACATCCAAACGTTCATCCAGCCCACACCAGTTCTGCACAACAGCTAAAGGTTAATAGAAAGTGGGTAAAACAATACCTACTCGTACTGACGGATTGTCACAAAGGCTATTGTGTCGATTGAGTCAGCGGCCGCAGCCCACGCAACTTGTACTCGTTATTATTTTGGAGAAAACTCGAAAGATATTTAGTAGGTATAGGTAGTATGAAGCCTTGACGAAGCAACATCTTTTAGATACTCCACAAAAATCCTAAGAAGCCGAGTCTTTCCGTTTTTACTGGGAACTCTATTTTTTGAATGTAACTCGTATTTTCTTCTTTTTTTTAAACATAACCAATCACATATATAGTCCTGATTTCAGAACCCCTGTTTTCGCTCGCCTTGCCACGTAGGTCGGAGCAATCAATAGATATCTTATTGATCAACAACAAACAGCACTAAATGAGCCCAGTTGGATATCATGTCCGTTTCCTTCCTGCTGTGCCTTCCCTTTGTCACCAATCTGGAAACTACATTTTCTGAAAGTCCAACGTCTAGCAGACGTTACCTCGTTCGCGTCCTCTTTACCAGGTAGGTACCTCGTCCCTCTCCAAAGCCTTGTACAGCACTGCAAAATTTGTATTGTGCATCAACGGCTTATCGAAACATAAATATGATTGCAAGTGATTGAATAAGCGACAGACACAAACGACGAGGCATTTTATTTTCCTAGTACTTCTGTACGGGCTTGATTGGTTCATGTTGGAAGTCATCTCTAAGTATCACAGAGGTTTCCTTCCATTCTATTGTATGTGTACTCGAGTGCAAACGGCTATTTATCGCCATCAATCAAATACTTTTTAATCAAAGTGTAGCGACCTCAGTATCGTGTGGTATCGGTAGCCATCACACGTCAATCAATGGACAAAACCACTCATTACTTTGTGTATAACTTTTGATTAATTTTAAGTCTTAATACGTAGACGTATAGTTGAAGTTGGTAGAGAATGTTGTTGGTCAGTAAATGATATATATCCATCACGCTATCGCATTGAATCGCCATTATAGTGATCTATGCGGTCTATTGTCTTATTATGACGGTTGGTTGAGCTCGCTAAATAAGAAGTTTTAATTAGTTTTTCTCATTTATAATCAGTAAAACGAGCATGAGATTTTTTTGTTGCTCAAGTAATTAATGAAAAATATGAAGATTGAAAACTGTTTGATTCGGATAATATCGACACAGGCATAGCCTAAACTGTTTGATTCGGATAATATCGACACAGGCATAGCCTAAACTGTTTGATTCGGATAATATCGACACAGGCATAGCCTAAACTGTTTGATTCGGATAATATCGACACAGGCATAGCCTAAACTGTTTGATTCGGATAATATCGACACAGGCATAGCCTAAACTGTTTGATTCGGATAATATCGACACAGGCATAGCCTAAACTGTTTGATTCGGATAATATCGACACAGGCATAGCCTAAACTGTTTGATTCGGATAATATCGACACAGGCATAGCCTAAACTGTTTGATTCGGATAATATCGACACAGGCATAGCCTAAACTGTTTGATTCGGATAATATCGACACAGGCATAGCCTAAACTGTTTGATTCGGATAATATCGACACAGGCATAGCCTAAACTGTTTGATTCGGATAATATCGACACAGGCATAGCCTAAACTGTTTGATTCGGATAATATCGACACAGGCATAGCCTAAACTGTTTGATTCGGATAATATCGACACAGGCATAGCCTAAACTGTTTGATTCGGATAATATCGACACAGGCATAGCCTAAACTGTTTGATTCGGATAATATCGACACAGGCATAGCCTAAACTGTTTGATTCGGATAATATCGACACAGGCATAGCCTAAACTGTTTGATTCGGATAATATCGACACAGGCATAGCCTAAACTGTTTGATTCGGATAATATCGACACAGGCATAGCCTAAACTGTTTGATTCGGATAATATCGACACAGGCATAGCCTAAACTGTTTGATTCGGATAATATCGACACAGGCATAGCCTAAACTGTTTGATTCGGATAATATCGACACAGGCATAGCCTAAACTGTTTGATTCGGATAATATCGACACAGGCATAGCCTAAACTGTTTGATTCGGATAATATCGACACAGGCATAGCCTAAACTGTTTGATTCGGATAATATCGACACAGGCATAGCCTAAACTGTTTGATTCGGATAATATCGACACAGGCATAGCCTAAACTGTTTGATTCGGATAATGTCGACACAGGCATAGCCTAAACTGTTTGATTCGGATAATATCGACACAGGCATAGCCTAAACTGTTTGATTCGGATAATATCGACACAGGCATAGCCTAAACTGTTTGATTCGGATAATATCGACACAGGCATAGCCTAAACTGTTTGATTCGGATAATATCGACACAGGCATAGCCTAAACTGTTTGATTCGGATAATATCGACACAAGCATAGCCTAAACTGGTGTTGGTTAAAAACTATATGTCTAGTCCGCACGAAAAAAAAAAAAAAAAAAAAAAAAACAGCAACGTGCACGAGTCAGCTATCATGAACGTTAAGCTGTCAAGATCTGTACAAAAATAAAAAGGTATATCATCGCATAGTGAATAAAAAATATTTTATTTCCTAAAAATAGTTATTATTACGCTTATCACACGATTGAACCCAAGAACCACTCAAAGTACGCGCCACATGATAGTTATTTAATTCATAGACATAATTGTTTCAACAACATTAATGCAACACGCTAACACGGCATTTAAATATTACGAAGCTATGGATAGTCCATAGCTTCGTAATATTTAAATGCCGTGCGCTTGCGGCTGTCAATCAGAGCTGTCAGTTAGCGAGCTCTAGCCGGCGGTTTGCTACTGGATGCGCGCATCGCGGTCAGTCGCAGCTTCTGTATAATAGTCTAAGATGATTGTTTAATATACTCGTAGCTCAGCTTTCATTTAGAGGTGATGAACTACTATTAGAAAAAGTCTGTTTTGTCTAACTTACTAATTGATTATTTTTAAGTGCTTAGGTACCTAGACATATGGGAAATACTAGTATTTTTTAAATATATCTAAAATTACTAACCAGGCAGGGATTGAACCTGCAACCGTCTCTTTGATACGGGGATGCGTCAGCCACTGTTCCACGGGGTCTTCATGCGGATACGTAGTCTCCTTATCAAGCTTACGCATCAAGGTTTGCCTGGTTTGTATTACTTTCTTTCTTAACTTCGTTGAGTTTGATGAATGTCCAAAGCAATGAAGGTGAAGAAAAACACCGTGAAGAAAACGGCATACACTAGGACATCAAGCAGGCAGGCATGTGACTTTCAGCATACAGTATGGTGAATTCTATATTAGAAAGGAAGATACTATTGATAGGAGTCAAGTAACCCGAACAAACACATCTCGAACCACACATAGTGTGGGGGTTCAAAGGTCAGGTCACAGCTTTTCCTCAATTATTCTAAAAGTACACAACTTCCTGTATTTATCGTCATTTAATATTCTTTCTTTTCCAAAAATACAGAAAAAAATATTGAAAGAGCCCTGAAGTTAAATTTAGTTCTACCTGTGGTTCTACCTAAAATATAATAACAAAAGCAAGTAGAAATGCAATCAAGAAAAATAAGTATTTAGGTACCTATAGTGGCATCATAAATGGGTTGATTCCGTCAATAATATCAGACTGGGGTAGTGCCAACACTAGAAATGCAAAAAACAAATATCAATACAATAAAACAAATGCTTGGGGTTCATGCCACATCAACATATAATCTTTTCAATTGGCTAACTCAAACGGATATACCGGGATATACCCCTGTAACATAATACGGACAAACAGACAGAAAGACAAAAGTCCGTTTCTCCAAGTTCCTGTATTCCGAGATGTACCTGTAGCTATAGGAGATCACCTCGAGCTCTTAGGTGTTTCGCTCACGCCTACTCTCAACTTTGGCTCCTACATCGAGTCTAAGGCAAAAACAGCTGCCATGAAGCTAGGCATCCTGAATAAGGTAAAGCGTTACTTCACACCAGGACAGCTTCTCAGTTTATATAAAGCACAAGTCCGGGCTGGTATGGAGTACTGCTGCCATGTTTGGGATGGCTCGGCCAAACACCAGCTTGCTGCCTTGGACTCGATCGAACGTAGAGCTTTCAGGCTTATAGGTGAGCAACATATGGCGGAGACTAAGATCCAGAGTCTCGAGCACCGCCGTAAGGTTGCATGCCTTGCGATCTTCTATAGGTTACATTTCGGTGAATGCTCCCAGGAACTGCACGATCTGATCCCACCATCTCCTTTTCATCATAGGACGAGCAGGCGTACGGCTCAGTACCATCCTTACCTCATTGGTATACCTTCTATTCGCACAAAACGTTTCAGTTCTACCTTTATAATGCGAACTGCTAAGGAGTGGAATACACTACCGTCGTCTGTCTTTCCTGAAAACTATAATCTGGGTCTCTTCAAGTCAAGAGTGAATAGGTGCCTTCTAGACCTTTGTGCTTCATCTTCGGCCACATCGTCACTTACCAACAGGTGAGATCGTGGTCAAACAAAGGTCTATCAATGTTAAAAAAAAAAAAAAAAAAAAAAAAAGGCGGCGTAGGCTATGTAACCAAAACCAATCATACCAAATGTTTGAAGCTGTAAATGCAAATAAAATTACTTTCTTCAAACGAAACATTATTATATTAACCAATAAAACCAATGAAAAGGCTAAATTGTAATATATACCTTTTGCGTAATTGTTTCCTGACCGGGGTCTACCGGGACGGCCGAGCTGAGACCCACAAATCAGATAGGAGTGAAATAAAATGTGGGATAGCGGCCACAGAGCTAGGCGGTTGGTGGACAATGCGGTGGGGCCAGAACAAGAGTTTTTATTTTTATTTTTTTATACTACTTGATTGACGGAACAAGCAGATGGCCCACCTGATGTTCAGCGGTAACCTCTGCCTATGAACAGTGCATTACCTCATAGGTCACGTCCACCTAGGACGCGCCCTATGTGGCATTGCACTGCGCCCGCTACCCTGAGACATAAAGATGAAAAGTCTCATGTGCCTGTAATTTCACCGGCACCCTTACCCTTCAAACCGGAACACAGCAATGCGAGCACTACTGCTTTCCGGCAGAAATAGGTATGCTGGAAGTACTTCCCCGGACGAACTCTTTCACAAAAAAGGTCTACTACTACTGACAAGAGTGGTTGCTGTTTTACTATTGAAAGTACGATGTCTCTCTCCATACCAACACTTACCAACAGGTGAGATCGTGGCCAAACAAAGGTATATCAATGTTAAAAAAACTATATCTCCTTATATTGCTCTCTTTATTCCTCTCATTCGGTTGTCAGTGCCGTGAACTAGGACTTCTTCCGACTAGCAATAGTTATAGGGTCGGTACCATGGAATCGTATGTGATATCTCCGTCTTCAAAGTAGTTCCTAAGTTACGCCAGGCTTCCCCATCGGTATTTATAGATAGTAGATACACCTATTGCAAATCAAATGAATAAAAAATAAAGAAAAACATAGTCTGAAAATATATCACTACGTTGTTGACTTTGACATTTCACTTTATTTTGACAGTTAAGTACAGACCTGGCGCCATCTATTTTCAAGGGTTTAAGCATGATGTGAAACAGCCGTGAAAATCCCTCATTGCTAAAGGCACGGTAACTACAATAATATTTTTGTATCTGTGCAGGGAAATCGCTTTTGTCATGGCTTCTGGGCGGACCGATATCCGTCAAGCTGAAGTCAGATACGAGGGGCTGGACCGGACGCCGGACGCCGATTAGCGTTCAATAAGAATGCATAATGTCTATCACTAAAACATTCATCTTATAACGTGACATCTTAGGACTAGAAGTAACTGCTTTTGTCACTTTTTTCTGGAAATTACAGCAACAAGCAGCATCTGTATTGTGTGTTATACGTCCCTTGAAATAAATAGAGAGTTGTGTAAGCTTTTCATTTTCCATGAAAAGAGCCTCCATGCAAATGCACAATCATTACAGCCATGTCAGAGGCCCTCGGGTGGCTTGAGAAACTCTGACACCAGAGGCCAGCACTACCTCATACGAAACGACGACAACGACAATCATTACCACACTGGTTCGCTGGCCACCAGTTACAATGCCCTTTTCAGGGCCACCATACCCACTGAACTAGGCTAGGGTGAACAAAACAGAACCAGTGACACAACAAAGAAAAAGAGTGCGTAACGTTATTTAATTTTCTCAATATTTAACTCAAGAACGTCTTTATAAAATGACAGTTTTATATTAACTTTACAAGATATGTACAAAATACATGAAACAGTTGTGCTAACTGAAACCGCTGCAAGCGATCTAAAGGTAGCTCTACTGATCCAAATCACTACCAGACGGAAGCGTCCCTAAGATTCTGGCTGCATTGCCACGCTGAATGGCAATACTAATGCGTTGAGCCAGATACGAGCCAGCTCTCGGGTCACGCGTCGCTTCGACCAGATGCCCTTTATTAATGATCCCTGAGTAAATGAAAATCGGCTATCGAGAATAACATCTATAATCATAGGCATCAGACCTCTTGGCCGGATTGGTCTGGTTGTCGTAGAGCCTGCTGGGGTCAGTTTGGATTCCATAACCCGTATCGGACGGTTATGTGCAGACGGTTATATCATACAGATCTACGGATTTTAGAAAATGGTGTATCAAAGATGATGTATGGATAAACTTATACTTCAAAATTCTAAACTAAGCATTTTGGAATAATCTGGAAAGAAAGCTAATGCTGAACATAGTTTTTTTTATATACGAGCATATCATTGCAAATTATTTGATCATGGTCAATCAAAGGCGTTCTAATAACTTGATCAATATAATCAAATATAACCCAGGTTGCTTTTTTTAGGGTTCCGTAACCAAAATTTACGGAACCCTTATAGATTCGTCATGTCTGTCTGTCTGTCTGTCTGTCCGTGTATGACATAGCCACTTTTTTTTCGAAACTATAAGAGCTAGGCTGTTGAAAATTGGTAAGCAGATGTATTCTGTGAACGGCATTAAGAATTTCACAAAAAAATAGAAAAAAAACAGTAAATTTTTGGGGTTCCCCAAAATTAGAACTGAAACTAAAAAAAAAAAATCATCAAACCCATACCCGTCAACGTCTATGGATAGTTCTTCAAAAATGATATTGAGGTTTCTAATATAATTTTTTTCTAAACTGAATAGTTTGCGCGAGAGACACTTCCAAAGTGGTAAAAAGTGTGTCCACCCCCATAACTTCTAAAATAAGAGAATGATAAAAGTAAAAAAAAACAACTTCCAACGAAAATTGGTTTGAACGAGATCTAGTAAGTAGTTTTTTTTTAATACGTCATAAATCGTAATCCATCCAAGAACTTTTATATTATGTTACTTGCTGCTACGGAACCCTTCATGGGCGAGTCCGACTCGCACTTGGCCGCTTTTTTAAGAGTTTTGAATGTTTCAACCAAATTTTAAATTGAATTTTCTCCTCTATACATCTTCAAAACTCTTTGATTTATGCAGAAGACAAACGGGGGATGTGAGTAAACAAATCAGCGTTAGGCGGCGATAAACACGGCGCTGGGCGGGCGGCGCTGCTGATTGCGGGTTCGCAAATATTATACGCTGTGTCAACATTCTACAATCTGAAGATTTTTGATTCAAGGAAAATATTGTTTGGTCAGTTTTTATGGGTTTCTGAAAATAATTGTTACAGCTCAATGTACAATAGGTACCTATATATTATGTATTAATAAGTTCTGAACGCAAGTGACTGAGTAAACATTATTTTAACTAATATAGTGTTAGGCATTTCTTGTTTTGAAAACCTTTACGTTTTTAACCGCAAACAAGGGACACACGATTTTTATGATCATTTCATTCTGAAGACCCACGACGCTAACCACAAACCGCATAGTTATATTATAATTTACAAAATAACAGTTAATATTGTTTTTGTGGTCAACGGCAAAAACTAGTGGAAGAATATTATCAATGAGAAAGTTTTTATGTTTGTTTGTTTCTCATCACACCGTAACTACTGGACTGATTTCGATGTTTGGTACACATAGATTAATTTTGAATGCTGCATATAGTTCAAGGCTATTTGTTTATCCTGCGGTATACCTAAAGCCAGTGCAGCCGCAAATGGACACTAGTTTTAGGTTTAATATTTGTACTAATTATTATCACTGTTCTGTCACTGCTATTTTATTTTTGCTAAACATTCATGTTGTTTTAAAGTCTATTTCCAAGTTTAACTAAAATGTAAGCAGGTACTTTTTGTGGCCAAACCCAAAGGCATTTGGGCGTACGAAGATCCCAGTGCAGACGGGACAAGCGAGCCGCAAATGGCCGGCAATGAACGGAATTAGCGGGACATTAGCGGCGGACCAAACCCCACGTTTTTGTGTTCGACGCGTGCGGTAATTGATTCATTTGTTTTGTGTTGACTTCTGCTAAGCGATGTGGTTTTGCGGTTTTCAAACAGTTTTTGTACCAAATAACAAGTGGAGAAGAATATTGGACGTAAACATTATATAGGAATAAGTTAAGGTCACGTAATGGTGGTTAAGGCCTGTTTTAGTTATCTGATGACAACAGTTAGGTATATAAAACATTATCAAAACATCTCTGTTCCACTGACACGCTGTTATAAAACTGTAGCATTTTCTATCGACAAAATTAAATTATAAATCATTTATATAAAAGAAATTTCATAAACGCTTATTTAGAAAACATTCGCAATTTAGAATAAAACTATTCCAAATTTCCCATTACACATTTCCACACCATCACCCTTTTTCCACCTCTCCGTGAATTTCAATCAATCAATCCTACACGCGTATTAGGCGTGTTACTAACCCTACGCATTCCTTCCCGGACGCGACGCGACGTTCCTAAGATGTTTTCCCGAATTTTTGCAAGACAAATGGCGGGAGCTTGACCGGGATGACATATTGCTGCGTGGGCAGGCTCATACACTCCCTGAGTAGAGTAGCAGTCGGTATGCCCGGATTCCCGCGAAGGGGCGCATTCTAGTTGCGAGCAGGTTGCCGGTGCCTGATACTGTGAGGCAGTGAGGCATAGCCTCATACTGTTTTGGTTTGCACCTTACCTACTGTCTGCCACAATATAATTGACCGAGCGAGCGAAGCGTCCTTGCAACAACTGGAAAAAATAGTTTTTTTTCTGTTTTTATGTATGTTGGTATTCGCGTACAAGTCGTATTTTTTAACGAATCTTGACAAAATCTGATAGTTCTACAATTTCATAGTTTATTTGGTCGTCGGCGATTTATGATTGGAGGGGTATTTCCCCCCACAAAGGGGGAAGTTTGCTGCGGTGCCATTTACCAGCCAATTTTGATAATATTTGGCAGAAGCATTCGGTAGGTACTTAATTTTATACAAAAAATAATACAGGCTTGATTTGAAAATAAAAATATTTTAAAAAGTTGAACCTTATTTAATTGTTTTTCTGCAAAAGTAAGTGATAAAGAAATATCGCTGTTTTGGGTTCTTTGTTTGGTCATTATGGATCGAAATGATGCATAGTTTTATACAAGTTTGTACTGGCGAGGTCTACATTTCGCAAAACTGTTAGTTTAATTTTAAGGCTGGTTGTTCATTTAAAAACAGCAGTGCTTCCGATGCAAAGGTTCAAGATTTGAATCCGGCTATGACCAAACGGTTTGTGAAAAGTCTTATTTGTGATGCAAACATCAAAGCAAAACGTTGTAAGGAATCCGGTAAACGGCATCTCCTAGGTACAAACTTCAAAGGGATGTGTAAGTCAAGTTGCTCTTACCGAGAGTAAGCCTGGTAGGGTGATTTGCTATGATACTCGTAGGTAACATTTTCTTAGAGGATACTCACTGTTATTTGCATTAGACATTGTGCGTGGTTTTGCTACGAAGATAGTCGGCAACAATCGGCTTCTTACGTGAATGCGGTGTCACGTGAATGCAGCCTACGGGATCCTGGATAGTTCGGTTTCCTCGGGGGTCGTTGCGGGTTGTGGATGATTTATGCGATGGCCGCACTAAAGTTTCAGCCAGTTTATGAGAGTACGTATTTATGATGCCTGTTTAAAGTTGGACTGTTGTTCGGCTTATTTATGTTTGTTTTTGTGGATTCAATTGTGGTTTTGGTTGACGATTTTCAGGATACATATTTGGAAATTGTACACTAAAACTATGAGTTGAACTATATTATTTTCGGCTTACATAACTACTTTCATAAATTACATGCTCCTAATGGCTACATATTAAGAAAATTTAGTGGTTTCATTTCTATAATGAATAAAAAGTAGCAGAGCTCCTTGTGAGAGAGTTTTCTGGATAAGTCATACCACCATAGGTTTATACCTTATTTGTGCGATCGCAGATATTTGTTTAGGGTGTTCTGGGTATTTACTATGTATAATAACAAAAAACTATCTATGTAATATATTGTATTAAGTATATCAGTTATCTAGTACCGATAACACAATACTCTGCTTAGCTTGGGGCTAGATAATGTTGTGTGAACTTTCCAGCATTATTATTATCATCTCACTTATTTATTATTTCAACTGCCAAGCAGTAGTGCATTGCAATGTTCCGGTTTGAAGGGTATGGGTGCCGGTGAAATTACAGGCACATGAGACCTTTCATATATTTATGTACAGGATGACAGGCGCAGATAAATGACGCAAAGGGTACGTCTAGGTGGACGTGACCTAAGAGGTATTGCATTTATTATAGGCTGGGGCTACCGCTAATCATCAGGTAACTCATTGGCCAGTTCCTATATATACCTATATACAAATAAAAAACATACATACATACAAAGACACACGCCCTTTTCCCTGAAACGGTAGGCAGAGCCTTAAATGGGCCTTGTTTCACCGTGTGTTGCACCATCGTGGGGCACATCTGACCACAACATTTGATGGCTGATTAGTCCATCAAGATCTCTACGAACGTATTAACAGGGCAATTGATCACAAAATAAAACAAGATTGTGCAATAGCCGCGGGTAAGTAGCTAGCCGTCAGAGGACAGCGCGCCCTGGGCACTGGGCCTGCGCGTAGTTAGTGGGCCCGCGTACAATCGGATCGTATTTGCGTAAGCCGGCCGTCGCCTAATCCAGGGGATTATTGATGCGCTGCCACAATGGTTATTAAGACCCTGCGGCCAAGGTATAAGTGATAAGCGACCATTCAACAAACAATGGAAATATGTATATCTTACGACTTTAAATCTAAACTAACGTAATTGTTAGCTTATCTTGTTTGCACAAAGGTCTAGAAGGCACGTATTCACTCTAGCCTTGAAGAGACCTAGATTTTAGTTTTCAGGAAAGACAGACGACGGTAGTGTATTCCACTACTTAGCAGTTCGCATTATAAAGGTAGAACTGAAACGTTTAGTACGAATAGAGGGTATACTAATGAGGATGGTACCGAGCCGAAGAAGAAGAAGAGTGTTTAATTCGTAAGAATTGATACACTGTATCGTTACAATTGATACAGAGATAATTTTGTAGTAGCAGAGATTTTTGTAAAATAGTTCTTCCGTGGAATCTATACCTATTTCTTTACTGGAGCAGTGGTGCTCGCATTACTGCGTTCTTGTTTGAAGGTTTGAAATTACAGGTACTTGAGACTTTTTATCTTTATGTCTCAGGGTGGTGGTCGCCAATGCAACAATGGTGTGCAATGCCGCATACGGTGCGTCCAAGGTGAACGTGACCTCTGAGGTAATGCATTGTTATAGGCTGAGGTGCACCGCTTAATATCGGGTGGCCATATGTTTGTTTCGCTAGTCAAATCAAATAAAACACTCCAAAAATGTCCTTCAAATTTTGTTTTATAGTATGATCAATTTTGTAAATACCTCAATAAGCGTGGAGTATTTTGATAGCTCAATATAAATAAGTGAATCGCTATAGCTTACTCTTGCGCCGCAGCCTGCGAGACGTCCAGCCAAGAAGCAAGGGTCAGGCATGTCGGCTCGCGTCCTCTGCTTTCCTTCACATTGCCGTCACACTACTGACCCTTGTTACGAGGTATTTGAGGATTGGCTTTGTAAGGCGTTCCTCTGTTTGTTGGCATTTCTATCGTATTTACATAGTTATTTGTTTTGAACTCTGAAGTTTGTAAAAGTTCACAATTTATGCACAATTTTTAAAACTATTAACAGTCCTGAGATACCATGGTTTTTGATTCATCCGGTGCACTGTGAGGTTAATTTCGGAGCGCAGAGAAGCCTAATAGTGAAGCCAACTGAATACTGAGAAAACTGTGATGGCTGCAACAAGCCTGCTTAGACAAACTGATCAAACATAACCAACATCATCATTATCAGCCCGCAGAAGTCCATGCTGGACATATTATGTCTCCCCCGTAGAATGCTACGACGAAAGATCTTAAGCCGCCTCCATCCACCGTTCTACTTCGGCCTTTATAATGAATGTATTTGAACCATCGTGAGCCTTCCCCTTTTTTTCATCGTCCGGTTTGTGTTTGCCCATTGAGAACCTTTGTTCTACAATGGTTATCAGTTTTGTGAGGTAAATGGCCTGCCCATTGCCACTTAAACATCCTAGTTCTGAGAGCTATGTCAGTGATCTAAGTTCTTCTACGGATCTCCTCATTTCAGATTATATTCAATAGTGAAACTCCAATCATAGCTCTCTCGATAGCCCGCTGCGCAAAATAACCAACAGCAGCTGGTAAAAAGAAATGGACTCAGTTGTGTCCGAGCCGTAGGGTTTACTGTTTATACGTCATTCACCGTTGCACCAAAAATGTTGGCCAGAGGGGCTAGTCTGCATTTGTAACAAGAAACTCACACGGCCGTGTGGTGTACACTACATGGATTTTTGTACGGGATTTGAGTTTCTCAATGTGCCCGCTAGGGGCACTCTTTGGTTTATCCATACAAAAATCTTCTAAAATCCGTGTAGTGTACACCACACGCCTGTGTAGTTTGTCTTGTCTTTGCAGACTCAAGTCTCTGAACGCTGAATTTACAGAAGTTAAAAACGTCAAAAAATAAAAGTAAGATTCACAAAACCCTATGAGTCGATATGTTGTCAACTCGAGAACCCGAAGACATGAGATGGTTGTGCAAAGTGGCGCCCTCCGTGAGGGACCGACCCTAATGATGTTCCGACTAACTCTTTCTGAGGCATTCTTTGAGAATCGTATAGAGGTGATAACACCGTTTTTGAATATATTTTTAATACTTACAGCATTGTTCTCCTTTAGGCCACCATTCGTAAGAAAATAACCTCGAATAGTGGACTTATTTTAATTATTTCTTTAACCTCTGCAAGGTTTGCTTATTTCACTCATACATTTCATTTAATTTCACTCATTGCTTCTACGTGCTCCTCAACAATACTGAGATCCAGATCAAATTACTTTTACTGCCTTACTACAAAAAAACTAAATTAATCCTGGTTTAAACCAAACTACGTAGTCTAGTTTGTCACGGTGTTAAAGTTATATACAATATAAATATAAAAGCACAGATTTGTTTTCTAAAATCAATTCTCGCAATACAAATATTTCCGACGTGCGAAACTGATGGATCTTGCATAAGATTTTCACATCACAATCGAGATGAACTTCTATCCTCCAACAAGCACTCAACTGTAAATGTTTAGATCATAGTTGAACTAGGAGGCTGCCTGGTTTGAGAAAAACCAGAGATAGTCAGATGCTTTGACATTTTTGAAACAACTTCGGACAATCTTGCTCGAGACTTGACTTCAAAAATCATCTGCTTTTGTATTCAAGTTGCATATTAACTTTAATACCGTGACAAACCTAGACTACGTAGTCCGGGTTTAAACCTGGACTAATATAGTTTTTTGTAATAAGTAAGTTATTAAGTAACTTTAAGTAAGTATTTACATTGTTGCTTAATTTTATTGTAGGCGAAGAAAAGTACAAGTGAAGTTCCATAATAGGAAATAATAATAAAATTGGCCTATCAATAAATTGACGCAATTTATACATATACCGATTATAATTTTATTGATGTGCCCAAGATAGCCTTAAAAACACTAACACTATTATTTTTCATGTCAATGTGTCAAGGCCAGATTTTTCATCATTGCTCAAAAGGGTCATCCTAAATTTAGATTTCGTTCCTAATAAGGTGAGGCTCTGTCTACTCTATTTAAAAAATACTTAAATTATAATTTGTTTAGTTTCTATGTTTGGATGTTGGTTACTCAATTATCCGAAATACCGAAAACGATTTCGATAAAATTTTGGTACAATAGATTATGATCTGGATTGATCTTTTTATTCGGATTTTCTCGATTAATTATGAACCGGCGAAGCCGCGGGGCGACATTATAGTGATGTTTAAAAAAGTTATTTCTGAACTTCTTAATTTTTAACAAAGTTAAGTAGTATCAACTCTTACCATATACTATCAGACTATTTCCAAAAATGCTTCTTCGAGTAAGTGTGAAGGCCTGACATTTCACCCCTGGGCCTTCACTGCGCCCGCTCCCACTATCTGATGACCGGCGCGGGCGGCCTTATCGCCGCGTTTAGCACTTGACTCCAGTTGTTTACTGCTTATTGGTACACTTCCTAACTTGATGGCTCTTGATAGTTCAGATAGGATAGTTTTAAGGTGACGGGTCGAGGTGGCAGGCTTCTAATAAGGGCGATAAGTCGTTTAGATGAGTTGGCAAAAACAAAGCTATGTTCTAGAGTATTTTAGGCAAAGAGTGATTGACATCAGTTGAGTCCGTTTAACAGTTTTCTTAAAAATTACCAGAAACTCATAGTGATGAAGAGTTTCTGGTAATTTTAAAGACTACGGTTTGTTTTGTTTGTACCTTATAATGCTAATTACGAGTATATACCTACATACCTTTTGTGTTATCTTTAGATCATTTACTCAACTGTTTCATTAGGATTGTAAAAATGTTGTTTATACTTTTAATATATTATATTCATTAGAGTTTTATGTTTGGTAATTTATTGTGTAAGTAATACATCAATATAGGTACATAAACTGAATGCGTGACTGACTGACTGACTCATTGACTAACTATCAAGGGTCAACAGCCTAAGCCGTATGCCATCAAGACCTGAAATTTAGAGGGTACGTATTTTGTGTAGTCTCGAAAGAACTATCCAAAATGTCGTGAATGCGGAACAAGCAGATGGCCCACCTAATGTTAAGCGGTAACCTCTGCCTTTTAGAATGCATTACCTCATAGGTCACGTCCACCTAAGACACACCTATGTGGCATTGCACGGGGCCCGAAACCCTGAGATATAAAGCTGAAAAGTCTCATATGCCTGTAATTTCACCGGCACCCATACCATTCACACTGGAACACAGCAACGCGAGCACTACTGCTTTGCGACAGAAATAGGCGTGATGGTAGTATTTACCTGGACGAACTGTTTCACAAAAATGCGAACTACTCTACGAAACACCATGTCACGGGCGATTCACTGATCTTGTTTATAGATATCTGCAAGTTGTACTTTCCACCTAGATCTCTATCACAGTTTTCAGTAACATGTACTTTCCACCTAGATCTCTATCACATTCTTCAGTAACATGTACTTTCCACCTAGATCTCTATCACATTCTTCAGTAACATGTACTTTTCACCTAGATCTCTATCACATTCTTCAGTAACATGTACTTTCCACCTAGATCTCTATCACATTCTTCAGTAACATGTACTTTCCACCTAGATCTCTATCACATTCTTCAGTAACATGTACTTTCCACCTAGATCTCTATCACATTCTTCAGTAACATGTACTTTCCACCTAGATCTCTATCACATTCTTCAGTAACATGTACTTTCCACCTAGATCTCTATCACATTCTTCAGTAACATGTACTTTTCACCTAGATCTCTATCACATTCTTCAGTAACATGTACTTTCCATCTAGATCTCTATCACATTCTTCAGTAACATGTACTTTCCACCTAGATCTCTATCACATTCTTCAGTAACATGTACTTTTCACCTAGATCTCTATCACATTCTTCAGTAACATGTACTTTTCACCTAGATCTCTATCACATTCTTCAGTAACATGTTTAGATTTTGCATCAATATCTTTTTACTTCGAAACGTAAAATTCAAATGAGCACGCGTCACGCATTGAAAGCACCAGACAAGGTAACCCTTACATAGCCGTTATATCAAAACTTTTGCACTCAATTATAACCTTTATATTGTTAATTATACGGGTGATTATTGTGTGAATTAATGTATTTTTTTGCATCTTCGCATGCATCAGTGGAGTTAAGTACTTGTTTACAGTTGTTATGTTGTCATTGTTAGATTAATGTCGCAGTTAAAGGCATGAAATTGTCTACATTTTTATAGTCGTTTATTAGTTTTTTTGGGATATTCCATATATCATGTATTTTTACTAACAGGCAGTAGTTACATACCTAGATGAGTTATGCTATTCTATTGTAGTATGTAAACTCAGTTTTTATAGAGCTCTTTGTTATTATTATCTGTATCCTTTTATAAATAGTCAAGACTCTAAAAATGAAATGAATATGAATGGTATGAATCCGGAATAATTATTATTACTTTTTGCTCGTGGGATGAATTTCTGGGATCAAAACGGATGCACCCAAATAATGTAGCATTAAAATAAATAGTTGAGTTTTGTTTCTTTTTTTATTTATCAAGGTGTTTAATTAAGTATTTTCTATTCTATTCTATTCTAAGGTTAGTTCAAGCTATCTCAATTATTATTACGCATAACTCATTATTTCGTAAAAGGATTTGAAAATCGGAAATTGTATTAACCAATTAAAATGATTTCCTTTGTTGGACAAATTAGCATTGACTTGGTTGATGATCAAACTTAACAAAAACACTTTGCATGTTTTTTCTAAATGAAAATGTGGAATAAAAGATCGAGTACCAAGTAAATCTATGCGCGAGATTACACCGAATCGAACGTTATTATTAAAAACCAATCAGCTACCGTTTCTTGCTAACCAATAACAGCTGTCGTGTCTATCAGAACAAAACCAACACCGTGACATGTAAATTTAACCCAATTTTAACTGTAATACACTTTCAATTTCCTTATCAAGATCTCAACGATCGTATTTGGTACCTAATTTAAAAGACAACCGTGTCCACTAATATAGAACTATAAAACTTTATACTTAGCTAAATAACGTTAATCTATACGTGGGGTCTGATCTTTTCCGCTTACCCTCACTTTTATCCCCTATCCGAAAACCCACCTTGCAACCACGTGCAAGAGTTCAATATCTTTCAGTTTGTTTTATGTCAGTTACGTCGTTTTTCCGTGCTGTATAATTGATATCTTGGAACATCAGACGCAAGGTGGCGGCAAGGTGCGCGGAGACGGTTGGAGCACCTTCCCTGCAGCTCGCGGCGGTAATAATAGCGCAACAACACCGTGTAAACTGATTAGTGATGTATGTCACAGGAATGACTTTATTTGGAAGATGTATTTCTTCATTTCGGTCGTGAGTAATTGATATGAGTGATACAGATGAACGAGTTTTCGCGAGCTTGTGGGAATAATTTGATGCATTCTGATAGAGCGAATTGTCTAGTCGTTCCTTTGTTATTTTAAGTAGTATTCAAATTATAGACCTATATAATAGATAACGCACGTGCACCTACTTTGCGTGTCACTTTGCCTGTCTGAAGTAGGTGCAATGCACCTATAGCAATCCTCAAATCAGAACGCTCTCGGCCGTCTTCGCGATAGTACATCGGATATTAATAGAAAATACCTACTTGCGCCAGAGTGAACTCTAAAAATTCTTTGCAATCAGCTAGCCGTGCGAATGGAGATATTTCGTAGTATAATAAAATGAAACGGCAAACTTGGTTTTCTACAAATTTACGTGTTTGCGATGTCTATCTTGATATATGGTCTGTGATTCAAATCCTTGATGGTATCATTGTTTTAAAATTATTATTGATTAATGATTGAATAATGAATTAAAGAGATTTTTTTTATAATCCTAATTTTCGCCAAATTTTCACCATCTTTGTAAAAGATTATCAAAACAGTATAAAATATACTTTTGCTTTAAATTTGCCTCTGTCTAATCACAGTTGTCTCTACCTTTGTGCCTTTCAAGCTTGTACCTATCATGTATAGTTTTAAAGAAAAAGGCGTGGGACGGACGGACACGGGTTCATACCAAAGTTTTGGATTTTAATTCCACAAGTGCTCTCCTTTTCCAATCTTGCTTGGAACACAAAAAGTAACTTCTATGTTTGATTTGATTAAAATTTAAAATCATGTGTATTTCATTGAATGCCGACACGTTTCTTTGGCAAATAAATCAAAAGCAAATGTGTTCATAGTAATTGATCTTTACTAATTTGTATCTAATTATGTCATTAGCACGAATATCTGCGTCTACAAATACATAACTAGTTATCAAATTAAGCGTGTTATTATTACTTATTAGCCGATTTGCGCATGCGTAAACGCATTTCACGTATTGCGCTAAACTGACTTATTGCATTGAAGCTAATTAGAATTAGCTAACATATTGGCAGTTGCTATGCCAGTTTACACCGGTCGAGTAGCTTGAGGTTAGTTGTGCTTATTAATAGCCTAGTTACTAGCACGTAAATACTGTAAGCGGTAACTTATATCTCGAATATGTCTCTATAGAACCACAGAGTAAGGAATAATACTAACGTACAAATAGAACTAAGGAGTTTAATTTATTCTACTTATAGAAAGAATAATACAAGGTATGTACAAAATACATATGAAACAGTTGTGCTACCTGAAGACCGCTGCAAGCGATCTAAAGGTAGCTCAACTGATCCAAATCACTACTTATATATTACAAATTTGAAAGGATGTTTGTCATTCACGCAATCACGCCTTGCCGACTGAACCGATTTCAATGAAATTTAATACCCATGACACATCATTTTATGACCTGGATTATGACATAGGCTAATTTTATCCCGGTAAAAGCAAGCGGAACCGCGAGTGGACACTAGTATTTAAATTAGTGTAGGTGTAATTCTGTATATTTACAGAAATAATAATGAAATTAATAAAGTTAGGTGAAAAATTTAATAAAAAATACAAACGAGACAGTTGAGTTTTAATGACCGTTGCATACGATCTAAAAATAGCTCAAACGATCCAAAACCAAATGCTATAAAAAAAATAAAAAAAAAATCATTTGTTCAGACTTTTTACTAATTAGTTTATTAGTGATATATTAAGTAACTCAACTAACAAATAAATCATCGCCATGCAAATGGCTGTACCTACTCCGGCGCACATGTGCATACTAAACACATAATTCTTACTTCGCGCTGCAATTAAGGCATTAGCAAATTGTACTATAGATACTATCTGTACGTATTATAAGTGTATCACTTAGAACTAATTTGTTGATAAATTTCTTATACACTGGTGTAGGCTTTGTAGTGTCTAGCAGTGTTAAACATATTCCGTGAGGTAATAATACTTTTTTATGTTTTAATGGTCTCTGATGAAAATTCCAATGTTGCATTCCTGAACTAATGTGATCATGAACTATCTTCTACTTGCAATACAGTTGTATGTAGGTACTCATTTTTTGAGGTACTTCAAACGATATGAAAACAAGTCACATAAAATTAAAAACCTCTGTATATTTTCACTGTTCCAATACCAGTTTTCATAAAGATAAAACCGTATTGAAATCAGGGCACCCATTCCTAGATCCCGCTCATCTCGAGCGTTATTGCCAGATTCAGGAGTCTGCGAGAACAAGACATGTTATGCCATCTTAGTTATAAGTTTGGGCTAAAACTTTAAGACTCATCAGTAGCACCATATGTCCACGGCATCCTATGTTGGTCTGCTTTGAGAACTTTTGCTGATTCTCTCTATCATCTTACTTTTGACTGCCTACCTATGGCTTTTAAGTTGGTTTTCATTTTTTCTTTGAATCAGCTTCCACTTGTTCTCGTGACACCATACACAGGCGCTCCCCAACTAGCAGTAAAAAGGATCTACAAAAAAAAACAGACCGTGTCTGTTGCCTGATTCTTCAAGGTCTGGTTGCGTTGGAACAGGAGTAAATGTAAGTTTATTTTTTAAGACGATTCAAAATGTTCCTTGTGATTTCAATGAATAAAATACTTTTTGACTTTGACTTTGACTTTGACTTTGGTCAATATCAGATGCTGAAGCCGGATTTCGTCGAAAATTAACATTTGAGTTAAGTTTGGTTTTCTACAAAATACCTGTTCCTTCCAATCAAACTCTTACGAGGTGATAATCCTGAAAACAGCTGCACCATTTTCCATAAAACTTAGCTAAGAATAGTCTCGCAAACAACATCTTTCTGCTTGCTACGTGGTAACAAAGAAACATGCCGGACAAACATATACACTATGGCCTGAAACTCTCCCTTTTTTTAGTCAGGGATTAAAAATGCACAGGCGATCATTAAATTAAAAAAAAACTACTTATTCACACGTAATATAATCTCAACCAATAAAATTAAAATGCATAGTCTTGGTAGTCAGACTGTTAGATGTATTATAAACCAAATAAACATAACAATAAAAATTGGCAAAGATAGCAAAGAACCGTGGGCGGCCTTATCACTGAAGAAGATATCTGCCAGGCAGCTGTAACAATAGTTAATCGTTCAACTTTTAAGATTATTCTACGGAATATAGTCAGAACGCCTGGTTCTTATTAAAAACTTCATATTTTCGTTCAATCGCCGGTGGTGCAATTAGTTACACATCGACTTTCCACTCCCAGGCCATTTATCGGTCACTTGGGACCAATTTCGAGCTGACGCCCCGGGCAGAAGGTGCATCCATCTTTATAAATAATATCTACAATAATATAGAAAAATATGATGGCGGTGTGGTGTGCAAAATAATTAGTGAAGGCTCAACGTGGATACTCTGTGCAGGCACACGAATAAAGGTAGGATATATTAATATCAGAGCCGACACAGATCAATGTGTTTTTTTATTACTTGTTATTCGAGGACGCTAACTAAGCGACCGAATCTTTTTATTATCTAACACAACAGTTTTGTGAAATTTGTAGGTATATCGACCACATCTTAATTTTAAAATCTACGGTTGGTTAGGTCGTAATATGTATGTATGCCTGTCTGTATGATTTTTTGTTGCCCTGTAGCTCCAGAACGGGTGCTCTGATTTCAATGCGGTTTTTTTGTGTGAAAGATGGTATATGCGAGATAGTTCCTATTGAGGTGTTTGGTGGAAATGGGTACAGCCTTTTCCAGGACCGTCAGATACGCAATTTTTTTTTTTTAGAATAGCAGCAAATAACACTATATTTTATCCTGTGGTGACATCTAGTCGTGAATAGAGTAATTAGCTTCGGATACCCACATTTAAGTGCTTCCATCACCACCGATGTGCTTCCATTTGTGTTCAGTTTTTACCAATTTTAATGGAACTCTGAAAATAGTTAAGGCTTAATTTTTTTTAAATTAACTTGTTTCAACTTGTTTAAAAAGTTAAAAACTTAAATGAGATATTTTATTTCGGAGCTTCATTCTTCGTCTGATGCACAGCTGAAAACCGTTAAGTTGGAACCACAACAGGACTTTTATTTTCGTCACATTTTAAATCATCATCTTCAGCCGGTTAACGATTACTTCTGCACATAGGCCTCCACTATACATATATGCCACGATGTTAAGCGGCCTCCTTCCACTGAACTCCTAAGACATTTAAAATATCAGAGGTCAATCGAGAGAGTGGCCTACACTGCGTCGTCCTGTTCATGGCCATCACTCGAAAACCTTTATTCCGTTAATGAAGCGAGTAAAATACCATGATAAGATTGCAATCACGATAAGATCGACACGCAGGTGATGCTAAAAGTAGTCAGTAATGATGCGAGAACCACTTGTCACCGACTAACCATCACATGCTGCGTACGGAAATGACATTCACCACGCTATGGGAAGACCTCAAACAAAAAATGGTCTGTACCCTTACCACAAGTTTCTGATATAATCGAATCGCTAGCGAAACGATAGTCCGTGTCAAATACAGGCCAATGACATCGGGATGACTAGAAATCTTCTTCTTCTTCTTCTTATCTTAGGTAATGGCTTCTGTGCATTATTTGCAACAATTTAGCCAATGTCAAGTGATATAATTATTATAGTTTTATAGTCAAGTCGTCAAGAGTCTCCGTCTAGTCCTAACCCAGTTTAAATTGTGGCAGAAAAACTGAGTTTTTACAGGAAAAAATCCACCATTTCGAAAAGACTCGCAATACACTCAAATTTCACTACATCACACATGTGTCATTTATCCAAGTTACACCGGTTAAAATGCCACTAAAATTACACGAAATAACTCGAAAAAACACATTAAAATGTAATAAAATAGAAATGACGACGTTTCTTTCAAAAATGGAAGATTTCAACCCCCGACTAGAAATCTTAATACCTTGATTGGTTAATATTTGACTTTGACTATCGTCTTGCTAGCGATACAGTTGTCAAAAAGTGTCCGAACTAAAAGAGAAACAAAACGCAAACTGAAAAAAAATACAATCCCGTCAAGTTTTATGCACAAAAAAAAAGATTTTTACATTCAAAACTGACACTCGAACCAATTATACCCACTACAAACGAAATAAAAAAATAAAAATAAGACTTATACCCAGCAGTCGGTGTTTCCAACAGACAAGTCAAGACAGAGCTCATTCAAATGTGAACTGAGCTCAATGATATACTCGTATTTTGGCAGAGAACCCTGACAGCGAATTGTGTAGGTGATGTAGAGCTGATGAAGTTGCAACAGAGCAGGTACTATGACTTTACAACCTCATTAAATTCAATCATCGAAAACGTTACAAAAATCCAGTCGATTAATTTTAAACGTCTTCCCACTTAGCACATACAATTTAAAACTCAAAAGGGTTACGGTGACCATAATAGTCGGAAACGAAGCGTGTCCGTCGGCAGCCGGCCGTGAGGTCACCCTACCAAATGTCAATGGTCTACTGACATTTATTAACGTCAGAAGGGTTGCTTAAGAAATTCCTAAAAGACTGTTTTCTTTTCCCAGCGGTGGGGTATATTTTATTGGCTTTGAAAGTTGCAAGCTGTTTTGTTTCCTCGTAGTTTGGGACATTCGATTTGTCTCTACTGTTGACCAAAGGGTCAGCACGTCACTGTGATAATTAGGGTTATAATGGCGCAACTTGTTAGCATAAAATGCTTCCAGAAAGCAATATGCCTCTCGTCACAGTTTCATTGTAAGCACACTCGTAGATGTAAAGTTGCAAGTTACATTTCGGGGAGTATTATTGTATCCTCGCCTTATTAGTTTACCCTCACTTCGTACTAAGCGTTTCGGTTTCATCTTTATAATGCGAACTGCTAAGGCATGGACACCGCTGCCGTCGTCTGTCTTTCCTAAAAACTATAATCTGCCTTCTTTCATAGGCCCAGATTATTAAAAAGGTGCCTTCTAGACCTTTGTACTCCATTGTTTCTCGTGGCGCGGCGAGTGAAAGTTCGCCTGCGACGCAGGAGGTTGCGGGTTCGATTCCCGCCTCGGAAAAAATATTTGTGCGATCCGCAGATATTTGTTCAGGGTGTTCTTGGTATTTTCTATATATAATAAAAAATATCTATCTATGTAATATATTGTATTAAGTATATCAGTTGTCTAGTACCCATAATGCAAGCTCTGCTTAGCTTGGGGCTAGATAATGTTGTGTGAAATGTCCAGTAATATTTATTTATATTTATTGTTGGCCCCATCGTCACTTAACAACAGGTGAGATCGCAGTCAAGCGAAGGTCTATCGATGTAAAAAAAGTACTACAAAACAAATTTATTATTTGAAACTGCTACTTAGAAATATCTATATAATAATGTAGGTATATGTCTTTGTAGCAGTTGAAAGTTATATATTATTATAAACTCACTCCTTTTTTCTGGAGTAGGCGAGAACACAGATATCCATTGCACTTTCTGGCTTAGGTACCTCTTGAAAACACTATATCTGTAAAACTCCAGAAAACAAATCAAATTAGTATATTATTTTTCAAGTATAAACCACACTTTATGGATAGCATTAAATTTAAATATAACCCAAAAATTCCGTTTCAGATAGTGCCCACAAATTTAGTCTTCAGCGTCATAGTGTTCTATGGCCGAACTGGTAAACGCATTGCCGATCACAGGCATGGTTGCGGGTTCGAGTCCCGCTGGAACGGAATTTTTGGGTTTTATTTAAATTTAACAAATCAAATTGTTTACTTTCCCTACATATTATTCCAAAACAATAAAGTCGCAGTTACCAACATTTTAGGAATAGTTTTCTAACGAATGCTACACTAACTTTCCAACAATACGCTATTTACATAGTTTTGTAGTTTTGCTTTTAGAAACGGTGTCGGTTAATCCAGTGGCAACTGATTTTAGAATTTATCTATACACCTCAAATGTTGATAAGAAGTATCGTTGAAAAGAGCTTTGCAAGGAGCGCACATATTATAAGTATTTTATATTTACATCCTAAATTTACATGACACCTTAGGCCATGAAAATAATTTGAGACAAGTTTTACTACCAAGTCTATATAAAAAATTACTAGGTTTGGAGCTACAATTAGCGTATATAAATAAGTAGCCTTATCTCTTGCAACAAAACCTAAAACAAAACTAAACAAAGAATAAAAATAATTATCTTATTATAAAATTTAAAAAAATTGAGAGTAAAACACGCAATACTTCCTCCATCTTATATTTTTAATTAAATAAAAATAAATAAATAACGCTGGACAGTTCACACAACATTATCTAGCCCCAAACTAAGCAGAGCTTGTGTTATGGCTAATTTATATACTTAATACAATATATTACATAAATATATATTTTTTATTATACATATAAAATACCCAGAAACACCCTGAACAAATATCTGCGATCGCACAAATATTTGTTCCGAGGCGGGAATCGAACCCGCAACCTCCTGCGTAGCAGGCCAAGCTTCGCCCGCCGCGCCACAGAGGTCGTCATTAATTATCTCAGTAGTTCATAGAATAAAAAATAAAAACCTCCAAGCGCAAGTTGACTCTAGCTTAGCTAATGGTCGCGATCACACAATACATAATTGTTGATATTATCTAGACGCCTACACATGTTTTTTTCCAAGGACTTGACTTATTTACTTACGTACTTTAGTATCTCCTATTTAGTATCATAGTGTTCGTAAAATGGGTTGAAACTCTATAAATACCTAATGGGTTGAACGTTATTGTGTTGGAACAAGATGCACTCTTCAAAAGCACTGCGGTAGTGTTGGTTCTTACTCAGTTTCCACTAAACCTCGTCAAGTTAAGCTGAGATGGTAATGATATTCAAAATAAAAATCTGTTATGGTCAGTAAACAGCCCGAAATGCTTCTTTAACGTTTCATATAAACGGTGAAATGTGCTGCCATTTCGTTATTGGCTTTATACTGTTTTGATGTTAGTCGTAGAAGATAAGTTTCAACGACCGATATTTCAAACACGCGTTTTTATAAACATAACGATTGTTAAGAGGCAGCCGCCAACTTACATCACTATCGAACTAAGTATAGTTTAGGTAAATTAGAATGTGACAGAATAGCGCTGAAAAATAAATAATGGCTTATTACAAGAAAATTATACAACTTACAACAACTTAACTTAAAATCTCACTTTGCAGTTTTAAGAAATAGTTATTACCTACTTGTTGTAGTAAAATTAGGGTTCCCGAGATCTCATTCAAAACGTGTATGAAACAAGGATTTTACATATTTATTTATATTGAGGTTTTTTTCATGGGTATCGTATTTTAATTCTTACAGAACCAATTAAAAAATATCAAATATTCATATTCCAAAACATTTGGCTCGTAGAACCCGTAGATACTGAGTGCTAGGACCATATTGTATAGATTTTTGATCCTATAACTAATCCTACGCCATCCTTTTGTCACTATTATGTCACAGGGGTAGGTACATCTCCACACCCGAAAGAGGTAGCCATCAGTTGAAACTTAAGCATAATAATTAAAATGTAAGATACTAAATCTAAATTCCCCGTATATGAGTTTGACTAAGGAATAAAACCTTTTTAATAGTATAATCGGGCATTTCTATTTTGTATTTCACTCATGGACCTACAATACCAAAGCGACCACGATATTTCCAACATCTTTGATTTGACAACTGAATGTCCAGCAGTGGACTCCTCCAGGCTGATGATGAAATTAACAGTAAGATATGAGCTAGGTAAGTGCTTAAATAATACAGTTATTTATCTTTGAGCAATTAGTAACAACTGCCCGATGATAAAAAACAAACATAGATTTTTGCCGAGAAGCCGAACGCATAGTTATTATACGTCAATAGAACATACGAGTACTCGTTAAGTTTTTCCAACGCCAATTTTACGCGCAGTTTATTCCAAGGTAATGGGGGGCGTCACGATAGAAAAATGCATTGTTAAACCCCACAACCATATAGCGCGTAGAACCGTCAACACTGGTGAATGAAGATTTCATTTGGTGACCACGAACCAGACGAGCAGGGCTCAGGTCGACACCCACACGATGAACCGAAGATATTGGAAGTTGGAAGTTGTTGTACTTTGACGTGCGATTCTTTGAAGAGCACGTTTCCAGCATTGCATATGTCTTCGGGCTGATGATGACATCCCATCATCATTTCCAGTATATACAGGCTCTACGGATGTTAGAACAATGCTAGACTACCCTTTCGCTCAACACAAGCGTCCGCGTCGGTGTAAATGACTCGCAAGCGCCGCCGGCCGGTCCCCTTTGTGCTGGACACCGTGCCACTTTGGGGTGACTTAAATCAGAAATTGGGTATTTCGAAAAATGTGCATGTGTCATTTATCACGACCCTCGCGGCGCGGTAAAAACGTAACCCTATTTAAAAAACTACCCTCCTATAATCCGCCGGCTAGACCGGAGCGGCACAAACAGTATTACATTTTTCTACTATTAATACAATGGCGGTGGAGAATAAATATTGGATGAATGCGATGGAGTCAGTCGAGATTATCCTTATTAAGTGAGAGCAAGTGTGAGCAACCCTTTCGTACAGGCGTGGAAAGTCACATCAGGTGATCTTTAATTAACAGCCCACATTTTGTAGAGTTCTTCTGTTTTAATCTTATTCAGGCCATATAATTTATTTATTAAAAGTTGAAATATTTCAGGACTCTGGTAGGTACATACATAACATTTTGAAAGAAATTATAGTAGGAACTCCAGAAATAACTTTAAAATAATAAGATTGCAATCGCTCGAACGGAGGGGCCGGATAATTTGATTACCATCATTCAATTTAATGGCACAAATTAAGACAGTCGCGTGTCGCATTAAAACGTCTCCCGCGGACGGATGGCCTACTATTCTGTTCCGCGGTTAAACTTTTCAATGTTTTGGTTCCGTCAGGGCGCGCACGTGGCGCCGCGTGCCTACCCCCCGAAGCTCAACAAACGCTTTATTTTTTATTATTTTCATAATTCACGTTTCACAATAACAACTGGGAAGGCGTTTCGCACGGTTAGCTTATGAAACCACTCTCGCGTCGCGGCTTACCGCAAGGACCTCTTGTGGGCCAAATATTATTTATACTATACGTTTTGTGATCCACTTTATCAAACGCTTTGGTTGCCCGTGGGGTTGAAATGGCTCGGATAGTAATTTAGCCAGTTCTTGGTACTTTAGCTTATTGTGTTTTTTGGCGTGGATTAGCGAGCCGCGGGCGGTGCTATAAAAAGCTCCTGTTCCGAACTGCGGAGGACAAACACTAAGCCGGGCCGTTTCAGCGGCTTATTGGACTCGATATTGTCTTCTTTATTAGATAAACGATAAAGAAGATCAAAATAGCTTACGAAGTCAGCAAAACGTAGGAGGAAGACTCAGATTAACGCCTTGTTCGAACTATAATGAGTGTGTGCTATAAATTTCTTAGTAAAAAATAAGAAACATTGACATAAAGACCAAAAAGCTAATATACACATACCTACCTGCTCACCTTCATAAGTACCTACTACATTTAATTCAAACAATCATCTAAATTCGTGTCCCATAACCAAATCACGTGCTCGACTACAAAAACAAATTTGAACATTTCGATTAAAACGCTCAAGTTTTATGAGTTCCTGTAGAGTACCGCAGTGTACCGGGATATGTGCATATCGAGACTCTCCTTACTGGCATTTTTAGTGTTCCGCGCCGAGGGAGTCTTATCCAAATTGCCGTAACACTAAGGGTTCCGTCTGAGGGAGACTTTTTTATTTTAGAGTAATTTCCCATTACATCTTATGCGACTCGCAATATTGTGGGGTAGCGTTTTTGCGTATTCCCTTCTTACAGACCGACGCTATTGTTTTTTATTACATGTTCATCGAGGGTAAGTGGAATGCAGTTTAAAGTTTAATTAAGTTCATTTTGAAGTAAGTACCTATCTATTAAAAGTTTGATTGCATTTCTACATTACGAATTGATCAAGTAAACTAAATGAAATTAATAAATAACAAATGATCGCTTCTCAACAGCTGTCTGGGATTCATAAAGGTCAAATATTTGAAAATAAAAAATCTTTTCACTTTTAATCCACGAAGCAATTAAGTTTATAATTCGAGCGCATCATAAACGTACCACCACGCCGCGCGCCGCGCAGTAGCGGGGCGGACAGAGATAAAAAATAAATTTGATTGAGATACAGCTACACTCTATAAAAGTAAGCCTTGGTAATTTAATAAATTAAATATTGATTGGTTGCATTAAACAGTAGCAATCTAGTTACACGATAAATCAATATTTCTTAACAGAATACTTATAGGTGTTATATATGTTAGTCTTGAATAGTTAACTGCTGAATTGCTTGAATTTTATTGCTGAATGTGTGTCACCGGGTTTGTAGCTTTGTTATTTCAAGAATAAATCTAACAACCACACGTCACAATGGCTCTCTCTAGCAACGCGTACAGCCAAAGGCCCTTTAGGACACCAACCTCAGGCAGGGTGACCCAGAAATAACCAATAACAAAAGGAAAAAGAAAGATTATCCCCAGGATTTAATAGGTGCAGGCTTGGTGCAGGTATTAAAAATTGTAATGTACAATTGCTGCCTATTGCCTACGCTGTCATTATTATATTTGATTTGCAGCTTTGATAAAACTTGATTGAACTTGAACAAATGTGAACTAATTTGTTAGATCAACGAACCATTGCAATCCCAAAATTAAATCGAGTCGTACCCCAGTCCTATCCCTAAATAATGTTGCGTACGTGTAAGACGGCATTAAAGTGGTACAAGTTAACCCCACGCTCCTTCTACCCCACGCTTTAAATACATCCGATAAAAAACTAAACGACACCCCTCGATACAAACCTACCCTTAGGAAAATGGAAACGTCCATAAAAGAAAATTTATCCGCAAATTAATTTGCACCGGTACGAAATGAAATTAAGGCGAGTCTCAGTGGCTATGTTGTAATTTTTAACTCCCTTCTCTGTGTTTAGGATGTATTTCAAATATATCACAAGGACTTTGGTAGGAAAAACAAAAGAGGCTTGTCAAACAGGACCGTATCAAGTAGAAGTCCTCGGTTTCTGACCACCCTTACAAGATACAGTGTGAACATTATGTGCATTCAACTGTTGACAGTTTAAAATTAAAATATTTAATCGTTAAATCTTAACTCTACTAATTTAAGACATCTCTAAAGAAGTATTCGGCAGATGTCAACAAAATGACGACTATACTATGATGTGACTATAATCTGGGTCTCTTCAAGTCTAGAGTGAATAGGTGCCTTCTAGACCTTTGTGCTCCATCTTCGGCCACATCGTCACTTACCAACAGGTGAGATCGTGGTCAAACAAAGGTCTATCAATGTTAAAAAAAAAAAAAAAAAAAAAAAATGTCCACGAATCTATATCCGCATTCCGCGATACTATCAGCCTCTCATTTGTGACACTATCATATTTTACACGGCACTTCTAAATATACAGTCTAAAGTAAACAGCATGTTTACTGAGTGCAACATTTGAAATCTTTTTCAACGTGTGTCATACCTATGTTTTAATTTAACGCTGTTAAATAGATAGATAGATTAACTCCTTATTGCACATTAATGATTAAATAACACACAGAAATACAAAACATAACTAAATAACAGAAATGCAGGATATATTTCATTTATTTATTCAATCAACAAGGATCATTGGGTTAGTAAAATATATTGTCTATCTACGCTATGGTTAGTAAGAATAATTACAATTGAATACTACAAACTAACTAACTTTGACAAATATGACATCATCATTATCCGCCTGCGGAAGTCCACTGCTGGACATATCAAATGGCGGCATACAATGGGCGGTCTTATCGCTTACAGCGATTTCTTTCCGACAACCTTAGGATGGGGAGGACTACACGGAAGAATCTGCCGAGCATCGACTCTCTAGCACGCGATTCTTTGATTATTATTCATCCTGCACCTGTCCTATTCAATGTACCTACGAGTATACCACCTTCATAATAATTAACATCACATCAAATTAGCTTTGGTAAAGATTTGCATTGAAAGATAATTTAGTCAGCACAACTAGATCTTTGAATGCGTTGGATTTACAACAGGCCAACGCCGCGCGCCGTTGGGTGTGAGCATGCCGTTGTCTGTGTACTGTGTTGTGGGAACCACGTGTCGAAACCTCAGACTTTTCGCCATAAAAGTCATCCACCTCGCTCCCGGCAGGTGATTTATCGTGCCCGGGCCGACATTAGATTTTTATGTTCCCGTCTCGTAGGCCGTAAATAAGAGAGTTCCATCCACTTGAAGTATTACTGATTTATTTATTTAAAAGCAATGATGGATCGTTTTGGGTGATTGTTTATTTGTGGCGACCTCCATAGTCCTTGGTACAGCTGAGACATAGCGTTGTAAGTGAGACTGAGAAACATGTGGCTATGGTGTCAATTTCTAGTTAGCGGCAAAATTTTAAGTTTTGTTATCTGTCCTAAGTATTGTCATAAACAGTAAAAAAAAGTCCACTGCTGAATCCTCCCTCAAATAATGCAACGACAAACAGTCTTGACTGCCTCCATCCACAGATTTCCTATGTGATCTTTAAAATGTCGTCAATCCATCGAGACAGGAGACATTACACTACATTATCCGGTTCTTGATCGCCACTCGAGACCTTTTTCTGCAGCGGTTTTTGGTTCTATCTGGATGGTTTATCTGAAAGATTTAGGAAATATAGTTTTTTTATCAAACAAAATAGCAAAGAAATGAGAAGGTGCAAGTTAGGTTTCCCTAGCATAAAAAGGTACTGGCATAGTTAGATCCCATGTTTTTTGACACACACAATAAACTCAGTTTCTAAGGTCAAGGCTACACTGGTACTCGTATGTGTCAGTTGAATGTTATTATTTATCTCCGAACCTGACCTTTCTCAGATGTATTGTAAAGTTTTGACACCTCATAATTATCATTGCCCAATGGCATAATACCTAATATTTATGGTACAGTAATTGTTTTAGGATGGAATGATGATGAATGAAGACTCTGATGACTCAATTTATTGTTGTACTTAATTGCAGGTGAGAACTGGGAGGGACCACCATAACTGCCTTCGCTCTTACTAATTGCAGCTAATAGCTTTACTGTTAGAAATATTGACATACTAATTCAACCTTCGCTCAGAAAAACATAATCAAAATGCACCGGAATATCTTTGCAACTACCATCATAACAGATTTAAATACGTTTCAAGATTACTTTAATCCATCTCACGTGACTATGAACTTAATATAGTCTTTTTTAGATTTAAAAAAATAATAACGTAATTTGAAACTTTATCCCCAGACTACCAGACTATTGAAATTATCCAATTCCTTCTTGTAATTGGCTAATATTTCCACTAAGTTTTTCTTCCCGCGAGTTGAGCAAACCGACCCTGAAATGGTTACTTTTAAAGGTTTACTCTTTATTGCAAGGAGGTTGAAATTAAACACGGGAGGAGTGATTCGGGACATTTGTTTGAGATTCTTATACTTATTGATTTGGTGGAACTTAATGGATGACAGAAGAAAGTTTAATATCAACAAATTGTAAGTAAACATTTTATGTGTTTGAATTATTTGGGAATAATTTCAACCAATCAGCTTACTAAAATGACTGTGTAAGTCACACAAACTAATTGACATAAAGCTATTTCTACCTGGATACTATGATTCCACCGTGTGACTCTACAAAACAAAGAATTTCGTCAAAAGTATGTGATTACTCTTCCAATCAACAGATGGTAACGACACTATGATTTGTTTTAGTTTAATTAACTCAGATGAAAATTAACATTCAGATGGCAGAGTTATAATTAATTGTGATAAACTAACGGAGTCTTAAAATTCATAATTAACGATTATGTTGCACTAATGAGGCCCATCGGAGGAATAAATTATGTGATGAAGAGTCGATATCACCTGATGTAGGAGATAAATAACATAAGTACTAACCACCTACTTGGACTTGTTAAAGTATAAATACCGAGGTTGTAGCAAATAGTCAGAGTTAACAAGACTGAGTTTACTGAGTTTTGTAACCGGTAGCCTGAGTTTACTGAGTTTTATTACCAGTAGGCTGGTTTTCCAGTTTGGTTACGACATGTGCCGGTTCAAGTTTTTATTTTAAATTCCTTCTGTCAGCGTATCAACAATGCCCCCGGTATTAGTGTCTACATGCGACGGTGATCAGCCAAAAATGAACATCTTTCTTGTCTGTATAATTTTAATCATTGATTCTAGATTGTATTTTCACCCAAGTCGATCAGAATTAAATGTTCTATCATTGCCCATTCATTTTGTTTTTATAGAACAGTGTATTTTTCATTAATATTTTACACATTCCCATAGATTAACTTTCACTGGCCACTAAACCGTATAAATATTTCGAACATCTGTATTTATGGGTTTGTGAATTTGTGTCATTCGGTACCGTTCGACCTCTCTATAGCCTCCATCGGACTAGAGACTCGCATGTCAACTTGATTTACGTGGTAGGTAATACCGAGATTGTGGATATGTTCAATTTATTAGCAACAAACTTGTGTATTTAGCAATTTAATTACATTGCCAAACTCGTTATTACGATAAAAGTGAATAAAAGTGGTAAGGAAGAATATTATAGGAGACAGTTAAATAAATAAATAAACAATAGTAAACATTATATTTGGAATCTGCTATTATGTGAAAATGTAGTATTATTTGATCTGTGGTGAAACTAACCATTGAGATACAGTTTAACACAAGTTTTATTTTTTTATTTTTTTTATACTACTTGGATGACGGATCAAGCAAGAGGCCCACCTGATGTTAAGCGGTAACCTCTGCCTATGAACAGTGCATTAACTCATAGATCACGTCCAGCTAGGACGCACCCTATGTGGCATTGCACAGCGCCCGCCACCCTGAGACATAAAGATTAAAAGTCTCATGTGCCTGTAATTTCACCGGCACCCTTACCCTTCAAACCGGAACACCGCAATGCGAGCACTACTGCTTTGCGGCAGAAATAGGTATGGTGGTAGTACTTCCCCGGACGAACTCTTTCACAAAAAAGCTCTACTACTACTAAAACTATTAAACTACTACTCTAGTTCGGGGTTGGTTAATATTCAAACCGTGCAAATTTGTTATTAATAGCATTATTTATGCATTCACTTCACTTAAGTAGTGTATGATTAACATATTAATAAACTATTGTTTTGAAGAGATCACTGCCAGTGATAAGTCCGCCGATTATATATTACTTTGTGTACTCAATAAAGATCCTGACTGGTTTTTAGCTAATGATAATAATTAATCGTATCTAAAGTAAAATTTACGGTATTTTTTGATGTTTTCTTGCTGAAATTAACGACCATGAAGACATTGAAGCTTGCGTAATTCAGTGAACATTATCTACAATTAAAAATTAAAATAAAACAACTCAGTAGTAAATTAGACCGGTTGAACGTCTTCGCTTTCTAAAATATTATCTATGACATGGAGAAACTCTATGGTCTCTAAATTTTTTACGAGCGTCTTGAGTGCGCCCACTTCGCGAGGTCAGTGTCAAATCCATAATTTCTACTATAATTACTGTTTATTGCTACACAACAGATTATAAAAAGTACAGCTAGTTCACTGCATGGGTATTGGTAAAAAAATGGGTGCCGACCCTGTCGTGGTAATTTATGATTATAATAACATAGCCCAACAATCACATAATATATAGACTTGATCCCACAATATTTGCATATCATACAAATATTAATGCTGTGGCGGGAATCGAACCAGCAACCTCATATTAGTCGGCTACTCGCCTGCCGCACCACAGAGGTCATCTGATAGATACTACTTTTTATTTTTAACCCCGACCAAAAACGACGGTGTGTTATAAGTTTGACGTGTCTGTGTGTGTGTGTGTGTGCGCGTGTGTGTGTGTCTGTCTGTGGGATTGTAGCTCCCGAACGGATAAACCGACCTCTGTGGCGGGGACGGCGAACATTCGCCTGCGACGCCAGAGGTTGCGGGTTCGATTCCCGCCTCGGAACAAATATTTGTGCGATCTGCAGATATTTGTTTAGGGTGTTCTGGGTATTTTCTATGTATAATAAAAGATATCTATCTATGTTATATATTGTATTAAGTACATCAGTTATCTAGTACCCATAACACAAGCTCTGCTTAGCTTGGGGCTAGATAATGTTGTGTAAACTGTCCAGCATTATTTATTTATTTGTATATATTTATTTTATTTTATTTTGTTTGAAAGGTGAATTAGTCTGGAGTGTTCTTAGCTATGTTTGATCAAAATTTGTTCAGCCGTTTCATTGCATTGAAGGTTTTTTAGTTTTTACAAAAATAATTACTTGTGGTCGAATGAATGAATGAATGTAAATACTTTATTGCACACCTTACAAACTAGTTAAAATTAACACATAACAATTAAACAAAAAAACTAAATGTAAAATGGGCGGTCTTATCGTTAAAAAGCGATCTCAATACGAATATATTCAGTTACGTTCTGGCAAAGGGTAAACTACTTATTAATGGAGACTGCGTCTAGGAAACACTGGACGCTGGTGGTGGAGGGTTCCAAGTTCATAGTGCTGGTCTGAAGCCCAATTCTCGTAATAAAATATAGTCAAATCAAAGTTCGGATCACGTTAAGATCTAGTGTTGATGTCACAAACGTCAAAAATGGTATTCTGCTCACCTGACAATACAACGCGGAATGTGATTATATCGAAATCTGACTGTAGCTTGAATGTTTCAAAGTTCTGAGAATTCTCTCTTTCACTCTTTACAGTTATTATATAGCACTATCCTACTCTAATATATGGTCGCAAGAATTGAAAGTAGATAATACTGTTGTAACGAGGGAGCAGAATACCAATTTTTCAGTCAATTCACAATACAGTCTCGATTCGGTCAACTTGCAGTGTGCCGTTAAAATAAATAAGAGAATTGGGCTTCTGATGTGTTAGAATAAACAATATTTTATGTTGTTTAACATGGAAATTAGGGCATTGCAATTTATTTATTTTGTCACAATTAAGTAGAACATTTGCAAATATTGGAAGTAACCAAGCTTTTATCTTAATGAGCTGTGTTACAAATGAATAGGCAATGCAATAATGACCTACATTTTCGGCACTTATATTTGCTCAGAAACAAGCTTTTACTATTAATTAGCCAGATATTTAATTATATACGGCTAGATTTATGCAAATGTTCCCAATAGGCCGAATCGATGAAAATATTAGGTCACATTCTGAAATACGACCTTAACCGACTTTAAATAGATAAGAGATGTAAATGCATATCATTATACTAATTAGATTGCGTGTTGGTTTAATTTTAGACCAAGCCTTGCAATCAAAAGCCGTTCACTGTACTTTAAAATCACACCCTTAAAATGTACTACGGAGTGCACTTAACTTTTTCTACAGCTGTTAGACATAGTTTTAGATAGTTATGTAATAAAATTATATATAGGTATAGGGTAATTTACCGTATTATTAAGTAATCGTCTTTTAATGCGAACTGCTAAGGAGTGAAACACACTACCGTCGTATGTCTTTAAAACTATAATCTGGGTATCTCCAAGGCTAGAATGAATAGGTGCCTTGTAGACCTTCGTGCTCCATCCTCAGCCGCATCGTCACTTACCAACAGGTGAGATCGCAGGAAAGTGAAGATTCATTAATGTTAAAAATAAAAACCTTTTTCAAATCGAGCAATTTCATGCAACAAACACGGCTTAGGCGTATTTGATGATCCTTCTTACTACTAGGAACGAGAACAAGGAGAAGCTGATGCAAAGAAAAATAAAATCAACTTAAAAACCTTAGGAAGGCTATCAAAAGCAAGATGTGAAGAGAAGAGAGGGTTCCATATGCGGCTCTTGTTTTTGACAATGGTGTAATATAGTGCCAGTATGCAGTTTCATGATACCATTTGTTAAAAAAAAACTTAATTTTATACAACTTAAGTGAAATATTGTGTTATATGGGTAAACAAACAGTTACTTACCCAAATAAAAAAAAAAAAACTTCTTCGAAACGTTACCTGTAATTTATAAGATCACACGTCTTTTTCACCATCGTTCGTTCGTTTCGTTGCACCATACTAGGAATATAGATGTGACAATTGGTGAGCTCATCTCCACCATTACTTCCCACGTCTGACTCGACTACAACAAGGAATCTTACTAACAAGTACAAGTCTGCTTCTACGATATCCACGGGAGGGAACGGAGTCGTCTATTCTTAGGCCAGACACACCACGGCATATTTTTTTATAGTTTTTTATCTATGGGGAAAAACCGAATATACAAATAATACTAACCAGTATAGCAGAATCCTATGTGTTAATATCAGATCATTGTTATCTACATCGAGCTTGCCACATTCCGGCGCCACATTCCGGCCAGCACGTGGTAGGAAGTGGGTGGTAGGCTGGTAGCTGGTACGAACATACCTAAACCCTATATACATACTACCTTTAGGTATGGATTTATAATAGTGGTGTATGGCCAATGTATGAATAAATTTGTCATGATAATAAATCTTGCTGGTACTACATTTGTCTCTCGTGGAACTAATTAATTTCTCAGGAATCTCAGAGGTGAACTGATAAAAACTGGAATTAGTTAGATACGTGTTGATGATGGCCATAACTTACAATATGACAGCTTCATATAAAGTTTAATTTGGACAAACAACATTATTTTACAAGCACGCTTTCCTGTCTATATATGTATGTGGGGGACAAATCTTGCTACGTACTGAATTTTGAATATATTCCATCCTACAGATTATGCAAAAAATTTGCATATCTGTCAAGTTTCAATGACAATATCAAGAAGTTATGGTGACAGCAAACTGATCTGATGATGGAAACGGTAGGTGAAAAAAGGACCTGTCTGTCTGTCTGTCTATTTAGGCAAATCTGGCGATCGATTATTCAATCATTTCCCGATATCCAATTAAGCTAACATTTGGCATACCTGTCTAGTTCCGATGACAGGTTACAGCGAGCTGATCTGATGATGCAGAAAGAAGGTGCACAATGGGGAACTCTTCGTTGATTGTTGCTGTTGATTGTTGGCGGCGTTTGGCTCATTTTGATCATTCAGCTCACGGTTCCAATTTCAGAAATGCTTATTTTAAAAAATACAGTAATTTCTTCAAAAAAACTACTTTTAAAATATTTTTTCTTACATTTTACATAATTTTTTTGAACACAAAAACGGATACCTTGTTCTTTTTTTTTTTAAATTTCTTACCGGAATAAGAAAAAGTTACATAATTTGACACACATATATTTAGAATAAAGGAAAAAGTAAAAATGACATAAAACCAATAAGACAACTAAAGTATTAATCTAATAACAATGTGCTAACCAATCCCACTCTGTGCCGTGTGGAGCCTAACACGTCTCAGTAGGTTTTACACGTGGGACACGCTGTTTTATCAAGAATTTGTGACTGGAATTTTTGGGCCAGGGGTCAACATCCCAAATTGCTGCTTTTCAAGAACATGGAGTGAAATAAACTACCGTCGTCTATCTTTCCTGAAAACTATAATCTGGGTCTCTTCAAGGCTAGAGTGAATAGGTGCCTCTAGACCTTTGTGCTCCATCTTCGGCCACATCGTCACTTACCAACAGGTGAGGTCGTGGTAAAAAAAAAAGTCCATCAATGATAAAAAAAAAATGAAGCATAGCTGGTTTAACTACAGAGGATGAACAAATAAAATAAATAATTTACACACAGTATCACACTGTCATAAACCATTACCATTTTGAAGAGTAGCGAATAAGCAGTAATTATCTAGCCATCAACACTGGTGGGTACTAAATCTGCAACCCCATAAAGAACGCGTATTGAAAACTGTTGCCACACGCAGGTGTCAAACCGTTGGGTTAAGGTACCTTCACATGGAGCATGTTCTGTTGGCGGCTGTTTATATTATCGGAATGTAGCTAACTAATAATGTACATTACGTTCATTCAGTCATATACTCTAATAATTTATCAGTTTTACAAAATATTTATTAATGAACACTGGTTGTTTTTTCTTAAATCACCCTAAAATAAGGCTTAGAAATATAACACGGCTATTACTCAAGTCCTGTCAATTGACATTCATTCAATTCAACCAAAATATGATGAACGGGATAGGCTAGGGTGTCCTCATATTCCACCACTGCAATCATCCCATCATAGCTTTAGATGTCTAGCGGAAAGTAAGCATTGTTTGAAACGCGCCATACGCATCAATAAGGCAGCTGCCACACTGAGCGAGCGGCTAATTTAAGCATGCATTCGACGGCCAACAAATAACATAATGCGATTTGTGTGACGGCGCTGTCGGCTCGGTGGGCGAAGATTATGACGCGTCTCGTTATAAGGGTTTATTGTTTATCGACTTGTGTGCACACGTCTTACGTTTCACTTGATTTGTGTTGTGAGCAAGTTATTGTGGCGGGATAATTCGTAATTGTTTGTTACTTTCGCTTCGCCCTTACGAGCGTGAGGCATTTATTTATTACTAAGAAAGTCATATTCGTTTTAATGTTTTTTGTAACTGTAAATGCTTATACCATACTAAACTGAAGCTGGGCCGAATCTGTATATTAAATATTTTACGAAATCCTAATCAAAGTAAACTTTTTAATTGCAAAAGGGGTCAAAACAGCAAATTTGCAATTTTATTACGCCTGTCTGTCTGGATGCATTTTTATAAAATCATCTCGTTTTAAAAAATAAACAAAAACAAAGTTTTTTGCTGATTTTTGAGTTGCAGAAGACTAAAAATACTCTTAGTATTTGGCTTTAGTTGGTAGATAGCTAGTAAGTTGATTATAAAACGAAATACTAATAGGTACCTAATAAAAAAAAGACAGTTTGAAACAGCTGTAAGCGATACTAAACTATACCCCTATAAAATGTAATCAATTTATTATTGCACGCAAAGTAAGAGCTAAACATCTGTCTAGGACTTACAAAGTCCAGATTAGGGTAATGATAGCACACGGTCGTGCGTCAAGCAGTGACGGGCGCTGGCGGCGCGTAGGAGTCCGTCAACTCGCCAGGTGTGGTGGAGCCCTTATTTATAGCGACGTGGGCACCTAGATTTATAACTCCCTGTGTTTATAGTCCAGGAGGCAAGGCTTAAATGCCTTGGTAGTCGTGAGACTACCGGTATGCATGGAATCATGGGCAGATGGACTTGCGCTTGAATGAAAAGTTGACGGGGGTTTGTAAATCTTCAAATGGTTGCCATTTTCTAAGTTCTTGGCCGATTACTTTGGTTTTAGTTTCAAACGATATATATTGACATTCTACATAAAATATGCCGATTTTTGGTTCGTGCTATATCGCGGTTTTTTTTTGGGTCGAAGCATTTCAAATTTTAAAATAGGCTAGCTTTTGGCTACATCTCACCAGATGGGAAGTGACGATGAGGCCTATTTAAGCACGCTCGCCTAGAAAATGCCCAAGTTGTATGACAAAGAGAATAAAGAAGCCAGAAAAGAGTTCCAGGCCTTTGCTGTTCGCATGATGAAAGAGCTCGAGAAACGGTCTGTACGTGACGGTGGTATGTCGACAACAAAAGTGTGAAACGCTTTACCGCATCTGGTCGTCAGGTGGCGGAATGGAGACGAAGGGAACATCTGCAGCTCCTGAGCACACTCACCGAAATGTATGCGGTAGAAAATACACAAACACGCAACTTTTCGACGATGATTATTGATTTTTTTGATAGACCTTTGTTTGACCACGATCTCACCTGTCGGAAAGTGACGATGTGGCCGAAGATGGAGCACAAAGGTCTAGAAGGCACCTATTCACTCTAGCCTTGAAGAGACCCAGATTATAGTTTTCAGGAAAGACAGACGACGGTAGTGTATTCCACTCCTTAGCAGTTCGCATTATAAAGGTGGAACTGAAACGTTTAGTACGAATAGCGGGTATACTAATCAGGTAAGGGTGGTACCGAGCCGTGCGCCTGCTCGTCCTATGATGAAAAGGAGATGGTGGGATCAGATCATGAAGTTCCTGGGAGCATTCCCCGAAATATAACCTATAGAAGATCGAAAGGCATGCGACCTTACGGCGGTGCTCGAGACTCTGGACCTTAGTCTCCGTCATATGTTGCTCACCTATTAGCCTAAAAGCTCTGCGTTCAATCGAGTCCAAGGCAGCAAGCTGGTGTTTGGCCGAGCGATCCCAAACGTGGCAGCAATACTCCATACCAGCCCGGACTTGTGCTTTGTACAGACTTAGAAGCTGTCCTGGTGTGAAGTAACGCTTTACCTTATTCAGGATACCTAGCTTCATGGAAGCAGTTTTTGCCTTAGACTCGATGTAGGAGCCAAAGTTTTTATTTATTTTATTTTTGATTTTTGGACTTTTTGACGCTCTGCAACCATTTCGCAGTGCCTTGTCATTAATAAGTTTTTCTATGAGTGCTTCTGGTAATAAAAATTGCTGTTATTAGATAGATTTGGTTCTGAGACTGACAAATTGGGGGGACAGAATTGGCGGGCAAGAGGGGGAGGGGGACTGCTTTTTATCCCGACACCACGCGAGCGAAGCCGCGGGTAAAACTTATAATACAAAACTTATAATGGTAAATATCCCGTTTTAAGTGAAAAGTAAAACTTATAATATGTATGGTCCCATTGATACATCAACATTCGATTTTCAAGAGGTCATAAATAGTGGTGTTTCCTTGCTCTATCTGCCGTTACCTTATAACCTCCAGCTCCTTGTCTACAATTCAAGTTCCTCGAGTCCCATTCTCATTATAAATTAGTTGTTCGTGTGTTTACACGTTGCGGGATCGCTTGCACCAATCTCGGCGAGTTATTTGCTACTGGCTGCTAGTAGCTCGGCTCTCAGTCACTTCTAGATTAAGTTTCTAAGAAGTAGCCCTAGGAATGTTTGCTTTATAATACATTTAGTATTGACTTATATTAGTAGTAGTGGTAGTGGAATACGCTACCGTCGTCTGTCTTTCCTGAAAACTATAATCTGGGTCTCTTCAAGGCTAGAATGAGTGCCTTCTAGACCTTTGTGCTCCATCTTCGGCCACATCGTCACTTACCAGCAGGTGAGAGCGTCGTCAAACAAAGGTCTATCAATGTTACAAAAAAAAAAGTAGTACCCAAATATTCCAGCGTTTTTTCGTGGTTCTACTAATTCTTCCTAATAATAGGACTACGAGGGAGACCTATTTCATATTCAATGTATAAAAACATAAGTAGGTTTATATAGACATTGAGTATTTGGAAGTTCCATAGAAGCGTATTAAACAGCATTCTCAAAACTTAAAAAAACACTGTAAATCATCATCATCATCATCAGCCTTTAGACGAAAACTGATGTACGAGGCCTCCCCCCATAAAATAAAATGAGGGGGATTTGCCATAATCACCTCGCTAGGCAGGCGGCTTAGTGATCACTAGGTTGAGTACTCAGGTGGATGCTGCTGTCCATCCCCTTGTATATAATCCATTAGTCAGATTTTACGAGATCCACGGCAGGAGACAGAGAGGTATATTACAAATATCTACAAGAAATAAATATCTAAAGTAAATATCTACAAGAAAATCCGTAAGACATGGTGCATTGGTGGAAGGGTTCCCAACGAGTATCACCCAAACGAGTCATAGTGTTACTCATTTGTTTTTTTCCCATCAAACCACACTTTTATAGATACTCTGTGTTACACGTTGGAAATCCTCGTAGAAAAAAGTTGCAACTTGTGAAACTCGATGGAAAAAAATCCCAACGAGTTACAGATGCAATGTTTTCTGAGTAAACACATTCGGCCTATTTGAAGTTAAACATTATTAAGACGTTTTAACAGCCTAATAAAATTCACATTAACAATCTCGCTTCATTTACAAAGATATTCCAAAACTGAATCTGCTAAAGAATGGCTTAGTTCCCCCTCTGGCTTAGGAGCCTGCTCATTAAGGAAGGGTTAAGATTGAGCTCGGGGTCGCATGGACCGTGCAGCAATGCAACGCGAATTAGATAGGGTTAACTGGTGAATTATTAACTACAGTGATAAAGAGATGAATGTTTTAATACTGTTCTTAAATGAAGAAACGTTTTAATTAATAAAACAAAAAACCTGGTCTCTTGATTACTAAACTTAAAAATAATTTTCACCTCTAACTTGATGACTTTTAAACTGTAAAAAAAATATTTAAATCGCTTGGAAGCAGTAGTGTTTTTTTTGCGTAAATCTTAGGAAACTTTTTTTCCTGTTTAATGTATCTGTAATTTATAACTTATACAATCGTTTTTGACTGTATATTACACGTATTTTTTTTTAAGAACATTATTGGGTTAACCAGTTTGGAGTAGTATGCGGCTTTCAAAGGAGAACCCATGTTGCATTTTGAGGGCTGTCAGTTCTTCAACCAAAGTAAAAATGGTCGAAGTGTCAGCTCATTGAATTCAATAACCTAACTAAGATAGGCTTTTAAATACTCGGAACAAAAAAGAATCAAGTTTCGCACTTTCAAAAAATCTAATGAAAGTTTGTCTAATAACGTTTCTAGGGCATATTTTATTGGGGATAATTACATACATTCTGGGTCAGTACAGTTTGTTCTAATCGTATCAATAAAAAATGACGGCCTTACTGACTAACTATTACGTCTTGTCCATGTTATTAGCGGTAATGATAGACGAGCTAACGTAGATGTGCCAACGCTTAATTCATTTTGTCTGCAATCCAGCATGGATTGTTTCGCACTTTGGTTGGCTGGTTATGGGTTCATCAAAACAGATTTTTCAGTTCTCATTTTAATTAACCACTTACAGGCAATCTCACGCTTAATAGACACCTAACCCACAAATGAATTTGATAGTTTTTAATGGATAAATTTAAATTATATATGCATTAAGTGTTTCTTAAAATATGTATTAATTGGTGAAAACGGAATTAGTCTCCTAAAGTTTTCGTACTAAGCTCTTATCACAAGAATGGCCATTTTCCTGAACTATTGAACCAAGTTTCATCAACAGGTCCCCAATACATATTGCAATATTGAAATATTAGCCATTTTGCTAATATGGTAAGTCCCTCTCTCGATAGAATAACGACATTATAGAGATCGTAGAAAGTGGTGGTTCAAGATCGTTTACAGTGGCATTCTAACACTCTGTGTCCAGCAGTGGCAGCAGAACTTGCTGTGTTTCCAATGAGATTGATGTGGCATCGCGTAGTGCGCTTATTTCCGAAGTGCCCATTCTGTACAAGAAAGCTACAAGCTCTATGTATGGCGGGATGGCCCGGGGCGTGTGTCTGAATGTCGGGCGTTGCGGTCGGACAAGTAATTTAATTAGACGGTGTAATTACAGAACCATTGAGCAGGTGCGCTTTTACCTGTTTCAATCTGGGAGATACCAAGGTCTATGTCCACGAATTCATTCCGAACAAACATACCTAAGTAGGAACACATCACATACATCACACACCTTCGATCTTCCGACAATATAGTCATCATGGCAGAATCACTGGAAGACCTTAGCACAATGCTCATCTACTTGTACCGTCATTCACTCATATAAAAAACGGGTGGGTCTTAAAATTAATATAGGTAAGACGAAAATCATGTCAAATCCCATATCACACGCATGCCGGCACACGTTGGGAACGATATCATCGAAGTTGTTGACCACTATGTCTATTTGGGTCAAACGATTTGAAGAGGTCAGCCGACGAATCCAACTTGGATGGGCAGCGTTCAGGAAACTACGCCATATCTTCTCGTCACAGATACTGCAAAGCGTCATGACGACAATCTATAATCAGTGCATATTGCCAGTGATGACTTACGGCACCGAGACATGGCCGCTAGAAAAGCTTAAAGTTACGCAGCAGGCTATGGAGAGAGCTATGCTCAGAGTTTGACTGCGTGATAGAAAGTGAAATGAGGAGAGCCTTAGATGAACCAAGATCACCGACATAGCTCTCAGAAATAGCAAGTTGAAGTGGAAAACCTAGCACGCAGAACTGATTCCCGTCGGGCAATAAAACAAACCAGACGACGTAATGAGGAAGCCTCTCGATGGATCAAAGACATTATAAACGTTGCAGCAAAAAGGTGGATGGAAGCGACCAAAACCATTCGTCATGGTATTCTATGGGTGAGGCCTAAGTGCAGCAGTGGACTCCTGTGGGCTGAAGATAATGTAGATGAAGTAGGAATTTACGCCTTTTATAAGCGTCCAAACCTTGGAAGAATCAGACACAAACACGGCGCTTGCTTTTTTTTGGTGACTCCTCTTTCATTGAGGAAGTTCCAGTGCGTATGAAATAGGTAATATCCTCAGTCCTTCACATGGGTCAGCAGGTATCTGTGTTAAAATAACTGTTGGGGTTAAAAGTATTACCCTAATGCATTTAATACTTAGAGATATTTGCATTGAAGTAATAACAAATTGAATGTACTCGTAAATAAATATCAATCCTAGTTATGTAAGACAAGCCGCATTCCTAAGGCTTGGCTCGTAGGTAGGTAGGTACAATTATCGACATAATTGCGGGGATTATCATAGTTTTATCAACGAAATGAGCAGTTTAAAAAACATGTCGATAAAACATCATTAACAGCACGAAATTGGCCTGTAAGTGCTCGGCGCGGCGGTCAGACGACTAACTTCTCTGATAGCAATAATTGATAAAACTTTGAAGAAATTATTATAAGTTATCCATAAAAATTATAAAGTTTTTTACAACAGAAATTGCAGATGGTGGTGTAGGTGGTAGAGGTGTATTTCCCCGCAAAACGGGGAAAGTTTGCTGTAGCGCCATTTACCGGCGGATTTTGATAAAATTTGGCAGAAACGTTCGGTACCTACTCAACTCTAAGCAATAATTTTGAATATGAGCAAAATTGGTCAAGAGGTTGTCATCAAATAGATTATGGATCAAAGCTTGTGGTCGCGAAGTCTTCTGTTCTAGTGATTTAAAAAACAGTATTTTGTCTCCGTCTGTAGGACTAATAATAATTATCCACAGAACCAGTACTCTATCAGGAGGTGAGGTGGAGATAAGCCGGCCGCATCAATCACCTGCAGCCTGTTTGAGACTAGTTGTGCCCATTGCCGCTTGTTCTTACATTCTAAACAAATTGAGCTCTCGACTGAGGACTGGAGGTTCCTGTTTCCAACATCGTGTAGAGGGCGACCTCTGTTCATTTCGTAAGAGGTGTAAATTATCAAAAAAATCAGATTCGTCTTGGTTTTTAGTACAGTTCCAGATCAAAATGTTGCTATCCCAGTCACTGCATACAACATTTTGATTTAGATAATACGAGACTACAGACCGTTCACCGTAAGATGTCCCCTGCCGTGGTTGGCACTATTTCCAAGGCAATAGGCAAAAGGCAAAGGACATCTTAAGTGCACGGTCTGTATATTTAGACCTACACATAAACAGATTATGATGTTTGTACACGCGACAAATGTGTGTTTGAAACGAGTGATTCTATGGGTTGCGATCAACCGGAAGCAGAGATATCAGAGGCTCAAGCTCGAGTTTTGCAGCATACATCGTAACAATGACCATGACGACGATTGTCCGTGTTTTACGTAGTAGTGCGCGCGTGTTTGATAGAACGGCTCTTATTACGAAGTTATTACACGGAAGATCGTCGTCATAGTAACCGTTACGACGGTTTCTTCAAAACTTGGACTTGGACCTCAACAAAATACTAGTGCCTAGCGTCGCGTACCAAATAAAACAACCAAATCTCAGCTCTATTTTACACAGTTAATGTTAAATAACTACGAAGCTAGACTTATCGATTACAATGTTAGAAAATATATTTTTAGTTTTTTTTCATCTAAGGTTTGTTTACATCAGTACTTACATCGTTTACGAGTAGGTTGTATCTAATTTTAAATTGATGCATACCTAAGTACCAGAAGACACAAGATAGATAGTTTTTTTTTACAAATTATATAACTTTATATCAGTTTCGTGCTGCTGACGGTACAAGCTATGATGCATTGTAACATTTAAAGGTACATATTCATAAATTATATCTTCTTAGCTTCCATCGTGTTGGTTTCCCAAAATGTTGCAATGTATCAAGCCGCGCGTAATATCGGTAAATCAATAAGGGATCTCGTAAGCAAATAAATTATTATTAGCCAATGATCTAGTCGCTTTTTGGGGTTCACATAGACTTGTGTACCTTTAGAGCTGACACAAAATTTAAATTGAATAACAACCAAAGACTTACTAATAACTCTACGATGGACTTAGCATTCCATACACTATAAACGCCAAAATATGGGAAATTAAATGGGGATAAATGAGTTTGATACGGTGCCGGTTTACATTGTAGTTCTTTAAATGTTTTCAATAATTAAGCAGCAATGGATGGATAACATTTTACGGATATGTCCCTATTTAAGCATTTTGTCTCTCTTTTGGTTCGGACACTGTTTGAGAGCTGACCCGAAGTCCATTTACTTTGAGGTCAATGATAACAACTGACGTGAAACTCATGCAAAAAATACCTATACTAATAATATAATATTGTATTTATTATTTTGATTTCTTGAAGTTACATAATTTAATAAAAATAATAAGTTTTGAAAACACTTGAAACCAAGTGGTTTTACAACCATGCTGGTTACCCCAATTACCTGGTACTTAGTAATTTGTATTTCAGTATAAGACGTTCAGCGTCGAATTGGTTACCATCTGCGTGTATAAAAATAGATTAGTTAAGGATTTAACGAAAAACATACATATATTTTCCGATTTTTACGACACGACGCGTGAGAGCTATAATTTTTTCACAGAAAAAATAACCTCACTTAGTTTTTGTAACACACAAGGGTTAACCAATGAGTGCTGCTCATTGTACTTGTACTATTATTTATTCTGTGCTATTGCCAAAGTGTGTATTGAAATATGATCTTTCATCCTCAACTTACTTGCAATTAAAAAAATATTTTGAATATTTTATGATGGACAGGATATTCTCCGTGATATTAGTGCCGTTTCTGTACATTTGTTAGGTTTGTATAATAGTAAGTTACTGGTGCGGGAGGAAGGTGTTATAGCCGCACTAACTGCCGGATTACTATTAACAGAATGTGCGGAATTGCGCCGAATAGCCGCTTAATATATCGATCGAAAGATTTGAACAGAATTACACAACAACGAGAGTACGGGAAGAAAATATTATTTTAGTACCTCTAGCTATGAGCAGTTGGAAAATAAAATGACGAAGAGATTGATTAATTGATTCAATTTTTAGGGTTCCATTCCTCAAAAGATACCAACGGAACCATTTTATAATAAATCTAGTGTTTGTCTGTTTGTCATCTGATAAAAACTCTAGCGTTTGTCTGTTTTTCATCGTCTTTTCTCCGAAACTAAAATGTGTTGTTTAATGTCACCGAAAACTAATAACTTTATTGGTCTAGTTTAGTAGTTACTATGGCAGCCTACTTGTACAAAACCCTCTGCACGCGAGTACGACTCACATACAATTGAGTTTTTAATTAATTTTCAGACTGTGATGTTCATTCATGACAATATGTTCAGTCTTTTGAAAATACCCTCGGAGCAGTTTTGAAGTAAGCTTCTTCACTTTCTTGATCACTCTGTGGTTTGTGGCTCTGCAAAGAGCCTTGGATGGTTGATCATTTGTTGAAAAAACCAGTGTGCTGAATGGATCTGTTTTACACAACAGGCTCTTTTTATGCACATCATTGCATTCCAGGGTTTGATTAATTGTAGGCTTAAAGATAGCTACTGTGTTGACGTGGTATGTCTGCCCCTGTAAGATACCCCTCCGTCTCCTCACGTGGATTTTGCCAACGCAAAAGCCGTATTAAGGGATTCTACCAAGGGATTATGGGCAGCATCATCCACCTGCGTACTCAACACCAATAATGCAATAACCAAAACGCCAGTCAAGCGTGTTAATTGTGAAAAATCTTCCCATTGCTTTCTTTGTTAGAGGCCTCGTCCAGAAGTGGTAGCCTACGTGCTGCTGATGATTGTGATGTAAGGGAACTTCGAAAGAAGGCTGTGACAAGTTCAGCGTTAAAACACACACTCACCTGTGTGAGTGTGTGTGTGCGCGAAGAATATATCTTATACCTGTGTATCAGATGTATTCTCTGATTTATAAATATTCTAGAGAACTGCAATAACAGTACAACTGGACGAGCATGTGTGTCGTGACCCGAGCCTCGAACCCACAACCCCATTCCGGAGATGCCGATGTGCTCGAGCCTTCAATTGTTTGTGTGTTTATGTGGGCCATAGAGAAGCACTACGGTCTACGGTATGGACATGACATACAAGTAAATGTTGTTTCCTACTGGAATACTTGACATGCCTTTCTATGTTTATCGGTTATTTTTATATTTCCAGTTTTTAATATGTTATCATTTTAAAGTTCACAGAAAGTCGGTGGATGGAGGTGAATCAAGACTATTCGTCTTGGTTTTCTGGGGTCCAGACTATGTCAAGCAGTGGACTTCTATTGGCTGATGATGATGATGATGAATGTGTCATCCACACCCTTATTTTGTGGACTGAGTGCTGGGAGATGATGATCCATCAGTACGTACCAGGGCTGCGAGCTGGTTGTGTTTCAGCAACAGATGGAAAAACGATGATGATAGCTGAAAGGCTGATGTAGTGGCTCGTATTCTGTCCATTTCAGCACTGATATTTGGTTCATTACGAGTGAGTAGTGATTTGGGTGACCATGTAGTGAAGTGATACACATAAAACAAAGTCACACAATCGACTTAATTTACAAAAAGCATTCTCCATCACACAAATCCACAATAACAGTAACCATACAACAGATATTATGCGAGGACGCGTCCGCGATACCAGAAATCACCGGATCAAACTGGTTATAACGGTTGCCGGATACAAAATGGAAATGGTCGGAAAATATTCAAAATTTTCCGAAAAAGAGCTGGGAAGCCGGACATGTATCTTTATTAACTAGGTTGCCTTTTCGAAAAAGTTTTCAGAATTGAAAAACTACTTCTTCCTCATACCAATTCTGAAAGCAGTTTCTTTAACTTTGAGCTTTTCTTACGCGTTCTAAATTTCGACCCTATAGCGTTGTTATAAGCTTTTAAATAAATAACGGTACATTACTACTGTATTTCGTCGCTTTGCTGACGTTTCGAGACTGAATTCAGAAACCTGTTCATCATGAGCACCGCCCGCGACCGCATTCGACGGTGGACCTGCGAATACACATCGTATAGTTTGTTATACGATGATTATTATTGAGCTTTGATGATTATGAAAAATGATAACATGACTATTTGTTCTTTCACAGGGAAGTAATGTTCAAATAAATCATGCTTCGTAGTAAAAAAATCGACGAACAGCCCGTCCATGCCACCTCGTGGAATTGATTTAGTCCGGCTTTTAGAACTAAATGGTATAAAATGCCGGATATCACAGCACTAGTTTATAACCGGTTATCGCCACACCACAACTTCACCAATAGATTTTTTCCCGAGTACATGAAATATATAGGAGCCATAAAAAGAGGCTTGAGCCTCGTAAAAATAGATGTAACGCGTTTCGTATCAATAATTCAAGATTTTTCGCTCGTACGAATATAATCATTTCTAGTATTTACTTTGCTCTGTTTCTTTTGAATTTTATTTTACGTTTTTATTGTTTAGTAAACATTCATTATCTTTAACCCTCAAGTTGAAACTTACACCTGTAGCTACTAACAGTGTTATTTAAGGTGGTTGCTTTCGCTTGTGGCGTGAAATTCAACTTTTTTCGTTTTTTTGCTCATCACAGCTCATCAACACTTCTTCAGGAGCCTAATTCTCGTTTCAAGCGAGATGTTTAACGTCTCGCAGTTTTTATCTCTCTTGATTCTTGGAAATCTCGAGTGAAAAATCTCGCTCATTCCATTCACGCGTTTTTTCAAGCTAGATGGCTACGATCATCGATTAATCGGGAGAAAACTATTCGCAATTATTAATTTGTTTTTTCAAAAATAGGGCATAATATTTTGAAAATAAGGTTTTTTAGCCTAAATAAATTCATAGTTTTAATCAAGTGCTAATTTCCTGACTAAATCAACCACTAATCACCTCATTCTCGAAATCGTGAGATCGACCTAATCAACTTGATGACGTCACACATATTCACGGCATCTCACAGTTTGATATCTCGAATGAAATTCGTACGAGATATAACGTGTGGTCTTTAGCATGTGAGATCTAAAAATCATGCGAGTTTTGTCTGTCATTCAAAGTCCGTACTTATCTACTCCGCCAGTCAATCAACTGAAATTAGTGTGTTGTTTTGTGTTACTTGTACTATTATTTATTCTGTGGTTGTGTGCGAAATAAAGTTAACGTGTGGTGTGAAGTGAAATGACAATAACACAGATTTGTGATATAAGCAGTAAACTTTTACAAAAAAATAGACAGATTTGTAGATAGCATTGTGACAATATTGTGTTTTGATTTTGTGTGGTGTTAGAACTTATGTAAAAACTATGTACTTAATCAATTGACATTCTTTCACGACAAGAAACGAGATTTATCCGAATGAGCGAGATTTTTGCATTTGGGATGGGCAAGAAACATGCGAGATCGAAATTATGAGATTGTTATAAATTGTAATTGATTGGTTTAGTGCTAATTTTATTTTGTTACATACACCAAATCGAAAGAAGAAATTTTGACTCGACGCATCTCGAATGATAAAACCTATCCGACATGGTAAATACCACACGTTTGTCTGATGCTGGGAATAGCAAAGTAAGTTTTTTAAGCGAGATATGGCGTCATCACGCCGTTTTCATCGATCTCACGATTTCGAGAATAAGGCCCCAGATAGCGAAAACTATGTTGCCGGTAATTATATGACCTAACACGAAAATTTTAATTTAATTTGAATTTCGCGCCACAAGCGAAAGCAACCACCTTAAAAAGTACATCCGTTTTAACTGATCTGCTTATTTCAAACACAATGCATATTTCTTACTTTTGTGTAAAACTTGTTTTCTGAAAAATCTATAACAATTACGTAATGTCGGGATTGAATATCTCGAGGGATCGCGTTGAGTCTGACCATCTGTACCGAACATAGCTAGTTTGACTAATGGAAATTAAAACTACACCCAAACAACTTTCTTTTATTGTGAACTTTATTAAAGTAACTGTAATCTACATTATCAGTTCTGTACTTACCTCGTCATAGAAAAAGCTCATGGAAAAATGCGTTATGAATAAAATTTATAGCGATGCAACTCTTGTACCTCAGCCGCGTTTTCCCTTTTCTAATATATTTTCGTCTCAAAATAAAATGCCGTAAAATGTTAAGGGTAGACTGTCACAAAAATAACCGTACACATTTAAAAAGATATACAGTAAGTGGAGAGAGTACGTGAGCGGAGGGCGAGAGGGGGTTGTTGTATTTATGGCCAGATTCATGGAGATTGGTAACGGATACAATTATAACAAGTTAAAGAGATAGTCTGAACGCTCGTTTTGGAGTATTGTTACCTAAAAATATACCAATAAACATCATCATCATCAATTATTATCAAAGCTTATCTTATCTTATCTTATCTTATCTTATCTTATCTTATCTTATCTTATCTTATCAGCCTTTAGACGTACACTGCTGGGCGAGGCCTCCGCTAGGCATAGAATGCAATGGGCTATCCATAATAACACGCTTGGAAGGCAGATTGCTGATCTGGTATACCCTAGGCCTGTAGCCTCTAATGCTAACGTCAACTCATCTGCTCCTTTGGTAGTGAAAGCTTCATGTACTCACTTCGGTCTAACGATATGGTCGTGCCAGAAACTGGCTTATTTTTCTCTTAATCCTTGAGTGTCTTAAACTTAAAAATCTTTTTTATAAAGGCATCTGGCGCTGGTCCTATAACAGATCGCAGGGTCGTGTTAAATACTCAGGTGGATGCTGCTACCCATCTTCTGGTGTAATCCCATTGTCAACTTTTACTAGAACAGCTTCAATAATACATATATTGAATTACCTTCTAAAAGTAAGTCATTGTACTACTCTAAGTATATCAAACATATTAATTCTCCCATTGGTGGGATTCTAGTTGCTACATTCTAACATCAAGTTCTCGAAGTCTGGCCGAGAACTCACATTTGATTAATTTTCCAATATAACTTTATCAGCCCTCCAACTATTCTTGATTTCATGTCTAAATTGAAGATGACTAAACCAAGAAATTTAATTTAGAATATCGCTGCATCTCGGCGCTCCGCAGTAAAAAGCTCACAACCAAGATCCATTCAATTTTGCGTGTCCAACAATAAAGCGTGATTGTCACGCACGTACACATTGCATAAAGTGGCATTACGGGGGGTGACACCCCCACCCCCCCGGGCGGCGTTTAACGCACGGAGGGGTTTTTTCAAAATAATGTTTTTTTTCGGTTATGACGGTTTTGTTTGTGACGATCGTGACCAATTTTTTACGCTTGCAGTGAGCCCTTCTCACGAAATTAAAAAGTGGTAAAAAGCAAAACATTTCTAAAATCTTAAGCCTCAAACGAGAAATTCGAGTTGCAAAAGAGTTAATTAATTAAAAATACAATTAACTTAATGAAGACGTAATATTTTATAACTGCATCGTATCGTAAAAACATTTTAGCTAAACATAAAGTCAGACCTAGTTAATTAGCGTTAATTGGAAGTTTTTTTTTGTTAGTTTTGAATATTATTTTCCCTAAAGATGGAATCGAGACCCTGTTACTCAGTCTACGTTGTCCGTCTGTCTGTCTACTTGGAGGTGTCCTGAACACGTTGGAAGCTGTATGAGGTAGCATTGACGAATAATATATAATAACACCAATTTTTGTTCCGATTGCATCTTAAAAATGGTAATACATTCGACTTTCAAATTGACTTCAATAGTCAATGAGATAAAAAACAATATGAAAATATAAGTAAAATGGATAGTTTAGTTAATTAATATGGGATCATAAGTACAAACTTGTTTAATAGTATGAAACCCTCAGTGTGAAAGTCTGAGTCGCATTTAGCTGATTACTTTACTCAGGGCAGCACTGGTAAATAGACTCCTGTCGGAGATAGATAAGTTGATACAACTTCATAAGGAAAGTAGGTATCGCTAACGAAACTATGTTCATTCGTCGACGTCAGGAGCTGTGCGTGCGATACATCTCCGAGTGCTGAGGCAGCTCTGAACATGGCGCGGGAAGCTGTTCTCGTTGTGTACCCGGCCGATACGAGCTTCGATCCCACATCGATCCACGTAATGCGAGAGGCAAGTGGGCCGAGTTGCAAGTTTCGGAGACTCGGGAACTTGCTTGACGACCAACAGTCGAGAGCTCTGGAAACCGGCCCCTTCTTATACAAAGGTGGGTTTGAATAACTTATATAATGTTCCGTTTAACTTTGAAGTGGGTTCTTACGGCATGTTTAACACTGCGAAGGAAAACAACTCGAAGAAGCCGTCAATGACGACTTCCGTGGTATGATGTGCGAGTAGCCGGCTAAGCGAGAGGTGCGGGTTAAAATTCCCGCAGCGGGACAAATGTCACCATGATCTGTACATGCATTGTTCTGGTACTAATGGTACTAGTAGTTCGTACGCATGACACAGGTAATCTTAGTATAGGGTCAGTTAGAAGTAAAGTTGGATGTTAAAAATACCTACATAATTTTGGTTAATGTCCTAGAATCTAGTAGTAGTAGAGCTTTTTAGTGGAAGAGTTCATCCGGGGAAGTACTACCACCACACCTAATTCTGCTGCAAAGCAGTAGTGCTCGCATTGCTGTGTTCCGATTTGAAGGGTATGGTTGCCGGTGAAATTACAGGCACATGAGACTTTTTATCTTTATGTCTCAGGGTGGCGAGTGCAGTGTAATTCTACATAGGACACGTCCTAGGTGGAAGTGACCTATGTGATAATGCACTGTTCAAGGCAGAGGGTACCGCTTATCATCAGGTGGGCCATCAGCTTGATCCTTCATTCTAAGTAGTATAAAAAAACAACAGAATTGGTTTCGCCTGTTAGATCATCTACAATCCGCTGACTCACGCTGTTCAATATGTCAGGAGCTGACCTGACGCGGAACATGTGTGTTGGCATACAAAACAGTAGAAAAATAAAGTCAAACTCCTTTTCATCTAAAACGCTTCATCTCCAAAACTACACCCCGTTTCGTATCGTAGCGTAATAGGGTGAGCGATCTAGTTGATACGCGGCGCACGTAGCGCGCGGAGAAATTACGCGCGGATTCGGTCAATCGATGCTCCCGGGACGCCTACTGCTACTGATAGCTAGATCTCTCACAACACTAGTAGATAGCCCGGCTTCACGCGGCCACGAAACAATCCAATTAAAACCGCAATCAAAACAGTTTCAACCAATCAGACTTAGCTGGAGACTGAACAGATAATTTGATAAGAAAGGAATGATTTCGTTAATTGTTGCTCCCAGGACACCGTCTGCTATCGATATTATGCTTTCCATTGATTGGACAAGTTTTACAAAAACTGAACTATGCTGCTAAACCCACAACGACCCGCGTGAGACGCTTGACGACAATCGCTGACCTACCTACGATCAGAGGTTTGTATCTCTAGTGATTTTTAACTCCATACTTTCAAACGAATAACACGTTACCAAAAAACTCGCCAAGTGTGTGTTAATAACAAGAAGCATGTTTTAAAACAAATAGTTCCTAGGTTATACAAAAGTAAAAAATACCTTGGTAATCAGATTAAGGAAAAAAGCTGTCTCTGATTCCAATTCTTAAAAAGCTGTCTCTGATTCCAATTCTTAAAAAGCTGTCTCTGATTCCAATTCTTAAAAAGCTGTCTCTGATTCCAATTCTTAAAAAGCTGTCTCTGATTCCAATTCTTAAAAATAAAAATACAATCTTTCTCAAAAAGTGATACCGTAAGGACAGTTGTTTTTCACGCCTCCTTTACTAGTACGGGAGCCCCTCCACACCCCCACAATATATTTTTTGGTTATATATACTTGGCTTTGGGTCAGTAAGATACGTACTCGTATATAGTGCAAATATGAGGACTGCGCTTCAAACAGTTTAGCCGCTAGACCCTTGTGACGGAGGGACGGACGCGTGTGCGAGAATAGGGCTCTGTTTGGATCCTTTGAAACCCTTCAATACGTTGGAACCCTAAAAATTAAGGTTTTGTTGAAATTACACAAGGATTCAGTTAATGGATGCTCTCGATAGATCTACTATCAGCGTTATTTTGGTAGCGCACACCGTACTGATAGCTAGATCGCTAGCTGTAACGGTGTGAGGCAACACACGTACTATCTCTAAGTCAGGGCCTCAGCCCAATTTTCGACAGTGACAGCTGCCGGATTAAACGTCATTGTCAGGCACATGTCAGTCCGCACGCTAAGTCGCGGCTGACAGCCAACCTAGAATTCTTTTTGGCTCGGACAACTCGACGAACCTAGTCGCTTTAGAAAATACAATATTTTTCCTTGACTGGTAAGTAAATAACATACTGGTTACTTCAATCGCCCACTGGCACTACGCCGTGGCTGCGATGCAGATCAATTATCACCCGAAAATGTTATAGGGTCCGCGTGGTATATTGGTCACCGCCAGCACCCGCCGGTCCTCGCCGAACTACTGTGGAATCCTACCTATCCAGACACCACGCTTGAGCGAGGGGCCGTCCGGCTGTGTTACCGCCCGCTCAGAGCAACCCCGGGCCCAGTCAAGGCTTGCTAACAGTACAGCTGGCTCAAGAAACTACCCTACAAGTCGCGCTCGGCGCCACCGCCACTACGGGTGGCCTGCTGTCCGTCCGCCCGTTCTAAGAGAACTGGGCCACGTAGCAGCCTGTCCCCGGCCAAGCCGGGACGTCTCCAACCTACCTTCGGGCAAGCACCGAGCCCTCTGGAACAAAGCGGTATTGGCGAGCCGCTTGCGGCAAGCCCTTGTTCTATCAAGTTCCGTCCACTAACCGGTCGACCCCTCTAGTCTCTCGACCTACTCAAACAGTGAAGTGCTAGTACGTACATGGTTTCCACGGACAGTTAGGATCTGTAGGTTATAGATCTCCACGACCCACTGTAGGTCTCATTGCTCCTAGTAAAGAATGTTAAATATCAAGGCGCCCAAACCCCGTGTAAAACTATAATCTAAGTTACCTAATAACTTCCCTTTTGTTACCTTCTTGGATCTGTATTTTTCTGTGTAAACTCACTCTTTTTAATAAAACTCATATATAAGTCTAAATTGTATTTATTGAACTTCTTTGTACGCCCCACCTGATAGGCGTACAGCGGGCCCTAGATTAGGGCTTACAGATATTTAAAAGCGTTACAGTTATACGAGATAGAAGATCACATGTCTAGGAAATAAACCCAGTATAGCGTTAAACTGAGTACGAAGACAAACTCTTTAGGGTTAGCTCGCCTTTGTACTCACATAATATATTGTAATATTTTATTTGTTTGTTATTATTTACGTTTACAATAAAGAATTATAAGAAGACTTTAAATAAAAAAAAGTCCAAAAGCAAATTGCGAAGGAGCCAGCCCAGAATTTGAATTAGGACACTTTTTTTGATCAAATTATAAGGTCAAAGTCAAAGTCAAAGTAAAAAGTATTTTATTCATTGAAATCACAAGGATCATTTTGAATCGTCTTAAAAAATAAATTCACATTTACTCCTGTTCCAACGCAACCAGACCTAGAAGAATCAGGCAACAAACACGGTCTGTTTTTCTTTTGATGATCCTTCTTACTATTAGGTGGGAAGCGCCTGTGTGATGCCTCGAGAACATCAAGGCTTAAGGTTTGGGCTTTTTCCTTAAGGGATCCATCAGGGACAAAAAGTAATTAAAATAATCATTTTAAAATGAATCATTGGAGACAGGATCGATCAGGAACAAAATTATAGGTATAATGGATCGAACAGGACAATGGATCGAACAGGAACTACTCTTATTTTATACTAAGAAAACTTTTTACTATACTAGGTGGATAATTTTTTTGAGCTTTTTACGTTTTGTACAAAGTAGTGAGTTATACTATTGTATTTTATAGTTTTATTTGTCGATATTGCGCAGGTGTATTGAGGAAGTGGCCGCGACCTTGATCGAGGCGCACGCGTATCGTGTTAGTTCACAGTAGGTACAACATTTTTATACAGTAGAACTGGGAAAGTAATAAGTCTCGGCAACCAAGTCAATGTCAAAGTCAAAGTCAAACTTCAACACTGCGTTTTTATACAGTAGAACTGGGAAAGTAATAAGTCTCGGCAACCAAGTCAATGTCAAAGTCAAAGTCAAACTTCAACACTGCGTTTTGGTTAAAGTCTAGTGAACCAAGAACAGGAACAATATGAAGTTAGTTTTCTCAAAAGCATAAAATCTGTTGACACAGTCATACGTAGATATGACGGTGCGATGTCTACGCTCTATAAAATCTGTTGACACAGTCATACGTAGATATGACGGTGCGATGTCTACGCTCTATAAAATCTGTTGACACAGTCTTACGTAGATATGACGGTGCGATGTCTACGCTCTATAAAATCTGTTGACACAGTCATACGTAGATATGACGGTGCGATGTCTACGCTCTATAAAATCTGTTGACACAGTCATACGTAGATATGACGGTGCGATGTCTACGCTCTACAAAATCTGTTGACACAGTCATACGTAGATATGACGGTGCGATGTCTACGCTCTATAAAATCTGTTGACACAGTCATACGTAGATATGACGGTGCGATGTCTACGCTCTATAAAATCTGTTGACACAGTCATACGTAGATATGACGGTGCGATGTCTACGCTCTATAAAATCTGTTGACACAGTCATACGTAGATATGACGGTGCGATGTCTACGCTCTATAAAATCTGTTGACACAGTCATACGTAGATATGACGGTGCGATGTCTACGCTCTATAAAATTAGCTCTTCTGCTAACTCCTACCACACTGTACTGTATGTAGCGCATTTGCCCCAGAAATAAATAAATAATGCTGGACAGTTTACACAAAATTATCTAGCCCCAAGCTAAGCAGAGTTTGTGTTATGGGTATTAGATAACTGATATACTTAATCACATCACACTAATATTATAAAGGCGAAAGTTTGTGTGTGTGTAGTGTGTTTGTTACTTCTTCACGCTGAAACGGCTGGACGGATTTGCATGAAATTTGGACTGGACTCCCGGAATAACACATAGGCACATTTTTATCCCGGTATTCCCACGGGATCGAGACTTACGCGGGTGAAACCGCGGGGCGCTGCTAGTACAATATATTACATAGATAGATATTTTTTATTATGCATAGACAATACCTGCGAAAAAATATCACAAATATCTGCGATCGCACAAATATTTGATCAGAGGCGGGAATCAAACCCACAACCTCCTGCGTCACAGACCAAGCTTCGCCCGCCGCGCTAGAGAGGTCGTCGATATATCTTATATCATATAACTATATCGATATGTTCCCTCAAAGTATTAAAAAACTTATATTAAATTAATGCTGTAAAGCTCTATTGAAGTGGCACTACTGCCTCTATGTACACTGTGGTTGCAAGTCAGTAGCTACTGCGCATTTAGCACAGAAACATGTCGATAAGTCCTCACAAAGTATTTTAATTTAATTCTAAAATGGTGTATCACAAGTGATCTTAATTGCTCAGATAAATCTTGTCACTCTTATGCACTTATGAATACAGAGTAGTAATAGGTAAGCTATGAAGTGCATAGATAGGTATGAACATCACTTGAATCCTGAAAAAACACAGTCAAGATACCTACATACCGTGTCAAAGTGGAGTCGCACAGAACTTTTTCTGAAAATTTACCAAAAAGATCATTCAGGGAAAAACAATCAATAAATAAAATATTGAAACATTTCGAGATTTCAATTGCGTATGGATTAACTTAACTTATAATTTGTAAATTCTACATTCGGCATGGAATCCTGATGCACGAGGTCTGACGCACACTTGGCTAGTATTTTTGTAACTTATTATTCGTTCGAAAGTATGGAGTTAAAAACCACTAGAGATACATACCTCTGTTCGTAGTGTCGACAAGCGGATCACGCGGGGCGTTGTGGTTTTAGCAGTATTATAGTTGTTCAGTTTATGTATAAGTTCTCCAATCAATGGAAACAAAGAAAATGTTTTTTCTCACTATATGAAAATGGTAAAACCTCGACGACTTCTGTGGCGAGGTGGGCAAGTAGCCGGCTGAGACGCAAGAGGTTGCGGGTTTGATTCCCGCTGCAAAAGGCGGGGGCTATGTTTGTATGATCTGTAAATATTTGTTCCAGTTCTGGGTGTTGTGGCACCATGGTACTCGTAGTTCCTGATACCCACGACACATTGTACCTTAGTGTGGGATCAGGACAATGTACTCGTATGTGACTGTTATGTTGTGGTTGATTTGGTTTAACCCAAATAAAAAAACAAAAAAAAAACAAAAGCTGGACAGTTCACGCAACATTAATTAGCCCCAAGCTAGGCAGAGGTTGTGTTATGGCTGTAACTGATATACTTAATACAATACATTACATTGCTAGATATTTTTTATTATACATAGAAAATACCCAGAACACCCTGAACCATTATCTGCAGATTTCACAAATATTTGTTCCAAGGTGGGAATCGAATCCGCAACCACCTGTGTCGCAGGCGAACCTACGCCCGCCGCGCTACAGAGGTCGTCGTCGTCGTCGTTACTGATAATAACATCGTTGGACATAAACAGGCAGTTACTGATAATATCAGCCATCATCAAAAGTTCTGTATTCAAATATCTGTCAAACAGAATTGGTCAGGCTAAGCGACCGCTAATGAATGAATGAATGAAATGATAATTGAACACGCTATTGTTCACTGAATTGTTAAATATCGGTGATCTTTGTGGCGCGGCGGGCGAAGCTTTGCCTGCGACGCAAGAGGTCGGGGGTTCGATTCCCGCCTCGGAACAAATATTTGTGCGATCACAGATATTTGTTCAGGGTGTTCTGGGTAATTTATATGTATAATAAAAAATATCTATCTATGTAATATATTGTATTAAGTATATCAGTTATCTAGTACCCATAACACAAGCTCTGCTTGGCTTTGGGCTAGATAATGTTGTGTGATTTGTCCAGCATTATTTATTTTATTTATTTATTTATCTTTAACCTCACCAGATTAGATCAAAACTACAACCTTCGAATAAGAAGACAGATATAAGGTTAATGGTTATCATTCATTGCGCTCCATGTCGACTCACTCCGCTATATACCCGACACTTCGTGACTGTCCGTCGTATTTCGTTCGTATTTAGTATATTAATATAGTTTTCAATGTTTTTTTTAATTACGTAGCAAAGTGAAAAACTTAACTATCAAACTAGTTTTGTAAACACGGCGTTTAACCTAATTGACTACTTTGAACTATCTAGTGTCAGATTTTTAAATAGGGCATACAAAAATAACTAAGTCTTCAGAAATTAACCTAACTTTCATACTATCACAACTGTGCCTAAAATAAAAACATGATTCTGACTCTATATACCTCTTTTGCTGCATTCCCTCTCATCACATTCTTGATGTATGCTCGTTGGTTTAGTGCTTGATCTGTCCTTTCTCCAGAATATATCCACTTTGATCTGAATACTTCACCAAGTCTTCCTCGTCCAACTGGTTCCATTATAAGTACTTATTTCGTCAATCCCCTTTCGTCCACCCTCTCTACAAGCTCAAACGAACACAACAAACTTTTCCTACGTCTATTTTTACTCCACAACACTCATAGCTCACTGTTTTTCACATCTCTCTTAGTCTACCGCACATGTATTGTTTCCTCCACTGCATTTAACCCAAATAAACAATAAATACAAACAAAATTATTCTACAATGTAAGAATATTGTAATTTTATGTGATAATTAAATTGTATTTGATAAATAGACCGCAAAAATGTAACCGACAAATATGAATAAGTTAACATAATATTAAACGATTCGGAAGTATCGGTACGAGTAATGATTCAATATGACTAAATTATTTGTTTGAATGTGAACTCATACATAAATATTTTGAGTCAATGACTGCTTTAATATTTTAAGTACTCATATCATACATAATATTAAAATTTTCATTCACGACGACTTCATACATTTGAATAGAGGATTTTGTGGAATGTGACTTTATTTGCGTAGGTTGTTTTTAAACTAGCTAAGTTATTTTGGTATTTGAAATAGGCCGTAGTAATTTTCTCTTTTGTTGTCGGCGATTTTTGTTTAGAGGGCATTTCCCCAAAAAGGGGGAAGTTTGCTGCGGCGCCATTTACAAGCCGATTTTGATAATATTTGGCAGAAACATTTGGTACTCAATTCTACACAATAATTTCGAAAAAGAATTTCAAACAAATTCGCTCAAGAGGTAGTCTATATAAACACAGGCTGAGTTATTTTTTCAGGGTCATTATGAGAAGTCTTGTTTTATCGAAAAGTGATGTTAGGAGTAGTGAGTTAGGCTCAATTTTGAAAATAATAAGTTCTGCATTAAAAATTATTTTTAGTTTTTTGTAAAATAAAAAACCTTTTCTTTGTTTGATCATTATGGATCGACATGATGCATAGTTTTAATAATGTTTTTGCTCGCGAGGTCTCCTCTTCGCAGAACTAGTAGTAGAAATGGGGTTTAAATATTAATTAATAACAATGTGTTTAATCCTGTTATTAAATCAATTATCAATATTGAACAATGTGTCGTTACTAAAATTGCTATACCTAAAATAAATAAATAGAATGCTACTGGTTGGGATTATTTTAAGAACCTTGTAACTTTATTGGTAGAAAATAAATGATTAGATTCCTTCATTTTTATGCTGTACAATCTGTAGCTAAATAGTTTTATTGACCAATCAACCCATAGACAAAGAATCAGTCGTGTCGTGAACACGGAAGAGATCGCGATCGACGGCGCGGGCGCAGTTAATCACGAGGAATCACGCGCAACGTGACCCGCTACCGGAGTATGTGGACCCATTTTAAATAGTTAGGTATAGTTACTATGAGATAAAGACTTTGCAAACTGTTGCCACTGATATACGCAAAGTTATTTAGATACTGCTACCGGTGTTTGTAGAACCAGCATGGGCATAGTTATGAAGATAATTACGCAGAGTCAGGCTGTGATGGTTCCAGTGACACGGCTTACAACTAATTTTGTTGTAGGTTCAAGTTCGAACTTCGACACACATCTGCCATTTTTTGTAACGTTAAAAACGGACTCCTTTCGAAGTTTTCATATATGCACCTATCTAATGGTTTATAATATTTACTTATATATTAATTGCGTATAATATCACGAAACTTAGATTTATAAAGTATCCAGTTGTATAAATAGTAATTTTGACAAAAAAGCTATACCCATCTTACTAAAATGTGTTTAGTTATAATACGTTGTGATTTTTAAGTAATAAAGATCCTTCTAAAGTAAATAAATACTTATCAGCCTTACATCACTCAACAAGTTAGTCACAAATTAGTTACGACAAATTAGTCGAGTGCAGTGATACCAATAATAGAATATGATTCAAACTAACTACCTGTGTACGCGGTGTATTCAAGCAAATACATTTTACATTTCATTTTTTATTTCATTTCATTTCAAGTGAAACACGGTCGATGGATAATGAAGCAAATTTTCATCAAAATTACTCAATTTATGACACATAACTCATAAGTTTTCTACCACAAAAACACAAAGCATCTGGTGAAATGCGACTTATACAGTTTTAGCACTCCAACAAACTAATACCCGTATCCTATTTTATTGGCAATCAAATAATTATTAAATATAAAACATTATAATAGCCCTCAAATTACCTTGAATCGTATCAGAAGATCCAATGAATCATTTGTATAGTCGTGAGGTGTTTGGTGAACAAAAGTGGATTTTAACAAATTATTTGGCACATATTATTTGGTATCAGAGAAATATCTAGGTGTGTGTTTTGTATGTGTGTTCTGTGGGCACCTTTAGCACTCCAGTGAAAATATACTACACTGAGCTGGAATCAGGAAGCAGACGAAAGCATCACACGAGTGAATTTTTTTGTGTATTTCGAGGCTCATTTAACTGTAGATACTCTTCAATAAATAATAATGCCTTCAATCTGCGACTTTTGTTAATTTACTAAGAGCATTATTGATATCTACAATAAGATCGTAATCATCATCGTCAGCCAGTAGTCAACTATAATGAACATAGGCCGATCGGTCCACCATAATGACGATCGGTCTTGAGCAGCCTCCATCCACATTTTCTGAGAATCCACCAAATCAAAAGCTCAAATATAAATAAGTATTAGTAGGTCGGCGTACATGCGTGTCGCCCCGACACCGCCCGCGGCAGAGCTTTACGAGCGCGAAGCACGCGACTGCGCACACGCTTCAGTCGGTGATGCAGGTGTTGCAGGTGCCTACTGTGTTGCAGATACCTACTGTGTTGCAGGTACCTACTGTGTTGCAGGTACCTACTGTGTTGCAGGTACCTACTGTGTTGCAGGTACCTACTGTGTTGCAGGTACCTACTGTGTTGCAGGTACCTACTGTGTTGCAGGTACCTACTGTGTTGCAGGTACCTACTGTGTTGCAGGTACCTACTGTGTTGCAGGTACCTACTGTGTTGCAGGTACCTACTGTGTTGCAGGTACCTACTGTGTTGCAGGTTCCTACTGTGTTGCAGGTACCTACTGTGTTGCAGGTACCTACTGTGTTGCAGGTACCTACTGTGTTGCAGGTACCTACTGTGTTGCAGGTACCTACTGTGTTGCAGGTACCTACTGTGTTGCAGAAGATACGAGAAACATGTCTTGCTTGGGGCATGCTGTATTTTGAAACAAGTCTGGATACATGAGATCATCCTGACATTCACACCTTGTCATATAACCCGTTCACAATAATATAATGTGCTGTTATTATTAATCATAATTAATATAAAACTAATTATAAAACATAAGAATAATTTTGCATGTTTAAAATATCTGTACACCTTGTTGTTTTAATAAGCCTGCCACACCTGTCAGCGAGTCTCACTGAATGCTTTCACTATCTGTCTCAAGGGTCTTCTTTGGATCACCTAAATCAGAGTGACATAGATCAATGCCTTTAGCCCAAGAACAGCTATGTTCGAGAGCATGCAAGGCAAGGTAAACTGGCCAACCCGCACGGTATGACACACGGATGCTATGATACTTACGGTGGTTATTAATTTGGTGGTACAAGGACATTGGATACAAACCACGTTTTCAGTAAGAACTTGATGCTGAAACATACGATGATGAGTAGCTTGACCCGTTTATGTTGTCTTGGCCTTACATCTCTGCTTTCTGCCGGAGTTTTTTTTTTTTTTTTTTTTTTTATACTACTTGGATGACGGAACAAGCAAGAGGCCCACCTGATGTTAAGCGGTAACCTCTGCCTATGAACAGTGCATTACCTCATAGGTCACGTCCACCTAGGACGCACCCTATGTGGCATTGCACTGCGCCCGCCACCCTGAGACATAAAGATGAAAAGTCTCATGTGCCTGTAATTTCACCGGCACCCTTACCCTTCAAACCGGAACACAGCAATGCGAGCACTACTGCTTTGCGGCAGAAATAGGTATGGTGGTAGTACTTCCCCGGACGAACTCCTTCACAAAAAAGCTCTACTACTACTAAAAGTAGGCTTAGGTGTAGGTGTAGGCTTCGTAAACAATGCCTTTTCCAAAAAAGTAAGTTCTCAATCCAAATTTATTTTTGTGTTTAGATATGTATTCTTCTGACTACGGGTACAGTCACCACGACCATGAAAAAAATGTCGAAATCTAACCTTACAAATTAATGAAAGTTTTTTTTGTATAAATAGTAAAAAACTCATTTCAAACAAGTTCATTCATAAAAAACCATATCTCAAAATTTGTGTTCCGCACGCAACATTGATGTTGTGATAAATAGCCGTTTACAAGCACTTACCTACATGTAATGTAAATAACTTAAGTTTTATGTAATAACTTGTTGGTTTTATTGCCAATTCATTTAAATTATGTACACATAGTGCTTTTAAGACGCACACATACACGCACCATTATAAAAAAACATTAATTATATACCTGGGGGGTTACTATGAGCATTGATGGGTGGGATGCATTGTCATGCTTGTGGATATCTAACGGCTTATGTGACTGATCAAGGGGGTTACTATGAGCTCTTATATCCATTCAGTTCAAAAACTATTCAGTACAAAATATCGGTTCATCGTTGACATTTTTCATCGTTGAATAACTTTAATCGCAGAAGTCTGTAGACCCTCTGCGATTGTGCCTTTAAATATAGTTGCGGACATCACGGAACCAATATTTTGTACTGAATAGTTTAACAACTGCATGGCAATAAGAGCTTCATAGTAACCCACCTGAGCTAGAAAGCTGCAAAGTAATATTTCAATTGTTATTCACAAATAAGATCTATTATTGACCTTTTTATAGCATCAGTTATGTAACAAACAATCAAAACTGTTGATATTCTAATAAAAAAAATAAAAAAAAAATACCTTGTTTTTTAAATGTCTTCGACTAGGTAAAGCCTTAATTAATATGTCAACGACCAAATAGGTTTTATTATAGAGATTATTAATTGAATTAGTAATTATTATTATTAAACCCGATTCAGACGATGCACAATTTGTAAACTTATTCGTAACTTAGGTGCAAGGAATACTCTACTTACTTCTTCGTACTTATTTGTAGTTATTATTATTGTTATGTTTGCATAGACATATGCAGATTTTTTATTTTAGTTGCTTATTTACATTTTAACACGGTTAGTAGTATTAGTAACAATATAATCGTATTTCAGGGAAGTTATCATAAACATATAAAGGTTTTTCCGTTGAGATGAAAAGATAAACTGAGCGCAGTTCCAAAGAATCCTTGAACATTTAATTGCAATTCCATCGTTGACAACAAGTTATGAGTCCTTACTGGTCATTCGAGTGATTTACAATTATTACTTAGTAAGGGCCTATAAAGTAAAACTCAGTTGAATCTGGAAGCTTTGCAGAGGCAAATTAGAATTACGATAACGGTATTATCCTGCTCAATCTATTTCAGAGAAATGTCTTAGTTCATACTTCTAATGAATGCCAACCTAATCTCTGAACTTCGCTAATAATATTTTTTCCAATTATCATGTTTTTTTTTTTTTATACTACTTGTATGACGGAACAAGCAAGAGGCCCACCTGATGTTAAGCGGTAATGTACAGTGCATTACCTCATAGAGCACGTCTACCCAGGACGCACCCTATGTGGCATTGCACTGCGCCCGCCACCCTGAGACATAGATGAAAAGTCTCATGTGCCTGTAATTTCACCGGCACCCTTACCCTTCAAACCGGAACACAGCAATGCGAGCACTACTGCTTTGCGGCAGAAATAGGTATGGTGGTAGTACTTCCCCGGACGAACTCTTTCACAAAAAAGCTCTACTACTACTAAAATGTGGTTTTCATTTAATTGTAATAATTTTTAAAACAAAGAAAAAACTGTGGTACTGCTGAAGATGTACCGTCAAAAAACTACGTCTGCTTGGATTTGTGCTCTTGTTTTTTTTATTTGAGGTAGTCGTTCCTCATTGTGCTTTGACTGTTCACTGGGTTACGAACTATGTTTACATTAGAAAAAGATAATATTTAAGTTGCCGCAATACTTGAAGCAAGATCTAAAGTGTAGCTGCGCCGAGGTGTCCAGACTCTGCACTATAAATCACTGGACGTCACGCGGCGTATTTTTCCGCTCGCCGTGATTACTGTTACGAAACTATTATATTTTATTGCTGATAGATGGCAGTAAAGCAGCGGTCACACACGCTAATCAAGACTATGGCTAATCGATTATATACGTCAATAAAGATTTTATGCATGTATATTAATTAAAGAAGAAGAAGAAAGGAGAAAAAATAAAAAAGAAGGAATTAGGTAGATGTGAAAACCCCCTCTCTCAATGGACAACGACATTATAGAGGTCGCTGGAAGTCTGTTGTTGGAGGTGGATCAATACCATAGACCTATATCAAGATAGACCCCGCAAATAAATAAATAAATAATGCTGGAGAAGTTCACACAACATTATCTAGCCCCAAGCTCAGCAGAGCATAGATATTTTTTATTATACATAGAAAATACCCAGGACACCCAGAACAAATATATGCAGATCGCACAAATATTTGTTTCTAGGCGGGAATCGAACCTGCAACCTCCTGCGTTGCAGGCGAGCATTCACCCGCCGCGCCACAGAGGTCGTCAAATGAACCTACTTTGCATGTCACTTTACCTGTCCGAAAGTTTGCTCATTGTATGTACTAGCAAACCTCAAATCAGTTCACTCTCGGCTATCTTCGCAATACCAGGTCAGATATTAATAGTAAAATGCCTAATTGCGCCATAGCGAACTGTAAAAATTATTCAAAATCAGCTAGCCGTCCGAATGGAGATATTTCGTAGCAATATAGGCGCAAAATAAAATGGCACGTTTGGTTTCTTACAAATTTACGTGTTTTGCGGTGTGTATCTTGATAAAGGTCTATGCGTCTGTGCTCAATACCGTTTTTCATGGCAGTCTATAAAAAAAGCAGCCAAGTGCGTGTCGGACTCGCCCACGAAGTGTTCCGTAGCAGCAAGTAACATAATATAAAAGTTCTTGGATGGATTACGATTAATGACGTTTTAAAAAAAAAATACTTACTAGATCTCGTTGAAACCAATTTTGAGTGTTTTTTTTTTTTTTGGTTTTATCATTCTCTTATTTTAGAAGGTATGGGGAGGGGGACACACTTTTTACCACTTTGGAAGTGTCTCTCGCGCAAACTATTCAGTTTAGAAAAAAATTATATTAGAAACCTCAATATCATTTTTGAAGACCTATCCATAAATACCCCACACGTATAGGATGGAAGTTTTTTTTTTTTGAGTTTCAGTTCTATGTATGGGGAACCCCAAAAATAAAAAACTACTTACTAGATCTCGTTCAAACCAATTTTGAGTGAAAGTTTACATGGTAATACATATCATATTTTTTTTTTAGTTTTATCTTTCTCTTATTTTAGAAGTTACGGGGGAAGGGGGGGGGGGAACCCTTTATACCACTTTGGAAGTGTCTCTCGCGCAAACTATACAGTTTAGAAAAAAAATATATTAGAAACCTCAACATCATTTTTGAAGACCTATCCATAGATACACCTATCCATCCCCACACGTATAGGTTTGATGAAAAAAAAAATTTGAGTTTCAGTTCTAAGTATGGGACCCCAAAAATAATTGTTTTTTTTTAAATTTTTGTGTAAAAATCTTAATGCGGTTCACAGAATACATCTACCTACCAAGTTTCAACAGTATAGCTCTTATAGTTTCGGAAAAAAAAGGCTGTGACATACACGGACAGACAGACAGACAGACAGACAGACAGACATGACGAATCCATAAGGGTTCCTTGTCTTTGACTACGGAACCCTAAAACAGAAAATGAAAAAATAGGCGAGGCCTATGTCCAGCGGTGGTTTTCTGTAGGCTGTAGATGATGATGATATTAATTAAGGATTTTAAAATCTTTAAAATAGACAAATAGTCAAGTACTAGTTCCTTCGCGATGTTACCTACGAAACTGCGAAAATCAAACAATAACTGTAAGAAACAGTTTTCAAGAGTGTTGAGATCTCCACTACGAGTACCTGCAATAGGTTCCGACTCTCCTGATCTGAGATCTCTGAACACTTGAAACTTTCCGAGAAGTCAAATGGTATGATTGTGAACGCGCCCCTACTATAATGTGGCTAACTACTTTCATATCAGATGCGCCTGAAGGTTGAGATCCTCACTAATTGATTTGATAGCTGTACCTATATGACCTTACTAATGTGACTTTTGATTAATAACTCGTATCCAAAAGGTGGTATGCCAATGTTGAGTTCATATTTGCGCTTATAAATATCGTCATACATATAGTATTATTTTATCTGTGGTCATACATTATGTCAGTGTCCGAAACAATTTGTTGTTGGCTTATCTACTAATTAAAGTTTTGAGAAGTTGATACCAAAAATCTATTATTCAATTTTATTTATTTAACCAACATAGGGTCATATTGCTCGTTCCCTTTTTGTCCGAGTCACAAAGCTGTTGAGTTAGTTATATTATTAATATCTTCAGATTTTTATTTCTTATTTATAATATTATGTGTATTATATTATATTATTGTAGGTCTATCCTAGGTAGGTATTACCTACTTATTATAAGTTTAATTGTTTTTATTTTATATAATTATGTGCATACAACATCGCTTTGGGTTTTTCTGTTATGGTGTTGTACTTGTTTCTTAATAAATAAAATAAATAAATAATAATAAAAATATGTATTATATTTTATGCGTATACATGTATAGATTTTACACCACCGCTTTTAATCACATCAATTATTAAACTACCTCACTCAGACCTACGTACAACCAGTGACAACGAACATACAGAATGGCGCAAATATACAAAATATACTTATACACTACTTCGTATCACCAGTACTTTCTTGGTCACTTGCATTAGCCAGCAGCCTTTTACCATCTTGGTAAAATAACTAATGTGGTGAAAGGATAAAGCGTACAACGCTAAGACTCGTTCCAACAAAAAAAAACAAGATTTACTTGAAATGTTGTTAAATATTCGTAACTATGCAATCAAGACGAAAACAAAAAGATGCCAGCAACCTATTTCGCGAGTCAATTAAATTCGATTGCGATTCGATACAGAGAATCGATATCAAGCCATTAACGAGAAGGTATTGCCTTGGTGAGTGATTATTTTGTGTGCTAAATAACAGTGACTAAAAAAAATAATTTCACCAAATTATGTATAATTATTTGAAAGTAGCAATCATTTTATTGCTAGTTCACATCACATCCCTAAACGTTGTGTCAAAACGGGTCCCTTATTGTGATGACTTTAGTTATTATTCGCTCAGGGGCAGCAGTCCCAGTTATACCATGTTACTATAAAACTCGAATTGTCCTCGAAACAGTTCTGTCTTTTGCATTGACAAACAGTTTAAAATTCGACCGAAAGGGACAAAACGCGTACTTATTAATAAGTAGCACGGTTACTGCTTGTCAAGAAAAACTTAACACCATAACTTATCTACAGAAGCAATAAATGCAGAATGAGTGTGATCGGGTTTTCTTCGTATGGGGCCTTGCCAGACGCCATAATAACCTTATGCAACACAACAGTATCTTCAAGTTAAGGAGATACCTACAATATTTTGGTACTCAACGGTGAGTAGCTCCGCTGAGAGTGAAAGCGGCCTGTGACAATCATCATGAATACATTTAACAGTATCTGCACACTTTTGCTGACTTTTTTAGACTTGATTCTGGGACGTTGTCTTAGGTATTTCTGTCGTAAACACAAGTTTTTGGTAAGATGCTTATGACCTTTGAATTGTGTACGGTAAAGAGTTTTAATTCGGTACTTTTACAGGTTTATGTCAGGGCTATTGTTATCCAATTCCCTAGTCAAGGAACATACTAGGTATTAAAGTACTAAGGTATTTAGGTACTCTTCTTAGCAGTTCTAGCTATGGTAAGGATGTTCACAGGTGCTTTGTATCTCAGTTCAAGTTCCAAAATAATACTCAAGATCACTAATTCGTGTATATTTGACTACAAATAAACAATGCTCATAAAAGCTTACAACGTCTACATGTTGTCTAAATCTAGACCTTTTTTAAAAGTAATATAGACATACAAATAAAACCATACTGTTATTGACTCTAGCAGACTATACAAAAACCGATTATAACCGCTTCCAAATTAATATGGATATAGTTTAACAATAACCGTGAAATCAAAGTACTCTTTAACTATTATTTTAAATCTATTAAACTGTTATAAAATAATTATGGTGCTAGAGAAAACAATAGTTTATGAGGTTGGTTTTTTATTTTGAAAAATAATAAATGTATTTTGCTCATATTTTAATTGTTTTATTTATTTTATGACTCAGTTTTTGGCAGTTCCGGGAAATAATATAATCCAAATGGAGTTCTTGATAACTAACAGTTTTAAATTATTTATTTTATTGCTTCCTGCGTTCAAGGCCAAATTTCAAATCCTGTCGTAAAGTTTTCGCATAACTGCATAAAATGGTTTTCAGTTTCAAGTTTGCCCAGAGGAGATATATGCACAGAGCGACTAGTGATGTGGCCAACAATTCGGTGTTACGTGCGGGTACACGTCACGGGCCAGTACCTACGCTAGATACCGGATACCGGGTATTTTATGGAGCAATAAAACCTGCGGCCTGTGTCCCGCACGGCACATCGCTAGTATGGACAGCAGAGAAGCGCTGGGAAGTATCAGAAAATATGTAAGAAGACCTATTTAATTTACATATTGTATACATATTGTATACATATTGTATGCATATTGTATACATATTGTATACATATTGTATACATATTGTATACATATTGTATACATATTGTATACATATTGTATGCATATTGTATACATATTGTATACATATTGTATACATATTGTATACATATTGTATACATATTGTATACATATTGTATACATATTTTAGCGGTGGTAAGCTAAAAAATCCTTCAAAATATAAATATTTATGTAAAGAACCGAGTCAGACTTAATTTTGAAACAGCTGGACCAGTAGATAAATTAAGTGAGATTTTACTGCACCTTTTGTTTATTTTTTTAATAGTTTATTTTATAAGTACCTATGTAGGAATTTAGAAAGCGCTGCTACTGTTAGTAGCCTATCCAAAATTATTTCAGGGCATCTGGTCAAAGCAACTCGTGTCTTATCTCAACAGATTATGTTAATTCAGCGTGGCAATGCAGCCAGCATCTTAGTGACGCTTATGTCTGGTAGTGATCTGGGTCAGTTTAGCTATCTTCAGATCGCTTGCAACGGTCTTAGGTAGATCAATGTATTTTCATTGGTATTTTTGATACCTATAATACCTACTTGTTATAGTGGTAGTAAAGTATGTCAGAATTATTTTGTTAGTACATTAGCGTGAACCGATAGAGCTTAGAATTCTATATGTCCACGAGATAGTCAAAAAAGGAAAATAAATCACTTTAACTGTTAGAGTCTCACATGTAATTGTCCTGGCATCGGTACCGTATATTTCGTGAAGAGGACTATAAATTCAAGGTTGTTTCGTTATTACAGAGATTGTACAACATTTGTGGGTGATAAAACCTTATCAAAAGCATTAACTCATTCTAAATAATTCCATATTTCACGCATATCCTAATCACAATTATCAACCTAGAGAATTTTTAAAACTCTACTACCTGCACGCTACACCGCAATGGGCATGATGAATAATCTTAAGGAACTATTATTTAATTATTTACCGTGTCCTATTGCCAAAAATGTATCTCCTTTCCGTTTAATAGCAACATTTTCCTTTTCGAAACCCTTTGAATATTCTTCTTCTTGGCTTCTGAGGAATATTCCAAACAATTTCACAATGTCAAATGTATTTAATATATTTGTAATAAAATTAGTCAAGTCATCAAGAGTCTCCGTCAAGTCATGACCCAGTTTAATTTATGGCAGAAAAAACATATTTTTTTGGGAAAAAAACACTACTCGTGTACTCAAGTGTATCTGTTGTGTGTCGTTTTGACACAATACACTTTTATATAACTAAACCACACATGTGCTCTTTATCTAATTTACAACGGTTTAAATGCCACCAAAAAAAATGTGCAATTTTAATTATTTAATTTTTTTATTTAATTTGTTTTGATTGTAATTTCGGATCGAAAAAATACATTAAAATATAATTGTATAAAAATTAAGTTTTCTTTTAAATATGGTGGATTGAGTCCAACTGTGAATTTCAAGTTAAACGCTCGCATGTGTAACGGTTCCTGTTTGTAACGTCACGAGTTTTACACAACAAGTATTTAAAACAGTAGCCACAACCAAAAGAAGAAGAAGAAGAATAGATTATTTAAACTGTGACAGCGTTGATAAACTGTGGCAGCGTTGAAACACTAGGAAGATGTTCTAACAGAACAGGACCGGAGAGAGTGGCGTATTAGAGAGGAGGCCTATACCCAGCAGTGGGTGCACGCAGGCTAAATAGATAGATAGATAGATAGCGTTGACAGTGCAGTAGTTTTGCCTCACATTTGGTACTACGATATTTTGTACAAAATGTACAAAATATAAAAAACTCTGTTTGAATAGGTATGTAATGGGGAATCACCGGCAAAACTAATCTCAGATGGCGCCACCATCGCTGGTGCTTGTCATTTAGTGGTTTTGTCTTTTTCTCATAGAGGAAAATCTTTTTCTCATCAGAAGGGTAACGGTGTGTACCTTTATTTGTACACTGAAATGCACTACATAGAGGCATGTTTTATACGAGACTATTATTTAATGTTTATTTACTAAAATTATATTTGATATTTGACACTTTTGAAAGTTTTTTTCTTAACATTGATAGACCTTTGTTTAACTATGTGACATTGGCGAACTAATGGCAACACTAGTAGATAGGTAGCTGTAGCTTTAGTAGTAGTAGAGCTTTTTTGTGAAAGAGTTCGTCCGGGGAAGTACTACCACCATTCCTATTTCTGCCGCAAAGCAGTAGTGCTCGCATTGCTGTGTTCCGGTTTGAAGGGTAAGGTTGCCGGTGAAATTACAGGCACATGAGACTTTTTCATCTTTATGTCTCAGGGTGGCGGGCGCAGTGCAATGCCACATAGGGTGCGTCCTAGGTGGACGTGACCTATGAGATAATGCACTGTTCATAGGCAGAGGTTACCGCTTAACATCAGGTGGGCCTCTTGCTTGTTCCGTCATCCAAGTAGTATAAAAAAAAATAAAAAAAAAAAAAAAAAACACTACTCCATGCCATTCATTAACAGATTATGCGCCACCTAGCGTGATAAATAAGCAGTGTGTCTCCCCATTGAGTAAACATTTTGGAATAAATTTTACCTATTTCTGTTTATAAATCAATAATTTCACTTGTTTTTGTAACAGTCTCATGTCGTAAGCACAAAGCACTTGAAATAGTTAAAAATTTTTGCTACAGGTAAATACCAAAAATATTTTTTTTTTTTTTATTTCTGTCACTGGTTCTCTAATAGTCTTATGAACTTTGGGTATCTATGACTGTGTGGCCCTGACTAGTGCCCTTAACTTGAACGTTGTTAGAAGAAATAGGTTTTGTGGTGAACCTTTAGCGAACGTTTCAAAAAGCTTTAATTATCCATCAATTTTTCATATCCTTCTCAGTAGATCCATAGGCTAGATCCGTCATGGTTTTTCATATCCTTCTCAGTAGATCCATAGGCTAGATCCGTCATGGTTTTTCATATCCTTCTCAGTAGATCCATAGGCTAGATCCGTCATGGTTTTTCATATCCTTCTCAGTAGATCCATAGGCTAGATCCGTCATGGTTTTTCATATCCTTCTCAGTAGATCCATAGGCTAGATCCGTCATGGTTTTTCATATCCTTCTCAGTAGATCCATAGGCTAGATCCGTCATGGTTTTTCATATCCTTCTCAGTAGATCCATAGGTTAGATCCGTCATGGTTTTTCATATCCTTCTCAGTAGATCCATAGGCTAGATCCGTCATGGTTTTTCATATCCTTCTCAGTAGATCCATAGGTTAGATCCGTCATGGTTTTTCATATCCTTCTCAGTAGATCCATAGGCTATATCCGTCATGGTTTTTCATATCCTTCTCAGTAGATCCATAGGCTAGATCTGTCATGGTTTTTCATATCCTTCTCAGTAGATCCATAGGCTAGATCCGTCATGGTTTTTCATATCCTTCTCAGTAGATCCATAGGCTAGATCTGTCATGGTTTTTCATATCCTTCTCAGTAGATCCATAGGCTAAATCTGTCATGGTTTTTCATATCCTTCTCAGTAGATCCATAGGCTAGATCTGTCATGGTTTTTCATATCCTTCTCAGTAGATCCATAGGCTAGATCTGTCATGGTTTTTTTTCAGTAGTTTTATTGTCATTGAAACTAGACCTAATGAGAAACAAAAACTCCCTAGATTAGCCAGATCTCGCGCTATAAACACGTCTTGCTGTCCTAATCGTATCAATTATTCATTAAAAAGGTATTTACATGATCAATTAAATCTGTTTACGATCAGCTGATCAACGGATCTGATCGGCAGGTCTCGAGCCGTGGTGGATGCCATAAACAGATGAGCGTCATAAAACTCTGTTGGTTTATTGTACGCGATTAGTAGATTTTAAAATAGTATCTTACATAATTACAGTTTCTAGATGGCCAGTTTTTTTATTTATAATATCTGTCGACTACGGCTTTGGTTGGAATGTGTTCGTTAAAAAAACAAGGCTATTTAATTGAATTTTAATATCATTGACAGAATTAGCAAGTTGAGGTAGCATTGGGCAGGCCACCTAAAAATAGCTCGCAGAACTTTAAACCTTTGGGGTAGAAAGGTTCTCTAGTGGCGACTACAAACAGGATGACGCTAAAGAGGAATGCCCACCTTTCGATGGACCAAAGACATTATAGAGGTTGCAGGAAGGCGGTGGATGGAGGCGAGTCAAGAACGTTTGTCGTGACATTTTATAGGGGAGACTTCTGTAGGCTGATGATTATGATGATTGCTAGGCTTACGAAACGATTAGACAAAGAATGGCGAAAATGTATATAAAACGAATTTTCTTGTTTCTTTTAGACCAATAATTATGAAGTTCTTCATGGCGCTGCTTATCAGAAATAGTTTCTAAACAGACAAACTTCTTTGCCGTACATAGTTATAGATAGGCAATGATGTTAGTGATGATGTCACACCGACACACCATTGCCAATTTATAACATTATAAAAGCTTAATTGACTTCTTACAAAATTACGGTAATTTATTAATCAAGCTAAATAATAAACAGTTTGCGAGGTCATACTTCAATTAAAACCCGTAACTTAGAAAATAGGAATTAAGTTTGATGTAATCAAACTTTATGTAAACGCTTATATCATAATACGAGTACAAGCAATTTTCACCGTGTGTTATCAACATGTTTTTTTTAAAACATCCTTTTTACTTTTGCTTTTTTTTTAAACAAAGTATTTTGTTTAAAAATAACTATATTGTACATTGTTGTTAATGTTCAAAACAATTAAATACTTAAATTGATTAGCTACTCGAACTTGTTGGTAATATTCGTTGGTATAAGATTCGGACTTGGCTGCTAGCTTACTATAAGGAATGTGTTATTACTGGAACAAAGCGTACATGCCGAGTCAGACGTATACAATGTAGGTACGTACGTAACAATGGCGGCGATGAGCTCACCAATTGTTACGTCTCTATTCCCACGATGGTGCAAGCCACTGTGGAAAGAGGCCCATTGAGATGCTCAGCTTCTTGGGTACTTGGAGGAGCACCAGTTGATTAGTGACCGCCAATACGGTTTTCGCCATGGCAGGTCTGCTGGTGATCTTATTGTTAACCTAACACACCAGTGGGCTGAAGCAATTGAGAGCAGAGGTGAAGCGTTAGCTGTCAGCCTCGATATCGCTAAAGCATTTGACCGGGTCTGGCACAGGGCTTTGCTTTCGAAGCTACCGTCCTATGGCCTGCCAGAGGGATTGTGCAAATGGATCTTGGGATTTCTATCTGACCGGAAAATTCGACGCGGTGTGTTCCGAGGTCATGGCTATCAATGCGGGGGTCCCACAGGGTTCTGTGCTCTCGCCGACGTTGTTCATCCTACATATCAACGACCTCTTGAACATTAATAACATGCACTGCTATGCGGATGACAGCACTTGCGATGCTCGATATGCAGGTCGTGCGAGTGACTCTCGGGCAGTGGTGGATGCACACCGAGAAATGCTTGTATCCGAAGTTGAGTGCTCACTCAAGTTGGTCTCAGAATGGGGGCGTCTAAATTTGGTTCAATTTAACCCCACCAAGACCTACGTCTGCGCCTTCACTTCTAAAAAGGCTCCATTTATTGTTGCCCCAAAATTTCAGGGTATTACCCTTCCCATTTCAACTCAACCAGTCTCTTGATCCTGGGTGTCGATATTTCAAGCAAAGTACAGTTCAGGGGTCATTTAGAGAGCAAAGCTGCTCTTGCCTCCAAAAAACTCGGTGTACTCAACAGATCGAAGCGGTACTTCACACCGGGGCAACGTTTTACGCTTTTCAAAGCGCAGGTCCGTCCCCACTTGGAGTATTGCTCTCACATTTGGAATGGTGCACCGAAGTACCAACTGCAGCCTCTGGACTCCCTACAACGCAGAGCTGTAAGGATTGTCGACGCACCCATAGTTACCAAGGATCTAGAACCGTTGAGCTTGCCCCGAGATATTGGCGCGCTTAGCGTGTTTTATAAGATTTTTAACGGGGAATGCTCTTAGGCGCTGTTTGAACGAATCCCAGCTTCGCACTTTTATGACCCCACATCCCGCCATCGTGAGCGAGCTCACCCGCACATTTTGGATGCGTGGAGGTCTCGCACAGTGATTTTCACGCGATCGTTTCTCCCGCGCACCTGCAAGGCGTGGAATGAGCTCCCGTTGGATGTTTTCCCACAAGGCTACAATATGGGTAAATTCAAGAGAAATGTCAATAGGGCTCTTAATGGTAGGCAACGCGTTTGCAATACCGTGGGTGTTGCAGATGTCCATAGGCAGCAGTGACTGCTTTACATCTGGCGAGCCGTCTGCTTGTTTGTCACCTTATAATTTTAAAAAAAACAAAGAAACACGTACAGGTACACAATATATTTATTATAATGTTTAAACATTATAATAACTAAAACAGATGTCGTCCTCTGGGAGAGCTTCAGCTCCTGAGGACTGTATGATTTCCATGACAGCGTGAAGCTGCTTTTAAAGCCACTGCCTAACCTTACTCATGATTTAGCTTACTGAAGGTATATATTTATTAAAATATTAAAATAATGTGTCTCAGAATTAGCAAGTTGAAGTGGCAATGGTCAGGCCATAAGCTCGTAGAATCAACAACAGATGGACTTTTTGGGCGTTAGGATTTATAACAATCTCCCAGACTTTATCATTAGCACACTTACGATTGGTTATTTCTTAAACTAAAAACCCTTTTAATAGGCCGTGCATACTACTCATTTGATGAATTCCTTACGGATAAATTCACTGCTGCTGATGACATTGATCTCACTTGTGGGCAAATGCCTAAACCCCTAAACTAAATACTTACATGTTGTAACAATGGTAAATACCAAAAAATACTACTAAATACATATTTATAAATTGTATGATTGTATGTAGCTCATACTTATGTTAGACTATTTTAATTTAGCATGTAATAGTGAATTGTAAGTGAGTCTATATAACCCTATCTATGTTTAACCATATGACGTGTAATAATTTTTCTTATGAATAAATTCAAACAAACAAACAAACAGTCGGGAGATATCCCGAGTACTGGCCACAAAAAGGAGAACGCGTGTAGGAAGGCCAATGGTCAGACGACTTCTTAAAGTCCCAAAAGTCAGTAGATATATGCGGTTTATTACCATTCATCTTGGCATTCTATAATGTTTTCCAATCGTTTAGAAAATAAAGCTACTTCCAGCTGCGCAGCGACCTTTAATGTATGTAAAGGGATGCAGAGCGTTTACGATACTCGTTATTACGAGGTGCTATTTTGAACTCAACGTCCCCAATTACATACATTGATTTACAAGACAAATACCACCTGTGCGGACTGCACATCAGATCGTACAGACAGTTTCATGAACAGAAAGACAAAAAATGAATAATTGTATCATGTACACAATAGTTGCTGGGTCACTTCTTACCGACTGCTCATTACCTCTTGTCTGAACTCAGAACTACACGGTACAGAGAATATGCTTCCCGTAATGAAACTACTAATTATCTGACTGCTGAACTGATAACTGAGCGGTGGCGTATCCAGCCTAAGAATAGACCCCTCCATCTCCACCCGTGGATGTCGTAACAGCCAACTAAGGGATTACACCAAGGAATGGGTAGTAGCATCCACCTCAACACCAATACTGCGATCACTAATCCGTCTGCCAAGCGTGGTGACTATGGGAAATCCCCCCATTACATTCTAGGCCTCGTCCTGCAGGGGACGGCTAAAGGCTGCTGATGATGATGATGCCTGGTTGCCGTTGGGGAACTAAGGTTCTCGATTGGTAAACACAAACTGGACGACGCAAAAGATGAATGCTCTCGATGGACCAAGGATATTATAAAGGATGCAGGAAAACGGAGGATGGAGACGGCTTAAGACCGTTTATCTCGGCATTCTGAGGAGGCATATGACCAGTATTGGACTTCTGTAGCCTGATGGTGATAGGTTAATGACGACTGACGATTATGTAGGTTAATGACGACTATGTTAAAAGCTATGTGAAGTCATAATCTATGTCATTTATAAACATTTAATATCAAGATGCGGTCGATCTAAAAAAAATACATTTAGTCTTAGAACCAAACACAACGGATCGCTGGCTTAGACTGGTTGGTGTTGATCTCTTGCTTCCGATTTTGACACCGAAAAACTGTCAGTCATTTTACATTTGATCCGCCCTGTCCTTACGCTAGTATCATATACATATGTTCAGGGTGCCACTAATAAAAATAACAGCAAGTGATCTAGTGTAATGGGGCCATTCAGAATGGCTAATATGGCAGAATGTACTCTTCTGGTCTCGCTGAGGTCCTGATTTCCTGGTGCCTGGTAATTAGCGTGGCAGGTAGTTTCGCAACGCGTGCTATCCGCTCTAGAGTCCGAGTGACCTGTCGCCAAGGAAGGTCGCCCGGTGCTGATGCCGTACCAGTATGGCAACTTATTTAAACTTGCTCTGTTGGACTAGTAAGGATAAGCCTTCAATATTTTATAGAAACCACAACAAAACCTAAAAAAACTTGTATTGACACTGGTTCCATCGAAATATTTGCTGACATAGATGAATCCATTTTCTATTAAATGCTGGACAGTGTGTGAGTCAGATACATCAAGCTACAATCAAAAATTTAGGTATTTATTAATAAATTGTATAAAAGTCACATTTACTGTAAAACTTTTTAAATGTTTTTAACCCCCGACGAAAAACGAAGGGGTGTTATAAGTTTGACGTGTCTCTGTGTGTGTGTGTGTCTGTGTATGTGTCTGTCTGTTCCATCGTAGCTCCCGAACGGATGAACCGATTTAGTTTTTTTTTTGAAAGTTGTATTTGTCTGGAGTCTTCGTAGCTTTGTTTGATCAAAATAGGTTCAGCCGTTCAGCGTTGAGGGTTTTTTAATTTTTACAAAATTAATTACTTGTTAATTATTTATTGTGCACTTTGTAATTCCAACCTACTTTGATAATTTATATATAAACATGAGGTTGAAGACCTCTGTGGCGCGGCGGGTGAAGGTTCGCCTGCGACCCAGGAGTTTGCGGGTTCGATTTCCACCTCGGAACAAATATTTTATAATATGAAGATATTTGTTCAAGGTGTTCTGGGTTTTTATACATATAATAAAAAATATCTATCTGTGTAATATATTGTATTAAATCAGTATATCAGATAACTAGTACCCAAAACACAAGCTCTGCTTAGCTTGGGGCTTGATAGTTTTGTGTGAACTGTCCAGCATTATTTATTAATTATATATTTTTAAATAATCAGAGCAAAAATGGTGTTGTTTTTCTATCATTATCTGATAAATAAAATTGGTAATCAGAGTAAAGCCAAAAATTCACTTAGTTTTATTTTATTATTTTGAATAAACATTTAATTATTAGTCTCTTCCACACTACTCTAATCTCGTCAGCATCTCGTGTCTAGCTATCTCTATCTCAAACGTAAACAATCTGGTTCTCGTCGATTTCAACAGTCGCCCGAGGAATGTCCACACAAACTGGTAACATTACTGTTAGTTAAGGCTGATCGGTTGTTTTGTTTTCGGCTTCAATTAAAATTATTACCGAAGATTCATCGGCTTTAATTTTAGCAGCAAATGCCCAAAGACTTAGCTTAGTAGCTTTATATTTGTCAGTTCCTTAGATCAACTTCGGTTCATGTAGGTAAATTAGTAATAGACTTTTTTATGACAGATTTTGTGTTTAGCTTATCTTCAGAAACCAACTTTAGCAACATGTTAAGGTTATTTTGTACTACGAACAAACGAATCATATGGATCTTTACAAACTTCGTAGGTAAATGCCATGTTTCTGTAAGTGCATTAAATTTTTTCTATTACATTGAATACAGTACAGACTTATATATCATAGGAAATCAGGGGATGGAGGTAGCTCAAGACTTTTGCGTTGTGGTTTTCTACGGGGAGGCCTTAGTCCAGCATAATGACATGCAAAAAAAAGCATTAAGCATGCAGCATTATAAATGTTTATAAACTTAATATAACGTCTTTGAAAGGGGCATCTACAGTATAAGTTTTAACAAAAAACAGTTCACAAAAGTATGGAATATTTTACTAACCTTTACTGAGATAATATTTTACTAAGATCTTACCTAATGTTAATATTTATATTGTGTCCTATAATTTTTGTGTCAATTTAAACTCATTTTTTTATTTTGTCACAATATCGTTCCTTGTAATGCGAAATACATGTGTATTCTTTTTGTTTGCGTTATCTTCCATTACAATTACAATTCGGGTAATTATTTGTTTACTGGTAAGCACAACACTATCAACTCGCCTAAAATATTGTAGCCGTGTATTTGGTGTGACCTCGAGCCTTATCGTCAATAATTTGCTGGACTTGTCCCCACATATCAAGTGTCGATTAAAAATTATATCCAAGGCGGTATACTGCTATTTACGGCCGTCGGATGTGTACAAAGTTGGGTCTTCTGTTTTGAAATAGTTTCGATACTGTACGAAACCTAGGTGTGTCGTTGTTAGGTATTCAAAGAAATGAGCTTGGCAACATTATGCTTTTTAATATAATCATTAGTTAGATTTATTTTATAGAGCTACTAAATTCTGTAGGATTATCGACCTTTATTTGAAAAACGTGATTACTTATTTGCGTGGTCGGTCACTTTACCGGCTTAATCTTTTCAAAAATCTCCAAGTATGTGTCGAACACATTACGGTAAGATATTTTCTAATTATGATTCGTTGAAGTATTCAACTTAAATACTATCACTCAAAAATAAATGTGTTACTCAATAATAATTCACACCGTTTTAAGCTGCATCTGCTTGATTATAAAGCTAAAAATACATTGGAAGTGTGATTGAAATGATGGTATTAGAATCATGCGCTCTGCTTAGCAGCTACTTTGTTTGAACGATCCCAAATAAGCACACTATAGAACTGGGCGAACCTGAATTTATAATTGAGGATAAAATCAAAATCATTAAATAAATCTTCAAATAAAAAAGCAACAACAAAGAGTGTTGAACGTAATAATGTATCTGTCCGTCAATAGGTAAGTAACATTGTAAGCGTTCATTCATCATACTTTAATCAAAAATAAGATCAAGTCCTGTACAATCGGGATCATTGAATGAAATAGAATGAGAAGGGGTATAAACTTCAATAGGTGTGAACGAGATGGGTGTAAGATTACTGCATTCGATTTCCTTTCAAGATCGATACACAATAAATCTTTTGATTCTCTTTTTGGGTCGGGATAAGCGTTGGACGGACTAACAGACAGGTCGTGCTACTGGGTTTGGGTCCGAGTCATGTGTACCTATATTTAGTAACAGGTCGTGGTTGAAAGCAAGTTTGTATTTGGGCAAATGTAGTATTTTGATGTCGTTACTTCACATGGCGTATAAAAGTACGTTATTTGGCCAAAGCAAAATCAACTGTAGGTATGTGTGTGTTTAGCGTGTAGGTCTTCAGAGTTCATTTTGTTTTGGCTATTTAGCTATAATTTAACAAATAAAGTATCGGAGGCAAACGTATAAATCTATTTGAATCTTTGATTAGCGGTCAATATGTCTTTTAAAACATTTTTATCAATCACTCCATAAAATCAAGGTGGTATACTTATATTAACATAATTATTCAGATCATTAATTTATTTGACATATTTTTATGACGCGGTATTATTTTGTTTCTCGTAAATCATTTGTTGTCATTACGGCGGCATATATCATAATCTGTCATACATTAGTGGACTAAATAGTATTAATATTCAATTATTCATTTGTTTAGTTAAAAAATAATGTAAATCTGTTGAAAGTTGCCCGGAGCAGGTTAGTTATTAATGTTCATAATTAGACCACACGTGAATTATTAAGATTACCTCATTAGAAGAACACCAGTCTTTGCTGGGCAAATCTAGTGGACTTAGGACTCTCTCGGAACAGAATGAAAGAGCACGCCACCCTTCTTCTGTTCTTTTTTATTATTTATTGGTACTTCCATCACCAACGCGTCTTTCCATCACCAACGCATCTTTCCATCACCAACGCGTCTTTCCATCACCAATGCGTCTTTCCATCACCAACGCATCTTTCCATCACCAACGCGTCTTTCCATCACCAACGCGTCTTTCCATCACCAACGTGGTTTGAATAGTTGGTTTGAGGATGTGTCATAAAATTTATGAAAAAAGTGAATCATATAATAGTCCATTTTTCATCAATTTTAAGTAATTATTTATTATATTTGTTTTTTTTTAGTGCATATTCAACACAATTTGCATAGCGCACTTTGCCTTGATTTCTAAATTTTAATTGCGTGGTAATAATTTAAATAAAATACTAAAATTATTACACTTATTCCGTGTGTTCTGTTTAATTACCGGACTTATTAATCAAAATATTAATATAAATATATTTATAGTTCCTGGATCTGATTTAGTGCTAATTTATTGAATAATACGCAAAGGTATTGCTATAATCAAGTTATTAAATATTTGAATAAACTATTAAAATATCTTTTTTATTGTTTGTTTTGTGAACCGTAAATTATATCGGAGATTTATTAAAATAATCACGAATACCTAAATATGTGGTTATTTAAGCAAATTACCAGCACACCAATTACCTTAATACATCAATTAAGAATAACCTCTAAATGACCTTTACTGTTTTGATAGGCCTATCATATGGTAGATCTTATCTCTAGGTAATAACATAATTTAGGTTTAAAATAAAATAAAACATATTATTAAAATATAGAACATGATAGTAAAGACATAAAAATGTCTTAATTAGATGGTAGGTTATGAGAGACACGTACTTACTATCATTCAGTAACCAAGGGATTCTTAATTGCGAATTAAAATAATCGATTCTTACAAGAACGCAAATTACTCGAGTAATCGACCACGCCGCGGTATTTATCGATTTAATCAATCATACGGTTCGCTTTCTTTATTTTTAATCGATTTTCTGTTCGATACGGAAGATGATTCAGATGTTTGGAAGCTCGTGTCATGCACATGGAAGTTTTACATTCAAACAAATTGCAGTAAAGAACAAAATGACGCGCATGTTGATATAGATCCGAAAGAACGCCGGTTCGATTCCCCCGTCGATTAGGATGGTAATAAATTTCTCCCTCTCTATTCATCCACTACAAAATTCAAATTCAGGAATTTCAGGATGATTACGTGACATTTAATGTAATAAAAACTGCGAAATTTAAAAAGTCTTAGAACTAAAGTTATTCGCCTTGATGTGTAGAATACCCCCGGGCTCATAGGGATACTATTTTACACCCTGTATATATTTTGTTTTGATCATGAAACTTTAAAAAATATAATACTAATTCTAATAATAACATGTTCAGATATTTATTTATTTAGTACTTATAATATGTTTGGTTTGACCTGTTTGTTAAAACAACGGTTCTATTAATTTATTTCACACTTTCCGCAGCGTTCAAGTCTAGGCTATACCCCTGGTAGCTACCTACTAGCGCCTTAATACAAAGATAAATAAATATAGCACACACACCTATATTAGTACCGGCAATAAAGTATGACAAGACCTCCACTGAGCGCGAAATTACACTATGTCTCACCTTGTGGCATTCCCTGTTCCGTGCTTAGTAACTATCACACTATGTCTCACCTTGTGGCATTCCCTGTTCCGTGCTTAGTAACTATCACACTATGTCTCACCTTATGGCATTCCCTGTTCCGTGCTTAGTAACTATTATACTATGTCTCACCTTGTGGCATCCCCTGTTCCGTGCTTAGTAACTATTACACTATGTCTCACCTTGTGGCATCCCCTGTTCCATGCTTAGTAACTATTTGGATTCCTTACTTCCTTTTAGATCTTCACATCCGTTTGTTTAGTCTCGATCGTAAATCATCTAACAATCAGCGCGTGCGCATAATCAGGGCTTCATCACCTATTATTTAAATTTATGTATTTTGAATATGGATACAAATATTTCAATCAGCACAATGATAAATAGGTTGATAATTTGATAATAGCTTTTTGCGATGTAAATAAAATAGTAATAAATAAATAATGCTGGACAGTTCACTTAACATTATCTAGCCCCAAGCTAAGCAGAGCTTGTGTTATGGGTAATAGATAACTGATATACTTAATACAACATATTACACAAATTAATAGATATTTTTTGTTATACATACAAAATACCAGATCACTCTGAAAAAATATCTGCGATCGCACAAATATTTGTTCCGAGGCGGGAATTGAACCCGCAACCTCCTGCGGTGCAGGCCAACCTTCGCCCGCTACGCCACAGAGGTCGTCATATATTTTCGTAAATATATTTTAATTATTTATTTTAAATATAATTATTCCAGTACATATACCTTTCCTATCACAAACTTGTACTACACCAGTTTACCACACCGATTAATCTGAAGCTGTGGTTAATACATAGTAATAAAAATGTACATACTACGGACAGTAGACTGTTATTAGGGAGGCTGGAGGCGGTACCAGGATACCAGAGCACGTAGGAGCTACTGAATAACAGCCTGGACGGAAAGTAGTTTTTGTAGGAGCTATAAGTACTTGATCAAAGGTTTGTAGTATCAATTTTAAAGAAGACCAAAATCAAGATTAGGCTTAGTGGTGGATTTTGGGATAGGGATATGCCCTACAGTTGACAATAGATATATTGTGTAGTGGCATAAATATATAAATTCGGATCATTATTAGCTTTATGCTTGGTTATTCAAATTATTACAGAATTAGTTTTAACTTCATATTTGACAACTAATATTGAATAAGCTTTTAGTACATAGTTATGGAGTCCCCTGGCCCTTCGGCCCTAGATTAAGTCTAGAATAACGAATAAGCACTGTAGTATTTGCTGATGTAAGGTCTAGACAGGCCTGCGAGCCTGGGCTCTCACACAGACTGGACCACCACTACCGTTTCACCTCTAAATCGGCACGGACGTGTAGTCATTATTCTTAAAAATATAAAAATTAAGTAAAGAAAAGTTTTTTAAAAAGCCCGTTCATCGCTTCCAAACCAAGAGTGGCGCAGCCGGAAACGGATTTTCCTTAATTTTCACGGGTTTTCCGCGTTTTTCCGACGTCCAAATTCGTCAGGAAAATTTTGCACGAGAAATTCCACGAAATGTTAATCCGTCGAACCAAATAAATAATCTCTTAAACGGGTACAGAAAAAGTGAGTGATGGGAGTAGCAGTCGGTTGGTGAGTAAAACTTTTCGCCATTTCCTTTGTTTCCCAAATCCTCCTATTTTTGTAAAAACGGTTTTTTAATTAACAATTGTTATTATTGAGATCGAACTTTTCTCGGTATAACGTGTCTGGTTGACCTTGTATAAAACTCTATCAAGTTAGCCTTGCTCTCAGCATAGAGCACTTATAGCTAAGAAACATAGAGAGTACAGATTTTAAAATTTAAATTTGTATTGTAATTAATTTAATAGTGTAACGTAAAGATAAATGATCTGAAATTGATCGTACATTAATCATAAATTAGGATAAAAACTTATTTTAGAAATAATTTTCCTTGTAATTTTTGTGTCAGTAATTTTAAATAACAGTGAAAACTCAAGTGAAATTTTTTCAAGTTTTCCTTTCTTTATTAACAATTATTTTTGTGCTTTTATTGTGTTATTTTATAGTGTTTAATTTCAAACAACCGCGTATTTCAAGTGAAAAATTTTCATTTAGTTTCCACATTTTCCCAACTGTTGTTGTGTCTTTGTGTTGATTTTCTGTGTTTTTGTGTGTGTGTAAAAAAATCATAAATTGTGTAATATCGAGTGAATAGTTGCTGTCTCTGTACAGTTAACTACTCTATAACTATGACATCGAAAATAGAGCCGGTACCTAAAGAAATTGTAGCATTGATTCCCCAGTATAAAGGTGATAAAAGACAGCTAAATTTATATCTACGAAAATGTGAATATGTAATTGAGAGATATAGTAATCCAGGACGTGAAGAACAAAACTTATACGTATTCAACGTATTAACTAGCAAACTTACAGAGAATGCAGCCGCGCTCTTATCAGAGCGGGAGGATGTTGTGACTTGGTCTGCATTGAAGGAACTGCTTATCCAGCATTTTGGAGACCCACGTAGTGAGGAGTGCATTAACATTGAGTTAGAATCATTGAAAATTAAATCGGGCGAGAGTTATTTGGACTTTTGCAACCGAATTCAAAGTGTTCGTTCCTTATTAATATCGAAAGTGAACATAATTACGGATACTATCTTAAAACGCGCAAAATTAATAATTTACAATAATACCGCATTAAACGTATTTTTATACAACCTTCCCGAAGCAATGGTACGAGTGGTACGACTTAAGTCACCTAAAACATTGGAAGACGCCTTAAGTGTAGTGCTCGAAGAAGTCAACTTCTTGGAACAGTATAACATGAGAAATCGTCTTCATGGAAATAGCCAAATTTCGAGTGCGGGCTCAAGGCCATTGATAAGTAACAATACCCCGCCTAAGGCGCCCCAAGTTCTAGGGCAAACACAAGGTTTTGGAGCGGTCCGCCCTCCAACATTGGGATACAGACTTCCGTTTGGCCTTCAGCCACAACCTCCGGTAGGCCTTCAGCAATTTGGCTACAAGCCGCCTCAACAATTCGGCTATAGGCCAGCCCAACAATTCGGTTACAAACCACCTCAACAATTAGGTTATAAACCACCCCCGCAATTGGGTTATAAACCACAACAATTTGGCCAACAAGTTAACAATCGGCCATCCCAATTTGGTTACCGTCCCCAATTTGGTATTCAGCCAAACCAAGTAGGACATAGTGCCCCTCAGGTACAAAAGCCTCAAATGCAAATTAGTGACGTGTCTATGAGGACAGCACCTCCTAGACCGCAAGTACCGCAACAAGGTTTTAAATTGAATGAACTGACGATGAATGAATACGAATACGGCCCTTACTACGATGACAGTTACTACTATGACGAAAATAGTTACTATGATGAAAATGGAGTGAACGATTATAGTGAAGAAAATTACACGGACTGTACCGACACACAACCTGACGTAACAGAACAGACTGACGTATCTAAGGCAGTGGATTTTCAGGAAAATGCCTCGAAGAACAAGAGATCCTAGCACTAAATTGCGATCCTAATTTAAAACTTCCGTATATTTATTTGGCAGAAATAGACGCGAAAATGATGATTGACACCGGAAGTATGAGATCATTCTTTAGCCCCCGAAAAGCCTATCAATATTTTAGCCAATTTATTCGAAAGGAACCATTTCAAGTGGTTAGCACCCACGCGTCTAGTAGACATGATGAAGTGATGGATATCCCTCTCTTGCCTACTTTTTCAAGTACCGATTGGCATACGTTTTATTTGTATGATGTCGATGCACGCTATGATGGACTTATTGGAAACGATCTTTTAGAACAATTAGGCGCGGTTATTGATTTGAAAGAACAGCTTCTGAAAACGGATACCACATGTATTCCAATAATCAATAATAATTTAAATTATATTATTGATATACCACCACGATCGGAACAGCGAGTCAAGTTACCAATTGATCAACATTCAGGCGAAGCTATTCTTGACTTCTATGAATTCAGAAGTGGCTTACGAATGCCTAGTGCAATAGTGAACTGCATTAATGGTTATGCATCTACGGTTATTCAGAATACGTTAGAGCAGCCACAACGATTGACTATTAAGAGACCCTTTACAGTAACGCGACATGAGAATACTCAATGTGACTTGAATTTGACAAGACATATTAATGAAATAGAGACTGACAATTTACTCGAAGAAAATTTAACGAAGCTCAGACTTGACCATACCAATGACGAAGAACGGGAAAAAATTTACAGACTATGTATGGACTATAAAGACATATTTTACTGTGACCAAATTCCCTTGACGTTCACTAATCAGGTCAAACACCACATACGTACTAAAAACGAGGACCCTATATATATAAAGCCTTATAGACAAGCCCCATTTATACAAGAAGAAATTAACAGACAAGTAGAAAAATTAATAAAAGACAATGTGATCCAAGAGTCTCATTCTCCTTGGAACGCACCCGTACACCTGGTGCCAAAGAAGATGGATGCATCTGGTGAGGTCAAATATAGGATGGTAGTTGACTATAGGCGATTGAATGACATAACCATTGACGACAAATACCCCTTACCGAACATAACAGATCTTTTCGACAAATTAGGAAAAAGCTCGTATTTTAGCACACTTGACTTAGCAAGTGGTTACCATCAAATAGAAGTTGAGAAAAAGGACAGACAGAAGACAGCTTTCTCGTCACAAGCTGGACATTTTGAGTTCAGTAGGATGCCTTTTGGGCTTAAGACAAGTCCTGCGACGTTTCAGAGGACCATGGACAACGTTTTACGTGGCCTACAAGGTCTACATTGCATGGTTTACTTAGACGACATAATAATTTTCTCAAACAGCCTAGATGAACATATTAATAAATTACGGACTATCTTTGAAAGAATTAGGGCGACTAACTTGAAAGTACAATTAGACAAGTCAGAGTTCTTACGAAAAGAAGTACTATATCTTGGACACACTATAACGAAAGACGGACTAAGACCTAATAACGACAAGATAGACGCTGTACTAAAATATCCTTTACCAAAAACGACGACGGAAATCAAAAGTTTCCTAGGACTTGTAGGATACTATCGAAGATTCATTAAGGACTTCGCAAAAATCACGCAACCGTTGACGGCTTGCTTGAAAAAGCGAAATGGAGTCGTAATCGACCAAAAATATGTAGACGCATTTAATAAATGTAAAGAACTCTTGACACACGCCCCATTATTACAGTACCCTGACTATGACAAGCCTTTCGTACTTACGACGGACGCGTCAAATGTAGCGGTTGGCGCAGTATTATCTCAAGGACAAATTGGTAGTGACAGACCTGTAGCGTATGCTAGTCGCACACTAAGTGACACTGAATCACGTTATAGTACTATCGAACGTGAATTGCTCGCTATTATCTGGGCAGTGAAACATTTTAGACCCTACCTGTACGGTCGAAAATTCTTCATTTATACCGACCATCGACCATTAATATGGCTTCGATCCTTAAAAGATCCTAGTAGTAAACTTACTCGTTGGAGGTTACGCTTACAGGATTATAACTATGAAATGATACACAAAAACGGCAAACAAAACACGAACGCAGACGCCTTATCTAGAATTAAGATTAATGCTCTAGATTCAGACGATGAAAACCAATCAATGGCAGTAAACGTAGATAAAAAGGATGAGAAACTTAGGAAACATCTAGAAGACGTAGTTAAAGATATTGGAAAATTAACAGCAAAAAGGAAAACGACACGAAATGACTCATCAACTATAACAATATCAGATACAAGTAGGACAGCAACAGCTGATAGCCCTATAGCGATTTCTGACACATTATCAAGACATAGTATGGACATAGATGAATACCCCATTCGATCAGAATCCAGTCAATCACAAACGATTCATTCCGCTGCAGATTTAGAATCATCAGGAATACCAATTTTACATGAGGCAATTGACAACAAGCCAAATCAAATTCTAGTATATTCATGGTTTAAAAATGAATTGCAGGTTAAGAATCTTTCCCGAGAAAAACAAAAGGTGTTGGAAGTTTTCCTTCCTACAGATAATTCAGATTTAGTTAAAGAATTTCTAAAACAATATATAAAGCCAAAAATAAAATATTTCATCTATTTTGAGGAAGAAAAACATCGAAGACTATTCGGAAATTTAATCATTCAGCTTTTTAAGCAAGGCATGGTTAATTTTTACGAATGCACGGAACGGGTAATATTTATTGAAAATGAGGGAGAGCAACGAGCAGTAATAATTAAATATCATGAAGGAAAGACATGCCACCGTGGTATTAAAGAGACATTAGTTAGGATTCGTAGAAATTATTATTGGGATAGAATGCAAGAAACAGTTACGGCAGTTATAAATGCATGTGAAGCATGTCAGAAAATGAAATATGATAGGAAACCCATCAAACCTATATTACAATTAACGCAAACGCAAGATGCCCCATTTCAGGAGATTTTCATAGACCTTTTCAGCATTGAAGGAAAAACTTATTTGACTCTTATTGATTCATTCAGTAAGTTAGGACAGGCAATCGAAATTCAAGGCAAATCAACACCTGAAGTAATTCGAGCGTTGATGAAGTATTTTTCATATTACGGAATCCCTAGAAAGATAAGTTCAGATCCCGGAACTGAGTTCAACAATGAATTACTGAAAGAATTTCTTATTTTACATAAAGTAGAACTTCACATTGGTACGCCCAATAACCCTAACTCAATGGGACTTATTGAACGTTTCCATTCCACGATAATTGAAATTTATAGATTGGCTAAATATGAAAAACGATGTACTGATGCAGCATCAGCAATGATATATTCGGTTATGGCATACAATCACACTATTCATTCCGTTACTGAACTTACTCCATTTGAAGTCGTATTCGGACACACCGACACAAGTAGCCCATATAGTATAGAATTAGAAAAGCGGTATTTTCAGAAACTAGTTAAGGATCATGCGAAGCGAACAAAAATCTTGTATGAACATTTGGCAGATAAGATGATAACAATTAAACAAAAGATTAGGGAAAAGAAAGGCGGTGAAGCTGAAATACAATTTTCCGAAGGAAAAACGATTTTCGCTAAAGATATCAACAAGCGGAAAAGCAAAGATAAACCTCGTTATGTAAAAGCAAAGGTTATAGGTGAACCTGAAAGAAACGTTTTACCTATACAAGTAGGGGAAAGAAAAACTAAAGTCCCTATTAAAAATGTCAAACGCCCTCCGCAGGTGGTGCAGCGTACTGCTGATAGTGACACCAACCCTGGCTCTTCATCTGCAGACACTTGAAGGAAACCCGGGGATACTTCCGATAAGACAAGGTCAAGCATACTTTCAAACTGACCATTGGACTTTAATTAAGGTTATAAAATTGGAAGGGATCTACAATGATTTAAATTACTTATCAGCGAACTACGAACAACTATGTAAATTAATCGATTGGAATACAACATATTCGCAAGAGTTTAAAAATGTGAAAATTCATACGGAATTCATACGCGACATAACTATAGATAAATACCAACAACTTGTTCCACAGCAACGCTTTAAAAGAGGTCTAATAAATCCATTGGGTTCGATTATAAAAATTGTTACAGGAAATCTTGACCATGACGACGCGATCAAATATGATAAACTTACTTCTGAATTAAATCACGATCAAATTATAATTTCTAAGAAATTGACGTTGGTCTCTAAAATGTTTGATAGCTTTATCAATGTAACTGAAACAATTAATCAGAATACTGCTAACTTAGAAATAATGATAAGAGATCTAGCTGCTAGAGAAAACAATTGGGTTTTCTTCACATACATATTAGAATTGTTTAACGTTTTTACAAGCACTTTTCGTACTATCTTTATTAGGATAAGTGAAATTGAAACTGCTCTAGCATTAAGTAGAGTCTCTATACTACATCAATCTATCGTGAACTCGACAGAACTTATGTATCATTTGAAGTTGATTGCAAGCTCACAAAGCTTAGTGTATTTACCTATCGATAAGAACTTACTGAAATTAGAGGAAACCATGTGTGTAAAATCATTTATTAAGAAAAACCAGATCACGTTTATTATGGAAATTCCTGTTACTGATAATTGTACTTATAATTACTTTAAAATGTACTCCTTACCAATTTTCCACCAATCCAACAATGAAACCTTATCTATTTTCCCCAAATATCCTTACCTTTTGGCGAAAGGAATGAAATACTTACCGATTGTGAAACCATGCCGCCCGTTATCAGCTGGCGACCATTTTCTGTGTAATGCGGACAACAGAGCATTGTACCATGAGCTCACCTGTATCGAACAGCTCATGAAGTTCGAAGAGAACCCTACTGACTGTAAACAGCATCAGGTTCAAATTGAAGAGGTCAAAGTCCAACAAGTCAACTCTGACAGTTGGATTATTTACAGCAGACTCAAGACTACACTAACCAAATATTGTGACAACGAGGTCAGTAAACAGCCATTATTTGGGACTTACCTCGTGACCATCGACGAGCCTTGTGATTTGGAGATTAATGGAATTCTTATTCGCCACCGTATCTACATAGAATCGGACGTTGTTGAGCCAATTCCAGTCATCGCCTTACCGCAGTTACGTGTGAACGCGAGTCTATCCGGTGCACGCGCACTTAACATGAGGGAAGTCAACTTAGATGAAGTGAAATACATGGCTTACTCTTTAAAGCACAGTGCAGTGATCGAAAGTGTTATGAACGAAAAGAAAACTATTAACTTCAGTGAAAATTTAGGATATGTTACTTTAGGCTTATTAATCTTAAGTTTTCTGATGTTTTTATGTTATGTGTTTCGGCTAAAATTGCTGAAAATCTTACCATTTAAGCAAAATTATCGGAACAAATCTCAAATCGATCCAACCGATAATTTTCCTCTTAGGGATGGAGGAGTTATGGAGTCCCCTGGCCCTTCGGCCCTAGATTAAGTCTAGAATAACGAATAAGCACTGTAGTATTTGCTGATGTAAGGTCTAGACAGGCCTGCGAGCCTGGGCTCTCACACAGACTGGACCACCACTACCGTTTCACCTCTAAATCGGCACGGACGTGTAGTCATTATTCTTAAAAATATAAAAATTAAGTAAAGAAAAGTTTTTTAAAAAGCCCGTTCATCGCTTCCAAACCAAGAGTACATTGAAAACATGTTGTGTTTCTTTCTATCTGTATTTTGGCCTATATCTGTCACATTGTGTGAGCTAACTGAGAAAGCGTCGAGATCGTATCCAAAAACTATACAAATTGTAGGTTCATTAATTTTAAAATCCAAATACCGGGTATTACACAAAGAAACTTGAATGAAATGCATTTTCATTCAAATTATAACCACAAACTATAATTTGCACCTGAATCTAATTACTTCAGGGTCGAAATTTGTGTGCCTGCGGTATTTTAAAGTTGGTCTGCTCTGCATACAAACTGAATAGCAACACAAACACATAGGTGGGTAAAAACAACACTGCAGCTCAGTGCACGAGTACCAGGAGCTCAGGAGAGCAGAGGAGGTCGGCAGTAGCGGACCGGTCGTGTAATGACACCACGCTGCCTTTTAGGGAAGCAGTTATGATGGCTGATCGGTTTTATGTGGATAAGACAAGAAACACATTTTGATTCTTTACGCACTATCGTATTTTAAGACGATATTTTGATGCATTTAGGCACAGATGCATGCGCCTCGAGCAAATCAAGTTAAATATCACGTGTTTAGTGAAAGTTGTGATCATAACCATGATAATACGCCTATGGAATGATCTTCCTCTGGTTATCAGAACCACCAAATCTGTTCCGATAGGAATAGCTTTTTGAAGATATTGAAAAAGCTATTGCTCAATCACTTATTGTCCGTCTCGCAGAGATGTTGAGTTAATTCTAATAAGAGTCTGTAAAATATATAGTAAGGTAACACGCGATAAATACCCGTGATAATATATGTGTATGTGTATGTGATATATATGTGTTTTGATCACGAAACTTTAAAAAATACTAATTCTAATAATAATATGTTCAGATGTTTATTTATTAAGTATAATATGTTTGGTTTTATTATATATTAAAAGGTACGTACACTGTACGTATACTTATACTTTTTTATTGGATCTACACCTCCATCTGTCTGGAAGAGATCGCTCTTAGCGAAAAGAGCATCCATTGTACCTCCATACTTATATTTGATTCTTTTTAATGTGCTTATTTATACGTGGTATGCAATAAAGTATTATCTATTTATCTAGTTTCAAAATTGATTTATTAGTATAGTTGTGAAAAGATTAATTTACTGAAGGTTAAGCTGAATACAAAGTTCAGGAATTCCAATCACATCTGTATGTACTTCTGTAGTGTCTCAGATCCATGCTATGCCAACGCACCGGCCCTTTGCTATATCCAGTTTGTCCACTCTCATTAAGACCACACTGTACTTACTGCAAGTTTTTCCATCGAGACATTGACAACAACACAATAACATCTCCAGGCTACTTCTGCTCGCCTGGTACTTCTCTTTATCTAGGAGATAGCTATGATCGTAGATAAGTTTATCCATATCTAGTGAGTTTATGTGACATCACCGGCTCTTATAAGGAACTAGCATCTTAATGGTGTTATTGGTTAGAAGATGCTTGTTAGTATGCTATCTTTCGTATTTATTATACGTTTTTATTTCGTTGTTGCTGACTGTTATTTATGTTGTCGATGATTCCAATATCTTTGGAGATATGCTAATTGTTTTTTTTTCGACGTTTGTATTTCAACAGTTTGTCGCTCAATAATACATTACTTGATTATTTTGCAATAAAAAGTCTTATTCCATAGCCGACTGAACTCAAAATCTTGTTTGCCATTTCGTATTAATTCTTCGATCATATTTTGTTGAACTGATCTGACCAATGAACCTAAATCGTCAGTTTTGTTTCAAATATAGTTGTACCTGAGAATTCTAAATCATCTATATCTCTGAAAGTAGGTTATCTATATTTTTGTCGATATCAGGCAAATCCCTTTACTTTTCGACTACATTATGATACTCTTATTTGATTATGTATAAATGCTTTACATTCATAAGTTAACTTCCTCTACTTACCACAGGTTACATAGAAAAAAATCCGCGTCCATTTCCATAATTTAGAAAGATAACCTATCAGATACAATGCCACCTCCCACGGCCACCTGTTTATCTCACACATCTCCGTGTGGGTGTAGATAGGACTCGAACCCGCTATCTCGGCTACCGGCCGCTCAAATGCGTTTCTCCTGTTAAACTTATTAAGAGCGGTGTTGGAATCTAACCACTACTGTTTTAGACTCTGTGGTTTGAAAATTCCTATTAGATTTATAGGAATTAAGTGTTTTGGAATTTACGGGTTCTGATTGGAAACTAATTTTAGAAATGGGGTATTTAATTGAATTCCCGTGATCTACCATACAAATTAACAATAAAAATAACAGCTGGGTGTAACCATTGAGAGTTTGGTAGAGTATATTTCAATGTTTTCTTGTTTAAATGTCTTCTAACTATCAGATACTTTCCCATGCAAGCTGAAGGTGTGCAAAGCTTTTGATAGAACAACTATAAGATTGAACTTAGAGTTAAAAACAGATACTCTGCAGTTGGAGAACAGTTAACATTTCTCTTTAAAACGTTTGTCATGCTCTCGACAAAACCACACTCCAAAACTGTATCCCACGACGACTATCGTACCATCGTCCGGCGCCTGCGCACCCTTTAACTAATTACCAGCAAAACAATACATAGATGTCTTTATAGCAAGCACTCGTGAACACGCCGTGTTCGATGGCCATCGTCGCAGGACACCTTCGGGTAGAGATTGGAGATGCACGACTTTTAGAAATTAAGATGGTTCGTTTCTTGGCAACGGAAAGAATGGCTATACTACGCATAGATATCTGCAGTTCGTAAAATTACACTAACTGAGACGATTTCTTGCTGAATAATTTTATATTTAAGAATTCTAAATCTTCTATATCTCTGAAAATACTATATCTATATTTATGTCGATATCAGGCAAATCCCCTCGACTACATTATTTTACTCTATTTAGGGTTCCGTAACCAAAAATTACGGAACCCTTATAGATTCGTCATGTCTGTCTGTCTGTCTGTGTATGTCACAGCCTCTTTTTTCCGAAACTATAAGAGCTAGGCTGTTTAAACTTGGTAAGTAGATGTATTCCTCCTCCTCCTCTTAAATTGTACTCTTGAGTAGTCTTTAGAAAGCTCAAGTCATTTTTGACTTTTTCAACTTTGCATATTTACTCACCAGCACTTGTGCCCCATAAGGGAACACCTAGCAGGGTGGACTACATACATTCTAGGTCCTGCATCAGGTCCGCTGCACATCTCCGACTCGTGTTAGTTGAACTGCCAACGATTCGCTGTGTTCTTGCTATTCGGTAAGAAAATAACAATAAACTAACCGCACTGCTGTGTTGTCCCTGTTAATAACAATAAACTCACCGCACTGCTGTGTTGTCCCTGATAATAACAATAAACTCACCGCACTGCTGTGTTGTCCCTGTTAATAACAATAAACTCACCGCACTGCTGTGTTGTCCCTGTTAATAACAATAAACTCACCGCACTGCTGTGTTGTCCCTGTTAATAACAATAAACTCACCGCACTGCTGTATTGTCCCTGTTAATAGAATAAACTCACCGCACTGCTGTATTGTCCCTGTTAATAGAATAAACTCACCGCACTGCTGTGTTGTCCCTGTTAATAGAATAAACTCACCGCACTGCTGTGTTGTCCCTGTTAATAGAATAAACTCACCACACTGCTGTATTGTCCCTGTTAATAGAATAAACTCACCGCACTGCTGTGTTGTCCCTGTTAATAGAATAAACTCACCGCACTGCTGTGTTGTCCCTGTTAATAGAATAAACTCATCGCACTGCTGTGTTGTCCCTGTTAATAGAATAAACTCACCGCACTGCTGTGTTGTCCCTGTTAATAGAATAAACTCACCGCACTGCTGTGTTGTCCCTGTTAATAGAATAAACTCACCGCACTGCTGTGTTGTCCCTGTTAATAGAATAAACTCACCGCTCTGCTGTATTGTCCCTGTTAATAGAATAAACTCACCGCACTGCTGTGTTGTCCCTGTTAATAGAATAAACTCACCGCACTGCTGTGTTGTCCCTGTTAATAGAATAAACTCACCGCACTGCTGTGTTGCCCCTGTTAATAGAATAAACTCACCGCACTGCTGTGTTGTCCCTGTTAATAGAATAAACTCACCGCACTGCTGTGTTGTCCCTGTTAATAGAATAAACTCACCGCACTGCTGTGTTGTCCCTGTTAATAGAATAAACTCACCGCACTGCTGTGTTGTCCCTGTTAATAGAATTGTGTGTAATGGAGAAACAAATGTCATGAACCAGATGTTAGAGGTAATTTTGTGTTCTTTTTCTATCAAGCAAATGTCATTATATTGCATTTTTGAGAAGAGTCAGAACTCATAGGGCGCGTCCTAGGTGGACGTGACCTATGAGGTAATGCACTGTTCATAGGCAGAGGTTACCGCTTAACATCAGGTGGACCATCTGCTTGTTCCGTCATAAAGTAGTATAAAAAAAAAAAAAAAAAACGGAATTATAACAGTATGACCATCTCTGTGGCGCGGCGGGCGAACGTTCGCCTGCGACGCAGGAGGTTGCAGGTTCGATTCCCGCCTCGGAACAAATATTAGTGCGATCTGCAGATATTTGTTCAAGGTGTTCTGGGTATTTTCTATATATAATTTAAAAAGACTATCTATGTAATATATTGTATTAAGTATATCAGTTGTCTAGTACCCAGTCTAGTACAGTTGTATAACACAAGCTCTGCTAAGCTTGGGGCTAGATAATGTTGTGTGAACTGTCCAGCATTTATTTTATTTGTTTATTGTAAACGATGCATATTTTTTATCTTAATACTTGACCTGATTTATTAAGGTAAAAATAAAATCAACGACCAGGCACGGCCTCAAGATATCTCGAAGATCACAAGATTACCACAAATGGGCATTGTTGTAAATCCATAAATTCGTTAAGTCCTATTAGAATTTCGTATTTTCCAATAGGCTTAGGAAATAAATAAGAGCTTCATAATTAGTTCTCACACGTCTCATGTTGATCCATGCCCAATAAAACCGTCAAGATTAAGGTTTTATAAGGCCGTTTGGGAATCGTTCTAACGCCATAATTTGGTGCACCTAGTTATCGAGGTAACAATGTTGTTATGGTGCCTTACGCAATGTGACAAATGTCATGGGAACCAAAGGTAGTCCAACTTGCCGATTCTATATTATCAGAGTAGAAGGGAAAACATAAAATAGAAAAAACATCGTTTTTATATAGTTTCTTTACATTTTATATATTCTTTTGGTATTTTCTTCTTGAATAATGTTCTTCTTGTATCTATTTGTAATGTTCAGATAGTAATTAAAATTTATATTATGTCAATTATTTAAAAAATCTGCGTCTTTGAACGGTAACCAACCAATTGGCATTTTAAAATCATGTATTTCCTTAATTCACGATTTTTTAAGTTCCTAATCCTGCTCACTCCACAGCTCGCGACGGGCGCATCCGGGGCGTTTTATTAGTGCATCGTATACTCTGTCTAATTGGGACCATAAATCTTGTCTCGTGTAAGATTGATCCGGCTGGTGTGTTATCGCCTTAAAACCCTGTGTGCTTCGAAATGTGTAAAATACTACGTAACATAAAAGTACCTACCAAACTTGGTTTCGATGATAAACATATTTGAAGCCCGTTTTATTAAATATTAAATAGGTTTAAAGTAAAAGTAGCTACTACCAATCAAGTAGTGAACTTCAGTGCAAGATAATCAATTGTTTTAGAAATTTATTTGAGCACTGAAAGTATCGCCATAACGAATATCATAGTATTACCCCTTCACCCATGATCAAAGTCCACAGGATCATAGCCAAAGGATCCAACAGGAACTTCTCATAATTAGGTACCATGCACACAAACCCTGAACCAAGTGTCATAAGAATATCTGTCAGGGGTTCTCCAGCGGATTTTCCGGACATGTTGGCCAATTTTCGTTGGTCTAAGGTTTTTCCTGGCTGCTGGCTTACCTATTGAGGAATGTATTAAAACTGGAGAAAAATTTAAAGAAATAAACATCTTGACATTTCTATGTCAATATATTTATGAAAACCTGATGTATGTTCGCAAAAATATAAACTTGTATAGTAAAAAAAGCGACATTCATAATTTAAATACCTACTAGGAACAAAGATAAACTCGCTGTTCCCACTATCAGGCTTCATAAAGTTAGTAAATCGTTTAAAGGACAATGTGTACGCTTCTATAACAAGATCCCAAGTGACGTGCCGATAAACAAATTTAAAAACTTAATTAAATATAAACTTTCTAAAAAAGCGTACTATAAAATCTCAGATTATTTAGATGATAATAAAGCTTGGGACTGAACTTGCTCCAACACAGCCAAAACAAATGTATATCTAATAATAAGATTGCAAACTATAATTATTTTATAAACAGTGACGTGTAAAAGAGTTTTTTTTTAAATCCTATTAAATAAATAAAGTTTGAATTTGAATTTGGAAGAAAGCATTAGCTGAGTTGGTCATGGGAAAGCAATGGCGGCGCTGACCTCAACAATGGTCAGGTCTATATTCTTACGATAGTGCGAGCCATGTTAAGAGAGACCCAATGAGGCACTACTTACTCCTTCGAGATCAAAATTCCAGGAGTAATGCGCAACAGTTACGAAAAGGCCACCATAATCATCTACCTACTCTACCTGTTATAAGAATATCAAAGTCCGGTAGCTTAATTTATTCCATGTCTCCTGTCCTCGAGAGTAATAAAACCAAGAAATTAATCGAACGCATGAATATACTTAGGAGGATACACGCGGTCAGGATATCGACGAGAGTCCTTCGATTAAACAGTCAATTACTCTGTAAGGTTTGCGACAACTTAATACAATTATAATCTTCACTAATATTATAAAGAAAACTTAATCTATTTTCTAGCTATAAAAATTCATTAAATTTAAAAATATTCACAAGAAAATAATTACAAAAGAAGTACTTTTACCTATTCTATAAATTATTTAGTAAGAAATATAACTTACAAAATTAGGAATCTGCTTGAAAACTGTTGCTGCGGTAATACAAGTTATTCTGATCGTCGAGAATGATTTCAAATAAATAAATTACTCGTATTTATCAGTACAACATGTTTAATATATGACAATATTATCTATCAGCCTGATTTCCAAAAATTCAACTTGTAAGTAGTTAATATGCACACCTTTTGCTACACCAACTTCACATCAGTCATACAAGCTAAGCTAAACACCTTATGCACACCTTTTGCTACACCAACTTCACATCAGTCATACAAGCTAAGCTACTAAATTTACAGCTCAGTCCGAACTGACGGTGTGTAGGGCCCTTCCTCGTCTTGGCGTGAGCGGTATCACTGCGGCAGTCTCGTAATTACCAAGTTGAATAGGTATTGAGTCAGTTTAGTCGCATCACTGAGCGGTTCAGTGTGAACTGACCGTGTGCTGGGGCCCACCTCTTATCTCGGCGTGAAGTGGAGACACGCGGTATGGCGGCGGCGGCGGCGGTCCTGTGATTATGTTGTTAGTGCTGCAAATGTACTCCGCAAGGAATGCCAATTTAGATATTTGGACTGCTTAAATTCAATGTTTTGTTTATTTTCCAGTATTTGTCACCGACACTGCATAATAATTGTCAGCTACTGAATTATGTTAAAAGGTTTTGACATTATTTATTTTATTTACTCAAACTTGTTTGGATCTTTTCGCATTTTTTGAGGTTCTTCTTCATGATAAATGATCCTTGCAGGTTTAACTTGCCGGCAACTTGTTTGAAATATATAACCTGTCGCGTTATTACGAGTACAAAGGGAATTTTATTATGAAAATCGCGGTTCTGAATATAGCAGCAACCAAGCCACAAAAAAAAACAGTACAGCTCTTTCACCGTATGATGGCACCTGCCTTGGTTGGCACGCCATCCTAGGCAGGTGCCATCTTACAGTGAACGTGAGAACCATTAAATTATTGAGTACCATTCAATTATTTTTATTTATTAGTTTAGGCCGCGCACAGTTTTGGTAAAAGTATGAATTTCAATGGGTTGTATGAGTGAGTTGTACTAATAAGCATAGCGGCATAGGAACATTTTAATAATATTCCAAAAATTATATTATCCAGGTGGGATTCGAACCCGCGACCGTTTCTTTTATATGGAGAAGCGTTAGAACGATACGCCAACTCCTCGACTGGACGAATTTATGGACAGTACCCATCACCGGCTCGAAGGGCCGACTTAGTATCGTCTCTTAGGTATGGGTTACACTTTACAAACACATACCACTGCAGCTCATGTTCAGAACCAATACACAATTAAATTACCACAGTTATTTGAGAAAAGCCTTCGCCGCAACTAGGCGATGATAATTTCACGTGCATTACCGCGATCGACCATCATCGCCTGACTTGCAGGTACAATATTGTACTCTTTTGCTTGTAACCTATATCTTATATTTATTTATGATTCTAAAATAATAAAAAGTGACAGTTCTGTTGCGTTATAATTAAGAATTGAAAACCCTTTATTGACATATAGACGAAAATATATTGATCAACTTAAATAAATAAAAAACTTATTGAGTGTGTTTTCGAAAGGATTAAAAAGAATAAGCAATGCCTTTTACCAGAAGCACAGAATAAATAATAGTAAAAGTACAGAAGTCGTACTCTGAGATAGGGCGCGCGGCGGTATCGCTTCGATAACGCGCCACGACCGCGGATCTAATTAACCCGTTCATTAGCGCCTGTCTACTTAGCTAAGTGCTCCGATACAACGGTCAGATGAGAACAAGAAATTACTGATTATCATGAAAATAGAAAAATTTGCAATGGCTAGGATTATCGACAAAAAAGTATTTTCTATACCTACGTATAACATTATAAAGAAATTCTAGCTAGGTTTACATCATTTTAATTTCGCTGTTGCTATGGTGTACCTTCAACGCGTCCTATTTTGCATCATTTTGTCATGGCCCACAAAGTTGGCACAAGACGTCAGTAACCAAATTGAGTTTTTTTTTAACTACGTGATGATGGAACAAGCATATGGCCCACGTGATGCATTACCACATAGGTCACGTCCACTAAGGACGCACCCTATGTGGCATTGCACTGCTTCCGCCTCCCTGAAACATAAAGATGAATGTCTCATGACGTCTATAACTTCACCGGCACCCTTCAAACAGGAACATAGCAATGTGAGCACAACCGCTTTACGGCAGATATACATCAGGCAGGTAAAACATCCCTGGACGAACTCTTTCACAAAAACGCTTTACTACTACTAAAAACTACTACTAATTTTTAGTTTATGGATGCCCTTTGTTTAAACAAAGTTGATTCATAGTTTTAAAGATAAATTTGTTGTTGATTTTCGTTTTGTTGATTTAAAGATTAAACGGGACTTTGCTTTGGAGTCTGCGTTCACAACGCCTGGTCTGATCTACTGTCCATAAGCACAAACTACGTCATCAACGCGATGCTTTTCCTCCTATTTCACCAGGAACTCAATTAGTTTGTCAATTATATGGTTGTAGCTGTCGCTCCCGTATTGGCCTTACTAGTCATTTACGTTAGTGCCTCACCTCGACAACGAATGCTGTTTAAATCATCTTTTATAATGCAAAAGCCATCATCAGCCACAGCTGGACGAAGCCTCCCCCATAGAATGCAATGGAGAGATATGTCATAATCACCACACTTGGGAAACGAATTGGTGACAGTATTGGCGCACTATTGGTGTTGGTTACTCAGGCTGCCCATCCCCTGGTGTAATCCCTTAGTCGACTTTTACAACTTCTATTGGAGGAGCGAAGGATCTTTTACACCACGGCCACAATCTCTGTGGTCAAATACTCTGTGGTCGATGTGAGTATTTGAAGGTATTTGAAAGTACCTACCTGTTTTAATTATCATCCGACAATGTTGGCAGGTTACTAGGCACTTACTAAAGTTTATTAGCATAGAATTTGGATTCTCAGCCCAAATTAAAGTAATTAAAATAGCTACAAAGAACTTTCTCAACGCAAACATGGCCATAACTTCAATCTAGTCGGTTCCTTCGATTTTAAGAATTCGATCGTAACCACTATTATTTATTCTGTGCCGTAACAACTCTAATTAGACAGGTAGGTAACCATCGCCTCGAAAATATCTCGGGTCCTACTCCTTGTAATAGGGCTGTCAAGTAGAATTTAGGCAAGTACTCGTATTTAATAATATTGAAATGTATATCTGTGATGTCAACATAAATGCCACAATTTAAGTGAAAACTGCTAGTTATTTGATACCCAATCATAAAAGACAATTTTTAGAATTATTGCCAACATGAAAAATCTATGGTTACGCCAAAAATCCTGATAGAATCTAAGCAGATAGTTAGTTAAAGGTCAACAAAACGGAATTATATGTGATAATAAGACGTTTCTATTGGCAACAGCTTTTTTATAGTTGTCGCCTAGAATGTCACTTTATTAAAAGTGATTATTTTCATTCGTTTACCACAAAAGGGCCATAAACACAAAACTCATATAAGGTTATATTCGAATATAAAAACAGCGACAGCCCTAACAGCTAGCAGGTGATTGGTCTATTTAGATCAGTGAAAATTTCACGGTAGGCTTTAAGGGCGCGTATACACAATCAAACTTATTATAAGGTAGTAAGGGCGTGCACACAAGATCAGACTTATTGACGGAAGCCGATCGTTAATGAGCTACCGGCCGCCCGCTTTAAAAGCTGATATCAGTAATACCCATCGGTTCACAGGGTGTACATTTTAAATTTAAATAAAATGGAATTAAAGTTTAAAACTACAAGTTAGGAAAACTAAAAGTGAAAAAATACTAAGGAGCAAAAAAAATGGAGGACTTTATCAATTTATTTTTGATATTTTTGATGTGTAATATCATTCCTCTTGCTTTCCTACAATCTGTGGGAGTGATTTCGTGTAACAGGAAGCGCGCATTTTTCTGACAGGTTGGTACTATCAACCATGTTGCTCATTATCAAGGAGACGAGATGACAGTGAGCGCGCATTTTTCTGAGAGGTTGGTACTATCAGCTAAGGAGGTGAGATGTCATATGTTTTACATTACCGACTACTGTAATGCTCGCTGTTTTTTTTGGAAAATCTTGTTTTTTTGTATATTATACCTGCGAATAGAGTTTATGAAATGAATATAGATTTAATTAGATTAAGATCAAATTCAAAGGGATTATTCTAGGCGATTAGCAGGCAACCTGAGTACTCAACACCAATAATACTGTGATCACCAATCCACCTGCCATGCGTGGTGATTATGGCAAATCCGCCTTTTACATTCTATGAAAAACCACGCCTCGGTCCACACGTCACGCATAACGGCTGATGATGATTATGATGATGATCAAATTGTTAGGAATCTAAAATAGCTTGTAGGTCAGATTCTTCTTCATCTTCTTCGTTACACGAGTGGTCGTGGTCGTCACTTTATGGATCTGTAGCTCGCTTTACTATCCGTCGCCATTCTCGCACCTTGGCCTGCGTTCCTAAGCTAGCCTTATTTTTCTTATTGAGATAGGATAAAGTGTGAGTCGGACCGTGGTGAGTCGGGCCGCGGCTGACTAATCCTATTCAAATTACACCGGGATACAAGTTTACTGTTTAAAATATAAGATTAAAACTGAAAAGCATCCTGTATCATCAAGGATGGAGTTAAATGCCTGCTTATCTCTTCTCCTAATGGGCCGGGAACATGTCAATTCATCACTCCGTGTCCTCACGAGGTACTCTTTTAGTATCAACCTCACGATTGAAACATCCACTGATAGTGTGAATGTGCCTTTGATTTTATGTCATGCGATGATAAAATGTAAATAATCACGTATTTGAATAAACAAATGACGTTGTAAACGCGTTTTTATTCTGCCGTAAAAGGATGGGAGTACACATTTTGGGCGTTTAGTTTAATCGGTTGCTAACTTGCCAGTAAGTTCGGTTTGGAAAACGCTATCAGGATTTTGTAATTCTCGTTCGTCAAAACCAAATGTTGAATAGGGTCCATTCATAGAATATTTTATTTTTATTACATAGTTATATTCAACACGGCGTGTTTATTTATCTTCGTATTGGTATGAGAACCGCCTACAAGAAGGCTCCTCTATTGGAATTAAATTTACTATCATGAGAGTTAGTGACGCTTTTAAATTTGCTTGATGAAGGGTATAGTATTATTTTTTCTGTGATGAAGGTAACCAATAAGGTGACTAAAAGATACAACGCATGACTAAAAACAATTTTTTTTAGAGTAGATTTTATCTAATAAAAATGCATTTTAAATATGTTGGTAATCTCTTTCTCAGCTTCTTACAAAAGTGGTGATACAGCTTCTTACTAAAATTACGAGGCTCTGCGTGTCTCCCGAACGAATGAGGCATCTGAGCGGAAGCCCAAAGTCCCGATAAGAACGCCGACAAAGAACAGGAGGTATTATAAATCAGAAGCTATCGAATGGACAATTAAGATGTCTAAGACTGAGGTAGAAAGTGTTTGGAACCAGTGCCACCGGAGGATCACAGGAACTGGGTTCATTGCACTCAATATTAAGATCGTAGGGAGTTTTATCTGTGTCCATACTAAACTTTTCAGTGAGGTTTGGAACCGCATAATTTGATAAAACACTGACAAACCACGAATCTAGACATTAGTTTATTTATCATGAATGCAAAATTTCTTGGAGTTAATCTAAATCTAAAAGCTAATGTACAAAATAGGAGAAAACTTCGAGAACAGAGGGCTTAAGCGAGTAGTTTCTGATAGATCCCTTGACTTTGAGCCCTTGTCCTGATAGATCCCTATACCTATAATTTTGTTCCTAATAGATGCTGTATCCAAAGGATCAGTTTAAAATGATTATTTTAATTTTGCCCTAGCGGTACACTCCTCAGCTGCTGAACTAGCTATCGTACCTACGTCGTGTATAGTACCTATTTCTTGGTCACACTGCTTCACCTACAAGTTCTCGGTAGGTACCAAGGTTTTTTTTTTATTTGGTTCACATCTCGAATTATACACATAACAACTGTTTACAGTTTTTTTTTTTGTTTTTACATTTATAGACCTTTACTTGACCACGATGTCACCGAAGAGACCCAGATTATAATTTTCAAGGAAAGACGGACGACGGTAGTGTATTCCAATCCTTAGCAGTTCGCATTATAAAGGTAGAACTGAAACGTTTTGTGCGAATAGGAGGTATACTAATGAGGTGAGGATGGTACTGAGCCGTACGCCTGCTCATCCTATGATGAAAAGGAAATGGTGGGATCAGATTGTGCAGTTCCTGGAAGCATTCCCCGAAATATAACCTATAGAAGATCGAAAGGCATACAACCTTACGACGGTGCTCGAGACTCTGGATCTTAGTCTCCGCCATATGTTGTTCACCTATAAGCCTGAAAGCTCTACGTTCGATCGAGTCCAAGGCAGCAAGCTGGTATTTGGCTGAGCCATCCCAAACATGGTAGCAGTACTCTATACCAGCCCGGACTTGTGCTTTATATAATCTGAGAAGCTGTCCTGGTGTGAAGTAACGCTTTACCTTATTCTTCTTATTTTGCTTAGTATTATTCTGTTTTCTGGCATTCCCGGGGTAAATTCTAATACTATATAGTGGACACAACATACGATATAATGTGTGGACATGGCAATTATAACTCTAAAAAGAAAAAGGAAACTATTATACAAAAATAAAATAAAAACTAAGTAACTAAAAATTATTAAGTAAACATTATTAAGTAAATAATTTATAAATTTTCACTTTTGCGGAGGCCAAAGAACCAGAAAAAATATCATAGGAGGATCGGATTCCATTATAATAGGAAAATATCCTGTACAATGGAAAGGTGAAGGATGTTGGTATTCCAGGCTTTTTCAAATTTCGGTTAAATTCCAAGCCCTCCGGACGAAAGAAAAAAGACATACCAACTATTCGCCACTAAAAAAGGTCCAACAAATACTTCTTGATAACAACACTCGGGAATCGATTTCGAGAGTAACCATTTAATTATTTAATCGATAATCTTGCATCGAGTGGCCGCAACACAACAAGAGGAGTGCGGAGTAATCATCGCTTAGCTCGACGCCCGGTAGCCGGCGGCGGTGACCGGCCGATTTTATCATCTTATAACAGACTCGATTTATAAGTATCGATTATACGTATCGAGACATCGATCCGCTCACGGTCATTTGGCGCATTTTTCGCTCGGCTTGCGTTCTCGAAGTAACAATTTTGTTTGATAATTACTATGTTAAGTTTTTGCCGAGTGTGTTTAACAATACCCTATGAGTACTTATTTTTCTGTAATTTAATTTGGGCCAGAACTTAGATGGGATGAAATTCCACAGAATGAGAAATTTTCACAGTCGTCTCGAATCATGCTTTTAGCGTTGAAAATAGAGTAAAGTCTCATGTGCCTGTACCGGCACCCTTCAAACCGGAACACAGCAATGTAAGCACTACTACTTTGTGCCAGAAATAGGTTTGGTGGTAGTACTTCCCCGAACGAACTCTTTCACAAAAAACTTTACTACTACTAAATAAAAAAGTTTTTTTATTTAAATGCCCTATGTCGGCTAGTTATGTGGTGAAAGGCTGTGCCGGCCGCTTAGTATCAGGTGAGCCACCTGCCAGTTACTTCAATTACTTACCTGCATAAATTTTAAAAATAATACTTATCAAAATGATTGGATGGCAAATAACAGCTGGTTTGAGCTGAATTACTTTCGTCAACAACCTATTAACTTGTGACGTTCCCCAAGCTAGTTGTGTAATAGATATAAGTGCGTAACTGCAAACACAGTAGCTCAATTTAAAAAAAAAATGGTCAATTGCGTGCCTGGCCACGCGCATTGTAGGGTTCCGTAGTTGCCCGTCGCAATAATGCAGACTTAGATGAGCTTTTCCTGTTTTACGCAACTAACAACTTCATCTAAGAAATTTTCAATTTACTGCTTATAACTTGTACTTGCCTACTTTTTATTAGTTGTTATTACTCGTTAACTTTAAAAGGAAAAAACAAACCTTATTTTGTTCCTCTATCCCTTAGTATGGGGTGTCACTAGATAGGTTATTTAAAAATATTGCGGGTGTGTGGTAATAATTTTTCGATTCAGGGATCCATTTGCAAAATAATAGTCAAGTGACAGTTCTCAAACCTAATCGATTGTTTATGGATTATATGAAAAAAAAACTCTGTTCTTTGTTTTTTTGACTACGGTACCCTAAAAACAAAAAGCTAATGATTTTTTCTATAAAAAATAGTGATAGTCGTGAAAATGTGCAGAAAGAGTGTATTTTCCATGGACCTTAATATTTTCTCACTTTCACTGCGTGCTGTCATAAACAGCCGATGCCAATTAATATGGCTACGCGTCTGCGAAGAAGCTAAGACTATTCCACAGAGCTGTGGTGTGCCCGGCCTAAAACAAGACCCTCCGTCTCCTCCCGTGGATGGTATAAGAGCTGGCTAAGGGATTACACCAGAGGATGGGCAGCAGCAATCAACACCATGATACTGCGATTCACTGTTCCGCGTGCCAAGCGTGGTGTCTATGGAACATCATCCCATAGCATTCTATGGGGTGGTCTCGCCAGCAGCGGAAGGACATACCGCTGGTGATGATGATGATGATTTCATAGTTAAAGAGTAGGTTCTAAAAACATCTCTGAGTAAACATTTTTGAGCAGCTAAGAACAGTATACTTTACCAAGAAAACCTTCAATAATATGTTTAACGCAAGATTCAATTAAAAATTGACATGTATACGAGATGCTTGCACTGATGGCGCCCTCAGCACCGCGCATTACGCGTATTTGCGAGTCGTTGCCGTCAATGCAGTATGTCCTCTACTTTACGTCGGATAACGGTGACATCTGCAGCAATTATCCGTTCTTACATCTTATTTAGTTAAAATATTTAATTTTATTGAAAAATGCACGTTTTATAACATGACATCAGTTATTGTAAAACATGTAAGTATGTTTAATTTTCTTGAGTCATAATAACGCATGAAAGGTGTAGATCCATTTATATAACAAAACTTAGTTTCTTTTATTATATTCTTAACAAAAATAAGCCTAGACAGAAGATTCCAAGAACCAAGCCTTTCACTCCATTACGTTACAAAACTCGAAAACAATATGTTTTGTAAGCAGCCGTACAGTTATTGTTGTATGTAGATGCGACGGTCAATCGGGCCCACTTTGTTTATGAAACCATTTGCATAAGTTAACCCTTCAGCGGCTGTGACGCAACAATACGCACCGTTTTTATTGGAGCAAAAAATACTAAACGCATTAAAAACCTTAGCTGACGATTTCTTTACGAGCAGGCGTGAAAGCCGGCCTATGGAAAAAATTAGAAATGTTGACAGCGTGTTCTAAATTTAAATATTTTCTGCCGCAGTAGGTAAATGATACGAATTATTAAATTAAAAATAAAATAAAGTAAAGTTATAGACTTAGTTATGCTTTCAATTAAAAACTGAGCCTTTTTTGATAATAATGTCTAAACAAAAACCAATGTAAATAAAAAAAGTAAATAAGTATGTATGTGTATGTGTAAACTATAATCTGGGTCTCTTCAAGGCTAAAGTGAATAGGTGCCTTCTAGACCTTTGTGCTCCATATTCGGCCACATCGTCACTTTCCAACAGGTGAGATCGTGGTCAAACAAAGGTCTATCAGTGTTAAAAAAACAAAAAAAATGTCAAGAATACAGATTATACTTTTGTGTCAAATCTATCGATACAAGTTTCTCAGAGTTTTTTTTATACTACTTGAATGACGGAACAAGCAGATGGCCCACCTGATGTTAAGCGGTAACCTGTGCCTATGAATAGTGCAGTACCTCATAGATCACGTCCACCTAGGACGCACCCTATGTGGCATTGCATTGCGCCCGCCACCCTGAGACATAAAGATGAAAAGTCTCAAGTGCCTGTAATTTCACCGGAACCCTTACCCTTCAAACCAGAACACAGCAATGCGAGCACTACTGCTTGGCGGCAGAAATAGGTATAATGGTAGTACTTCCCCGGACGAACTCTTTCACAAAAAAGCTCTACTACTACTAAAAATTGAGCTAAATATATTGAGCGTTGTGATCGCTAAAAGTGATTTTCTTAGACAACCTTAGATTGCTGTACAGCGATTTGTACAAAATGAGTCTGCATACTTCAGCAAAATAATAAAAACTAATAATATTCTCAAACTGTAATGAAAACAAACAGATAATGAGTTAATATTAATTACTGTTAAACTGGAATTGACAAATTATTTTAATTTTATTCTAATAAATGTAAAGTTAGTGTTTAGATAAAATAAACTGGTAATATTGACTGTGAAATAAGATTTATAATTGCTTAAATTAAGTATACTATACCTAGACCTAGAGAGTGGCGTATTAGAGAGGAGGCCTATACCCAGCATTGGGTGGACACGGGCTAAATAGATATATAGATACCTAGACCTACTGATTTCACATTAAAATTACAGCAAATTATTACTTATCAAATTGTTTTTTATCTACAAATATTTTTTCTGGGTCTGGGTGTTGTGGTTGCTACCATGGTGCTCGTAGATCCAGAAACCCACAATACAGGAGATCATAGATCATAGAGTGGGATCAGCACTATGTATGTTACTGTTGGGTGTTATGTTATGCTGTGGTTTTTAGTTGATGATTAGAAAATAAACATGCCAAGTTTCAAATAATAATATTAAATAAACTGACATCCTGTACAAATCGTAGCGTAGCAATTAAACTTTACAACCTGAGTTTTTGCCAACTCTTTCCTTGTCCGTCTGTCCGTTGCGTCATAACCGCCGAACAATGAGCTGTCCACATTGCAAGCTATTTGTTTTCAATGCAAAAACTGGAGCATAGTCACAACATAGATAACAACATGGAACAAGCCGCTATTTAGACCATTTTTTCGAATCGAGTTTGTTTGTTGATAGCTGGACTAATAGAGTTTTTTTTAACTATTTATTTTGTATGAACGACGGATCAAGCAGACGGACGGACCGGTAACCTCTGCGTATAAAAATGTATTACCTCCTCGTAGGTTACGCATACCTAGGACGCGCCCTATGCGGCATCGCACTGCGCCCGCCACCCTGAGACAAAGATGAAAAGTCTCATGTACTTACCTGTAATATGTATGTCACTATTGAATGTTATTATAATTTTAGATATATTTAGGTAAAACTATTATAAAATTGTAATACATCAAATAAATACATAAAGTGCGGAATCTGCAAATTATTGTTCTGTCATTTAAAATTGACAACAATATTTAATTAAAAATAATCATCCACGCCATCGCCATGGTCCATTTAAATACGTAAACAATAGAAGCACAGTCACAAAAAACTGACCACCACTAAACCACTAAACCCATAAAATAACGAGCGTACACACAAAACAGTTAAAACGAACCAAATGTCCTTCAAAAGATAACTCGTCCACAGTTATTATTCTAAATAAACGGACAGTAGTCATTTTGCTACTTGAAAAAACTGTAACGGTATACTTTTTTAACGAACGTTTCTTTTCAACCCTTTTTTAAGAAATTCCGTTATATCCTTTCAAAGATGCTTCACGGTCACAAATCGATAGATTATGCAAAAAAGCCCGGGGTCTTCCTTTTCTCTGTATCAATTCCCATGCTCTTATAAAGGATCTTAACGGCATCGATATTCAAACAGATGACACCTTGTTTGAATATTCACATTTCCCATGCATCGAACAAAGGGTTGCCTAGGGTGGATGCGTCTATAGGCAAATTCGATTATCTCACGGCATTCTCACGCACGGTAAAGACTACTATAAATCTTTGCATATAAACTATAATAAAAAATGTTATTAGAAAAGAACTATCTATGCGCGACCCCCGACCGAATATGCATAAGAAAAGAACCGTACACACCCAAATTATACGCCAAGGTGACAAGTGTTGCACCCAGCAAGTATCACAATACTCCTCATAGAACCCTTCGCAAATTAATGCGATTCATAATGCGCCTGCGATTTTTTTTCTATAGCGCTGTATACCTGTAACCCTCGCGGAAACGTGGGGACAGTTATTTGCATTTTTTTTTTATTATTCCCATTCAAATAGTATCTTAACCCTATTCAATAATGTCAGGGGTTAGGTTGCACTTAATATTCAAGAAGGGCAGGTACATTTCTCTTAATATTCTCGCATAAATTATAGTCAGGTACATTTTGGTTCTATTGTGCATCGCGAATGGGGTCGGTTTACGAAAGGGTGTATTGTACTGTCAACTACTGTGCCATTTTGGTTTCTCTCGTCTAAAGCTTATGGTATTATATCGCGATGCTAGTCGTTTGAACTTTGATTTTTAAAGTTCGATAGGAGTGGATCTACGACATTTTACTTCCTGAATGGTTTAACCCGTTTCCTTTGTAAGAATTTATGCAAAAAAGTTTCTACCCATCCTATTTTTTTATTCAATAAAATTTAGGGGCTATGCACATTATGCAAATGCGCGCATAAATTTTAATGCAGCGTACGAGGGTTGATATTCAATTTTGATAGCAAGTACTATGAACTAAGGGTTATTTCACATTGATAGGTTTTAGTTGTTTTTACGGATTATAAGTAAGTATGCAATTTTTTTCACCGTTGACTGTTACGTTTAGAATTGTGTTCTTGATGACTTTTTTTCTCAGGGATGTCGAAGGAGTCCTGCCGTTACAAGGAGGTCGCGTACCTTTTGTATTGTGCGGAGTGACATATGAACCGGGACCCTGCTTTCAGATTAGAATATGTAATTACTTCCTTTACGGGTTTCGGAAGCGCTGCGGCCGTTATTTAGTGTTGCCACCTTCGGGACGCGGGTTCGCGGTCGCGCTTTGTGTTGGTGTGTTCACATGTTTTTTACTTTTCCTAAATTATGTTTGTAGGTCTCAGCTTTTATTCGTACAAAGAAGGTAAAGTTGTAGTTACAGTGATTTACTATAAACAGTCAGTCAGGAGGAGCCAGTAAAAAAATGTAAGCAATTAAAACGACCTTAACCAACATAAATCGTAAACTGTCGGTTATACAAAGTAGGTGCGAGTTGTTCTATTTACATTAGCCACAGAACCTAAAACTGTTTTATTTTAGCAATAAACACAAATAGTCCAGTTTTATTTTTTATAGAAAAAATATTACCAATAACATCATTGAACCGACAAAATAAACAAACCTCGGGTCCGTTATTGAATACGTTTGGAAGAGGCGGTGCTGATTGTTCTCGAGGACCGTTCGCAAAAAACACACTTTTTTGTACAAAAAAGTCGGGGGTCCCTTTCTGCGGCGCACCCATTGTCTCCGCTCTATTGTCTTGCGATTTGAAATATTTTTATGCTTTCCGGATGACAATAATGTTTTTGACTTATTTTTCGATAACTATTATTTAGCGAATTTATTGGGATCGGGAGCCCATTGTTCTAAAGAGCGGTAGTCGAAGATTTTAATCATTTTAATGAGCAATTTGTACACGGATGCCGATGGTGAGGTTAATTTTAATTGCGGCGACAGTTTTGTTAGTTTCTAATTTGATGGTTGTCAGATACTGTCCGAATATAACAGCATATTTATTTAAAGCCGAAACTATCGTATGTTATAAATACGTTCCGGTCGGTGCCGGCGCCGGCGGTGGCCTAGTGGCTGGTCGGCGCTGGCGCCGGCGGTGGCCTAGTGGCTGGTCGGCGCCGGCGCCGGCGGTGGCCTAGTGGCTGATCCGTCTCTCCTTGCGTATTAGTTTGATTGTAAAACTTCGATGATAACGGGCGCAATGATTAATTTGCAAATTATTTAAATTAATCTTCATTGATTCCAATCAATGAGTTTTTGTTGGATTAGCATAAGAATGGCAAAGGTGTTGCATCCAAATTATGCATAAACAGTGATATATTGTTTATTGGTTATCGTTTTGTCCGTGCAGCTGTCTTGGCTAATTTGAATAATTTACAGAATGTACGAAAAATGTAAGCAAAATATGCATTCGTAATTCCATCGTATTTTTGCGAGTTATGAGGCAGATAGACCATCAAAAACTTGAACTTCCTTGCTAAATATGTTTTAATGCATAATCATTTTTACTAGAGATAGTACTTAGTACTTACTAAAATTCGGTTCGCATTCGGTAATATAATACCAAAGATCGACTGATTCTACCGCTTTTTAAAACTGAGCCTACTTCGGCTTCGGCTAGCATTGAAATGACATGTTTTGCCTGATTTGTGGCCATTCAGATTACTAGATTAATAACTATGTACCTACCTAAACTTATTATCTATATATATAAAAGAGAAGTCCACTCACTCACTGACCACTCATCACGAAAGCTCGGAAACTACTGGGCCGAGAGGTCTGAAATTTGGCACAAGCATTTATTAAGGGGTGTAGACGCGCACTAAGAAACGATTTTTGAAAATTCGCACCCTAAGGGGTTGAAAAAGGGTGTTAAAGTTTGTATGAAAGTCTACGCGTCGACGAAGTCAGCTAGTAATTATATAAATGTCAGACAGCAAAAAATCTGCACTAACTTAAACCAAAATAAAATATAGATCCCACGTATAATTATCATAAATGTCAAAGTAACGATGTTTGTATGTTTGTTACTCACGCTCAAACGGCTGAACCGATTTCGAGGAAATTTTTGTATATGACCTGGATTGAGCTATAGGCTCCTTTTTATTGTACACAGGTAGCGTATGACCTGGATTGAGGTATAGACTCCTTTTCATCCTGCTAATAAGCGAGCGAAGCCGCAGGCGGACTCTAGTTATAAATAAATATAAAAAATGTGTAGGTATCTTGTTTTCACAAAATAAAATACATGTCAAAATTATATTTCAATATTTAATAGCGTTAAAAGTTTTTTTTTAAAAAGTAACTACATTTTAATTTCGTTGCCGGTAATATACAATTTAAAAAATACAAAGAAACAGTTACTGTTTCTTTGTATTTTTATTTTTATTTAAGTTTTTTTTTTTTTATACTACTTGGATGACGGAACAAGCAAGAGGCCCACCTGATGTTAAGCGGTAACCTCTGCCTATGAACAGTGCATTACCTCATAGGTCACGTCCACCTAGGACGCACCCTATGTGGCATTGCACTGCGCCCGCCACCCTGAGACATAAAGATGAAAAGTCTCATGTGTCTATAATTTCACCGGAACCCTTACCCTTCAAACCGGAACACAGAAATGCGAGCACTACTGCTTTGCGGCATAAATAAGTATGGTGGTAGTACTTCCCCAGACGAACTCTTTCACAAAAAAGCTCTACTACTACTAAACCGAAGGTAAGATAAGATCGTTTGCAACGGTCTTTAGGAACCCCTAACAAACGTTGTAAACGATCTTAAGATAATTCAAATGATCCAAACTCGAACTCATCAGTAATGAAACAAAAGTACCTTTTAGTAGGTACTACCATTTTTTATTTATCATTGAATATTTTGTTAATTACAATAATTAGGTACCTAGGTGCACTGATTATCTCCTGATTGTGAACCGAAACTGAAAAACAAATAATAAAAACATATTTCTAAGTAAAAAATACAAAGTCACCTTAGTACCAGCTGCAAAATCACACGCGCAGTTTAACCACGGTTATGCAAATTTGTTAACCCTTGAATAACCCATTTATTCGATCAATAGTTGAGAATCAGTTTTATTTATATGTAAATGTGACCCAGGGTTAGGATATCGACGATATATTTTGTGACATTGAAGAAATTCAGTCATTTGCAATGCAAATTAGGACGGTTTCCTGTATGATGTATCGCTTTTGCGTTGTAACGATAGGAGACAGATGTTTCAGGCTACGGCTTTAACGGGTATTTTAATTAGAGTTATATTTCGATGATAGATGTCGCTAGTTGTAGACAATATTGCAAGTTACCTGATGTTCGGGCTTCGGCGTATTGGCAAAACTATAATAATTATAAGTTAAAACATTGTACCCGTAAAACTATAAAATTTTACATTATTAAAATTGACTTAGACTAAGAGTCTAAATTCGAGAATTTATTCTGTTGCCTCAAAATAATCAACTGTTAATTGGACGCTCTCCAAAAAACAGTTGATTATTTTGAGGTTTTCTGCTATAAGTAAACTTATTAATTTCGACTGAAAATAAAGGTGATTCTTGCTCACATAACTGCAGGCATTGCGTACCAGACATGTTATTTTTGTCACATTGTCATTACAAGACGGTTCCGGCCAAATTGCACCGAGATGGCACCATCATGCATATTCATCGCTAGCATTGTCTCATTTCGTATTGTGTCCCACCTGAGACCCGGACCATCGTACCTTGACCCCGCATGTTCCTCCACGACAAATATTGTTCCTCACAAAATGTGGAGTCAAAAAGAGGCAGGGAAGATCAAATTTAAACGGTTGTTCGCACAAAACAGTGTTCATAAAATGTCAGGCGAGAGCCGTGTCTGAAAGAGGCTCAAAGGTTTATGAGTGGTTAATTGTGTGATGTTGCAAGTTGTTGCACGTAAGTGAAATGAATGAACTGAAAAGCTGAAGTATGATGTCTTGAAAAAAGCTCGATCCAAAATGCTTAACAGAAATCCTATGATCATATTTATATTAGTGTCTCTTAGTCCAATGCTTTGAATGCTGTGTAGTATATCTATTACATTATAATATCTCCGTTGATTTGCATTGTTAAAGGATGTAAATAAATATTTCAATGGCGTTTGAATATAGACACTCCTTTTGTATGTGAAGACAGAAATTGAGAAATTAATCAAATACCAACTAAAATGTATCGAATTTCATCCGAACTCTGGCGATGCGATGCGATGCGATGCCGTCATTTCTGCCAATGGCAGAAACTGTTTCAACAAAGCTGACCTACTGACATTTGTACTATTTTATTGCCATTTCAAACTATTTCAAACAGGTTTTTTTATTATTATAAATTATAGACAAAAGGCGTTGTCAGTGGATAGGTGTATTAATGTGTATAATTGATGGTGGTGAGAGGTGAGCGATGGTTTCTCTGGGCCGCAGAATAGGTACTAGTAACTGAGTACTTTCGCAAAGATTATTAATGCGGTCCCGCGCCGCGGCTCACCTCTGATCCATGCGCGATATGAGTCGGTATTATGCTTATAATGTCCGATACGACTATCGGAAACGTTCTCTAATATTTTTGTCACAAAACATATTTTGGTTCCTTTTTTTGATTGTCTAAAGAATGCAAATTAATTAAAAATCGGCATCATCGGCCTGTATAAATCCACTGTTGATGGAAATAAAACTGAGCTCAAAATTGCGCTCCGCTCCGCTCCTCTCCTATTTTCTCCGCTCCTCTCCTTTCTGCTTCAGTGGAAACACTTACCACTTTTCACCGCTATTCTCCGCTCATCTCCGCACAGCTCCGCGTCAATGGAAACGCAGCCTAAGCCTTCCCATTAGATAGCCACGACGGACGGTCTTGAACCGCTACTATCCACCGACTTCCTGCAACTTTTTTTTTTTAAACTGGATTATTTTAACTTGTATTGGTGCTATTCAAATTGATGCTCTTCATGGCATGTGTCATCGAGAGAGATCTCGATAAATCGACTATACGACACTCCAGATAGATACGATCGTAAAGTGTAAACCAGATTATGTAGGCTTTCAACTTTTATTGATTGAATTAAATATTTTTTGTAACGGCTGTTTGTTTGTAATGCGTAATGAGTCATCAGTGAGCTCTATGCAGCAATTTATCTGCACTAGGGTTATCTTGTGCAATGCTGGCAGCACCGCCCGATGACAGATTATATATATATATATATATATATGTGTAATGCCAATGTCCACCCGCGGCTTCACTCACGTTTTACCGCGATAGAGAGAGCCTATAGCACCACAACCCTGGCCATAATCTATAATGTACCAAATTTCATCGAAATCGGTTAAGTCGTTTTGGCGTGATTGAGTTACAAATATAAAAACTTCGTAACTTTTCCATTTATTATATCAGTAGGATTATGTAGGTTTGGATAAATTAATAACATCACACGGAGTAGCATCCACCTGAGTACCCATCAATACTGCGACCACAAAGAAATCCCCATGTGTTTAAAACCGAATTTGAGATAGGTTATTGGGTTTTTAACAAAGACAGAGTAGGCCAAGTGCTTCTTGCTCCAAAGCAAAGGCAAATAAGGGTGAGAAAATCCAAACGTAGCATAGCTTTTGCAAAATGGATACCTACTTAATCTCTCTGATGTTGGTGAGTTGTAGCAAAACACTCGTCTTAATAGACGTAAAAGTCCTTCACATTTCGCAAGCACGCGACGAAAAACGCCCAGTGGCCGCGGCAAAAACGCAGCGGCATCGTCGCGTGACGGTGACGTTTTTGCTAGCAGCTTTACAGTCGCATGACAGAGTAGCAGTATCTCGGCTTTGTACCGCAGTTTTGTAGAAATTGTAAACTATTTGTCGTAGCGAGAGAAAATAACGACATTTGAGAACGGTTTGACGATATCATCAATAAGCTTTTAAGAAATATATATATTTCAATTTAAAAAAATTATTATTATTTATTTTATTTATTTATTGAACATGATTTACAACATATGTTTCATTAATTTAGTGTTTAAATACCTATATTACCTATAAAATTAGTATGCTGATCAAAATGAGCCTAAACACTGCCAGTCTAATATTATCCATTGAGAAGTTCTGTTGTGCACTTTCCGTCTCCATCATCAGACCAGCTTGCTGTCACCTCATTAATGTATTGTAATCAGTATGCCACAGCTCAATCGGTCGAGCTAAACTGGTTCAAAATTCAGTTTTAAGATTTGTCCCACACTAACTATCATACATACTAACTAACATGTTTAGTAAAAAAAACCTTTAAAAAATAGTCAACAGTACAAATATATACAGAAATGAATCAAGGAAAAGCTTGAAAATAATGTAGTTTTTTTCCAATTAAACCTTGAAGCAATGCATATTTAATTTTTTTCATTTCATTTTATTTATTTCACCTTATGACACAGTTTGTCACACTAGGCAAGTCACACAAACATATTAATAAAATTTCAAAGATTCACAAATTTAAATTTAAATCCTAGTAGGTATATAAGTATAAAAATTCAATCTCAAGTTTCATAGTTATATTTAAGTTTAAAAAGGAATAAACATATGTTGTTTGATCTATTCTGTTGCACTAAGCAGTAGGTATTTGCCCAGTGGAAGGTACCCTAACTTCTATTTCAAAGGTTGTGGGTTCGAAACCGAGGTGCGTGCCAATACATTTTCCCAATCAAAAACTAATACGTGAATCATAACATTCTAAGAAACCCGGCGAGTCCTATATCTAAAAACTTAAAGGGATGCGCCATCGGTTTAAAGTCATGTATGGGATGCTAACTGGGCAGGTACTATGCAATGAGTAAACATGTGACTCTGACTACCCCCTAGCATGATATCCTATGAGGATCCGCGTACTGAGCATGCCAACTAGTGCGATTTAAGTTGAAAGCCTATACTATGTATTGCACCATAGTCACATGGTGCAATGTGACCTATGACGATGATGCAATGTTATAAATAAACTAAAATAAAAAAACTTTGGTAAAGGGACTTAAATGGCCGATTTTCTTGGACATTCAAAATATTAAATATTACGTTTAGTAATGAGTGCTATGCTACTGGTTCCGTGCTAGTTGACCGTGCTCTTGAGCCGCACGACACCGCCTCCATGACGCCCGCGCGCCGGCCACGTCACGCCCGCGCGCCGGCCGCGTCACGCCTCGCAGACTCACAAAAACATTAGGCATTGGACCGATCGTTGTTGTACAGAATAAAGACGTACAGGTGTACAGAATATAGTGTTACTGCATAGGAAGGTACTAGGAAACATGGGACCGGACAACGCTGTGTAGGACGAGCGCACATTGTATAAATACTTAGCAGGAAGTCGGTAGCTGGAGACGGCTTACAACCATTCTTTGTGGCATTGGAAAGATTGACGTTAATTCTAGGCAACCGTACTTCCTAGACCAAATTGACACTTACATTAGCAGGCAATAATTGCTTGATATACCTAAGTTCCATTACTTGAGTTCCGTTGTATACTAACTATAACCACAGCCGTAACATTGTATTGTCATAGGAACTTGACAGGTATGCAACATTTCAGCTCAATCTGATGTCAAGAAGTGATTCTAATTCAGCTTGCAAGATTGACCTAATAGTCCAGTCAAGTTAAACATTTTAGAAGAAATTAAATATAATATAATATATATGTATATATATATAATTATTAGATATAATGCGTATTTTAGAAGATATTTCACAAAATAAGTGTACATTTAAAAAAAATAACAAAAAATTCCTATTTTTGAAGAACTGTATATTGGAAATCAATGGCTGTATAGAGCTCGCGCTGGTGTCAAATTGTAGAAAATTTAGTCTACTTTAAAAGTATTTGCAGTGATTATACCGGTCAGACCCTTCGTTCACTAAGATATTGAGCAAAAACTGGAAAAACACCGAAAATTTCATGGTTTTTTGGGCACACTGCCGAACGCACAGCACTTGAAAAATTGCAAATCTGTTTTTTTTTATATTGGTTAAGGTCCTAACAACATATAAAACAATCAGCGTGACCCGAACTTTTGCAAGCACGGATGTACATCTTGACTGGACTATAAACAAACAAACTAACAACGTTGCAAGCCAATTAAAGCTTGTAAAAATAGCCTTCTGAAATTATATTCACATAATTATATTTTTTTTTCCAATTTTTTATACTTTTCTTTAAATTCTAAAACTAGAATATTTCAAAAAGTTACAACATTATAAAACTAGGATCATAGTTAGGTATAGTAGCAACTCTGTTTTTGATAAGATGTAACTCTAATAAAAAGATAATGATTGTAATTCAAAAAGATATTCTTATAATGACAACGGCTCGCAGGTAGGTACGTGTTAATTAAGGTAGCCACCGGAGCTAGAGGTAATTAGTTTAAACGCTATAACTGAATTAGCTTCAGCTTGTAGGTACCTACTCATCGTCACAAGAGTGATGAGACAAATAAAAATGTACCTATTATACTAGTATCGTAATATTTTATCTGTGCTAGTACAAAAAAAAATAACTTGCTAACATTTTTAACGACATCTCAACCTGATAGACATATTGAAGGATTCAAATGTTACTTTCATGATCGAGAAGAATAAGGTTCAACGTGGGGGGGGGGAGCTGTGGACAAATCATCATCATTATTATTATCATCATCATTATTATTATCATCATCATTATTATTATCATCATCATTATTATTATCATCATCATCATCATCATCATCCTCATCATCATCATCATCATCATATCAGCCTACAGAAGTACAGTGCTGCACATAGGTCTCCCTCTTAGAAGAAGACGACAAACGGTCTTGAGCCGCCTCGATTTTGTTTCAAAGATTTGAAAAAATAACTTAAAATGTAAGTAATAAATTTGCAAAGTAGCCTCTGTTTTCGTAGTTACAAGCATTTTTCTCCTAAACTATCAATCTTAAGATGTTTTTATTTCCTTCAGTATATTAAATAACACAATGCCGAGGAAACCTATTTTTTATTTATTAAAATTACTGTCCTTATGATTTTTATATAAAAAAATACGTGATTTTCGCTCATATTTCGTTTCGCGAACGTTATTTTGTCACTTACAACCTAACCTGAAATTTAATGTGTTAGATTTTAGATAGTGACAAAATTTGAGGTCCATCGACGCCTTAAAATGTGCATCTTCTACTATGCCAATATCCTTGTCGTTATCAATGTATGAAATATCCAATTCCCAAAATGTGACCACCTTATTAGGAACCTTCAGGACTTGTTGTCAGCCAAATCGTTTGTATAAGGGTGTGCTAAACAAACACGATGTACTTGACGGTCGACACAACTATCAAACGATACAAAATAAGTAGATATAGCTGTCAGCACGTTTGGAAGCTTCATAACGAGAATGTCCTAAGCCTTTCCCATTGAATGGAAAACCAACAGTTCATCACGTAGCAGCCATCAATCAGCAGTGGTGAACGACCTGTGGTGACGTCACGGATTGTTCTCAATACGGGACAATGGAGCTAATTTTAGCGGTGTGTCAGGTGCATTGCCAAGTTATAGGCTTTAGAGCATCAGCCATCGAGCAACGCAGGCCTCCGTACCGGAGTTGCTCGATGGCCTCAGCATATCCTAGGAGTAGTAACAACGTGTTTTGTCTTATTCGATGCAATTTGAAACTGTTTGTATTGACAAAAGACAAAACACTGTGCAACTTTTCCAATGATAATTTGAGTTTTATAGTAACACGGTTAGTGATTAGTAGGATGACATTCATGGCGCCACGGTCGAGTAGCCAGCTGAGGAGCGAGAGGTGCGGGTTTCATTTCCGCTGCAGGATAAATATCTGTATAGTCAGCAAATATTTGTTCCAGGTGTGGGTGTTGTGGTAGCACGGTACTCATAGTTCCTGATACTCACGACACATAGAATGCTAGTGTGGGATGATAATTATGTATGCGACTGTTGTGTGTTCTGTAAGTAGTTAGGTAGGGTTTAGTTTTCCTATTCAAAAACCGAAGATATTAATTCAAAACTGCTATTCATGGGAATTCCTGTGGGATAGCCTCTGTGCTTAGCGTTTGTGGACTATGAGAAACCTTTGACTCTATAGAAACCTGGGCTGTTCTGGAGTCCCTGCAGTGGTGTCAAGTTGACTGGCGATATATCGAGGTGCTGAGGTGCCTCTATGACTCCGCCACAATGACCGTCCAAGTAAAGAACCAGCAGACTAAACCTATTCAATTGCGCCGCGGAGTGATACAAGGGGATGTGATATCGCCTAAATTGTTCACAAACGCTTTGGAAGATCTGTTTAAGACGCTGAGTTGGAACGGACGAGGTATTAACATTAATGGTGAGCGCATTTCACACCTTCGATTCGCAGACGACATCGTTATTATGGCTGAATCACCGCAGGAACTGTAACAAATGCTGAACAGCCTAGCTGATGCTTCTCGATAGGTCGGACTGGGAATGAACTTGGACAAGACCAAAATCATGCTCAATGAGCATGTAACCCCGGATCCGATCACGGTCGCTGGTACACCTCTCGAAGGTGTGCAGGAGTATATTTACCTCGTTCAGATCATACAGCTAGGTAAACATAACTTCGAGAAAGAATTAAGTAGGAGAATTCAGCTTGGCTGGGCAGCATTTGGAAAACTTTGTCAAGTTTTCTCGTCGCCCATCCCACAATGCCTAAAGACAAAAGTCTTTAACTAGTGCGTCCTACCAGTTATGACTTACGGAGCTGAAACGTGGACACTCACTGTAGGACGGGTCCACAAACTTAAAGTCGCTCAGCGAGCTATGGAGAGGGCTATGCTTGGAGTCTCTCTGAGGGATAAGATCCGAAACGAGGTTATCCGACAGAGAACCAAAGTTCTAGACATAGCCCAGAGGATTAGCAAGCTGAAGTGGTAGTGGGCCGGTCATGTCTGCAGAAGAACCGATAATCGGTGGAGTAAACGAGTTCTTGAGTGGAGAGCACCCTCTGGCTAGGTGGAGCGACGACTTGCGCGGGGTGGCTGGCAGAAACTGGATGAGAAGAACAGAAAACCGAGCTCAGTGACGTGCCATGGGAGAGACCTATGTCCAGAAGTGGACTGCAGTAGGTTGATGATGATGATGATGATGATGATTCATGGGAAAAGAACAAACAGCTGTTCACGAGATTCTTTATATTAGGGGACAATGGCTTGGCCAACTAGCATTCAACTCGCATCACATCAGCCTTCAGCCCCCCCCCCCCCCCCCCCCCCCCCCCGCCTTCCCCTGATGTAATCCCTTAGTTGGATTTACCGACATTCACGGTGTGAGTAGGAGGGGTCTATTCTAGGCCAGCCACACCATGGCAACCATGCTAAGCGGTAACCTCTGCCTTTAACATAGGTCACGTCCACCTAGGGCACACACTATGTGGCATTGAAATACGGCCACTTTCCTGAGACATGAAGATGAAATTCTCATTTGCCTGTAATTTCACCGGCACCCATCTTCAAACTGGACCAAATGTACCTGAGAGGCCATTCAGTGGAGATGAACTGATGGTTCCGAAGAGCGCAAGATTTTCGAATGAGCTTAACCGACACATTCTTCAAGCTTATGGCCTGCCTATTGCCACTTCAACTTTCTAATTCCGATAGCTATTTTGTTTTATACCAAATGGCTATAGCTAAATGCAGTACGTATATCAGGGTTATTGAGTTGTGGCCTCGGCCCGCAAATGACGTTGTGACTTCCACTTGGGCGGTTTTTTTATTTAAAATTATTTGCAATGTCTTGGTATTACCAACCCGTGGTTTTCGACAGTGCGTAGCCGTATATCACTACTTTCGACGCTATCAGGCCTATTAGAGCATTATGAATATTAATGAGCAAATTAAAACACTTCACACTTTTCTAAGATAAGCACCTCACGAAAACGGCCAATTTAACTAAAAAACAAGATTATGTTAAGTATCTGCATGAAATGAAAAAATAGGCTTATTTAAAGTGACGTCTTTTTCGTGAAGGCCACAGTGTAAGATGAACCAGTACACCAAGTTAAGAAGTCTAAGAAGATAATATATACTTTACTTTTGTAAAATATGTAAAAATAAAACCATATTTTTTTGTTATACTACTTGAATGACGGAACAAGCTGATGGCCCACCTAATGTTAAGCGGTAACCTCTGCCTATGAAAAGTGCATTAGCTCATAGGTCACGTCCACCTAGGACGCGCCCTATGTGGCATTCCACTGCGCCCGCCACCCTGAGACATAAAGATGAAAAGTCTCATGTGCCTGTAATTTCACCGGCACCCATACCCTTCAAACCGGAACACAGCAATGCAAGCACTACGCGTACTATCACGTTATTTCAATCTCAAATTCAATCTCCAATGCCAAAACTCGAATGGCTAATCTTGAATAAAAAACAAAATGGACTCAGTTTGTCCGAGCCGTAGTTTAAACGTTTTAAACTCCTTTTCCTAGGTCAGTTCCTTGCATCCGTTGCATCAAATATTAATTTTTAATATTTTTAATATTTCACACAACACAATAGCCACACTCAAACACACACACACACACACACACACACACACACTCACAATTACACTCTTATCTGTTAGCCAATGTCTGTCATACATAGCTTTAGTTGTATTATTAATTTTTCAGTAATTTTATTTTATATAATATATAGTCTCTCTCTATGTACCTATATCAGATCTTATAGTCAACCTATAACAAGGCATGGTGTCTTATACAATCCGTGGAGTGAGAGCACTGGTGACCTGTAATACAGGTTTCACAAACCTATCTCAGGCACCAGTCTCTCACAAAACAGGTCTACAGTCTTTCTACCCTACAGAGTTATTATTTATTGTTTAAAAGACCTTTTTGTTGGAGAAAATAAATGTTTTTTTTTTTTTTTTTTTTTTTTTATTATTTGGCCTGGCTAGCAACCTGAAATTTCCGATGTTTACAACGTCCATCTCCTTTTCACCATAGGACGAGCAGACGCACGGCTCTGTACCATCTTTATCTCATCAGTATACTCTATTCGTACCAAACGTTTCAGTTCTACTTTTATAATGCGAACTGCTAAGGAGTGAAATACACTACCGTCGACTGTCTTTCCTGAAAACTATAATCTGGGTCTCTTCAAGGCTAGAGTGAATAGGTGCCATCTAGATCTTTGTACACCATCTTCGGCTGCATCGTTACTTACCAACAGGCGAGATTGTGGTCAAACAAAGGTCAATAAATGTAAAAAAAAACGTCGAATTGCTGTTCTCTAGTACTGTTGCGCTGTGTATTGCACTATTTGGTGTACTGCGTCCCCGATGGCCACATCCACCTCTGCACGGCCGGTGCCCACCCAGCCATTTTAATTGCTCAAAGCGTTCTCTTTTTCGGTTTAACGGTGAACTATAGTTTTACTGTTTTAATTATAGGCCGCGAAGATTATAACATAAGATTATTGTGCTGGTAGATGGTCAGCGACCGGGAGATTGGCATTGCTGTGGTCTTTGTTTCTGCTATTTTGATATTTGAAAGTTAATACCTACTGCAAGAAATTGTTACAATTAAATTGTTATGTTTCTCATTAGTTATTTATTCTCTAACAAGTAAGAGTCAAATAACTGGCCAAGTGCGTGTAGGACCACGCAGCATAAGGCTCTGAAGTCAAGTCATTTCAATTATTCAATATTTCTATTATTATTCAATTATTTATAACCCGAAAAGTTTCATCTTTGGGGGACGTTTCAATAGAGTGTTCCGTAGCCAGCTTTATCCATACAGGTTTTAATTTATTCATCATGCTATTTATTTATTATTTATATTTATTACCCATTTTATTGTGAGAGGAAAATACCCCATATAATATTTTTTCCATATATTTATTCTCGACTTTAATGCAAAATTTCAGTATGATGTCTACGAGAAAAGCGAATACAGACAAACAGACATACAGATAGACGGACATGGCAAACTATGTATAAGCGTTCCTTATCGGACATCGGAACCCTATAAAGGATATGAACTAGAAAAAGCGGACCATTAGCACCCGTGTGTGAAGTGATACATATCATGCAACAATTACATAAGCCCAGATTGTTACAAATATAGACTTATTAAATGGCTTTGATTATTATCAAACACAAGCCAAATAACTGACTAAACAGCAAGATGGAATGAAATATAAACAGCTATTAAAGGAATTAAACATAGCATAAACTATGTACAACTCGCATCTAAGTGCATTCTTTCAACCATTGCTAGCAAAGTACTGGTAATTTCAATAATGGACGAGAAAAGCAGCAATGTATTTTGCTTTAGATGTTTTGCAAAACTCTCATCAGTGAATCGTGTCATTTGTATTCATTATGTACGGGCAAGTTGTAATTATCGTATTAGCTTGGTAGGTACTCGCTAAGTGTTACTTAGTTGCTGGCTTTTTGTAACAGATCTTATTAACATTCGTTTGCAAATGTCACTGCTTTTTGCGAGATTTCGTTTTTCACGTGGTGAGATGCCAATTTGCTGAATATAGAAAAATAACGTAGATTCCTTCTGTTGTTTCAATAGGTATTTAAACTTATATAGCTTACGAATTTAATATCCTTGTTAGAATCAATGTTATCGTAAAACGAAGCAGAAGTATCGAGCTAAATACTCACGACGGCCACAGAATACATAATACAACGGCGTGGAAAAAATATCAATATGGACTCTAGGTTATATTGTAATTATTTTTGAACATAATTACAAGTAATTTTGAGGTTTACAATACGCAGCGCTGCCCAAATAATTAGTTGACGTTGTTTGTGCGTACGAGTATATGCATCGATCATTTATCGACCGTCACCGTCGACACCACTCGCCCTGCGTCTGCGCTTCCTTATGGTCATAGATCTAGAAATATGATAATTACAACAACAATCTATCCACTTTTCTTATCTAGCAGGTTGTTTGTGTTTCTTTATATTGCCAAGGCACCTACAAGACGCACAGATAACGCTAGCATATAACAAACTTTTTAGAGTTCATTATGTTACTAATAACATTGACAGGCCCCGTGTGTATTGCGTACAGTTGAAACACAAGAAGGCCTGTTATTTCCAAAAACATATTGGTTTTATTAATTGTTTTCAGAAGATTTAATTTCTTGTACATTTGAACACGTTTTTTGACGACATTACAATGCGCGGTGGCGCTCGGCAACGCGCGATATTTCACCTCGCTGACCGCTACCATCCTTTATAGAACAGTGTCATTTGTACCGCAAACTAGGTACATTGATAACTTTTGCCGTTTGTAGGCGTTGTACGGACCTTTTAATAGAAACACCTAATAAGTATATTTACTGTAGAATACATTATAGATATTTCTAAATAATTACAATGTGAATTATAGCACTATCTACAGTTGCTTTAATTAATGTTTGTTGAATTCACAAAATTATGTTATGTGATTGACAAAATGATAAAATGTTTGCTACGAGTCCGCTACGAGAGCTACGCATTCTGCTCCTCGGTAGATTAGAGTTCAACGAGATTTCATCTCCCGGAGAGCATGTTATATTATTCTGGTGATCTAAAAGTCATTGTTTATATCTGTTCAGATGAAAATTTGTAGATTTTGATTTATTTAAATATTAATATAAAAAAGTTTTTACTTAGTTTTTTTTATTTTTCTTTATAATTGGCGCCGCACGGCTTGTGCATTTGCCATTTTCAAGTATCTGTATTTTCAATATTTTGCAACGTTACACTCCTTCCAAGTCGTCAAAGTCACAGTCAAGTCATGAACTAGTAAAACGGTGGCCAATTTTACTAAAACTTTGGTAGACAATTTCCACCAATTTCAAAAGTCACGCAATTCACTTCCATTTCATTTCACTACACTTGTGCTTATTAAACGAGCTACATTAATTAAAATGCCACCAAAATAACACAAAATAACTCAAATAAAAACACTAGGAAAAGAAATAAAATTAAAGTAGACAACGTCTTTTCGAAAATGGCGGGGAGAGTCTTTTTCGGACTTGTTATTAAAATTTGTTGGTATAACAATGTGTGTAAGAGATTGTTTATGACTTAGCTGGAAGAAAGCGTTAGCTGAGTCAGTCGTGGGAACCAATGGCGGCGATGAGCTCTCCACTTGTCACGTCTATATTCCCACAATGGTGCAATCCACGGTGAAAAGAGGCCCATTGAGGCTCTGCCTACTCTTTCGGAGAAAAAAGATCTTTGTATGTGTATGTACGTTTTCATCTCAGGAGCAATGATCATCATCATTAAGTAGCTGTTGAATGACGTTGTCACAGTAGTCTAATAGTCACTATACCGGATGACATGTACCCTATTCTACCAAGCTAGACCTGACTGTCGCGGCAGCTTATCAGATGGCGAGCATGCTTCGGCGTCATTCCTTCACATAAACCCATAGTTCTGTCTTCAAGTGCAAGATCATTATCAGTACGTACAGTAAACGGCTAATAAACATGCACTTTAACAAGTAGCCACTTCTCAGTCAATAATGAAGAGTGAGCCCGTGTTACCTAGATACTCCTCCTTGTCGAGCTCTGTGGCGCGGTGGGCGAAGGTTCGCCAGCGACGCAGGAGGTTGCGGGTTCGATTCTCGCCTCGGAGCAAATATATGGTATTTTCTATGTATGAATTTTACATTTATTTATTCTGTGGTATGATACAAAATATCTATCTATGTAATGTATTGTATTAAGTAGGTATATCAGTTATCTAGTACACATCCTACGCTTTGCTTGGGGCTAGATAATATTGTGTGATCTTTCCGGCATTATTTATTTATTCATCTATTTACAAGGTTCGCGACTGTGTTCCGTTTGACGTACTTTGTTTTCTCGTTCGACATGTTTTTTTTTTGTACTACTTGGATAAAGGAACAAGCAGGAAGCCCACCTCTGCCTATGAACAGTGCATTACATCATAGGTCACGTCCACCTAGGACGCGCCATTTTTTTTTATTTTTTATACTACTTGGATGACGGAACAAGCAAGAGGCCCACCTGATGTTAAGCGGTAACCTCTGCCTATGAACAGTGCATTACCTCATATTACCTCATGCCGTATGTGGAATTTTACTGCGCCCGCCACCCTGAGACATAAAGATGAAAAGTCTCATGTGCCTGTAATTTCACCGGCACCCTTACCCTTCAAACCAGAACACAGCAATGCGAGCACTACTGCTTTGCGGCAGAAATAGGTATGGTGGTAGTACTTCCCCGGACGAAATCTTTCACAAAAAAGCTCTACTACTAGCTGGTAGCTACTTGAGTGTATGATTAGTATAGTTTAGTTTTATCTGTGGTATTCTATGATGAAGTGGCGTACTGTGCCGTGGTATAAAGGTGCGTTTTCGTGACACGATTCTGACGTCATCCCGCTGTTTTATAGCCTGACATTTAATGCAATTAATTTATTACAATTTATTGTTGTTGTTATTTATTGTTAAATCAATTATGTTGTTTGTACGAGTGTCATAAATTAAATGATGAGGTATAATTAAATACTGTTCTGCCATTTCAAGTAACATTTCTATGGTTTCAACTTATTATCATATTTATTGTCTGATTCAGTGCCCGAAGGGTCCAAACAGAGCCCTATTCCCACTCATCCGTCCGTCATACATTTGAGTCTTCATATTTGCACTATTTATGTATCATAATGACCCAAACCCAAATATATAACCAAAAATAGCTTATTAACTAGAATAAGACTATATTTTTTATTTTAAAAATTAATAGAAAACAAAGTCATGAGAGGCCGTTTAAGTCACCGTAGCTTGTTGTGATTGTTGTGTTGACACCAAAGGCCGTAGTTTCTTTTCCAAAAGGATTTTTTAATATTATTTTTTAGTCATAAGAATGGCTTATTCCCGATGTCCAGAATATTTTAAAATATGCTACTTAGTAGGTATCTATATTTTACCAACACAATATTATTTTAGGAAACTTGAAACATTTCAAGATGTTTTTTTTTCATTTTTATTACCAACAAACTTAATTTTGCTAATGACTTAACTAAATTTATAGAATTTATATTTTTAAATTTGATACGGAACCCTGAATGCACGACGTCCCAATCATACTTGGTATTTAAAAAAAATGATTAGGTATAGATTGTGCAAAGAAACCCGATATCCGCCAGTAATGAAGAGGCTTATTGTTCCGGCACATCATCACTACCATCACAGGCCTCACACGTAGAATGTTACGACAAATGGTCTCGAGTCGCCTGCTTACTGCAGCTTACTTTAATATTTAGTTGGTCCATCGAGCTTATATGGCGTGTGACCAGAATAATTATAGTAGTTATGTAATCGCAGATCCATACAACACTATAAACAATCCCACTATATCACGAATGCCAAAGTTACGATGTTTGGATGTTTGTTACTCAACCACGCCGATACGGCTGAACTGATTTCGATCATATTTGGCATACAGGAAAGCTATGACCTGGATTGTGCTATATGCTACTTTTTATCCTGGTAAAAAGCGAGCAAAGCCGCGGGCGGACACTAGTAGAATATAATTAATACCTGTCAATCATGCTGTAGATAATATTGGTACACGAGTAGGTACCTCAGAGCATAGGTACTTAATAATATAATTTGGCCAAGTGCCGATAAGCAAGTGGCTATTTATCACTGGACTGGGCTGGACCGGCCAAACGTGTGCGTCGGAACCGGACGGACAGACGGACAGTTGTGACGTAACATGACTATGTTTAAGCGTCTTTGTGCACTGGACGGGTCCTATCTATAGTCGCGCTAGTTCATTCATATTATTAAGTAGTGAAGCGACCATGACTTCGTCCGTGTGGAGCTATTCCATACAAACTTCAACGCCTCATGGAGTGAATCTCAAATATATTTCGTTAGCCCATCCCTCGACCACAAAACAAAGGTACCCTCCAAATGGGCAGTTTATAAGACTGATAGTTAGTCAGTCCATCAGTCACGCAACTATTGTATTATATTAATTACTAGCTGCGCCCCGCGGTGTAACCCGCATCAGTCTCGAACCCATAGGAGTATCGGTATAAAATTTGCCTATAAATCCAGGAGTCCAGCTACCTCCATTACAAACTTTATCCAAATCAAATCCGTTCAGTAGTTTCAGCTTGAAGAATTTATAAACACACTCACAATCTTTTGCAACTGTAAGTAGTGTGATTTTAGTTAATTTTTCAGGATCATGATTCAGCTAGAAATTTCTAGAATATCAATATGAATTGGCCTTATGGCATGAGTAGTAGGTAATATCTTCAATTATAGGAAAAAACCCTTCTGAAATGACGAGGGAAGTTATGAGAGTAAAGGAGCTCACCAACCCCTGGTGTTGCCAGTGTCTATAAGCGACGGTGGCCACTTTACATCAGGTGGGCCGTATATTAGTTTGTCTATAGGTTTCATAAAAAAAAATAAGTACTGGATGTATGAAGCGGACCGAAAAATTCTAATTATTATAAAACTATTATGTCAGAGCCCTTTTCTGTTCCACCAGATCTCATGATAGTCTCTGAATAAAAAAAACTCTTCAACTCCCTGGCTTAACCATGGCGACCAAGAAAGAACCAGTTATACATAGAGAGAAATAGAATGTTAAAGTTTTGCGTAATGTATTCGAAACAACGACTGTTAGCTGATGACATCTTACAAACCAGATGTTATATTACAGCACTATGAATAGACGCAGCACCTTTCTAAAGGTCCGGTCGGCCTTGCGGGATTAGTCGCGACTCGCGACAGATCGCGCCGATACCGCCGCGACCCACTTACGGCGGACGAGCGGCTTACCGCCGGTAGGTGGCGCAGGTGCGTGCTCAACTAATCCAAGGCGTAACAGACGTTTTATAATAAATTCTCAAATAGCATCAAAGATCTGGAGAGTCAAGACAATTTTGATTCCCACTTTGGTAGACTCCTGTGTACCAAAGTGTACTAGACTGTACCAAAGTGTACCAGAGTGTACCAAATTGTACCAGAGTGTACCAAAGTGTACCAGAGTGTACCAAAGTGTACCAGAGTGTACCAGAGTGTACCAGAGTGTTCCAAAGTGTACCAGAGTGTACTAAATTGGGACTAGAAGTTTCCCCCTAGAAGCTCACGCACAATGGCACGCAAACGAAGTTTGCTTCTATTTTTAACCCCCGACGCAAAAACGACGGGGTGTTATAAGTTTGACGTGGCTGTGTGAGTGTCTGTGTGTGTGTCTGTCTGTGATATTGTAGCTACCGAACGGATGAACTGATTTTGTTTTTTTTTGTTTTAAAGGTGTTTCAGTCGGGAGTCTTTTTAGCTATGTTTGATCAAAATCGGTTAAGCAGTTTCATTGCGTTGAGGGATTTTTTTATTTTAACTAAATTAATTACTTGTGGCTATTATCTCATCAAACTCCATGAAATATTGTACACGTGATCAGTACATTAATTTATAGACACGTGGTGCGTTAGGTTCTAATACAATTATATTGTCACCAAACCATATATTAAAAAAAAAAGTAACTAACACTTCACAGATCTACGGATATTGTGTACAACATTTCATGGAGATTGGTCTGTGAAACGAAAAATGGGGTCTGTTTAGGTACCAATATAGCTAAATCCACTGCATATTTTAATGTGAAAATGATAACAAATAGTCGCTTTTATATTCCTCTATACGTCTAGCTTATTATCTCGTGCCCAACTAAATTACTTTTGTCATTTATGAGAAAGAATACACAGTATAAAACACACTTTAATTTCTCAATACATTTTTCTATGGAAAGGTGACGAGTTGCACAGCTACCTCGGCTCGGCTTGTCATTCCGCGCTCGGACGCGCTTGTGGAAAATGTGTGTATGTGTGATGTGACGTCATGGACTTAGTATAAAGTCACAGAAGATGTAGTACTTTATTCATGCATAAAGTCCATGTGTGACGCATTCAAAATGTGACAGCGTCATTAACTCAAAATGCTAGAAATTGGAGATGAAATAAATATTAATAATACATAATATAACTTAGTGTTGAAATTGTTGTTCTCTCAGTAATAGTAGTATTAATCTCTTTTACCGCGTATTGTTCTCAAATGGACAGATTTCATATGATTCATGGTCTCAAATCGCTTCAATCAAGTCATTAATCATCAATCTATGACAGCCATGCCTCATTGCAACCCCTAAATATCTCAATACCACCCCCAGGTTACACAATGGCTACGAATCATTACTTTTTAATTATACCTACCTACTTAAATAGTGGCTTGTTCGGCTTTCCACTGAGTAAGCATATTTTATTTGGTATAAAAGTTTATTATTAGCTGAATTCTTTTAATTTGAGCTGTTTTATTCTCCATAAGTGTGGCGTCATCATCATCATCATCATCAGCTGGTGTTTGTGTGAATGTCATGGGGGGTTCGCCGTGGGCCGCTATAGCCGCTCTGTTCAAATCAAAATTTACTACAACTTTTGTGGACACAATCTAGAGCCTAAACTAGTTTGTAAGTTTCCGGTAAGTTGTATAGTATCAAACTGTCATGGGTTATAAGGTTGCAAGCGGTTTGGTAATCAATTGGTGCTGAGTATTCAGGTGGATGCTTCTGCCCATCCTCTGGCCAGCCGTACGCGTGAATCGCACGCAGGTATAATAATGCGTCCAACGATTCTTCTAGACGTTTTAGTTAAGTTTTACCTAATTACGACGAATACAATAAAACATTATGTACCTACAATTATGTCTTGGCGACCCAGTATAAGCTGCAGTCTGGTTTGCCTGAAGCATCGAATAGTTGAGAATATTAACGCATACATAGTTCTAAAATAAGACAACCGCCTGAATTCTCCAAAGCTTCAGACGCAATACATCAATATGATGGTTCACTTAGCCCACCCTTTCAATGCGTCGCCGTCGTCCAAAGCTTCCAAATTCTATCGAAATTAAATAAGGCGTTATCAGTAATCCGGGGTTGCCATCAATCGTCCGCCGGCCACAATAGCATTACCCTCTTTTTGGGTTTTATCCGACCCACAATATGCACAAGGAAGATGAAAACTAAATTATGGATAAGTCATTTAGGTATTTTGAAACTTAAATAGAACTTGAAAGTAATAATAATGCTTTGTGCAAATGTCATCTCAGTGGTAAGTTGGTGATGGAAGTTGTTCCTGCGCAATTAACGTTTAGTAGCGTGAGGCATCGTTCTGAATATTAGTTTCAGAACCTATCTTATTATAAAATAGCTATCTTTGGGACATAATATATATCACAATGATAAAACAAAATGTATTTTTTTATGAATGTACAATTAATAAATTAATGAATCTCTGAAAATTTACACACGGGTCCATTCTTCCAATCTTATAAATTTCTCTCCATCTAAAGGTTATTTGGAAGAAATCGCTTCTAAGCGATAATACCTTCCATTGTACCTTTGATTATTCAGTTTTTTTTTGTTATCTTTGTGTGTACAATAAAGTATGTTATATTGTATTCTTATACTGAACAGACTCCATTAGTATTTTTGCAGGTTTAAATACTCGTAGTTCAAAGAAGTGTCGTCATTTGCTTGTAGAAATGATCACCGTCCATGGCTTCACACATCTCCATCTAAACCTTGAACAATAGGTGTGGATGTTCCGCCGCTGTCATAATATGATCGATCAGCGCTGATGAGACACCCTTTATTGGACGTTGAGACACGGGTTCAACTTGGGGGTAAACAGGGAGAGCCATTTTAAATATCTCTATATTTGTATATTATTTTAACTTAGGCACAAGATGTATAGGACGGCCCTTGATCCAATCGGGAAAACAAAGTGAAGGCAACTCGAGATATTTGTCCAACAGCAGGCTTTATCCAGCATATTTATAATAATGACCACAAATCATATTTAAGACTGTGCCAACACCAGGCAGAAATCTTCATACAAAAAAAAACGTCTCGCACCTCACGAAAAAGCAGTTTTTATTGAATATCTAGTAAAATATGGATAATTTTACATAACCCCTACAGTAAACCATTGGCTTTATTTTATTGATTTTATTTATCTAATTTTTATCCAATAATATGCTCCTTTTTTTGTGGTTTTTTTCTATGATGAAAATATTGTCCTATCGTGTTTCTGGTACAGTGATCCCTCGGAATTATAATGTTCATCAATGATATTGAAGATATGAATATTCTGATTTTCATAATATTGAATTTGATTCCTATATAATTCCATCTAACGAACTTAATGATAATAATTTTCGACTTTTAGATGTTGATAATCGAATTATTATTCCTATAAACAACCAAATTCGAATTTTAGTCACAGCAACAGATGTTATACCAACGCATATATTTATAGTTTGAATATTGTACTTGATTTAATCAGTTGAAAATCAAATCTAAGATTGGTAATAATGCGTTATCCACCACCTTCTATAATGATTCCACCTCAATGCCTTTTTTTGGAAAACCTATCTGGACATGATATTTTAGAACCTTATAATTTACCCAAGGTCTTTATGGTCAGTAAGAGCCCAAACAGCTGCAGTTTATTACTGAAACACATGCCAATATCGAATTACTACGACACATTTAGTAAACTGACAACATAATATGATTCAATTAGAAATTACCGCCATATTTGGATTTTTCAAACGAATTCGTAAATAACTGAAACGTTGTCGTCACGCGAACCGCGCGTTCCGTTAAACGCTGACATTTGTGTTGAATTTATGGACGCGTTCGGCGTTCATACACTTTATTATAGTGCAAGAGTGTTAGTGGCACTTACCTTATTAAGGTGGATGCTCACGCTTGCAGCGCGAAATTAAAATTTTTAGGGGTTTTTTGCCCATTACTGCTCATCAACACTTCTTCAGATAGCGCAAGTTGAGTTCGCGAGAACTAGGAGACTTAACACACAATGTTTTAATTGATAGTATCTCATATATATCATCAGTTTAGCTATGGTAAATTTTTACAGTGCCTTTTTTGTTTCGTGCGTAGCTAAACTGATGATATTTAAGAGATAACATGTGTGTTAAGTCTCCTAATTCTCGCGAACTCAACTTTCGCTATCTGAAGAAGTGTTGATGAGCTATAATGGGCAAAAAACACAAAAAATTTAATGTCGCGCCGCAAGCGTGAGCATTCACCTTAAGTACAAGTTTTTATTTTATAAAATTGGTTAAAATCTTGCAAGGCAATTTTTCATTTTGGTTCCTGTTATTAAATTCTATTGAAATTTTAATAGAATTGTGATATAACACTGAAAAAATATGTAGTGGTTTGGAGTACTTATACGCATGGCACCAAAAAAAAATTGTTAAGCGTTTTGTAGTACGAATAAAGAGGACAAGTACTTTAAATATTGAAGTTCGGAAGTTTTACATATTGGAGACTTTCCTTTATTTTTAAAGGAAAGATTTTTTTTCCTGTATTCAATAATATTAAAAAAGTCAGAACATAGACGGAACACGACAAAGAAAAATTAAAAAATTAAAAAAATTACGATCGAAACCTTGAATCACAAGGACCAATTCCTACTCAATAACATAGTATCTCAAACTCGTAAAGCAGTAGTGCTCGCATTGCTGTGTTCCGGTTTGAAGGGTAAGGGTGCCGGTGAAATTACAGGCACATGAGACTTTTCATCTTTATGTCTCAGGGTGGCGGGCGCAGGGCAAAAAATGCAACATAGGGTGCATCCTAGGTGGACGTGATCTATGAGGTAATGCACTGTTCATAGGCAGAGGTTACCGCTTAACCATCTGGCATCATCGCATCTGGTCACGCGTAGCTTCGACCAGATGCCTTGAAAGAATTTCGAAAACGCGAAGGGCCCCGTTACCCCACGGACCCAGAGTCTCGACCCCGAAAGGCTTAAATAAGTAAGCTCTGTCGAGACTTACATATTTGCGTCTTTTGAGGTCCTCAGCGGAATCTGCCGCCGCACCGGCCCTAACTGGTGTCTCGGACAGATGAGATGACACAAGGGTATCAACGCATGTAGCGTCCTATGTAGATTTAGCTAGCTTAACATGGAATGTGTCATTACTGGAAGAAAGCGTCAGGCGAGTCAGTCGTGGGAAGCAATGGCAGTGATGACCTCACCAATTGTCACGTCTATATTCCCACGATGGTGCAACCCACGGTGAAAATGGGTCCATTGAGGCCCTGCCTATACTTTCGAGGAAATGGCGCGTGCCTATGTATGTTTTTAGGTAAAGAAAACCAGGGCTAACTTAAAACCTACATTGTGGGAGGATTGCGCCTGTATTTATGAGTAAGTATGAAAAAGTAAAGAAACCCAATTTTTTTATGTTCTTACCTATCAATAATTGATCCCACAATGTCGGCCACGGCCAGTACCTAGGTACCTAGGATTCCTCTAAGTCAAGCTATAGTTTGCGAAACCAGTAATTTATAATTGCACCTTGCAACCTCGGCAATCAAACAAACCACTTAAATCGCAATTTAACGGCCACATGATTGGTTTGTTAGACTAATTTTATTGTTTGACCGTAACATCTGGGGTCAAAGGTCATGTAAATATAGGTAATTGATTAATCTTGATTTCGATTTCACAAAGAAAGTTTACGATACGAAAAACGTACCTTCGCAGGAGACGTAGCTTATACGGGAATATTATGCAATCCTCAGCGAAAATATGCCCAAGAAGGCGTACCTATATATTCGAAAACTGAAAAAAAAAACGATATGAAATGAAGGCCACATTGCTTTTAGCACAATAAGCAGTTAGTGACCCGGACTGTGTCACTGTCGAGACTAATTGCTTCTGAGATTCATCATCATCCCTGCCCTAACATGTTCAATTCCTCTATCTCACCTTTCCAACACATGCAGTCTTTCACACAGCCCATCCATCTCTTTTTAGTCCTTCCTGTACTCTTGTATCCATCCACATTCATATTCATCACTACTCTTGTAACATGCCTGTCTTCCCTTCGCACCATGCCCATACCACGCTAACCTATTACTCCTCATATTTACTGGTTACTGACGCTACTTTCAAACTTACTCTGATATACTCATTTTAAGGGTTCCGTAACTCAAAAGGAAAAACAGAACCATTATAGAATCACTTTGTTGTCCACCTGTTTGTCTGTCAAGACCCTTTTTCTTAGGAACGCGTGAAGGTATTAAGGCGCTATAGGTTCAACGAGCATTTTTGTATGAGGCGAAGAAGGCGAGCGCAAGCTCTGATACCGTGTTTTTATGTATAAAAAAATTATATAAAAATGTCGTTCAAAGTTTTGTTTAATTTTGTTGATGAATTCACTAACTCAAAGAATAAATAACATGAAACCAAATGTTTCAAAAATTAAAACGTGAGAGAAGTGAGTGAAAAATAGCATTTAAATTTTAAAAAGGAGGTATCTTTGTTATTCTTTTTTATCGAGTGAAGTAATTCAAATATTGCATTGAGTTATTGATTTCACTAGATAAAAAGCTCAAGAATATCATATATTTTTTTCTTCATAGAAAACTATGAAAATTCTTATCAAAAACTTTAAAATTCTAGAGACATTTGAGAACCTATCGCGCCTTAAGCTGAAATTCATATCAAATACTTACGTTTACTGTCCCTTGGAGCTGTGAAAAAATCAAACTTCTAAGCCAATGCAATCTAAAGATACAGCCGCTAGCTTATTACGTATCTTGCAATAGCAATGCGATAGCAAAAATTGCGCGATTATCGCATCCAAATTGCAAATTCGTATTACGTATCAGCGATACGTAATACGAGTTTGCGATTTGGATGCGATAATCGCGCAATTCTCGCGCAATTCTTGCTATCGAATTGCTATTGCAAGATACGTAATAAGCTAGCCGTTTATGCTGCAAATTTTTGACATTCGCAAGGGAATCAAAATCTACAGGGTACTTCTTCCCGTGAACTCAGAATCTTGACATTTGGTACGAAGCAAAGTCTTATAGCGCAGATAAAGGAAAAATTGCGGAAAACATAAAATTTTGTTACATCATAAAATAAAAATATTTTTATTAATTTTAAACTTACTACCCCTTTCCTCATGATGATTTAATCAAGCTATAAAAATACCATAACTTTTACTTATGTACCTACAGGTTTGTACGGAACCCTCGGTGTGCGAGTCCGACTCGCACTTGGCCTTTTTTTATCTTCCACTAGCAGCGCCCCGCGGTTTCACCCGCGTAAGTCTCGATCCCGTGGGAATATCGGGATAAAAATACACCTATGTGTTATTCCAGGAGTCCAGTTATCTGCATTCCAAATTTAATTCAAATCCGTTAAGCCGTTTCAGCGTGAAGAAGTAACAAACACACTACACACACACACACACACACAAACTTTCGCCTTTATAATATTATTATAGTGTGAAGTGTGATTTTTCATTCTTTCCATTTCATTCATCAACACAACATTCCCATATCCGTGGCATGCGTTCTTTTTTCACCAGTCGTCTTGGCAGCCCAACACTTAGATCCATACAATACGACAGGCCTGATGATCGTCTTGTACATTTTGGAGCATTCGTGGATCACTTGTTGTTCCTGAAATCTGTCGCCATTTTATCCATCCCGCATTCATTCTGTACCCTTAGTACGAGAATTTGTCAGTATTCGAAACTATATAAAGTTTCGTTTGCTTCAATACATTTTCTGACAGCGTCCTTAGTTTTCTCCTCGTTTTCGCTAGGGGCGCTGCTAGTAAATGTATGGAAGCAAACGAAACTTCATTTAGTTTCGAATACTGTCAAATTCTCGTACTAACCCCCCTGTTTGTTACGTCCCGGTCTATCTCGCCGTCTGTTAGAATTGCTATCGAGGTCCTCATTGTCCCTATAACATATAACGTAGGTATATACCTAATGTACAAACATAACCTAACGGACTTCGTGAGTAACTGTACTGCTATAAATATCAAAGGGTTTTATACAGCTCTCAAAAATTAGCAAGCTTGAGTGGTAATGGGACATATAATATTGCTCGCAGAAGTCAGAACTAATAGGTGTTAGGAATACAGGTTCACAGGAGTGGAGACCACAAACTGGATGACGTAGTAAAGGAAGGCCACCCTCTCAGTGGACCACTGCATTATAAATCTCGCAGGAAGTCGGTGGATGGAGGTTGGCCAGGTCCGTTCGTTTTGGCATTCTACGGAGAATGCCATCGCACTGATATCATAAAAATGACAAAGTCTACGATGTTTGGATAATTGGATATTTGTAATCACGCTGAAACGGTCGAACTGTTTTCGGTGAAATTTTGTATACAGCTTGATTATTACTAGGATTGAGCTTTAAGGCGCTATTAGGTTCAACGAACATTTTTGTATGAGGCGAAGAAGGCGAGCGCACGCTCTGATACCGTGTTTTGATGTATAAAAAAATTATATAAAAATGTCGTTCAAAGTTTTGTTTAATTTTGTTGATGAATTCACTAACTCAAATAATAACTAACATGTAACCAAATGTTTCAAAAATTAAAACGTGAGAGAAGTGAGTGAAAAATAGCATTTAAATTTTAAAAAGGAGGTATCTTTGTTATTTTTTTTTATCGAGTGAAGTAATTCGAATATTGTATTGAGTTATTGATTTCACTAGATAAAAAGCTCAAGAAGATCATATATTTTTTTCTTCACAGAAAACTATGAAATTTCTTATCAAAAACTTTAAAATTCTAGAGACATTTGAGAACCTATCGCGCCTTAAGCTATGTTTTATGCCGGTAAAACGTGAATGAAGCCGAAAGCGGACGCTAGTAAGTAATATACAAATCATTAGATAAGTAGACTTCTACAGGCTGTTGATGATGATTATGATGAAGCCCAATACCATATTATAAACGCTGAATTAAAACCGCTTAATTAATTCAATATTATTAGCTGATCTTCATGATACGAGGAGCCCGAAACAGATAAATCTTTTCAAATTAATTTATAAAATTAAAAAAGCCAATTTTATACATTTGACCTACATGTATCACCTTCCTTCAAACAAATAACTATTTTTCCACATTCTGTTATCACCACTATCTTCACAGTGCGGTCGTCCTTGCTTACGCGTGACGCACATTGCACCCAACTAACCTCAACCTTCTTACTTAGAACATAAGGTAAATATTCCTTTGAATGGAAAGTTACACTAGATAATCCAAGGTGCTACGATACATGTGCCTAAGCGTGTAGACAATAAGGTTGATATTAGCTAGAACGCTTGTGTCGTAGCTGTCCAAGGTGTTTCCTTATGCCCGTGCGTTCGCGCAACAAAGGAAAATGCTGATGTATTTGATATGTGACGCTTCCGGGGTCTCTGCTTAGTGTCTAATGGCTAGTTTTATTTTAATTAGATTATTTTTGTGTTTATTTTATGAGGTTTTATTACGTGTCCGACGGGGTCTATTTGCCTACTCAGTAAAATCATCTTAGACACACAAGTTAGCCTACAGAAGCCAACCTGGACATAGGCCTATCCCATAGAATACCACGACGAACAGTCTTGACTTGAGCCACCTCCATTCACTGCCTTCCTGCGACCTCTTAACTGCCGTTGGTCCATCGGGAGCCTTTTGCGTCGCCTGACTCGTTTGTGTGCGGCCCTCATGAGCGTCGCCTGACTCGTTTGTGTGCGGCCCACATGTGCGTCGCCTGACTCGTTTGTGTGCGGCCCACATGTGCGTCGCCTGACTCGTTTGTGTGCGGCCCACATGTGCGTCGCCTGACTCGTTTATGTGCGGCCCACATGTGCGTCGCCTGACTTGTTTGTGTGCCGCCTACATGGACTCGTAGACCGCGGCTGTAATGCTGCCAAGTACGAAGCAATAATTTGATGAAACAAATGGACAACTAGTGAATATCTTCACGTAGGGACCCAGAAGTTACTCTAGATTACGTGATTTGTTCTTCTTCTTCTTCATATACCAGTAACGGCTTCTGAGGAGTGCTCTTAACAATTTTACCAATGTCAGTGTTTACCTTGCTTGTTAACTAGTTGTCAAAATTCATAGAAAAGTACAGTCAAAGTTATCTATGACGTATTACATACGAGTCTATCCCATCTATTGTCTTAGGATTCCCACGTGTGGTAGTAACGACCTCCAACCTCAGCCGGTGATTAGATTATCGCGAATCTTGCATTGTTCGCCAGATCGCGCTGGATGAGGCCTCGGGACAATGTGCTCGATGATGATACGCATGTTGATGATGATATTGACATGAATGGACACGCCCAGCTCTATCATACAGTTTGGCTACCAAAGACGAGACAAAGGGTTCGATGGCTATGATACTTACGATATGGGGTCAACCAAGATTTGACTCACTAATGCTACTCGGAGAGTTTCGTTATAATTTGCACTCACAAATCACTGAATTTATTAGAATGTGGTTTTCACTGTGGGATAGTTTGGGTCTTCAGTAAGGATATACGCGTGGACGACATTGCGAGTGGATCAGCTAGTAATTGGCCACAAGCGAAGCAAGGTCTCATTTCCAGGATGTGGCGTTTGTATGTACGTTTGTAAGTATGTGTGTTTGTGCTTGTGCATAACTGCAGAACCGTTGTTCTAATCTTGATGAACCTTGTTAGGTAGGTAGTGAACATGAGCATGATCGGTACAGGGATAATTGAGCTACGGGGGTTCCAAGAGGTCCCTCAAAAAATACCTAACTTTATCAATTAATCGATAAACGGAACATCACGAGGTAACGTACGGAGCGAGCTAGTAAGTACTTGGATACATTTATATTTGCATAACTTACGTACCTACCAAGTTTCGTCAAGATAGGATCAACGTTGCTGCGGTTATCGTCGGACAAACACACATACTTACAAACGTACATAAAAACACCGTATAACATACAAAAATAAAAATAAAAGACTGAGATCTCGCTTCGCTTGGTCAATTAATGTACCTATGTGACTCTAATAGCGCGGCGAAGATGTGTGGCTGGTAGAAGATGTTGTTAGCATTAAATCTACTTTTGTTACACTTTTACGTCCAAAAGAACATGAAACAAATAAAGATCAATCTCTATACGTAATCTTGTGCTCAGTCTCACCAACAATAAATTAACAGGCCCAATAGAAACATGTTAATTTGTCGTGCGATAAGGTTCCCGTAAAATATGAAATATCTACTCGTAGTTCGTGAAATAATGACAAACCAAAATGAAGGGAAGCTTTCGATCCTCAACATCATCAATTGAATAAACAAATGGGCGCAGATAAACCAACAGAACTAACGGTTCTTTAACTTGTTATCATCATCAGCTCATCAGAATGTCACATCCAATGACGTAAACTTTTTAATTACCATAATATAAGTGAATTTATTGCATGGCGTTACAAAGAGCATTGTTTAGGCTTCCCACGGTTTTGGACACGTATCTTTTGAGATTGTATCAGATTTTGGACCTCAGGTCGTGACCTTGCGTTGGGGCGTGACCTTTTCGTTCTCACTGGCAGGTACTCGTATCAGACTTCCGAATCACAGGTGTTGGTGATACTTCCTTGAGTTTTTGTAATTGTTTGTTTATTCTATTATTATGACAATTATAATATGTTGAGACTGTAATAAACTTTTCAAACCACGTTTTATGCAAGATCTATCTTGCTATGTCTTAGTGCAGATGTGTTTATGCAAGATCTATCTTGCTATGTTGTAGTGCAGATGTGTTTATGTAAGATCTATCTTGCTATGTCTTAGTGCAGATGTGTTTATGTAAGATCTATCTTGCTATGTCTTAGTGCAGATGTGTTTATGTAAGATCTATCTTGCTATGTCTTAGTGCAGATGTGTTTATGTAAGATCTATCTTGCTATGTCTTAGTGCAGATGTGTTTATGTAAGATCTATCTTGCTATGTCTTAGTGCAGATGTGTTTATGTAAGATCTATCTTGCTATGTCTTAGTGCAGATGTGTTTATGTAAGATCTATCTTGCTATGTCTTAGTGCAGATGTGTTTATGTAAGATCTATCTTGCTATGTCTTAGTGCAGATGTGTTTATGTAAGATCTATCTTGCTATGTCTTAGTGCAGATGTGTTTATGTAAGATCTATCTTGCTATGTCTTAGTGCAGATGTGTTAGGCTTCCTAAAATGAGCTCTAAATAAAATGATCTTCTGTAAATTGATATTTTCATTGGCATCATAATTTTTCATAAAGAAGGAAAGAACACTGTTCATTTAGTTTCCTGTTTCAAAATGTTTTGTAAAATCGATTCACACCGTTCCAGGAATAGATCGAACCAAATCATCTCACTTCATATCAGCATCCTATCTCTAAGTCACAAACCTCTGTATTTACGGAACATTGTCAACCGAGATGCTGCGATAGCCAGCATTGTCGACGAATCGACTTCGAGAATTATCATACACATAATCGGATCTTACGGACACAATGTATTATACCGTCACTCAGTGGAATACTGAATCTTATTCTCCCAATCATAGAGGTTATAGATAGTGAATATGAATGATGGTGATGTCACGTGTGACAGAAGGATTTGTCTGCAGTGTTTAGAAATAAACGAATCGTTGATTGTGTTATGTAAGTCGAGGTTTTAGATTTGTGATTGTCATGTTTAGGATTATGACGGTCGTCAATTTTTGTTTTTGCAATATTATAAATCAACTGCTACGTATCAGCTTCATGGGATTTTCTTGTTGCAGGTTTTTCTATTAAACTAAGGAATATCTACTAATGACTGATTTAACCGAAGTAGTATTTTCCAGACTCATGCCATTATCTTTGTAGCTAAACCCATTATGGCGTTGACTACGCTCTTACAAGTTAATTCTGTTGTTAGTCTATCACATAAATTATCCGATAGAGAGCTGGCATATTGTTGTGAAGAGACATGATCCATCCGATCATTATATCCGTTACAAAATATCACAAATCAATAAAATGCAGCAGAAATCCATAAAAATGACATCATTCATGGTGCCTATATAGAAGCGTTATTTTTTACCCTCAGTCTACACACGTCGGCGACTCCTAATACGGCGGAGCGTAGGATAATATCCTCAGCGGCTTTGTGAGGCACGTACACATCCTTCCTTTTGTCGTTAGCCAGGTCTGCAGCACCCCTCACCGTGTGGGAGCTTAGAACGGGACCGCGCCGGTTCTGATGGGAATCATCCAGTCAGATGATGATGCTGAGTTAGTACAAGAGGTAAATATATGCACTCCGTACAGTAATATGCACTCCGTACAGTAATATGCACTCCGTACAGTAATATGCAACGAGGTGTGACGACTAGTGTTCCCAATATGAAAGTGATATTTGAATCCCATCATAATCATAAATGTTAAAGTGTTCGATGTTTGGATATGTGAATAATTTTGTTTTTACTCAATCTCGCCAAAACGGCTGAATTGATTTTGGTAAAATTAAGTGTACAATTAGATTATGATCTGGGTTTATTTATAGGCTACTTTAAATCCTAGTAAAAAGCGAGCGAAGCCGTAGGCGGGCTCTAGTAATTGATATTTTGTTCCGTATATTCTAGCTTTAGATACAAAAGTCTAGCTCGAGACTGACAATTTTTTTCTGTCAAAATTGTCTATTCAGCATATACTTTGCTTAGAATAAAGAAAAAATATTTGATACATTGTTAGACATATCTATTACTTACCTACTTACACTCGTATTTATAAACAAGTAATTACTTGTTGCTAAGTAATTTCTTAATGAAGTCATTACTTGAAGCTAGAATTCTTCAGTACAAATTTTTATTCTATAGTTGAGTAATGCACGTTACTTACTTAAGCAATTGCTTAAGTTAGAGTTGATGCTTGATGGTTGTTTCTCACTGGCAACACTACGTTGCTGCGTTTTGTTTCATGAGAGGGTAAACGTGAGGTCTAGTTTTTTTTACAAAGTCTTGAATATTCGGCTGTCATGAGTACTTCCAGCCCATCTGACTACTACATCCAATATCTGTAAATTTGGGCCACCAACAACTTGAACATTCAAGGAAAAATAACCCTTACGGTTTCGATACTGTTCAGTATGCTAAATACCACGAGGCTTATTTATTCTGACATGTGTGCAATCTATTGCTCCAATTATATTTTTAAGTCCATTTGACCTACCGATGCGTCCAAGGTTTTCAAAATCTTCTTTCACTTTTCTTAATTCTGCAGGATTAGGAAATTTTGCATAGTCAGGCAAACGAACGGCTAATGCACGGCTCACCTTCTTAACTGTATGACATACAGTGGATTGCGATATATTTAACAGATCTCCACAAACCATTTGAAAACTTGCAGTTGCATAAAACCTTAAAGCTGTTAGTAACTGGCACACAGGGCTGATTGGGAGTCCTCTTTGTGTATCTGACCGCAAGTCATCAATTATTAATGGCAAAATAACATGGAGTACAACACTTTTACTGAATCGATATCTCATCCTAAAATCATTTTCAGTATTTTCGCGAAGAGGGTCATTACGGAAATATACTTTTGTTTTTCTAGGTTCATTAATGTTAACACTGTTTTCAACTTCTTCCAATGGATCACTTATAATATTGTCCAAATTGAAAAATAAATGCTCGATATCTTCCATAATTATTTTCTGAAAAATTTTGAGGTTAGAAAGTACTAAACACTGTCAAAAAGCTCCGCACCGAGTAATAAGCGTTGCTTAAGTAACGAAAGTGGTTACTATTACTTGATTAAGAATTCTAACTTTTGACAGTTCTTACTTCGACCGATTTCTTAACTATGCAATAAAAATAGTTGCTCAAGTAATTACTTTTGCTTAAGTAATTACTTTGACTTGTCTATAAATACGAGTGTATCTACTATGGAATCATCTTCTAATCTACTGGCAGTATGTCTGGGAGCTACGACCACATTTAAATCAGTCGTATCACTAAATGAGATATTGTGTTTGATAGACTCATAACCTAAAGTCCATCCTGATCTTTAATTAAGATAGAGTCTTATTATTATAGTTATTAAAACCTGTTTTTCCACTTCTATTCTAAAGCCTACACGGCTAGAGTAAACACATTATTCTAAACAAGGCTGTTCCTGTATTTTATAGTACCTAGTAAAACACTTCTAATAGGCGATAAAAATAAATGATTCACATACGTACCTACTGAACGTACACCTACTTGTAGGTAGGTGCGATGTGGCTCTACGTTGAAAGTCATCGACGTGCTGTGCAGTGTGACCCGAGTGTGAGTGTGTATGACGTCACAGGAAACGATTCAAGCCATATAAAGTGTTGCGCAGTGCCAACACACGCTCAACTTGAGTCGGTAGTTAATTTATTTGAAATAGTAAACATTCAATTGTAGCGGAGTTATTTAAAACTGGCATAGTGATCATCATCATTTAATAGTAGTAGAGCTTTTTTGTGAAAGAGTTGGTCCGGGGAAGTACTACCACCATACCTATTTCTGCCGCAAAGCTCTAGTGCTCGCATTGCTCTATTCCGGTTTGAAGGGTAAGGGTGCCGGTGAAATTACAGGCACATGAGACTTTTCATCTTTATGTCTCAGGGTGGCGGGCGCAGTGCAATGCCACATAGTTTGCGTCCTAGGTGGACGTGATCTATGAGGTAATGCACTGTTCATAGGTAGAGGTTACCGCTTAACATCAGGTGGGCATCTTGCTTGATCCGTCATCCAAGAAGTATAAAAAAAAAAAAAAAAAAAAACGTCAGCTGGTAGACGGCAACTGTCAAAAAGCTGTCAATAATAAATCATCTTCGCCATCTTCAGCTCACATTAGTCCATATTGGACTAATGTGAGACTAGTCCATAAGTGGACGGCCATCAGTAACTGCTGGTAACAGTTTACTGGTCAAATCATCATTATCTGCCTATTAATACAAGTCCACTGCTGGACACAGGCCTTCCCCTTAGAATGCCACGACGCACTATCTTGAGCCGCCTCCTTCCACCTCCTCCTTTCCATGATCAAACAGGTACGTACTATTAATAAGTAGATCTTATTGTTAGGTACTTGATTCATTTAGTATTTGATCTTATAATAACTATGATCTATCTGCTACCTACCAGCGTCCGCCGTCATTTACTCTTTACTCCCAAAGTATCGCCCACTTGCATAACAGTAACCTTAGCACGAGTTTCTAACGCTATCTAATCGAATAAGAATCCGCTCCAAATGTCAAATTAGTTTCAAACAAGCCACGCGTCTGACATCACACACATTGACTAACTACTCATTACTACCAGGTCTAGCGCTTAACTGAGTCAGTCCCTGAGGTATGAGAGCGGTACGGGAGGGATGTTTTCGTAACGTCAAAATGATAAACACCCTTCCCCTACCGCTCCCATACCTCAGGGACTGACTCAGTTAACCGCTAGACCTGGAGGCACTTGACTTATAATGAACGCGATGCTGAAGCTCAAGTTTATGTGTAGCTTGTTAAATAAATAAATAAATAATGCAGGACCGTCCACACAACATTATATAGCCCCAAACTAAGCAGAGCTTGTGTTATGGGTACTAGATAACTGATATACTTAATACAATACATGTTGCTTGACTACAACACGGCGTGTAGTGTCGTGCACCACAGTGTAAGTCAAAACTCCTGCTTCTCTTGTGATCGTGTACTGCACATGGTAGACCACGCACTAAAATCTAACACCGACCACCTTTTTTCGGCGACCATCTTTGACTGGCTCACTCCTTTAGACCAGTGTCAGTGTCTTAACCGTCCTAACCAGAAATAGGAACTGATAGCTAATGCATAACTACCAGCCTCACATTATGATAATCACTGCAGTGGATTCGATAGCGTCAGAAACGCGTGCTAAGGATAAAACGTGTAATATTAAAATGAGGTATGGTTTACATTATAAGAAGCGTAATAGATAGACTAATTGAAGGAGATCTTGATCGAGTCGGTTCACACTTGCCAACGAGTTCTATCTGCGATCTATTCAAATTGTTCTATAAATATTAATACGGCGCTTACGAACTCGTACTCATGGATTTATAAACGATTGTTTTTGTTTTGTTGTAAACTTAGTTTTGAGTAATCGGTAGTACGTTGTAGTTGGACCACCTAGTTTGTACTTTGTAGACGGAGTTAGAGGAAGCGTTCGAGGAACTACGACATACCTTCTCGTCACGGATACCGCAGAGCCTTTGTTTATAATCAGTGCGTGTTGCCAGTCATGACTTACGGCATTGAGACGTGGCTGTTTCAGAAAGATAGCTGCGCAGCGGGCTATGGAGAGATCTATGCTCGGTGTTCCACTGAGTGATAGAATCTAAAATGAGGACATCCGTAGAAGAGGCAAGATCATCGACATAGCTCTCGGAATCAGCAAGTTGAAATGGCAATGGGCAGGCCATAGCTCGCAGATAACAGTTGGGAAATAATGGTTCTTAACTGGCAATAACCAACTGGATGACGCAAAAGAGGAAGACCTCGATGGACCAACGACATTTTAGAGGTCGAAGGAAGGCAGTGGATGGAGGCGGCTCAAGACCGTTCGTCATCGCATTCTATGAGGAGGCCTATGTCCAGCAGTGGTCTTCTATAGGCTGATGATAATGATGATAGATAGAAGATCTAGGACTTGACTACTGGTTTTAGGGTTCCGTAACTCAAAAAGTATTAAAGAAACCATAATAGATAGATAGATAGATGGATAGATAAAACGTTTATTAGCAATCTCCAATCACGCGCGTACATTCAAAATAAAAGACAGTGCACTAAAAACTCGATAATAAAACCAACATACACAAAAACAAAGCAGTGCACTAAAATAAACATTTATCATATAAAAACTATAACTAAAAGTACGTGTGTATTGCAGCATCACAAATGGAAAAAATAGGATCAGCCTCGTGTATGTCTGTCTGTCTGTCAGATTGGATGAAAAAAAAAAAGCTCACTCAATCACGGACGTATAGTGTAAATATAAGATTTCTGGTGTTGAATGTTTGTTCGTCGTGACATTATATGGGAATGGCCTATGTCCAGCAGTGGACTTGTACAGAATAATGATGATGATGGTGAGAGATTTCATCTTCAAGTGTTTCCAAATTATTTTCTGTACAAAAAGAAACGAGAGTCGAGTAGGTTTTCAGAATAGAGAATGATGAGTGCAATATAAATTGTGTGTGTGTGTGTTGTCAGATGCAGACAGGTGAGCTACTGCACTCATCACTCACTGTGTGATCTCGTCTGGAATCACCACTATTTAAAACCACAGGGTGCTCGATTTATGAATTATTTCCACTTCTAAATTACAACAGTTTTTATCTTTGTGTGCTCGAGCAGGATCTATCATTAACATGTTAACTGCTGTATAAACAAGTACCTACTTTTATTACTTCACTAAAAACGAAGGATAATGCCGCAACACCACGTGACCACGACCAGTGAGACGGCGACATTGCGCTAACGATACAATTTATACTAAAATGTCAATAATAATAAATATTGTCACTGCGCAAGGTCGCTGCTCACCAATTAATTCGCTTATCAAGAGTTCTAACGTTTCAAATGTCATTGCCGTCGCGTCGGGATTTAACTCGACTCAAGGAAAAGGCGATGAAATGAGTGATCAAAATAGTCTGATGGTAGACCGGTTTGTATGGATATATCTTCATAATATGCAATTAAATAATAGGTTTATATTCTATATTTAAGAGCATCCAGACGATTTTCAAAAAAAAAATAACAGATATTTTTCACTTTGCCACATGTATGAAAAAATCGTTGCATCTCTTCGGTAAATACTTTTTTTTTAAATAAAACTAACTTAAAAGCTAACACAGGTAAAAAAAAAACTTCCCGTAGTACTACTGAACTGCTTGGTAGTTCTACGGTTTTTTTTTCTACCAATAAACGCAATAAACAGGGTTCTATATTCTGAATGCAATGAAAATACCAAAATTGCCATTTATATGCTTCTATTATATAATATGAGAAGTTCCCTCCTCATGAAACGACATGGAAAAAAAAAAGAATTTGTTAATAAATGACGGAGTTATGCCATAATAAAAATAAACTAATTGAGAACCTCCTCCTTTTTTTGAAGTTGGTTAAATAAACCGTTGAAGTACCACTGTCAAATTATCTAGTCATTATTTTAAACAAAGACCGTATATTTCGGCTATTTTTTGTTGAAATTAAAATCTGGTCTATCAGTATCGGTGACGTCACATAGGGACGTGTAGGTGCGAGCTATTGTTTGCATATTCCAGATACCAACTGTTTAGAAGCTTGCGTAAAACGTAAGTAGGGCTGCTACTCGTTATAGTATGTTAACTTATGAATAATTTATGAGAATTGCAAATTTTATAAATTTTAAGTGTCACACAAATGGCAGACGATAGTAATTTATCGATCTTGTATGTGTCGGATTTCAAATCCAAGAGAGTGAATTTTAGTGGGTAGTGTGTGGTTTTGAAATCGTATTAGATTGTATTATTGCACAATAGTATCCAAAACAGATTGAAATGTTGAACAGTATGGTAACCCTGCGTGCGCAGGAGGTGCGTGGGCGCGCGTGCTGAGCCCGCTCACCTTGAGCGCTCATTTAACACTAAATCCTGCCGATTACAACAAAAACTTGATATAACTGCAAATATCTGAGCTCTCATGCTAACTTCTAAGCGTAAAATGGGCCTGTGGCAAACATATTTGGACTTGTTTGTGGTGTGATATCCTCACGGAGTTGAGATTTGCAGATATTCAGGATAAAATTCGTGGTACTTTGTTGGTACGAGTATGTGTGTAGATACTGGCACTTCGTGGTACTTTGTTGGCACGAGTATGTGTGTAGATACAGGCACTTCCTAGCAGTAAAAAGGATCATCAATAAATTTGTAGAGCTGACTATTCAAAATAATCCTTGTCAATGAATGAAGTATATACCTTTGGTTTTGTTCCTGTCTCGAATCGCGTAGCTCCAGAAAGGAGCAGCCTGTATTACTACGCCTTACGAGTATTTGTTTTAGTAATGAACATTCCGCGTTTTAAATAATAAAATGTATTCATAAGCCGGCACTTACCATATTTGAGTGTGCGAACCGCGTCCATATGTATGAGTGCTTAAGATATTCTTATTTATGGGTCTATGTCAAGGTCGGCTTTAACTACGGTATCATCGCTTTGCATTATATCAAATTATTACTTCTCAAATTATCCGTTTGGTTTACGAGCACGGAAGGAAAACGAAGCACAGAAATATTTACTAAGACGTCCTTCGTTTCTATGTATTGTTGGTACAAATCAGACTCACAAAATAAAACATTTTGCAAAATGAAACACTTATCATGTACCTTTTTGTTTTTGAAATTTAAATTGTTTGCATCCGTTATATTCAAACTAAAGTCAGTGCAATAAAGCTCATTTTCATAGCAACCTCATTTGAAGTGATACACCCATATTAAGAGTACATTCAATTTGTAATTCAAATAAATAGTTGGCGCGCTCGTGGCGGGAGCTGTCATATTATTATAAAGCGCGGGTTTTTTTGTAGCGGTTGATTAGCATGTGTCGACTCTGCCTAATTATATGTAGAGCTGTCGTTCCGGCGGTGCAGCACTACGCCGCACTATGCACTACGCAACACGAGACTGCAGCTATGTAGGGACCAGGGATCTGCTAGTGCTGTTCTACGTCCGTATTCCGTAAAGAAAACAAGAGAAGATTCTGCCGCTTTCTGTGTTTACACACCATGCTAGAACCATCAAAATAAATAAATAAATAATACTGGACAGTTCACACAACATTATCTATCCCCAAGCTAAGCAGAGCTTGTGTTATGGGTACTAAATAACTGATATACTTAATACAATATATTACATAGATAGATATTTTTTATTATACATAGAAAATACCCAGAACACCCTGAACAAATATTTGCAATCGCACAAATATTTGTTCCGAGGCGGGAATCGAACCCTCCTGCGTCGCAGGGCAAGCTTCGCCCGCCGCACCACAGAGGTCGTCAAAATATACTATGAAGTTACCATGATTTGAGGATGTCATCCAGGTTTTAGTGAAAAATGTATTTATGATAGTTTTATACATTTTGTTAATAATTTCGAGGGCTCTGACACAGACTAGCACACAATAAGTAGAGCAGGGTGAAGGACCGGCCGTTTTGTTTCCATTATTTTGCATATTCATTGATGGTGTGCGGTAGGTCGCGTTTTTCGTATGGTTTAAATTAATGGGTTGTTAATGCGAATCGCACGATCTCGGAAGTTAGATCATGAATGGGCTTCGTATTTGTTATTGAAACTAACTTGGTTATCACTTAATAATGAGAGCTTCTAGACCAGGAGCCACTGGTCTATTTATTACATAGTAAACGTCATAATTGGCTACTCAAATAATGGCATTGCTGGGTTTAAGCTCGAACTTCACTCTAATCAGTTCTATGCTAATTACATCCAGGTCCCCCTAGGGATCCCTTTATGGCCTCTGTATCGTGTGCCTACCTAGCTGATGGGTTTGGCCTCTAGTGTTCCTTCTTAGCCCATCACTCGATCAGGGCCTTACACCACCTGTTATCACCAAATTTGCACAAGTGTTCTACATTGTAATTTAGCCAAGGTGTATCAATAAAAATTTGAAGGATAAGTTACAAAATCTGGCTGTAAGTGGATACGTTTCAAGGTTTCTTATAAAAAATGCACTCATCGTCAGTATTTTGTGGCATAACTATCACTAGCTCGTATTTTAAGTCATACGTGACACTATGAAATATGAAAATCATCATCAGCTCCCGTGCTAGTGAAGTCGTGTGTAATGTTGGAGTGCGAAGCGTGCGGTAGCTCCGCGAGTATGTCAGGTATGTGTGCGCCGTTGAAGACACACCTTTGGGCACACAGATCCATGTTGATTATGCGTAAGAAATATTTAAAGACTGATTTCGTTTAAATATTTATCTAATCTGTGTAAGCAAGGAGTAGGTACAGGTGTGCGATTGTTGAATGTCATCGAATGACTAAATATCAGAAATAATCCGCAAACTACTGAACCTCTCTAAATTTGAATTGAATATGAATTTCTTGGAGATCAACTGCAGGAGGCGCTTATAATTTCAAAATTGCTGTAATTTTTGTTAAAAACTGTTTTTTTTTAAATAACACATTGAAGTAAGTAATCCAATAAAAACAAATTCATTTATATACAGACGAAATAATACAACTAATATTGTACAAGTAGGTATATACAAAATTTAAAAAATACAAATGAAAGAGTTGATTTCTCTGAAGACCGTTGCAAACAATCTAAAGATAGCTCAACTGATCCAAATCACTACCAGACGGAAGCGTCCCTAAAATGCTGCCTGCATTGCCACGCTGAATGGCAATACTGATGCGTTGAGCCAGCTAAGAGCAAGCTCTTGTAAAAAAACTAAATTACGACCTTCGGATCGAATTTCCAGGTAAGTAACTGGACGAGGTAGCCGGACTAACACGAGCTAGGAAGACTCATCATTATCATTTAAACCAGATTGACGTCAACTACTAAACATTGCCTTCATATCAACGGATGCACGGGTTTAGGCCGGCACCATCCACCTACTTCCCGTGACCTTTAAAATGTCGTCTGTATGTCGTATGGCGTCCAGTTTGGTCGCCACTCGAGATCTTTTGTTCGCTTTAGCCTAAAATCATTCAATAAATTATTATGTTTGAATTGCTACTGTTTGCGAACCAATGAGTATCGAATTATAGTCATAACTCATTCTGTGAGACAGATCGATATCCCTCGGCTCGAGCAGCCCGCGGGCATATTGACTGCGCTATCATTGTTTTAGCGTGCTCTATCGTGAGTAGCACAGCAGGTACGCGACACAGTAGCATAACTTCATACTCAAGCTATATATATTCAACAAACATATTACTAATCTGCGTGGTACGTGAGTGTCTTTAGAATGACTGATATGCACTTTCTACAAGTAACACAAAAGCTTGTATCGAATAATAAAGGGTTATGTAAATAAAAAAAGTATATCGGAGCTATTCGCGACGTGGTGGGAATAATTAGCATAAATACTTAGTATAGTTCTGCGAACAGTTAACCTCGCGTGCACAAACTTTTATAAACTATAAATCATGTCGATCCACAACTTCTTGACCGATTTTGCTCATACACAAAAAAAAAAAAAAAGTACCGAATATTTCTGGCAAATATTATCAAAATTGGCGGGTAAATGGTACCACAGTAATCTTTCTCCCTTTTTGGGGGAAATACCCGTCCAATCGAAAATCAGAGACGACAAAAAAAACAGAAATTTTAGAACCTGTATATCAAGAAATCGCTATAAGCGATAAGACCGCCCATTGTACATTTCTGTTATTTTTTTGTTATTGAGTTATGTTTTGTGTTTCTGTGTGTTATTTGTGTACAATAAAGAGTTAATCTATCTATCTATCTATCTATCAAGTTCCGTCAAGATAAGTTGAGAAAACACAATCTGTAAGCGAGTACCAACATAAATTTTACATATATACACATACATCCGGACAGATGAAAGCAAATTTTACCAGTTGTTGCAAGGATAGTAGTAGTAGAGCTTTTTTGTGAAAGAGTTCGTCCAGGGAAGTACTACCACCATGCCTATTTCTGCAGCAAAGCAGTAGTGCTTGCATTGCTGCGTTCCGGTGTGAAGGGTATGGGTGCCGGTGAAATTACAGGCACTTTTTATTTTTATGTCTCAGGGTGGCGGGCGCATTGCAATGCCATATAGGGCGCGTCCTAGGTGGACGTGACCTATGAGGTAATGCACTGTTCATAGGCAGAGGTTACCACTTAACATCAGGTGGGCGATCAGCTTGTTCCGTCACTCAAGTAGCACAAAAAAAAAAAAAAAAAAACAGTTGTTGCAAGGATACTCACTCGCTTCGTTCGCTCGGTATTTTTATTCGCGACGCGGTGCTACTGGGCGCAATGGGAACCATTCCCTTTTTCATGTGGTGTTAGCCTTGTATATCTAGCATAATCATTGGACTTCTACTGTCTGATGATGATGATGATGGTGATGGTGATGATGATGAATGCATACAAACTCTCAAACGCTCAACTTGACTCTCTATGTATAGCAGAATTGCTGCTGTAATGCTAACGAATGCAATTTTGGGAAAAGTTCTTAGACTATGTTAACATCTTGACTGCCCTATATGGTTTCTTGTTTTACTTTGCAGTTTTTGTTTTCACCTTCGCTACTGTGTGTGCACTGTGCCGGGCCGGCGGGGGAGCGCTCGCGGGCGGGGTGCGGGGGGCGGACTAGTTGTAATTGGCTCAAGGAAGCACGCTTCAACGGTTTCAACTCGCTTCTATCAAACAACATTTGCTAAGAATTGCTATCAAACAAGTTAGCTAACTGCTTGATACCGAGTTGCTATGGAATATTTTCGCACCTGTTGCTTGACTGATAACATACCTACCAATTAACTTATTTACAAAATTAAAATTTGCGATCCAAAGTTTTAGGTTTCATTCACATACCCCCCCCCCAGTGCCCGTATTCCGAAATTTTGAATGCAATATATCTTACAATAATACGAGTAATACATATCCACAACAAATTCGGATTTGATATTTCAAAGGCCTCCCGAATGTCGTTTTACATCTCGATACAACGATAAAAACATGCAAAAGCACTGCACTAATTGACCTGGGAGTGCCACGGGTCTGAATCCAAATCCCCATGGCACCCCCAGGGGTATCTTTCAGGGGTGCCATGGGTCCGGCATGAAATCAAAGAGTAAAACAATAAAAAAAGTTAATCAAACTTAACGGGCTATGGAAAGAGCTGCTTGGAGTGTCACTATATGATAGAAACCAAAATGAGGAGATCCGTAGATGAACAGACACCGACAGGTCTTAGAACACGTCTGTGGCGCGGCTGGTGAAGGTTTACCAGGTCACGATGCAGGAGATTGCGGGTTCGATTCCCGCCTCAGAACAAATATTTGTACGATCTGCAGATATTTTTTCGGGGTGTTCTGGGTATTTTCTATGTTTTTTAAGGGTTTTTAAAAAAATATCTTTCAATGTAATGTAAGCAGTAGGAGAGCAGTGGATCCGGCTGGCACAAGATCGCCAGGAGTGGCGTTCTAGAGAAGAGGCCTTTACTCAGCAGTGGGTGTTGCCGGCTGAATAGATAGATAGATAGATTTAATGTACATCAGTTATCTAGTACCCAAACCACCAGCTCAGCTTAGTTTGGGGCTATATAATGTTGTGTAAACTGTCCAGAATTATTTATTATCTATTATTTATTATTTTATTATTAATTAGCAAGTAGAAGTGGCAAAGCGCAGGCCATATAGCTCGTTGAACTGTCAACCATCAATCGTTACCATAGAAAGGCAGAGGGCTTTCCTAAGGTACTCGACACCGAAAAGTCACAGAAAGTGGGTGGATGGAGGCGGCCTAAGATCGGTCGTTGTGGCATTCTGGGGGAGACTTAATTTATGTCCCAGTAGGCTTCTATTGGCTGGAGATGAATTTAAATCCTCTTAATAAACGTAGGCTAGTTTCAATCTTTAGTTTGTCTGCTAGATTCATCCAGAAGGAGTGCCATCAACATTAAGGTTTATCTGGTAAGTGCCGTATAAAGATGGGGGTTCATGGGGCCCGATATAGCGCGGTAATTGCGTCCCCGGGCGCAAGGACGGGCGCTTCATAAAGCGACAGGTTTATTAAAGGTATTACTGCCAATTCCAACTTTTAGTTACTATACTAACAAGTACCTACCTGAGCTAGAGGGCCTGTGAGCTGATGACACGATGATACGCATTTTTTGTTGGATAATTGCGGAGACCTTAATAATCTGCATCTGTATCTGCTTTTTTTTGTTTATTACTAATTCAAGTGAAGAAATTATTTTTTGGTTTCGAAAATAATTAAAGTGTATTCTAAAAAAATATGTTGTATTCTTACTAATTACATCTAAAGCTTATTAAACGAGCTTTGTTGACGAGCAGTGACAGTAATTGATATATAGCTGGATTGATTGGATAGCGGGCCTCTCATGACTTTGTTTTCCATTACCTTGACGGCCTCTCATGACTTTGTTTTCCATTACCTTGACGGCCTCTCATGACTTTGTTTTCCATTACCTTGACGGCCTCTCATGACTTTGTTTTCCATTACCTTGACGGCCTCTCATGACTTTGTTTTCCATTACCTTGACGGCCTCTCATGACTTTGTTTTCCATTACCTTGACGGCCTCTCATGACTTTGTTTTCCATTACCTTGACGGCCTCTCATGACTTTGTTTTCCATTACCTTGACGGCCTCTTATGACTTTGTTTTCCATTACCTTGACGGCCTCTCATGACTTTGTTTTCCATTACCTTGACGGCCTCTCATGACTTTGTTTTCCATTACCTTGACGGCCTCTCATGACTTTGTTTTCCATTACCTTGACGGCCTCTTATGACTTTGTTTTCCATTACCTTGACGGCCTCTTATGACTTTGTTTTCCATTACCTTGACGGCCTCTCATGACTTTGTTTTCCATTACCTTGACGGCCTCTCATGACTTTGTTTTCCATTACCTTGACGGCCTCTCATGACTTTGTTTTCCATTAATTTGACGGGCTCTCATAACTTGGTTTTCCATAACTTTTGAAAATGAAAAATACAGTCTTACTCTACTTAATGAGCTCTATAAATGTACACCCCACATGCTGGGGTACAATATAATATTTTGTTAACTTTTATTTTAGTTTATTTATTTATTTTATTTTACATATTTAGAAAACAAACAGCACTTATATAAGATTATATTTTTATTATGTATTTGTTATTATAGCGTCAATAGACATAAACACTCTAGGAAAATTTAAAATGTCTAACTATTATGGCTCTTGAGATATAGTCCACTAACAGACAGATGGAAGGACGGACGGACGGACAACGGAGATTTAGTAAGAGGGTTCCATTGGCACCCTTTGGGTACAGAATCCTAAAAAAATTGCTTTATTGAGTTCACTTGCATAACGTCGTTTGATTATCTGTTCCTCGGCATCACTTATTATTAGGTAAGTACTACCCACATGACTTTAGATAATGTGAAAATTGTGAAACTACACCGTGGGCTACCTTCCAATACCTACCTTCCTATATCTTATAACAACTTTTCACTTACCAATGTCTTGGCGCTGGGCCTATACTGTCTGTGTATTATTCTGTGTCTCGGCGTATACTAACTCTGCGTCATCTGTGGCCGGCGCTGGTGGGCCGTGGGCCGCGGGGCCATCGGCGACGCTGTTTATGTGGTATTTGTGTTACATTTTAGAATTTCGACATAAATTTAGGTACTGTTATGGAAACATAGCCCCCGTTAGGAATAAGTTATTATATTACCAAAATTGGTTTACAAAACTAGAAATCAATTCTTATAAATTAATAGGTTTAACTTATTTTAATCCGGTTTTACTTTCTTTCTTTTTTTATTGCTCCAAAACATGATCAGTATTATGGTGATCTTGCTCAGAACATGGTGTGAAAACAAATTATGCATTTTTTTACACACACCTTTTACCTAGAAAGGGTAGGCAGATCCTCAATAGGCCTCTTTTTATCATGGGTTGCACCATCGTGGGAATATTTTACGGGGACGTTACAAGTGGTGAACTTATCGTCGCCATTGCTTTTCACGACTGTTTCTACTAACGCTTTTTTCCAGTAATAACACACTCCTTAATAAGCTAGCAGCCAGGAAAAACCCTATACCAACGTATCTTACTAAAAATAAATGTTTATTATTAAACAGTCGCGTGAATACAATAAGAAATAAAAAAATCGTTTAAGTTTAAAAAAAAACTAAGTAAAAACTACTACTCCTAAGAATCCTGTTCATTAAGTATAAGTAGAATTATATATTTTAATTATGTATACCTAATTACTCAGTACAACAGTTTTCGTATTAGCAGTGCAATAAGAACCACGAGATGTGATACACATCATTACATGTTAATAGAATAATGCGTTGAATATCATTAAGATTATGTGAATACATAATGAATGTGCGGAACCATCGTCCGTCGCGTGCGCACTCCATCAACACGTCTGCGAATCAACGAATGTTAATGTACCTATTAGAATACACAAACAAATTAAAATGTGATTTATTATTTTGGTGTAGCATGAATATATTTTGGCATGGCTGTTGAATGATGAATGCACACAGTAAGGTACGACATCTTGCATTACAATAAAGCTAGGTTCATATTGTTGTGTCGGAGAGTGTGTCGTGGCGCGCCAGAACGCAATCAGTTGCGTTTATTACCTATGACTAGATTCACATTAGTAGGTTGTGTAGTGTTGTGGCGCGTCAACGTAAAGCTGAGGATACACATGCCCGTAGCTTGCACACTAGCATACCAGCTCCTTGCAAGTGCCAGCAACAGTCATGTGTATTCACTTACTGGCATGCCTGTAACTGGAAGCTAGCTAGTTGCAAGTAGCACAACATTTGATTTTCTTGCATGTCCGTTGGGGGAGGGGACGCGGGGCGCTGCTAACCTGGCACACGTGTGAACAGACGCGACAGCTACGGGCATGCCAGTAGCTGTTTTTTGTTTTGATCCAACCCGTCTTCGTTTTTTCTTTTTATCTTTCATTAATTTTGCTACACATTCAATTGCTAGTAACAAGTAGTAACAACACGATTTTGTTTAATTCACTTCGATTGTTATCCATGTTTGGCCCGCAAGAATTGGTAAAAAATACTTTCACGAACTGTCCTGTGTATACGCAACGGTAATACTGGCATGCCAGGGCACAGTATATGCATGCCAGTATTGCTTGCAAATGTATCCGCAGTGTGCCAGTTACTCGTACATGCCAGTAACTTTCATGCCAGCTACATTCCCGATTTACTGGCATGTGTATCTCCAGCTTTACCGATTGCGATCTGGCGCGCCATGACACACCCCGACACAGCAATATGAACCTGGCTTAAGATTTGTATTTTTAGAAGAAAACTTAATTTGTTTCAGGGACCTGTTCAACTATGTCTAACACAATGCGGTGCCGCAGCAGGTGCTTCTTAAAATAAACAGCTTTTTTAATTTGGCTATGTATTATATTCACAAGTCTACGATACTTATTTGAGTGTGACACACGGACAAAAACTCGAACATGGGGGAGGTGTTAGGGTGGTATTTTTGCTATTCGATTTTGGAAATCTATGAAAGACAAAAACAGCCTAAATGGTAAGCTATTCTGGGCTAAAGTCCAGAAGTTATAGCGATTTATAGCCAGTATTTAAGCATGACCTATGAGGTAATGCACTGTTCATACACTGTGGCAGAGGGTACCACTTAACATCAGGTGGGCCATCTGCTTGACCCGTCATTCCAAGTAGTTTAAAAAAAAACACAAAAATCACTAAAAATTATTCTATAATTCACTTACACGTCTGTTTGCCTGTTGTGTGCGCAGTAAAACTTCTTGAATCAAATCTGAGAAGCTCAATTTGAGACAATTCTTTTAGTAGAAACATCTGGAATCTTTTCATAGGGCTTGGTTTTGGATGACAATACAATATTGTGGTGACAGCGAGCTGATCTGATGATGGAGACGGATGTTATACAACGAAACTCCTCGATGGGTCTGTAGACTGATAATGTTTGAGCTCATTTTGATCAGCACACCTTTCCTGATTAACTGATTTTATAAAATCTTGTTTTAAAAAGATATTTTTCAACATAAACTTGTTTTACCGTTGCTTGGCAACACCTAGGTATATAAGGCATGCGATAATAAGTGTACAAACTATAACTTTGTCCTACACATAACCTAAACATAGGTAACTAACGAACAAGGCAGGGTCTTCGAACTGCACTGGGCTCTGGGCTCTGGGGTTGACCTATACGGCCGGCGTGAAGGGTGGTGTAATTGCATCGGCTGGTTGCTTGCGTGGCTTTCCCGGCGGTTTCCCAGGCGCACCCGTCCGGAACATGCCGCAAAAACGCTAACGCAGCACGGTCAAATGAAGATGTGTAATTAGTTGCTTTTTACTAACCGATCGCCGTTTTTTACAGCCGTATATGGCTCGTGGCCGAGAGCCAATGCCCGCGCACAGTGAAATTACAACCGTGAACTCGCACCGCTACACACCTACCTCCCTGCGCGGAGCAGACACGCAGAGTGCAGTCTTCATCGTGTGACACTGCTTCTCTCTCCCTTGCATCAGGTCAGTGGCCTGCTTGAGGTATGGTGGCCTAGAAAAGGACCTTGTGACTTATCGGTATTTATTTGGTGTTTATTCCACATGAATCGATTTTCATATAAGACCCACACATATAGATGTGGAGTAAAAGATATGAAATCGTTATGTTTTCCCTCTGCGCAAAACATTCACTCATCTTATACCTAATGAACTGCACTGGCGTAAACTAAGGTCGCGCATCGGAGCTGACACACAACTTTTTTTATTATGAAACAAACACAGGTCAGCTATATCGTTAATTTTACGAAAAAAATTGGAAAAGTCAAGTTTTTGGAGTGGGTTCCAAACTAGGCTTAGCCAGTGTCTTATGATGACCCTCATGGTGAAATAAGCAGATGTTTTGGTTCGAAGACTCCGGTCTCCTTTACCGTTTGAGAGTATTGTGTATACTCGTATTGAGAGTGGAAAAATCCATTGATTGGGCGGGAATTTAATCAATGCCAAGCAGTCAGTCTTCCTTCCACGACACCACTACGTATTTCACTTGATGGACATAATATTAACGTATTACTCCCGATATTTCCATTATCTTGCGTCGACTAATGAGATCCGCTTATACGCCGCCGATAAGAGTTCTCATAACCGCGCTGATAGCGATGGCACCGATTCCCTTAACGCATAAGTAGTCACCGGCGTTGTAAATAACGCGCATACGACTCGTTCGGTGAATTGAGGCAGAAAGGAAACTGGTCTAAAGCAGCATGCGCTTCCACAGATTTGACGTCCTACTACATTCGAAAGGTTTTTATTAACCCATTATTTCAGAGGGTTGGGTAAAACTTATGGCTGATTGACCCAAAGCACTAGCAGACTGCCAGAGCAGAGATGTTACACTGTACCATATAAAATTTCTGCAATACGGCTTTCCATCATCATTTTCATTGATCGATGGTAATTTTTGGTTTCAAAAATTATCATTCGATACTTGATACGGATTTCATAAGTCACGTTATCTTTGATTATTTATTCATATTATATTATTAAATACCATTCATTATTGGTATCTGAAACGGCAGCAAAAGTAGGTGTAAAATCTAGGGCTTGCAATCAAATATTCGACACCTTTTTTGTTCGAATAGTTGCTATTGCGTTATTCGAATATTCAAATATTTTCAAGTATGAAGGTCAGACGTAGACCCATAGTCTCCCAATGTTGAAAATTAGGGTACGGATCCGTGCTCCACCTGTGCTATATTCTCAACCTGGCTGAATCAGTATTTGCTTGATAGACCTAGCAATCAACGGCACACAATCATTATATCTCAGTGCGTTGGGCCACTCTTTCCCAGCCTCCTCTTTCGTCAAATTAAACCAAAACAATTTGGAACCTAAAAAAAATTACAAATCGCCAATAATTTATTTGCAAGCGACCGCGTGTTAACGGCAAATGAAAAAACGTTCTCGTGTGTTGAATTAAAATGCTCAGCAAATTATTATATGAGCCGGTTCAAAGATCCCCGCGGCGCTCTCCGTAGCAAGTACAAACCGTCACCGGTACAAATACCTATGCGTTCAACACAAATATCTTAGTACCTCCTTAAAATAAAGAAGCTTCTTTATTCTAAGGTACCTACATAAAATGCTGTACCGGAAGTCCATAAGGTTATATTATAGTTAAAAATAAAATTAATCGTATAAAACGAAATAAAGTAAGTACATGTAGACGTAGGTATCTAAGATTAAAAGATATCTGAGAATTAATACGAAACTGCCCAAACTAGCTTTATCGATGAAGTCATTTGAATTTGAGATTGTTGACTTCAGTACATTTTTTTAATGAATCCTATTAATTTAGTAATACACTTAACTTTTTTTTCAGACATGGCATAGTGACATGGTTTGGTGGCATAGTCTTTACTATACTCGTATGAAGGAAGCAAAAAGTCGATAATAGTTAATTTAAAGTTCTGCTCAGTCCCAACATGAAATTAAATAACTCGAATAATACAAACGTATTAGTAAGCTAGTGAATCAAAGTTAAAATCAGTAGGAAAAAAGCTTGTAACAAGTGTCAGTGTCTGGACTGATGATGATGAAATTAGTAAGCAGAAACGTGATTTGATCAAAATGAGTTCAATCGCGGTCAGTCTATAATTAACAATACGAGTTCCGTTGTCCACCTCGTCTCCAACATCAGATCAGCGCGCTGTCACCATAATATTTTAATTATTATCATAACTTAATAGGTATGTAAAATTACAGCTTGAAATGAAATTAAATGAAATGATTTATTTGCGTGAATACAGGTAGTTTGGTTCATAATCTATTTTTAGTATCACTGAAAATAAATCTAAAACTAATCACTAATCTTTTTTTAGTAGCTTGTATTAACAAGGCTAAACAAAAAAATTGCAAAGATGTACCGGTGAATTCGTTCTTCGAAAACGAAAAGAAAATTTTAGATACACGCGTTGATGTCTTTTCTATGGTAAGAGTTAGAACGCTACAATTAGCTTTTGTGATCAAATATTCGAATCGAATTTTCGACCACTTCCTGATATCCGATTGAACTGAAATTTGGCATACCTGTAAATTTCCGATTACTACAATATGGTGACAGCTAGCTGATCTGATGATGGAGACAATGGAACTCCTCGATGATAAATAGCCTGGCAGTGTTTGGGCTCATTTTGATCAGCTCACGTTCCTATTACTAATATTAGAAAAGCTGGTTTTTAATTGTATTTTTCAACAAACATTATCAGTTAATTTCACTTTAGTTACAGTTCTACTGCAAACTATTTACACGAATACTACAAAACAAAATGTCAACCATTCAGACAGTATCAGAAATGTAATATCTCCACCTAGGCATATAATGTAGGTACTCCAGGCTCCTTCAGACTTCTGTCACATCAAGATTTAATCCCGTACATAATATTGCGCCCGGCAGATGACCATTACCACTTTATATGGTCAATCAGAGCCTGCACCACAGATGAATTACTAGTTGCCATCAGAAGTAGCTTAGCATCCCAACATTGCGTTTCAGTACCCTCGTTTCACGGTGTAGAAAACTCCTTAACAATATAGGTACTCAATATGAACGGCGTTATGAAAATAAATTAAAATTACAAGCAAAAAATATTTGTTACAGCAAAAACAAAGTATCAATCAAAGTAATGTTATTATTTTATTTTAATTAGAATCATTAAATGTTCTGTAAAAGTTAGCTGACAAATTACAAAACCACATTCAAATTTAAAAAATACTGGTTTTCAACCAAAGTTTTCGCAGACCTAAACGTACACGTAAAGTATGAACCCAAACATGCCATGCCATAAATTTTATTTTGCGCCTACTATGCTACTAAATATTTCCGTTCGCACGGTTTGCAGATTCCGAAGAATTTTACAGTTCACTATGGCGCAATTAGGCATTTTTCTATAAACATCCGACGTGCTATCGCGAAGACAGCCGAGAGCGAACTGATTTGAGGTAATAGGTACCAAGCTTTTTGACAGGCAAAGTGACACGCAAAGTAGGTGCACTTGCGGTATCTAGCTTCATATAGGTCTGTGGTCTGGGTACTCAGGAAGTTTTCATATGAACAACCGAACCTTGCCTCTATAGCATGTTTTTAGATAGCTTCCGACACTGTTTTATAATTATAATATTCAATCGTAAATTTTGAGTGTGAAGCTGTATTTGGCCACCTCCGTTGGTAAGCTACTTCTGATTCCAACTGTCCGTGTTTGATAGCTTCCATGCTTTACGGGCGATATAAATAAAATTGCCTGGAACTAAGTGGAAATTACTAGAAGCGGTCCTATTACACACGTAACCCGGGAGCCTCCTGCATTAGCATAGGCCTAGAGCTGCCACCTACCATCTACACTCGATCGAACATCGCGTTCACTATCATCCATCCTCGATCGGAACTCCACTTTGAACAGAGTGAGTGTGATCCAGTTTGAGATTTAATTTAATTTGAGCCACTTTCATTATTTAAGAAAACTTTTTGATACATGCTTTCATAATATTCAACAAGCCGTGTACGTACAGGAAACTAGTAGGTAGTTATTTATCTGCTCATGGTCAAAGTTTCCTAATTGCACATGAGCCGTCGATTGAAGTCAGCAATGTTCTTCTAAATTCAAGTTAAGAGCATTACCGTCCCGTCAGGTAGGTGTCAGACATTACCGTCCCGTCAGGTAGGTGTCAGACATTACCGTCCCGTCAGGTAGGTGTCAGACAAATCACAATAACTGGTTCTGCAGTTACAACATTACATTGTAGCTGGTTACGTTACTCGCAAATTGAAGCTGTTAAACTAGAGTCACTAGTGCGTTGTGCAAATAAGTGTTGAAACGTCAAGCTAAAAAGCGCTTTATTACAAATTATTTTGGCAACTTGTTGTTAAATTAAACGTGAGTTGAGGACAATGGTAGGCACCTGTCTGATCTCGATAATAAATATTTCTCTCGATCATAGGTCTTGCACTGACACCTCTCGAACAGTTTCTTGAATAATACTTACATTTAGACACACCCTAAGCACGAGTTTTTATTAATAAGATAAGGAAAACGTTTGGATGAGTCTGCGGAATGGGTCTCCTAGGCCGAGTTAGGGGTATAATATTAATTTGGGTGTGGAAATCTGGACGACCCCCAAAATAAAGAAATACCCGCACCTACGGGGCTTACTTTGACTTGAGGGCACCGCAAAGTCCACTGGGACCAGCTGTAGTGTAGCACAACACAGGTAAATGGTATATATTTTCCACAGCACAGTTTTTTATTTAATTTTTCTTTTCGGCGATTGTCTTTTTACGGTAGATTTTCGATATGTTCACAGATATTAATTTTTACGTAGAATGTCAGTTTTATTTTTCTATCGTTTTACTTTACCGTAGCGGCCAATGAGGCTCGCCACCATGGAGTACGCAACACCTTTATTAATACGTAAACTGTATCGCTACACTATGAAATGACAAATTTTTGCTAACAAATTACCACAGACACACCTCACTTTTTCGAGAGAGTAGCGTTAAATAGCCGTAGTACTACCAATCAATAGTACTACCAATCAATAGTACAACCAATCAATAGTACTACCAATCAATAGTACTACCAATCAATAGTACTACCAATCAATAGTACTACCAATCAATAGTCCTACCAATCAATAGTACTACCAATCAATAGTACTACCAATCAATAGTACTACCAATCAATAGTACTACCAATCAATATTACTACCAAGCACTAAGCAACAAGTGTATTTTTTTTTTACCGTCTTACTTCTACAATAAATTAACGTACTCGTGACTACCGAAATGGTTCTTCTTCAAATAACTCATTGGCTAAAGTTTGAATCGCTTCTGCACACTACAACCGACTCTCTGTCTCGATTCGATAGCGATAAAACCTCGTGCTACAGTATTGTTATGCAGTATAAACTATTTAAATCGAAACAAATATGTATTTAATTGAGCTGTTGAATAATTTATAGATATTTAAGTATATTTTGTTGTGTCTATTAACGTTGAACAATCAAACTGAATTTGATTTGATTGAATGACTCCCGTGGGCACTCTGTGACTTGTGTATAATTACTTTTAATAGATTTATTGGTTAATTCCATAATAATAAAGTCGATTTATCAATGAATGTGAGGAGATACCTGTAAGGCCTGGAACTCTCTTCCGGCTTCTTTGTTCCCTATATCATACAACTTGGGCGTCTTCAAACGAAGAGTTAATATAGGCATCTTCTAGGCGAGCGTGCTTAAATAGGCCTCATCGTCACTTCCCATCAGGTGAGATGTAGCCAAACGCAAGCCTATTTTAGGAAAAAAAAAAAAAAAAAAAGATAGTGTGGTTTTGTAGTAGTAGAGCTCCCTTCACAAGAGTTCGTCCGGGGACGTGCCCTACGAAAAATTACAGTGTAAATCGAGATGTTCTAATAGCAGAGTATTCGAGAAAATTTGATAAAATTATAGTAATTATTACAAGGATCGAGTCTTTGTTTACTCTGTTTTTGCACCGTTCGAAGAGGAATCTCTCCAAGATATGTTATTGATACTAATTTGCAGAACTTAATACCAATAAACAAGCGCGAGCGTAGTATGAAAGCTCTAAGCAAGAGATGACCTAAACAACCGACAAATGCGACAATTTTTGTATTTTATTTATTTGGTTAAACAAGCAATAGCGTTTTTATATCAGTTTTGAATGGCTACTTGTCTTAAGCCCCAGAATAAACAAACAAAAAGTAAAACCACTTCACAGAATTCAATTATACGCCTTTAACACTTACACACCTCCAAATTAACATGTCATGAATATTATTTAAGTTTTTATCAATTATGATAATACAGCATTCTGCCCTAGAATTAAGAGAGCAAAAACACCGAACAGATCTTTAGCAAGAATTTACATACATTACAATACTAATTCGACGGACGCTGAGAGAAAAAACACCCGGAAATGAACTTATTAGAGGCGCGTGCGCACCGATTGTCTGATGACAGAGAATATTCAAATCAGTGTATAACTTTAGAGGCAGTGATTAATATATGAATTGAAATTATAAGTATTTAACTATTTATCTTACTCATCGTGAAGACATCTTGATTTATTCAAAATACATAACTATTTTTAGGGTTATGCAAAGGGTCCAATACAAGCCGTTTGCTCCGCTCATTAACAAGGGTCTAACGGCTAAACCAGTCAGTCTCCATACTTGCACTATTTATTATCGCAGTGACCCAAAGCCAAAACTTAATCAAAAATTGTTTTGAATTTTTTGTGAGGAGCTCCGTACAGGGAATATAAAAAAACTATCCGTGGGTTTATCAATTTTTAGAGCTCATTAATTAGAGTAAGATTGTATGTTTTACTTTCAATAATGGAAAACAATTTCATGAGAGGCCGTCAAAAAGATTTTTTAATTATTTTTGTTGGTTAGGTTTTTTTTTAATATAATCGAAATTATTGTGGCTTTGTATCGATTTATAAAAAATACGGGTTGGGGTGTAAATAAGGAAGCACTGAGAAAAAAATACTTTATTTACGCAAGAAAGAAAGTTTTTATTTACGCATCGTATATAGAGTTGCTTTTTGATTATGTATCTTATGACTTTTTTCCGTACGAATACTTGACATTTTATATCTCAAAAACGGTAAGTCGTATGGAAAAAATCATAATACTTTGATTGATGGCTAAGAAAAAATTTGATCTCTTGATTTTAGAAAACTTGAATCATTTCGAGAATTGTCTTGTACTTTTGGTACGGAACCCTGAATGCGCGAGGTCCAACGTGCACTTGGCCGTTTTTTTTATTAATTGAATTTGATTATTCTATTTCACTTTATCATATTAATGTTATTTAAAAATAAAATAAATAGATAAACTTTTTTTACTGTACATGTTTACTTGGTGTGAAACTGGTTTGTGTGTAACGACGTAGACTGAGCGGGTGCGTTGGCACGTGGATGACGTTTCCTCGTGGGAGTGGGAGGTGATCTCCTTGAGCGCATACCGCGCTGAGGTAACAACATATTTTAATAATTAATATCACAATATCTCATCATCATCAGACTGTACAAGTCCACAGCTAGACAAAAGCTTCTTCCACAGAATGCTGCGATGAATGGTCTTGAGCCGCCTCTATCCACCGAGTTTCTACAAACTTTATATTGTCGTTGGTCTGCCTTTCTATACTGCGTGGTCCGGTTCGTGGAACCTTGATTCTCCGATGGTTGGCGGCTCTGCGAGCTATATGGCTCAGGTACTAATAAATGCCACCTCAATTTGCTAATTCTACGACCTTTATCACAATATACCTGTATTTATACTTAACTACGTGGTTTTGGATAAAATCTTGTCTCTTGAACGTTATAATCGGTATTTTATGAATTCTATGTTATTTTAAACTTTTTTTTAGGTACATAGATATTGTTTTGCATCAAAACAAGAATGTAATTGCAAATTGAGACACAGTGTTTATGTATGTTGTTTTACTGTTTTTTTATTAATAAAAATAATATATAATAAACTAATTTGTATTCTCCCAAGTTATGGTCGATGGCGCCATTTCCATGGCTCCCACAATTATTTAATCCAATGATCATACATTATACATCCACAATCCACATCTAAATATTTATAAGAACTACGTGTTGAAACTCATTCTGCATTTGCGCTACTGTTGCAACTCTACTGTGTCCTGTGTCACTCCAAATCGACTTTAATGTGTAAATGCCTTTAACACTTTGATATTAGGTTCAATATGGCAGGTCTTTGCCGTGCCTGTCACCCTACAATACTGGACACGCTACGCTACATGCTGCATTGAATCGAGCTTTCGGAGTGAACTATCTATACGCAAGGCTAGTAGATACTATTATATGATTGTGTAGCTTACCTCGCTAACTGGTCTATGGAATATGGTCTAGATATTATTTTGATGGGACCACATTTTCTGGGTTAAATCTCAAAGAAGGATATTATCACACATCTGATTTGGCTCTTTATTTATGATTTATGGCCTTGTTTAGTTATGAAGTATTACTTAGATTTAGATTTCCTAAATGTTTGAGCAGAAAGCATTAGGTAATCGCCTGTTATAATAATTGTGATAATGAATATAAAACAACATATTTTGAGCAAACCCATTAAAGTAAGAGTACCAACTCTGCTTACCTACCGTTCGTAAAAGTACATACGACGAGATACGTTTGGGAGAGTTCCAACTGGTTCCATTATACCGGTTTAAGCGTACATTGGGGTCTATCTGTAGTAATTAAAAATGTAGCCGTTACGCTAATTAATTTCTCAACTTTTGAGTGTTTGCCAGCTTCATAACGTTGTCTTTACGATACATTTACCTGAGACTAACACCGGTATTCTAGGTCGTTCCTCTAAGACTTTCCTCGACTTGATTTAGCCTCACACGAGGAAATGTTGAATAAATTTTCAAAATTTTCACTGAATTGGAATACCAACTATCCTTGAGTGAGCTAGAGTGGAGTGGAGGATAGTTCGAGGAACGACTAAGAATATGAGTGTGAGTTCTGATATCCTGGTAGCCTTGAACCTACCAACAGGAACAATAAATAATGCAGTAAAATAAAGATACCTGCGGCGCACCTGGCTCTCTTAACATACTGTTTATTTCCTTAACAGTCATCAAAGGTTTTTTTTAATATTTCAAGAAGACAAATAATTAACCAGTGTTACAAGAAAAGAAGATTTTAGAGTCCATAATGATTAGTGTCCATAGATTTTTAGGGTTTTGATTTTATTGATTGTTTTTTTTTTATATATTGATCATATACCCAAAGTTTTGGCACGATTTAAAGCACAATATTACATCATCAGTCATAAAACATTCCCTGCTAGACCAGTAGCATTTATATGGTTAAATGTAACACCAAAACTAACATCCACTTGTGGCGGTATATTTTAATTTAAAACTTATCTGAGGTATAATTTTTGTTGACCATTTTTGAAGTCATCAACTAAAGCTATGAGCCCACAATTAAATAATAACAAGTGAAATATAGTGGAGTGGGGGTTCGCTACGCCGGCTCCCGCCCGTGACGGCGTCTATCTACCGTTAGCCAGCGTTCAACCTGCTGCTAAACTGTGTGTGAAGGTATTCGTCAATGCTTGTGTAAATCTTCTCAATAGCTGCACTTCTTATAAAGAGTGAGATTTAATCGCGTATTGCAGATTCATGAGTTACTACTTTACTACCACTTGCATTATTAATAGGAAGGCTAATAGCCTGTTTATAATAATATAAGCATGATTATAGATACATATATTAAAGGTAGTGTCTCATAATAATCAAAGAGAGGAACTTGATGTAAAACTACTGCAATCTTGCATGGCGCAATACTGGATCAAAGCCGAGACTCTTCTAGGTTTGGTCGTGTTGTCGTTGGAATAGAAGTAAATTAAGTTGATAAGTTGATTAAAAATAATAATATAAATAAATAAATAAATAATGCTGGACAGTTTACACAACATTATCTAGCCCCAAGCTAAGCAGAGCTTGTGTTATGGGTACTAGATTACTGATATACGTACTACGATATATAACATAGATAGATATTTTATATTATACATAGAAAATACCCAGAACACCCTGAACTAATATCTGCATATCGCACAAATATTTGTTCCGAGGCGGGAATCGAACCCGCAACCTCCGGCGTCGCAGGCGAACGTTCGCCCGCCCCGCCACAGAGGTCGTCATGATGATTTCAACTAATTAAATACTTTTTAATCAAATTATCAAATCTAAAACAAATGTTTTATTGATGTATATAATTCGAATAGAAAGAAAAAAACATATTTTATTGCGAATCTTTGTTGTCTAATGAAACTTAATTAAAAATGTTTCATGTTGGTATGATATACTTACATATAGTACTGAGGAGAGTGGGATAACTATCACACTAAGGTCATTATACTTACATATTTCACTGAGGAGAGTGGGATAACTATCACACTAACGTCATTATACTTACATATAGCACTGAGGAGAGTGGGATAACTATCACACTAAGGTCATTATACTTACATATAGTACTGAGGAGAGTGGGATAACTATCACACTAAGGTCATTATACTTACATATTTCACTGAGGAGAGTGGGATAACTATCACACTAACGTCATTATACTTACATATAGCACTGAGGAGAGTGGGATAACTATCACACTAAGGTCATGATACTTACATATAGCACTGAGGAGAGTGGGATAACTATCACACTAACGTCATTATACTTACATATAGCACCGAGGAGAGTGGGATAACTATCACACTAACGTCATTATACTTACATATAGCACTGAGGAGAGTGGGATAACTATCACACTAACGTCATTATACTTACATATAGCACTGAGGAGAGTGGGATAACTATCACACTAACGTCATTATACTTACATATAGTACTGAGGAGAGTGGGACAACTATCACACTAAGGTCATTATACTTACATATAGCACTGAGGAGAGTGGGATAACTATCACACTAACGTCATTATACTTACATATAGCACTGAGGAGAGTGGGATAACTATCACACTAAGGTCATTATACTTACATATAGCACGGAGGAGAGTGGGATAACTATCACACTAACGTCATTATACTTACATATAGCACTGAGGAGAGTGGGATAACTATCACACTAACGTCATTATACTTACATATAGTACTGAGGAGAGTGGGATAACTATCACACTAAGGTCATTATACTTACATATAGCACTGAGGAGAGTGGGATAACTATCACACTAACGTCATTATACTTACATATAGCACTGAGGAGAGTGGGATAACTATCACACTAACGTCATTATACTTACATATAGCACTGAGGAGAGTTGGATAACTATCACACTAACGTCATTATACTTACATATAGCACTGAGGAGAGTTGGATAACTATCACACTAACGTCATTATACTTACATATAGCACTGAGGAGAGTGGGATAACTATCACACTAACGTCATTATACTTACATATATCACTGAGGAGAGTGGGATAACTATCACACTAACGTCATTATACTTACATATAGCACTGAGGAGAGTGGGATAACTATCACACTAACGTCATTATTTTTACATATAGCATTGAGGAGAGTGGGATAACTATCACACTAACGTCATTATACTTACATATAGCACTGAGGAGAGTGGGATAACTATCACACTAACGTCATTATACTTACATATAGCACTGAGGAGAGTGGGATAACTATCACACTAACGTCATTATACTTACATATAGCACTCAGGAGAGTGGGATAACTATCACACTAACGTCATTATACTTACATATATCACTGAGGAGAGTGGGATAACTATCACACTAACGTCATTATACTTACATATAGCACTGAGGAGAGTGGGATAACTATCACACTAACGTCATTATTTTTACATATAGCATTGAGGAGAGTGGGATAACTATCACACTAACGTCATTATACTTACATATAGCACTGAGGAGAGTGGGATAACTATCACACTAACGTCATTGTACAAAGTTACGATGTTTAGATGTTTGAATGATTCTTACTCAATCACGCCTAACCGGCTGAACTGATTTCGATGAAATTTGGTGCACAGATAGATTATGACCTGGATTAAGCTATAGAATACTTTTTATCCCGATAAAATGCTAGGGAAGCCGCGGGCGGACACTAGTAAACGATAAACAGTGGTGCTTATGTATGGAGAAATGTGATTAGCATTGATTTCATGACTGCGTAATTGCTACTGGTGCTCGTGTATTAACGACGTTATAGTTTTTTATCCCAAAGCTTTGATAAAGTGATTAGAATGAATAAATTCAGCGTGCATTCGGATTTATGGTTCATATATTTACATGAAAATATAGATCGACTGATAATATAGTTGGAGTGGGTGCGGTTGATGGTTGCAGACATGTTCAATGATTTCAAGAAACGTATGCATTTTTTTTAACTTAGTTATCCCGACGCGACAAGATTGAAGATGGATGGTATAATCGCATGGAAAAGACGGAAGTAGATTTTTGTTGCTAAGTTATATAGTTGTGTTTATTATGAGTACATTGGATGAGTTGGTGTTGGTGGTCAAACGCTGCTCCATAAAATGTAGAGATGCGATCTGAAGCAAGTGGTTTGAACTCAATAATGTAACACACAAACCCACACGGCTCTCGGACGAGGCAATTCCGTTATCTGCGGTGATAGCGACGCCTATAAGTTAACCATTTTACTGCCTACGACCACAGCTTAGCTAGTTGTTTGTTGCACTAGACCACCTCATGGGGTCTAAGCTCAAATAAGACCGAATTGTCAATTGGCTAGTCATATCTTGTATCCGTATTAGTGAAAGCTGCGTTGTAATGTGCATTGGGAGTTCAGTTACATGTTTATCGTTCATTGGTTCTTATATCACCTTTATTTGTACAAATATTAAAATTTATATAAGGGAGTCTGCTCACGGTATAAATAAAATACATTGTATCATAGTAATATGACCTTTGGGTTTGCTTAGCTTCAATTTATCTAGGTTTCTGATTGATCAAGGATATTCTACCTTCAGTTTTAGAGGCCTCTCATTATTTATTTTGGGGTATTGCAGCCATATTTAGTCCACAGCTGAACATAGACTTCTTCCTACGCGTCAAGCTTTAAAGAGGATAAGGGGTGGGGGGGGGGGGATCGTCACTTCAAATCCGCAATGTTCCTTGCTCTGCAACAGTTAAGGGAAGAAACCGTCGTCATCATGAGGAAACCGAAATGTCGTAGAACTATTTTTTTTCAGACTTATGACATTAAAAAGAACCTCGCACTGATCATTTCATCACACCGGTTATCACATGGTTCACATTAGTTCACAAAGCCCTTTTCAGGAACACCATACCTAAAGGTGGTCTCTGATCACTTAAGGTAACCAAGACTGGGTGACACGAAGTAATATTATTGGTTTCTTAATTGCAGATGTTGAATGCTGACTCGGTATTAAAAATCGCCAATTTATAGGTAAATAATTAATAGTAGTTAGTAGTATAGTAGTCCAGGAATCATTTTGACCTGTCTTACCAAGCTATTTGAATTAGTTCCGCATGTTCGTCGCGACGTAATTAGTCAGTAAAATCAAGTATGTGAGTGTCAGGTATGTGTGGGTCCAGTGCGCAAGTTGAAGTGTCGAGTGGCGGGGTCGGCGGCCGCGCCGCCCAAACTATCTGTCCGAGCACGCGTTCTGTCCATGAGAGCAAACAAACAGGCGGACTGGCAGCCGCATCAGGTGAGCTACGTAGCTCCATTAGCTACATTACACATTATGATCCGATCCAATTTAAATCATTGTCATGATTAGTCATGAATAGCAGTTGCGAACGTTACTCTGTTGATATCAGTTTCAAAGCTGTTTTTATCTGAAATAACGATGCAATTACCTAATTTACACAGTCTAGTTAATACAATCAAGCTTTGAAACCGATAGCAACGGAGCACTGACATCTTCAGTAAAATAACTATGGTTCAGCGCTCAGAAATTGACCGAACCAAAAGAGAAACAAAACGCATAAAAATAATCAATTGTGTCAAGTTTTATCCGTCCATTGCCGGTTGAGTATTGAATATATTTGAAGGACCGAAGGAGGTTTTAACCGGCAGTGTATCGAGCTCATTTGTCATCGTACGAATATTCAACGGTGCCATATTTTGGCGTTCGTCGTCGTTTCGTATGAGGTAGTGCTGGCCTCTGGTGTCAGAGTTTGTCAAGCCGCCCGAGGGCCTCTGACATGGCTTATCGACTGCTATTAATCAATAACAGCCGGGACCGACAGCTTAACGTGCCCTCCGAAGCACAGAGCGATGGAAATCCATACATAACTTAGAAAAGTCATTGGTGCGGAGCCTAGGATCGAACCCGGTATCGTTGGATTCTGAGTTGCACTATTGAACCGTTAGGTTACCATCGCTCTATTTTGGCGTTAATAGTGTATGAAATGCTAACTCTATCGTAGAATTATAAGAATGTCTTTGAAAACGATTTCCGTACTTATCCCCCTAAAGTTCGTGACAATGATTTTATTTGAAACGGATTATAATTTCTAAAGTAGTTCATTGAGCTGCTCGTATATAGCTGGCTTCATGCGCCCGCTTGCGTTGATTGGGTAATCACAAGAGCGTCATTTATGATAGAATCTGATTGAAACTGATTGAAACTGATAGCAACAGACTTAAAAAACTCTGCAAGCAAGACATACTTACTAGAGAATTGTTGGAAATACTGCTTATAGTTCTGGTTTCATCAGGGTTTAAGAACTTCAGACTTGTTTTATCATAATGATCCATAAGATGGCAGTAGCCTTCGGAGTATTTAATTGCGTTCGGTTAAATTTGTATTGCACTATTAACTGTGTGTTATCTAGTGTGTGTGTGTGTGTGTGTGTGAGAGAGGTTGTTCCTTACAGACATTATTTGTTCTTGGCTGAGATCTTGATACCCGTTAATTACGTTTTCGCCTGTCACGGCCGCTGGGTGCTTAATGTCCGGATTAACTTCCAAACGGCAACATCCGAGCCTCAGGCCAGCGAGTGCTGTGCTTGGTGTGTGCGCCGCACTTTCATCTGGGGCTCGTTAATGTTACGAATCTGATTTGTAGCACTGAAGCTGTGCTTACTTCAGACCTAACATTTTAAAACTACTAAGAAAAAAATAACAAAAAAGTTGCAGACACCTCAGACCAACGTTTACCAACACATAAACGGGCGGTTAAGCCTAATCAAGTATTTTAATAGATATTCCACGATGGTGCAACCCACTGTGAAAAGAGGCCTATTGTGGCTCTGCCTACCCCTTCGAGGAAAAAGGCGTGTGTCTATGTATGTATGTATGTATGTTTTTATACATGACTAGCGACTCGCCCCGGCTTCGCACGGGTAGCACCCGGTGAACCCCCCCCCCCTCCCCCCCTAAGACAATCTCCTGGTTCTAAGCTACCTCCCCACCAATTTTCTGCCAAATCGGTATGTGCGTTCTGGAGTTATAGCGTCAGGAAGGAAAACCCGACTTATTTTTATATAGTAGATCACCATAACCGACTAGGTGTTGGTGAACTTTAGCCAGTCATTTTCATGGTGTAGAATAACTGGAGAACATACCTAGTGCTAATTGCATCATGTAAGCTTTTTCATGCTAACTGTACTGCGCACATTATTTTCACTATGATTCTGTTTAATGTTGCGATTCACATTTCTGCTTCTGTTTTAGTGCGCTGTAAATTCTGTAAGAGCTTTATCTGTAGACTACCTGTTGCCTGTGAATTTGCCTGCTTGTGACATTTTTATTGGCGTGGGATAAAACTAAATTTTCACACTCAAATGTACGGCGCATGCTCTATTAAAATTGTTCTGTCTGGCAGCAGTACTTACAATAAGTTAGCATTTTTTGTATTCTGTAACATTAAACGCATTCTGCAGAACAACAACACAAGCACACGACACCTGTCAATATACATAATTAATTGATATATTTCTTATCAAATGATGGTTTACTTATTTTAAGTAACAAAGAGAGGGCCTACATCATTACCAAAGTAAGTTAAGTACGTTAAATTACAATAAACCCCCCCCTGGAGTAATGGGCTCCCTCTTGAGGTGTTTCCGCTAAACTACAACATGAGCCGATTTAAAAAAAAAAAAAAAGAGTCCTTCAGGGCAGGCAACGCATTGGCAATGCCCCTGGTGTTGCAGATGTCAATAGGCGACGGTAACCGCTTACCATCAGGCGGGACGTATGCCAATTTGTCGAGCCATTACATAAAACAAAAAAAACACAGCACAAAATCAACATGCCGTAAATATATAAAAACAAAGCGTATACAAACTCACCATGTGTATTATTATTAAGTTTGTAACATCTAAATAAAGTTTTATTTAGATGTTTACAAACTTAATAATAATACAACGTTACGATTATAAGGTTAAAAACAACAGTGTTAAAAACAATACTATAAGTTATCTAAACAAAACTTGCAGTAGCGTAGCGTCTATTGTGGCACGGGGGATAGTTCCACCTCAGATACTGTCGTCAGTAGGTGTTGACACTTCTAACCTCAGTGTGTTGTGCCACTGAATAGATTTATACCAATAAAGTAATTCCAATAATATTACATAATATAAGATCTCTAAGCCGTCAGGCTTCACACGGTTCCATGGTGACCACAACTCGCAATCTCAAAGGATATGCTATTAAATAAGCACACTTCAACACGGCACGCACGGTAGCAGCACTTCTACCAGTTATATCAGCTCTCTCAGGTATCGGAGCCAGAGGCTAAATTAATTAGAATCAACACGCGATCACAGCCTGCAACATGTTTCTTGACGTGACGCTGTGTGACAAATAGCTGTGGATTCTGTGGACAGACAGCTCTGGTGGTGTAGTGGCTAGACACTTCCAATCCTGAGATCGTGGTTTCTTCGAAACCTGTTTTACATTGGTTACAGGATTTTATCATTTGTAATATCTATGTGCTCCCTAAATACTATGGAAGACATCATGCGGGAGCCTTCATGCGAGGCTCAATAAATCTTTTCACACTAACAAGTAGTTCTTTCATGACACGGGGCGACGGGGCCCTCTTGGAGCCATCATCATATATCAGGTCAGGTCACTGACCTAACACGGTGACCAAGAATTAACGATGAGGTTGCATTATCAAAAGAAAGAATAGAGTTTTTGTGCCGTGTCCAATTACTGGGATGCCCCCTGCTTGATAGACTAACAGGATGGAGGGAACTGAAGATGGATTTCACTGAAATTCCTTGGGGAGGACCGACTATCTTATTGGTGTGCCTAAACAAAAAGATGTCTATTTTCAAGTAATGAGGTGCTAATAGTCGGATGCAATGATTGCTGCGCACGATTGCGTGGATTTAATAACAATTCTCGTGTAGGATAATTTGATAAGAGTTTGTGTACGGAGGCGTTTTTTTGGAGGCCACGGAACAATAGCTGTTCACCTATAATTCAAGTAATCGGTGAGAAAACAAATGTTTGCTGCTTGATTGAAACATTTTCAATTTTATATTTACTTGCATATACTTATATTTATTTATTTAGTTTTTATTAAATGTACTATGACTTTATAGACACAAGTAATTAATTGTGTAAAAATTTAAAAAACCCTCATCGCAATGAAACGGCTGAACCGATTTGGATAAAACATTTGGATGGATTTGTTTATTATAAACACTCCGGATTAATTCACCTTTGAAACAAAAAAAACAAAATCTTAATCGGTTCATCCGTTCGGGAGCTACGATGCCACAGACAGACACACAGACAGACATACACACAGCCACAAACCCCGTCGTTTTTGCGTCGGGGTTAAAAATAGGAAACAAAAAAATTATTACTTCATAAAAAGTTAATACTTAAGTGAACAAATGAGAAACCCAAATGAACAAGTTTTTAGTAACTTTACTAGTCTATTATTATTTTATCTGTGGTAACTTGACATGACTAGACTGAGACTTTGACGACTTGGAAGGAGTGTAACGTTGCAAATTAAATAGAATACAATAATTATACTTGAAAATGGCGAATGCACAAACCGTGCGACGCCAATTATAAGGAAAAAAAGTGAATTTAAAGTACTATTTCATTTTGAAGCAGCTCAGATTGAAAGGTGGACAGAACGGAAGGGTTTTCTTAGAACTCTTTGTGTACGGAACTCTGATATGCTAAGAATGATAAGCCATCTGCCCATAAATCCTCTTCAAGCGCGAATTAATTACGGTCAATTAACTAAAAATACTATTTGATTTAGTGAAATCACATCGCTGAGAGATTACTTAGCCACTAATTATGAGCATAACTCTTCACCCCGAGAGAAAACTGCCAACTGCCATCTGCCACCTGCCAGCTGCCAGATGCCGCTTGTCAGAGAGTTAATTGGGCAAAGAAAACTCTAGTTAAAGCCTTCGCACCGTGACGAATCCGGAATATTACATTACATCAAAATAAATAACTGTTTTTGCAGGGTCACTCATGAGAAAATTATTAGAGTTAGACATAGACCATAAAATGCAATACCTTATGAAGCAGGTTGGTATTTAAAAGGTGTTTTTGATTTAGGTATTTAAGTCCAATGCAATTAGCTCATGACGCATGTATCCAAACTTTGTGTATGAATCAACACCGGCACCGGCACCAATGTTGATTAGTACACAGACATTTATACCGAAATCTTCGCTTAGCAGTCATACAAAATCTGTTTAAAGTCCCTTTACAAAAACCTAACAAACTATCTAGAGACAAAAACTTTATGATAGCAGGTTGTTTTTTTTTAAAGTGCTTTGAGCCGTAATCTATTTTATTCGCATAAAATTCTATTAGCGGGTTTGTATTACATTAAGTCTCAACTTAACTCGTTTCGTTTCGTTTCGTATGAAGTAGTGCTGGCCTCTGGTGTCAGAGTTTGTCAAGCCGCCCGAGGGCCTCTGACATGGCTTATCGACTGCTATTAATCAATAACAGCCGGGACCGACAGCTTAACGTGCCCTCCGAAGCACAGAGCGATGGAAATCCGCACATAACTTAGAAAAGTCATTGGTGCGGAGCCTAGGATCGAACCCGGTATCGTTGGACTCTGAGTTGCACTATTGAACCGTTAGGCTACCATCGTAGGTCAACTTAACTGTGGACCGCTAATATAATGTTATGACGGACAAATTCTTTTAGGTTTCAATGAAACTACAAGGCTGTTTCGCGAAGAGTTCAGTAAAATATCTGTAAAATATCTCATACACAGAGATTGGATACGCTAGAAGTAGTGTACGTCAGCCCCTCACTCGATGCACCGACAACATTTTAAAGGTAGCAGGAAGTCGGTGGATGAAGGTGGCTCAGACCGTTTGTAGTGGAGGCCTATTGGCCAGCCGTGGGCAACTTTCATCTGATGATGATGACGATGAATGCAATTAGGTGATACTTATTGCGGATGGCGCTATTCAACCTGCGTCAATAACATTAACATACCAGAACGCACCACGCGCTCACGCTGGTTCATTACTGAGCAATGCCGGTCGACACTGGGCTATGACGAGACCCAATGGCATCCAGCTAGTTCCTAGTTTTATTTTATTTTAAACGTGACTAGATCTTGACATAAGCTCTATACTTGTATGTAGTTTAGTTTTATTCTGCGATACGGCAGTAGTTCGTGCAATAAATAGTCTTAGATATATATAAATATCTATCTATGTAATATATTGTATTAAGTATATCAGTTGTCTAGTACCCATAACACAAGCTCTGCTTAGCTTGGGGCTAGACAATGTTGTGTGAACTGTACAGCATTATTTATTTATTTATTTATTTATTTATTAGAGCCGAGTTCGCCACCTACAACATAAACAGCTACTAGGTGGATGGAGTCGGCTCAATTCCATTCGCCTGAGCATTTTATGCAGGAGGCCTTTATTCAGCAGTGGACTTCTAGAGGCTGCTAATGATGATGATGATATCAAGTAACAAGCCTATATTCAAAAGTACCTATGGAGTGCTATGGAGTTCTTCACAATCTTCAAATATCGACCGACATGACTTTCTACATCGTCTAATCGTAAAATTACATTATTATTACTACATGATCAAAAAAAAAACGTTAAAATCAAAAAGCAATAACGTAAACATATCCTAATTTTTACGACACTCATAAAACTCTACTTATTGTTTTACGATCGAAATGAAGCCATAGAGATGAAATAAAGAATATTTTAAATGTCGTTCTTGTTTGTTCCGGCATGCGGCACGAGAGTGTCTCGCCATACAGTCCCTCTCGCCGTCCATTCTGAGACTCTGAATACAGTAGAACAAGATCGTGGTCCCGCCCGCTGCGGCTATCTATATACGAATTTGACAAATCCTACCGATTCTTTATTGGTACTTAAGATAAGACACAATGAGCTGCTATGAAAAACGCATTATTAGACAAAGGCAACACTAGTTTGATATTTCCAGTGGGTCTTTCCTTTGAGTAAACACACTAAAGAGATATAATTGCCACCATAAATAGTTAGATTTTATGTAACTTTGACTATTATCCAAGTCCATTTGACATAATTTTCCCTAAGTTCTAGATCTTGTTTGTATACAATCTGAGGTATTATGTATTTATTAATTTATAAAGTGTGAATGTTTGTCTTTTTGTATTGAAGTATTGATTTGTGCGTTTATAATAAATTTTGTTGTAGTAATTACATACATACATAGACACACGCCTTTTTCCCCTAAGGGGTAGGCAGAGCCTCAATGGGCCTCTTTTCACAGTGGGTAAAATATAATTATGGAAATTAATAAAAAAAAAAAATGGAATATAATTATTTAATATAATAAATATATCGTTGTAGAAATTAATCTAATAAATGAACTTTTTGTATTATTTTATATAATGGGCTCGTCCAGCGGTGGACGTCTAAAGGCTACTGATGAAGATGATGATAATGATCGCTTTTTTATTCTCTTTCGCTCACCAAGTAGTACCGGACATTATTAATTTATTACTATAAAAGAATACAATAATTGATGAAACTGCGACTAAAATCAAGTGATAAAAAGCTACAATGATTAATATGATGAGCACAACGGAAAGGTCACATTCACCTTTCACCATGACGATACCGTCTGATCATTTACAGTATTTCGCCTAAAACCATTATCATAAACCAGCTCTAGCAGATAAGCTAATGCCAATAAAAAGGCAAAAGAAATGGCGACCGAAATACATGGCCGCCTCCAAATCTATAAGTTTAGTTTTTATGAGCACGCATGTAAGTGCGTCCACTTGTGGACACTAGAGGCCAATGTCGTCGAAGTGTCACCCACGCACGGTGACAGGTGGGCAATCTGTTAAGAAACTCGGTCAAGAGCAAGTTAGGCTCGCCCGTTGAGGGTTCCGTCGTCGTAGGTGATATGAAAACGATCGGCAGGGCAAAATATGTTTTATAGTAGGTTGTATTAAAGCGTAACCATATTGCTCTGGTTAGTCCCTTTCAGTTTATCCAATCCAGTGTTAACCTCATAAAGTTCAAAGTTTTTTTTTAATATTCTAACCTGATAGTAAGTTTGGGCCAAACCAGTTCAACGAGTGTGCCAAATTTCAAGTGTAGCAAGAACTTGTTACGGAGAAACAAACTCTGCAAATAGAAAGATAGACCTGATACACAGCAAAGTCTCAACATAGGGTTTTATGTTTAGCTTTTAGGTAACGAAACCCTAAAAACAATATTAGAACTAGTTACAGTAACAATATTTGCCGTAGAGAAAATAATTTTAGGACACAATGCTCCCCACAGGTGGGAACCTGGATTGCGCGCGATCCCCGAGGGTCCGAGGTACCTCTACTGTTCTGAGAGTTCTGATGAACAAATACTCCGAACACTGTGTAGTGAATGGTTCTAAGAGTTCTGATGAACAAATACTCCGAACACTGTGTAGTGAATGGTTCTGAGAGTTCTGATGAACAAATACTCCGAACACTGTGTAGTGAATGTTCTTTGCGATGTATGAACGGTGTTTAGTAATACGACACACATAAGTGCTAGGTGATCTTATCGTACGTGACTTAGAAAAACTATATTTAGGTAGGTACCCACTCGTCCTTGAGTTAGTAGTTATCGCGGCCTATCATCACGACGACGATCAACATTATAAAGAATATTAATTAATTACACTTATCGTTCTCTAAAAGCCATTCGTTCGCCAAAATGCCGGTGACAAAATCGTAAAAACAATAAAATTTTATGTCTCGTGTCACGGACGAGGCTGTAACATTTTTTAACTATTTCGTGATTTATGTTATCGTCGGTTTAATGGCAGCCACAGCGTTTATAGTAAATATTTAATTGGATGAGACTGGTTTTTGGCGATGTCTTCGGTTATATAATCTAGAAACTGCTGGTTAAAAGTGTAATCTTCGTTTTAGAAAACTTTTCATTTCAAAATACAAATTACACTCAATCTTTTCTCTGGCTTACTAATGGATAGTAAACGATAAACTCAACAATACATGGAAACGGCACATGTACAATAATCCATTGTCCCAACACGAAAGCCCGTGTTATTTGACGGCGACAGACAAAATGTTAGGATGTTCCGCCCACTCACACCCTGGGAGAAGAAATATTGTGAGAATCATTGAGAACATGGTACACAAGCAGACTCTTTTAAATACCTACATCACCGATATTTTGTTTGGAAAGATCCCACCTCCGCTTTCCTGTACAAACCTTATAAGCGTTAGCTTCTTTCCAAAATTAACCAAATTATCTAGGATTAACCTAAAAAGGCTTCCAACACATTTTATGCCAAATAAACAGAGACTAGGGATCATCAGCCTGGAAAAATAGACCGCTGGACATATAGAAGCCACATAGAATGCCACGACGAATGTGATCCAGCCGCCTCCATCAACCGCCTGTAGTTGGGCTGTCCCTCCGATACTGCTTCGTCCCGTGTCGCCACTGCCTCGTCCCGTGTCGCCACTGCCTCGTCCCGTGTCGCCACTGCCTCGTCCCGTGTCCCCAGTCGCCACTGCCTCGTCCCGTGTCGCCAATCGCGAACCTTTACTCCTCAACGGTTGTCGGTTTTGTGCATTACTGCCTATAAGGTTAGGTACAAGAACTATAGCGCTTGGCATAAAGGGAGAGAGTTCTATCCTGCGAGTGTAGACTTCAAATAGGAAGTGGCCTCACGTGATTCTCACTGCCGTTCCCCGTGTGACTCTGGCAATCATTATTAATGCTCTGCTTTCATGATAGAGAGGGAAGAATGAAATAAGAAAGTCAGATTACATCGGCCCATCGGCCGTTCGTTGGTCTATGGCCGAGTAGAGTAACCTGCGCTTTTTGCTTGAAGTCGGTTAATAAATTGGTCATGCACATGAACTCTATAATTTTCCTAAACAGCCCTGTAAGCAAAAACATGTCAAATGAGCTGTACAGGGGGTACATACAGGGCTGTTTACATAACAGTTTTATTGATATAACAAGTCTGAGATTTACTGCCGACTATTTAATTTACATAATGTGTATGTTTTCGTTAATGTATCGAGTAGCAATCCATTAGTTATGTAAAATTGTAGGTGTGACCGAAATAGGTCAAGATGACATCTTATCTAATAGCCGTAGTGTGCATTGAAGCTGTGTTTTAGCATATTCATCATCATCAGCAAACAGAAAAGTCCATTGTTGGATATAGAACTTTAACTAAAATAACATATATCTCTCATATTCGGTAAGTAGGTCCTTATTACCCCCAAATGGGGCTTGTAGGTGACCAATTAGCACTCTGGGGTAATAATGTAGCTAGAAAAGCCCTAGGGCGGTAAGTAATTAAAAAAAAACTTCACTCTTTAAAAAAGTTCGCGTACATTTAACCATCATACTGGCAATAGACATCATGCATTCAGCCCAATGACAAAAGAGGTCGCTTCGCTATTCAGCCTTGTCTTCGTATGAGTAAATACAAAGATTATAATAGTCATCAATTTTAAATATCGAACGGCGAAGCTCAATTTGGTTTTTGAAAAAAATAAATTAAAAAAGATGAAAGAAGGCGGGAATAGAAAACTTTTACTTTAAATATAGTTTGTTTTTGGGATTTTTTATAATTACGTGCTAATTAGGAAAAAAACATGAGTTCTGCAAGTGATGAAGATATAAGCTGCACTCCCGATTTAATGAAAATGGAAGCTGAAGCAGCAATAAACAATATTTTGCCTGAAAGTTCTAAAGAGAGATATTTGAAAACTTAAGACGAGTTCATGAAGTGGCGAAAAGAAAAACGAGTAAAGTCTTTATCTGAGACTGTATTCTTAACATATTTTAGTGAGCTATCAAAAAAGCTGCAGCCATCTAGTTTGTGGTGCATTTATTCAATGTTAAAAGTAACTATGAATACTAAACACGACATCAATATCAAGAACTTTTCAAAATTATCATCTTTTCTAAAAAGACAATCAGCTGGGCACAAAAGCAAAAAGTCAAAGGTTTTTACAGCGCAAAACGTGAAAACATTTATAAATGAAGCCCCTGATGACATATATTTAGCTGTTAAGGTACGTAAAATGTTTTATTCTTGTAATGCCGGTTTTTTTCTACTTACCTCACAATCGAGATAAAAAGCAGAGTAGTTAGCTCGGGTGTAAGCATCAATGGCACCCTCGCGAGGGCGCCAATTGATGCCTTACAGCCCTTGGCTACTAATCTACTATTAACATACTACTTTTTTTTTATAAACTATAACTGAAAACACCCAACTGTCACACATATAGTCTTAATCCCGTGCCACTGTGTCGTGAATTTTAGTAACTATCGGCAGGAATCGAACCCGTAACTTCTCGCATCTCAGCCGGTTACTCGCCCACCACGCCACAGAAGTCGTCAACTAAGTGAGACGATCAGCTCAAGTAGTGTTTCCTATTCAATTCAATTTAATTCAATACATTTATTTCAGGCAACAGTGAAAAATGTACATTGTACCTAGACAAAGGCCCATAGTAATATATACCTTACAATTAACATACATATAAAGATATTTATAACTATGAGAGCTTATACTACTTGGAATGACGGAGCAAGCAGATGGCCCACCTGATGTTAAGTGTTACCCTCTGCCTATGAACAGTGCATTACCTTATAGGTCACATCCACCTAGGACGCACCCTATGTGGAATTGCACTGCGCCCGCCACCCTGAGACATAAAGATGAAAAGTCTCATGTGCCTGTCTTTGTGCCTTTTTTGTATTTTTTGTTGCTTTATTTGTAAGTTAAATTTGATTTCTTCCGATTTTAATGAATTACCTATCTGTATAGGAGGAGCTTCCACCGTACTACGCCATAGGTTGTTGTATAGTTATTAGGTCTGTTGTCATAGATTATTGAACAGTTAGTAGTGCTGAAGTGTTTGTTTTCTAGTAAGACGACGCATGGTCGCTGCACCTACTATAAGCCGTCGGCCGGTGTAACGGCGCAGGCGCAGGCGCTACGGAAACAGTGTGAATAATACAGAAGCCCAACATAATCATGTTTTATGGTGCGTTAGAAGGTTTTAGGGTTCCTTCCTTCGAAAGGTACCAAAAAAACTAGTGTAGGATCACTTTCGTGTCTGTATGTCCATCTGTCACAGCCAATTTTATCCAAAAATACTGGATATAATATTTGGCTTAAGTATAAAATTTCAAATATGCAGTTTAAATTTGGTACTTAAGCAATATTAGATAACCCAATCACATATGTAGCCTGAAAAAACTGATTTTGGAGGTTCATATCGAAGAGGAAACCAGAAAAAGAACTTTCGTTATGTGCCTCATGAAAGGAATGGGCTCGTTACGAGTATTACAAACATATTTTTTGATTTATCATCAATATTTTGTTTAAAAGAATATATACGAAAATATTGGCCTGTCCCAGTAGTTTTACCGAGTAGTCTTACCAGTTAAACTACTGGTAATTTTCTTCCTAACAGACATACAAGTAAGACCATTGGGAACATTGTACCCAGTAGACTTAGCAGTAAAACAAAACCCCCAATAGTCCTATTCCTATAACATATTTTGAAGAAAAAAAAACTTGACTGTTTTTGTTTTGTTTCTTTCTTATATCAAAAGTATTACGAGTGGAGACCACGACCCGGACGACGTTGAGTAAGAAAGCCGGGTCTCGATGAACCAGGACATTTTAAAGTTCACGAGAAACCGGTGGATAGAGGCGGCTCAAGTCATCGTGGCACTCTGTGGAGAGGCCTAAGTCCAGCCGTTGACTTCAACAGGATGATGATTGTATTTCAATGGGAGTGTGAAACAATAACTCTACTGGTTCAGACTCACTGTGTGCCTACTCCATTACGGATGTGCGTACGCGCAAATATTGGTACGGTGAGCGGTAACCAAGGTCGGCAAATAGATAAGCGCTCTTTCTGGTAATGCCCAGAAGTAATGACTGCGGCCATTTGTAGGTGTTGAACTTCAAAGAACTTAGTGGAAGAGACTACTGTGATTGCTGATGATGTCCAAGAGATATTTATTGCTATTGGTTAAAAAAAAAACATACATAAAATCCCCATCAATGTACTTATGACATTTTAAAGGTATCAGGAAGTCACTGGATGTGGCTTAAGATCGTTCGTCCTGGAATTCGTCCAGCAGTGGACCAAAAGAGTACAGGCTAACATTTGACATATTGGTAGACCTACAGCCCTATAAGACTATTATTTGGAACGTAAGCAATCGTTATCCACAGGTAATCGTACCCTCGATCCCATGACTGACACAGGCTTTGACCAGTATTTTCCAAAAAACTACCTATATTCTGAAACTAACTAGAGCATGCGTGTGGGGCTCTAGCTACCTTAACAAGCATTACTCAAGAATTTCAGAACAAAAGTAAAACGAACACTAAACGTACAAGTCATTATGTACCGACTACCGTCTCCATGCCCAGTCCGAGATGCTCAGAGCTTCCATTTGGCACATATCATGCTCATTCGGACTGTGCCCGAGTGTTTGCGCACGAGAGTGGACACTTCACTTCATTCATGGAGTAGATCGACTCGTAAAAAGTTTCTCGAAGCTCGTCGGAGTGTGGAGACGCCATTAAGTAAAGTGCAAAAGGTGAGTGAATGATAAGCTAATATTTTCTTAGTAAAATCATAGAGACAGAGTGATTTTTGAAATTTAAAAACCGAACATGTCGATGAGGTTTTTTGCTAGTGCCTCTTTCCATCAGTGGGAGAGTACAAGGCATAACAATTTGCCGCCTGCCTGATGAGGAAATGGAGGAAATTAATAAACATATGAATGTAGAATGATTAGAATCAGCAATGATTTTAAACTGATATGACCCTCCAAACCGCTCTATTTGAGCTGTAAAGATAGAACGTGGGCTATATAGTTTGTACAAGCATGATCTAACAAAGCACTTCACATTTGCCTACGTCAAGCACCAGAAAACTTTTTAATTTCGTTTGTCTCCTCCAGGCGACCATCTAAATAGGTATTTGTAATTTCCTCACGGTTTTAACTTATTTGTTTGTGTTGGAGAACCATCGTCGATGCTGTACTCAAGTGTCACTCACACGACCCATGTTTCTTGGAAGAGAATACTAAAGGCATTTTACAATGCATCATAGATTTTAAAATTGACTTTGTTTAATTTAGCCGCAGCTTTACTAACAACGTTGTGATGAAAAATAAGTTAAATTTGCGTAAAAGCACGCAGAGCCCGCGCGTCAACGCGCTACGCGCCGCGATGCGAGCGATACCTCGTCATAAAGCGAGCGCGCGCGCCGCTCATCGCGCCTCCTTTATCCAATTTCATGTGTTAATCTGTGCCTGACACTGGAAGCAACTTAATATGGATATACCCTATTAACATAAAAAATATAGTTAAAGGACTAGAACTTAACTGAGTCAGTCCCTGATGTATGGGAGCGGTACGGGAGTGTTGTTTTCAAAGTCAAATGTCACGTTATGTCACATGTCATCTGATAATTTGAGAGACAAAAACACCGCTCCCATACCTCAGGGACTGACTCTGTTAAGCGCTAGACCTGTAAATACAAAGGTGACCTGAAATGTATTAAAACCGGCGGCTGTGTTTTGGAAAAAATAAATTTTGTTAAGGTTACTTAAGGCCAAGTTACTGCAAGGCCTGGTCATACGTTTATAGTAAACACGTATGACGTTGTGATGAGTTCTGAAAGAGTAGAATATTATAATGGTTTTCCAGACAAGAGTAAAGAGATGAATGTTATCTAAATTTCCTTGAATTTTTGTTTGTCTTTAGTTCAAATCTTGTGAGGCGATTTTGTCCCAGTTCCTGCTATCTGACGGAGTTGATTTTGAGTAGTTTCTGTTGGTCCCCGAATACAGATTCGGGGACAAACAGACAGCCCTACCAGCCACTCCTTCCAAGCGTAGGATAAGGATAGATGGTCAATGAAATACCTATTAGAGGTTACTGATCATATATATTGTCTAAAAGTCTTGCCTCCACACTCGCACGGTCTGAGCTACTAAAGGGATCACTGGCCTGACTGGCGGCGTCTCCAGATCCGGGACTAATTATGGTCTTCCACAGAGGGCACGGAAATCCAGCTGTAGACGGTAGCAGTCCAAGCCGGTTGGATCTAGGTGTTGGTACTCGCAACAGCCGTCCTCGACAGCTCAGCCGTTAGCCTAGGCAGCTAAGGGTAGGTAGGGGACTGTCCCGAATGCTACGCAATCCTGTCGAGTTTCGATGACAATATAATAGGTAGCATCGATGGATACTAGTAGACTGTTTATGTTTGAGCTCAGTTTGGTCAGCTCACAGTTCTGATTGTTAATATATATCTCAGTCAGAAGTAGAATTAGAACAGCCAGTAGTAGTTTTGATAAAACTTTCCAAAAAAGGTTTAATCAAATAATAGGTATATCCATACTGCCATACCTGTTCAGGTCCTGAGATATGATTGAAAGTAAGAAGCGATCAGATTAGGGTAGACCGCGACTGCAACACGCGCGCGAGCCGTACAGACAGACACACAACACCGCTGAGAGCTTTGTCTTCACGTGCAGAAACTAATGTAAATGAAACCAGTAGCCTCATTTTACTTCACCACTTGGACGTGTTGAGAGGCTTTCCTACAGAGACTCCAAGTTACTTCGAGGAGTAAGAGTACCTAGGCAGTGACTTTCCTTCAGGTTTTGTGTCAACTGTTACATTGTATTTCTGTAGAATAGCCATTGATGTTTATATTATTCATCATCATCATCATCATCATCATCATCTACGTATTACAGTCCACTGCCGGACATAGATCTCTCCCATGGCGCGCCACTGTCTATCTTATTGTATGTAGTTTAACTCAATGGGGTAGCATAGTGACGACCTCTGTGGCGCGGCTGGCGATGGTTCGCCTGCGACGCAGGAGGTTGCGGGTTCGATTCCCGCCTCGGAACAAATATTTGTGCGTTCTGCAGATATTTTTTCAGAGTGTTCTGGGTGTTTTCTATGAATAATAAAAAATACCTATGTATGTAATGTATTATACTAAGTATATCAGTTATCAAGTACCCATAACACAAGCTCTGGCTTAGCTTGGGGCTAGATAATGTTGTGTGAACTGTCCAGCATTATTTATTTATTTATTTATAGTATTTGACAGCTATGTACATAGTATTTGACAGCTATGTACATAGTATTTGACAGCTATGTACTTAGAAAATTATTATCTTGTAAAGGCCAAGTAATGTTCTAGAATTCAACTATCATTTCTCAAAGGCCGTGTTTTGATGACAAATCACCTGTTGCAGCTCTTACTTGCGATTATGCCGTGGGTTTGAGTCCCGGTCTGGCACTAATGGATTATTCTTTCAACACGTAAAACTGGTGTGCAAAGTATTATATGCTCTCAAACGGTGAAGGAAAACATCATGAGGAAACCGGCCTACCCTGGAACTAACAATTCGTGTTTCTGCGAAGTGCATGATTCCTTTCACAACACTGGTTCTTTTACCATTGGTCACGTGGATTATTTCAGGGTAACCATACCTAGGTTTCACACCTTGCATTATGTCAAATAGGACTTGACATAATGCAAGGTGGCCTAGAAAGAAACGGTGACACGAAGTAGCATTACTATCTACGTACTAAGGTGCCTGAGATAATTTGAAATAGGCATAGTCTCTGAGGGAACTTTCCACTTGTTTAGTGATTTGAGTTATTAGTACCTCAGACAAATTTTAGGAAGTTCAGACAGAATAGGTACGGCGCGCGAAACAAGTGAAGCCGAAAACTAGGCTCATAAAGATTAATAACTAATAAAAAGTACTACACGTACCTACATACAAACACTCACTCAGATAATGCATCCAAACTAAGCTCATCCGTCCTTAGATTGTGTCGGTGTATTAGTGTGGGGTGTGTTTGTGTATGATCTGTGTAGCACGCACACATGCATTGTAAACTGGCGTCATTTAGCTATAGGACAATGTTCTATCTGAACTTTCTGTATTTGTGTGAGGTTAGCACTTGCTTTGTAGCACTAAGTACATCCTATTACCATCTCCATTATTGCAACCAGTTATCATCATCAGTTGGGTGACATGATTAGCGCCATGCCATCCCTCCGCAAACATTTACCTCCGAACCGATATTACGACAAGTAACACGGTATTGTCACTCTGTGTGTTGACGCAATATTTGGAACCTTATTACCAAGGCAATAGGAATGAATAACAGTTGTATATTGTTTGGTTAGTGGGCACACAGACGGATGCGCTCGCCGCGATCGCACCAAATATTGTACTGTCTTTGAGCTGCTGCCGTGTTGTTGCTCATAGATTAGTCAAATAGATCATCTGTTCTTCTAGTGACATTTATATTACCTTCTACTCAGTGTCTTCTAGTGACATTTATATTACCTTCTACTCAGTGTCTTCTAGTGACATTTATATTACCTTCTACTCACAGTGTCTTCTAGTGACATTTATATTACCCTCTACTCACAGTGTCTTCTAGTGACATTTATATTACCTTCTACTCATAGTGTCTTCTAGTGACATTTATATTACCCTCTACTCACAGTGTCTTCTAGTGACATTTATATTACCCGCTACTCACAGTGTCTTCTGAATAACAAGTGAAGTAGGTATAGCTATATTTAGTGGCAACTAAGCCAGTTATACTAATAAGCCGTTTACTGAGTAGATCTAACTGTCCCAGTCTTGGCCCTACATTAGAATTCCCTGTGTACACTTACTACGAGGTTCCGCAATACCCAGACAGATCCGAAACAAATACATGTGTATGCAGACCGCAGCGGGAATCGAACCCACATCTCTCTTTCGTAACAACTGAGTAGCCACTCACCGTGACCGGAGGTCGTCATGAAACTAAATGACAGCTATATAGTGTACTTTGACAAAGAGCAGCCTACTTCAAACTGTTTGAATGGAAACTTCATTAGAATAACAATTTCACTTGATTATTGATAAAAAAAAAAACACCAGTCTGCGTTACATAAATTACATTGGAGTGTTTTTATAAAATTTATATTTACATATTTTTATCATAACATAAATATTAAATATCCGCGTGCTCGACGAAGGCCAGACAACGGTATACTTAAACATTTTTTAATAAATATTTATTAATTTACTAATATCACTAAAGTTTAATGATATCACTAAGTCAATATTTGTGCATTTTCACAAGGCTACGACTCAGATTCAGATTCATATTTAAATGATCCGAATAAAATGTATGTAAAATTATTATAAAATAAATATATGTTTGTTAGAATTGACTCAAAAGTACAAGAAAACAGAGATTCTATATGAAGCTATGTGTCCAGCAGTAAGCGGAAGCGAACCTAATGTTGACGCTTCTAGAATGTACATTATGTTCTGTCGTCGTAGAGGCGTAGTGTCTTCATCAGCCAGTATACGCTGGACGAGGCCTCGCAGGTACGCGGATTGGTGGTCGCAGTATTGATGCTAACTCACTGGATGCTGCTGCACATCCTCTGGCGTATTCCCTTAGTGCCCTTATACGACATCCATGGGAGGATTTCGAAAAGTTCTACTTCTAGGTTGAGACCACCACGGCCGTAGATATATCATCTATCTGAGGGGCTAGTCTGCAAATTTGACAAGCAACTTACACGGGCGTGAGGTGTACACTACACGGATTTTAGTATGGAGAAATCGAAGAGTGCCCCTAGCGGGCACCTTGAGAACCTCAAATCCCGTACAAAAATCCGTGTAGTGTACACCTCACGGCCGTGTAAGTTGCTTGTCAAACTTGCAGACTAGCCCCTCTGCTCGGTATACCATCAGCCTCCACTCTTAAAGAGCGTTGGATTAGCTCTCGATTCGAGCATTATCTGTCGCTTCTTGCACACTTCTGTCAGAGCACATGACATGAGAGGTGTCTCCTCTGTCACTCGGTGCTCTATCGGCCTCTACTCACAGAGCATTGTCAAAGAATGTTGGATTAGCTCTGTGTCCACAGCGTGTTGACTCTCGCGCCTACCGCCTCCGTACGCGCACAGTTGTCGCTTCCTAGAACACTTCTATAGAGCACATGTTAGGTGAGGTGTCTATGGGAAGTACTGTGAGTTTATTGAACTCTATTATTGTAAAACAAAAAGTAAAGTCATTCGTCTGAGCTAGTGATTGAAAGTTTTTATACGTTTTCCTCTCCATTCTGCTCTAGCTGTTTGGACCGGTCCTCTCAGAGACCCTGGCGCGGTCCCGCCGGTGCCCGAGTGCCTGAGCTAGTAAATTAGCTGGGCTTTTTTAATTTGCAGGCTTGAACAAAGGCATTGTTTTATTATGCTGCATTCGTTTCGTTTCGTTTCGTATGAGGTAGTGCTAGCCTCTGGTGTCGGAGTTTGTCATGCTGCATAAAACAAGGTAATACTCCTTCATCAACACGAATTCAGAAAATATTTCCTACATACTGAGCAAGATCAACAATGGTTATACCTAATCCCTTTAAATTTGTGGGTGGATATTCCCCATAGGTATGTTGTTACTTAAATGCCATCCGCATCAATGTATCTAAAATCAAACGCGACTTCACCTTTTGCAATTCATAGTTCATAAGAACTCGTACAAAAGCCTCCAAAGAGATCGAAATAAAAGGGTGACCAATGTTTCTGAACATGAACATGTAGTTAGGTATCGTTTTCCCAAGTCAATGGTCAGTCTTATTTACAACTTCCTTTAACTCTGCCGTCAACAAAACATCGTAATTGAGCGATCACAGAGCGCCCATAACTAAGCAAAACTATCCGATTACACACCCTATTCATGTACATTCACAAATTCAAAATCGCCTTTGAAAAACAGTAATTCACACTTCTCTTTCATTCTTATCATCCTTTGTTCAAGTGTAAAAGGGAGGGTTGAATTGAACTGACCATATTTTTTTTAGTTCAAGCAGGTGGAAACTGACCACCGGTCAATAAGGTATCAGGTTTCTTCGATGAGAAACTTATCGATTCAACAAATGCATGTCGAGTAACGCAGTGATTGGAGTGAAAACTGACCGTTGCTGCTAAATCGGTGGTCAATGGTCATTGTCGTGTGAATCGAGTTAATTTGTAATTGTAATTCAATGATGAATAAAGCAGGGTCAGTGCGAAGGGCGGACGGTCACGACCACGACTCTTCCTGGACTGAATGTTTAATGCTAATTAATATTCTGGATTCAGTGGAAAAGTACGTTTGATGTCGAAGGATGTCGTGAGAACCAAACCAAGCATTCACAGAAGTGTAGGTTCGTCTCTTACTCTTGGCTGGCAAGAAGTGGATTTTATCAATAGCTAGATAATTCGTGCAGTAGAGTTTCAGGGAAAGTAAATAACCTGAGAAAATCTTTGAGAATTAATCACTATTTCAATCAGTACAAAACTGAATTTAACTGTTTAGTATATAACGCCGGCATTTTACAGTTTTTCAATGATGCCACCTAAAGGCATCGTCAATAAATCGACACCAAAGTTCACCTCTCTTGAATTATAGCAGCTAGTTAATTGAGGAACGTGTCGCAAGGCTCCATTCGGTGGATGTCATAAATTGTCAGTGCCGGGCCATCGCAGCGTGATGCCGTATTACATTACGGATACAATCCGAACGTAGTTAATTGACCACATGGATATTTGTATTAGAACTTTTATGGGTAAGGCTATGGGGTCAATACATTGCGACACTTTTGAGCTCAGTTAGAAACGAGTAACTTAAGAAAGCAAATACGTGTTTCACAATAAAATTATTAGCTAAGTACAAAATAAAGCATTAACTTCAAGATTAAGCGCCGAGTACCGACAGTGTATGCATTATGGGCAGATTATGCTCTGCTACATGAAACATATATATAATATAAAATGTAAATCCGTTATTGGCCTTAAGATTACCTTAGTAAAAGTTACTGTTAATATCGAATGACATGGAGGAGGAACTTGTCCCCCGTGCATTTAAAAGTACGTAAGTTTTAAATGGTATCGTACCCCACTGATGATTGTGTAGTTATCAGTGGGTTCTGGGTCTTTGACACCTACATGTGAATGATAATGCATACAAATGTCGTAAAAGACTCAGAATTTACTATAATATTTACTAGTTACACTAGAACTTGATATCTTATTGAACAAGTTTACACTTTAAAGAGTCAAAGGCCCATGAATTATGCCACCTATATAATGTAGGGTTCAAGTAATCGTGAGTACTCTGTATTCATAATTTATTTGTAATAGACATAATGGTCAATCAGTTTATTCTGTACGATATGTTAGCCTTAAGTTTCAACCGAGACAAATTACAAGTGCTGTTATTATCAAACAGTGGGGTATTTTAGCGGAGAATTGCTATAAACAGAAATAGATTTTAAGCTTCAGAATCGAATGTCATAGTAACAGTAGGTACTCGTAAGAGCCAAGTTTACGAAACACGAGCTATGATCCGACTCCGAGACCACTGACTGATAGTAAAATAAACTTGTATTACTGTCTCTGAGTTCGGGATTAATGGCACCTACAACTACCTATTCGAGAAATATGAGGTAAGCCTCGTGTAAGCCGAGAATAGATCAGGGTTTAGGTATTTCGGTCATGAAGTTCTAGGCTCTGGCTTGCTGTCACGGCTGGCGTGCTAGAAACAATTCCAGCGAAGGGCATTACCGAGATACGCAATAAATTATCGATTAAATCTGTTTACGTCTGCGTGAGACAAAATTATGTTTAATACAAGAATAGTTCATCAATCGCGAGTGTGGGCCGCACTCGTAATCGACATATTTACGCAAATCGTATTCAAAACTGTGTTTCCTAGCGCTTAATATTTGTCCGAATTTGGATATCGACTCTGGGCGTATTCTCATACAAACGATCAATAATTTAGAATCAACAGTAGCCAAACACATCCAGTATTTTTGTAATCCGAATCGAATCGCTGGATGTATTTCAATAACCGATCGAAATAGTGGGTCCGGTGCGTCGTTTTTTTGTGTGGGAAACATTTCGTTTTTCAATCACAAGCTAACCTTTTTACGGTGCTGGGTGTACTGCGGGCGATAAACATCGCAGCTTACGGCCGCGGTCAGCTTTGAACTCGGAGCTTTATCCCGATTGCCTCAGAAAGGGGCCCTCGATGTGTTCCGACGGCGCAGCACCTCCGCTACTTGCGTTGTCAAACTTACCTTGGACTGTTACAAGAACGAACTCCCTGTATATAGTGAAGAAGACAATTTAGAAAACGAAACGTGGATGTCAATGACCGATATTTGGATTTTTGTATAATTGTTACTCAATCACACCAAAACGACTGAGCCGATTTCGATGAAATTTGGTACCCAGATTGATTATGACCTGGATTGAGCTATAGACTACTTTTTTATATTGGTTAAAGGCATCGCGTGTATTCGCAAGGTCCCAGAGTTCAAGGAGTTAGTTATACCTGACCGCACATTATGATTGTTTGAGTCTAGAACAAGGTCACAATCATGGAGACACTACTACTCCCAGGCCAAGAACAAATATGCAGATCACGCTAATTTTGTCGCACAGAGGAAATTGATCCCGCAACTGTAGCCGACGCCGCCGACACAACGGCAAGGAGATCGTAAGGTAAAAAAAAAAAAAAATGTTTCCTTATTGTATTTTGTGTTTCACTGAGTACACAGTGACTGCGTAAGTCACACAAACACAGATGGTGAATAATATTCGCGTTCCGATTATAGCATTTAAATATTAATAAAGTGAGATGGTTCTAACATTAATCCTGTTTGCCACAAGCAAACATAATATTTCGCGTAAAAGCTGCTGAGGAAGTATAGACCTGTTGCAGACACGGAAGGTTTTGACACACTCATAAAATGGTGAACGGTCAACTGTGTCCGGAATGCGGCCGGCAGACGTCTCAGTCACCACAACTTACCATTTATCATGGCTTGCTTGTTATGTTTGTGTATTGGTTTTTAAATATTTGTTAAGTGGTATTTGTTTGTTAAGACGGATTTTTTTGCACGGCATTCTTATGTTGAGTATGAAATCTTCTCAAACAGAATAGGTATCTATGTTCCACGGGTTCAGAGTGCTGCTATTAGGTATTTACATAAAAAATAGCTAAGCAAGGATGGCACAAAAAAGTAGACAAAATATACTGTCGTGACTTGGTCGTGACTTTACACCCTGATATACAAAGCTTCTTTGATATAAACCTATTGTCACTCTTAAGAATTCCATTGAATTATATTGTGAATCAAGACCAGAGAAGCAGGTGTATAAAGATTTTAAATAGACCATGGGGTCACAGTTTCGATTCTATTATTCTGATATTGTAAGTTTTTTTCATCAATGATTTATTCGGGTGCTTTTATAAAATTAAATTTATAAACATTCATCAAATAGTTTTTTCCGGAGGAGTAAATACAGACACTTCAACTTCGACAAACAGGTCAGCCGAAGAATCAACTTGGGTAGCGTTCGGGAAACTACGCCATTTATGTTCGTGTCATAGATACCACAGAGCCTCAAGACGAAAGTCGACCAGTGCATGTTGCCAGTGATGACTAACGGCACTTAGACGTGTCTGTGGAGTGAATAGCTAGGGTATAAAGGTTCTCGAGTGGCGATCACAAACCAGAAGACACAGAAAAGTCGGTAGATGGAGGCGGCTTAAGACAGATAGTCATGGCATTCTATCGGGAAGCCCTTTATCCAGCTGTGGACTTCTGGTAAGCTGATGTAGAATCAGACGCATCTGATGTTCATTTGTTATGATACTGACCAAGTCAGGATCATGGCACTCATTCACTCACATCACATTTTTCATACAAATATGCTTGTCCGTTTCATTTCTACATAGCAAATGCATTCATTTTTCTTCAGTCCCAATATATAGACAAAGATGACTCAAGGTATAGTTTATTTATTCTGTGATATAGTTCCAACTGGTTCGGGGCACCTACTGAAGTTAATATACGGTCACGGTACATTATACGCATTTCTGATACGGGCCCAGGAACAGCCGATGTATTACCGGCCAGACCGTCATCTTACATCACAGTGCATCATGCATTATGGAGTTATTGAAATGTTGCGGATTGTGGTTGATCTGCAACAAACTGTGGTTGATTTTGTGGTTGATATGTTGAGGTAAGATACGAGGACATTGTGTCCTTGTTTGACGTGGAGAAATTATGAGAAACTTGGGAGCACCTACATTATTTCTGTAGATCTTGAAGAGTGTTTGTTCCTATTATTTTTAGCCTGAATACAGGTCCCAGACTGTATGTGTGGAAGCTCAAAATAATATCTTTTAAATCTGGAAAATTAAGATCCATATTTCATACAACTTCACAAAATAATCAAAACCCCAATAATCAAATACACTAACAAACTTTAAAGTAACAAAATACAAGCAGTCAGGTATACTGGTATGTTTTAAGGGCTCAAGAAATTGGGTGAAAAATATTAGTATTTAATTATTACTTTATTGTTGACATACAGACACCAAAAATACTGTTTGGTTTTTTCAACTCCGTTTTCAGTGACCAATGGAGTACGGTGACATATAGATCGTCAAAGTGAGCCTTAAATAGTCCATCCGTTGTAGATTCCGAAACTTCGTCCATGCCAGGCGATCAGCTGCCTTCATCATTCAGCCATGCCGCCCTTATATCATAGCTTCGGTAGATAGCCTCCTAGATCTTTGACTAAAGCCTCCATTCAATAACTTTCCTGGGTTGACCGACTTCTTACTAGTTGCAATTTGATCCGCCTAACTCCATTGACTTTCTGCAAAGGCTATGAATGACCACGTCTTTCATTTAAATTTTTCACTTTATCGACTCGTTATTTTTCTAGTCCCACAAGGTTATTCAGAGTATCTCTTTCAAGTGGCCTTTATGCGACTCTGAATTTATAGTCTGAATGTTCAGTGGCTTCCGGTCCAAAGTAAAAGACGTAAAGACGTAGGTAAAGACGGGCCAAGTGTACTGTTCGGAAAACTTTTTCCTTGACTTTGAGGGTAGGTAATTATCCCATGCATTCATTATTGATTGACTTCAAAGGCCACCTAGGCTTGTAATATATGTACGCCTTATTTCTGTGGTTAAGCTGTTACTACCCAATGTTATCTTATGGCCAAAAAAAGTGGTAGCCAACACACAGATTTGGTAACAAACACGGAACGGGTTTCATTCTTTTTCCGATGATCGCCGTAACGCCACAATGACCAGCAGTACCTACCACCGTCACTTGGTGACTTTTGACTTTCCTGTGAGCTTCGTAATATAATTGAGCTCGAACAAAATCCGGCCGAGTATTACCATACAATGGTAGTCAGTTCCGTCGCGCCCGCCGGGTCGCCGGGCCAAAAAAACACTAGCACTGCTCCACGCAACAAACACGCACGTCACACAACAATAACAACAACAAAGGAATTGACACCTTATCAAATTTAGCGAAGGTCGGGATTACCTTGGTGGGTAAGGTAGATAGGACGGTTTTGGTGGTAGGAGAAGGTTGGCAGGCGTCCATCGAAGGCAGCCCATCATGAGCTCGTCGACGGTTTGATGAGTGACAAGCGTCTAAAAAATGTGAACGTAAGTTACCTACTGGCCAAGCGAGTCTATACACTTCGTTTTGAGTTATTGCTTGGGAGCCGTACTTTTTGCGCAGCCCTGTCGTCGGTGATGGATGCGGATTCACCTGCAACCATCTTGTTGTAGTTCGTCGTGGAATGCAAGTGGTAACTTTGATAGTAATTGATTCTCATTAGCGATTAGAAATGATGTTTTAAAAATGTATAATGCGTCATACCTACATAAACTAAAAATAAATTAGTAACTATCATGGTTATGAACATAGGTTTTTTAATAAAAATAGTATATTTACCTCAATAAACATCGTAGATAAATATCCCGATTTTAGTTAATATCATCAATTAAAAAAATCAGGTGCCATAAATAATTGTGCTTATTATTACCGACCCCTGAAATTGTCTACTACACATTAATGTGCCTCAACAATACTTAGGAGGATCAGTGGCAAGTTGTCTACTACACATTAATGTGCCTCAACAATACTTAGGAGGATCAGTGGCAAGTTGTCTACTACACATTAATGTGCCTCAACAATACTTAGGAGGATCAGTGGCAAGTTGTCTACTACACATTAATGTGCCTCAACAATACTTAGGAGGATCAGTGGCAAGTTGTCTACTACACATTAATGTGCCTCAACAATACTTAGGAGGATCAGTGGCAAGTTGTCTACTACACATTAATGTGCCTCAACAATACTTAGGAGGATCAGTGGCAAGTTGTCTACTACACATTAATGTGCCTCAACAATACTTAGGAGGATCAGTGGCAAGTTGTCTACTACACATTAATGTGCCTCAACAATACTTAGGAGGATCAGTGGCAAGTTGTCTACTACACATTAATGTGCCTCAACAATACTTAGGAGGATCAGTGGCAAGTTGTCTACTACACATTAATGTGCCTCAACAATACTTAGGAGGATCAGTGGCAAGTTGTCTACTACACATTAATGTGCCTCAACAATACTTAGGAGGATCAGTGGCAAGTTGTCTACTACACATTAATGTGCCTCAACAATACTTAGGAGGATCAGTGGCAAGTTGTCTACTACACATTAATGTGCCTCAACAATACTTAGGAGGATCAGTGGCAAGTTGTCTACTACACATTTATGTGCCTCAACAATACTTAGGAGGATCAGTGGCAAGTTGTCTACTACACATTTATGTGCCTCAACAATACTTAGGAGGATCAGTGGCAAGTTGTCTACTACACATTAATGTGCCTCAACAATACTTAGGAGGATCAGTGGCAAGTTGTCTACTACACATTAATGTGCCTCAACAATACTTAGGAGGATCAGTGGCAAGTTGTCTACTACACATTAATGTGCCTCAACAATACTTAGGAGGATCAGTGGCAAGTTGTCTACTACACATTAATGTGCCTCAACAATACTTAGGAGGATCAGTGGCAAGTTGTCTACTACACATTAATGTGCCTCAACAATACTTAGGAGGATCAGTGGCAAGTTGTCTACTACACATTAATGTGCCTCAACAATACTTAGGAGGATCAGTGGCAAGTTGTCTACTACACATTAATGTGCCTCAACAATACTTAGGAGGATCAGTGGCAAGTTGTCTACTACACATTAATGTGCCTCAACAATACTTAGGAGGATCAGTGGCAAGTTGTCTACTACACATTAATGTGCCTCAACAATACTTAGGAGGATCAGTGGCAAGTTGTCTACTACACATTAATGTGCCTCAACAATACTTAGGAGGATCAGTGGCAAGTTGTCTACTACACATTAATGTGCCTCAACAATACTTAGGAGGATCAGTGGCAAGTTGTCTACTACACATTAATGTGCCTCAACAATACTTAGGAGGATCAGTGGCAAGTTGTCTACTACACATTAATGTGCCTCAACAATACTTAGGAGGATCAGTGGCAAGTTGTCTACTACACATTAATGTGCCTCAACAATACTTAGGAGGATCAGTGGCAAGTTGTCTACTACACATTAATGTGCCTCAACAATACTTAGGAGGATCAGTGGCAAGTTGTCTACTACACATTAATGTGCCTCAACAATACTTAGGAGGATCAGTGGCAAGTTGTCTACTACACATTAATGTGCCTCAACAATACTTAGGAGGATCAGTGGCAAGTTGTCTACTACACATTTATGTGCCTCAACAATACTTAGGAGGATCAGTGGCAAGTTGTCTACTACACATTTATGTGCCTCAACAATACTTAGGAGGATCAGTGGCAAGTTGTCTACTACACATTAATGTGCCTCAACAATACTTAGGAGGATCAGTGGCAAGTTGTCTACTACACATTAATGTGCCTCAACAATACTTAGGAGGATCAGTGGCAAGTTGTCTACTACACATTTATGTGCCTCAACAATACTTAGGAGGATCAGTGGCAAGTTGTCTACTACACATTTTCGGTTCAGCCATTTCATTGCGCAAAGGGTTTTTTTATTTTTACAAAATTAATTTCTTGTTACACAGAATTGCATTGCTGAGAAGCAGAATGGACAAGTGCATAAGAGTATATTATTTGGTGTTCTTGAGGCGACTGCGACTGTCTTTACAAACCTTTTCGTAATGTCACGTGAAACGGTTCTATTTATTATTCCCTATTTAGAAACTATCGGTAACAGTTCAGTGACAATGCCCGTGTGAGACGGGCGACACTTTCTACCGGCGCACGCGCCGCATACTAACCACCTCCACGCATCCGGGTGACTTTGGACTTTGTTTCACTGCACAACGACTGAGGACAAAAAACGACCACACAACGTTTAAAAAACTCTACACACATACGAGTACTCCTTAGCTAAGTATATACAAATGTGTATAACTCTACACACATACGAGTACTCCTTAGCTAAGTATATACAAATGTGTATAACTCTACACACATACGAGTACTCCTTAGCTAAGTATATACAAATGTGTATAACTCTACACACATGCGAGTACTCCTTAGCTAAGTATATACATATGTGTATAACTCTACACACATACGAGTACTCCTTAGCTAAGTATATACAAATGTGTATAACTCTACACACATGCGAGTACTCCTTAGCTAAGTATATACAAATGTGTATAACTCTACATACATGCGAGTACTCCTTAGCTAAGTATATACAAATGTGTATAACTCTACACACATACGAGTACTCCTTAGCTAAGTATATACAAATGTGTATAACCCAGTTTTAAAATAAGGATTGTTATTTACAACTAAGAATTACTAATTTCAAAGAACGCGATTGTTAGTTACTTGACGTAAAATTTTAATAATCACGTCTTTTATTTTATGAAATACTTCTTTATTATTATCATTAATTATCTGTAATTATTTATTTTGTTTTTCAGTTACTTGGTTCCAGCGGAAGATCAGCGTTGTGTTGCTACAACACAACAAATGCTGAGCTGGACGCCAATTTGTTGTCAGTGTTACGTGACTGGTACTAGGAGGCACAATTTAGTTTTATATTTCTTAGTTTCTGTGTGTGTGTCATTTTGTGTGGAATATTGTTTCCATGGTTAGTTGACACAAATAAATGTGTTTTCTTTCTCTTCTTTCTTTTTAGTGAAATTCCATAACCACATAATTTTATTTTTGACATTTGCCCGCGTGTTGAAGGAAAAATAACATACACGTTATAGTTATTACCCAAACTCTCTTTAGGACGTAGCCAAGTAACAAATTGATTCAATATACCAATTATGGTAAGCCAATCAAAATTGTCTCCACAATCTTAATTATCATCATTTTCACAAAAACTTCTTTTTTTTTGTGTTTTTGGTTCCCAAACACGGTGGTTCGGCACAGTGTATGCACCATGCTCACGGGAGGGGGGTGATTGGGAGGGATGCTCTCCCGTAGATCATGGCGCATGCAACTGCGCCGAAATATCGGGAACCAATAAATACCACGTTTCTAGTGAAATGTTCTTCATTATTTTATTTAAATAATTTTACAAGATTTACATCAGATAATCTACCTCTTCTTCTTCTTCCCTGTGACTGGCTAAAATTACTAAATTTTAATGAACCAAAGTCATTATACAGGTCGCAGGAAGGCGGTAGACCCAGGCGGCTCAAGACCATTCATCGCGGCATTCTATGGGAGAGGCCTATGTCCAGCAGTGGACTTCTGTAGGCTGATGATGATGATTACCCCATTAGGTATACCTTCTTCAATTTTACAATATGTTTACAAATTCAATGATATTTAATGTTATATAGTTATATATAAACCAGAAGGCCAATCTTTGTAATTATTTTTAAACCCAATAACCCCAATAACTCTAATATTTGGAATGCTAGTAGGCTATGTGACACAAATAGAGGTAAAAGTCAAAAAAGTAAGGAGATATGACATTTCGGATTTTTTTATAAGGCCCACGGTACGCAAAGATCACGTTACCAAAAAGTGAAGTAGTTTTGTTTTCTCTCTGCGCAACATATTCGCGAATATTATACAGAACTGGACCAGAGTAAACTCCAGTCGCGCATCGGAGCTGACACACACCTTTTCCCCCCTAGTTGCTAGTTGATGAAATTTGTAGGAAAAAGTTCTACAAAATCACTATAATTCGGCATGGTTATTCCAAAACCACCGGAGACCTCAGGGCGCGAGTTCTACTCGCACTTGTCCGTAGTTATTACTTATTTATTACGAGAATTGTGGTTTAGGCAGCACAACTATACATTTTGGCATCATTACTGCAATCAACTTTCATTGTTAGAGTTAGACAAGTTGCCCAGGACCATGACATAAAACAAGTACCTAATATTCAAAATAGTATTATTTGTGCGTCACAGCGTCTTAGCCGTCTTAGCTGGCGGCAGGTAGGCAGGTAGTCAGATAGCCCCTGCAAGTCCGGTAGCTGATGTACCGTGATTACTTACGCGGCGCGGACGTGCCCGGGGCACCGAGTAGCTGCGACGGAACTACTAAAATACCTATCGAATTAATCGATTCCAAGATTGAAGGTCTGCACAGAGTGGTAATCAAAGAGCATAAGTATATTATCTTGAAACATTTATTTAAAATACTTATGCTTGGCATTGTTTTATGCAGGTTGTCCTGCAGCATTCTTATCAAGCAAAATTCTAGACGCAGAGCACTATAGGGCACCAGAATCACATAAACACTCCGCAATTTTCTGTTGCTTAAAAGTTGTGGTTGTAACATTAATGTTTGCCAAAACTAAAACAACTTTTTTGGGTCACTCTAAGCAAGAACATAAAGTCGCAACATACAAGAAAATTAACATACATAAAATCGTTGCGTGACTGACTGACTATCAACGCACAGCCTAAACCGTAAGTCGTAGAGAACTGAAAGAACATGTGGTTCCTTTTATGGTCTAGGGGTGCACTAAGAAATTAATTCAACCCTTAAGGGGGTGCAGCAGGGTGTTTAAGTTTGTTTGGAAAAGTACACACGACGAATTTTATTATAATTTAAGGGTTCTTTTATTTAGTTTCTCTTGTAGGCATTAAAATAATGTTCTTCGAGATTACTTGACGTAAAAAAAATCTAGGTCAACTGATAACTTTGGTCTAGATGTCTATTTCGCAAACATGCGTTTGATTAATGTATAATACATTAACAATTTAAGTGTATTAAAATGATAATTCCTCCGTTTATTATCTGGAAAATCAACACGATAAAGATTCTACATGGATTCTGACTTAAATGTTTCCTAATACTATACAAAGACAAGGTCAGTATTGTAATTTTGAAGAGCGGCCACGCCTCTATGTCAGTTCTGGTCCAGAAGCGGTAGGTATTACAATGCAGTAGTTGCCATCCCCCAGTAGTTCAGTAGTTGCCATCCCCCAGTAGTTCTGTAGTTGCCTTCCCCAGTAGTTCAGTAGTTGCCATCCCCCAGTAGTTCAGTAGTTGCCATCCCCCAGTAGTTCAGTAGTTGCCTTCCCCCAGTAGTTCAGTAGTTGCCATCCCCCAGTAGTTCAGTAGTTGCCATCCCCCAGTAGTCCAGTAGTTGCCTTCCCCCAGTAGTTCAGTAGTTGCCATCCCCCAGTAGTTCAGTAGTTGCGATCCCCCAGTAGTTCAGTAGTTGTGATCCCCCAGTAGTTCAGTAGTTGCGATCCCCCAGTAGTTCAGTAGTTGCCTTCCCCCAGTAGTTCAGTAGTTGCCTGCCCCCAGTAGTTCAGTAGTTGCCATCCCCCAGTAGTTCAGTAGTTGCGATCCCCCAGTAGTTCAGTAGTTGCGATCCCCCAGTAGTTCAGTAGTTGCCATCCCCCAGTAGTTCAGTAGTTGTTGTCAGGTAAACCCTTCTAAACAAACAGACAGAACGATGATGATTAAGCAGCTTCCATCCAGCGCCTTCCTGTGACCGTGACAATGTCATTTGGTGCATCGAGTGAGGGGATAGGAGCAAAAGTGCAACACGTGATAACTGCTATTTACGCATAAAACATATTCCAAAACATGTGTCTCTGTTACCAGAGACCAGTAAAGTAGCTATTACAGTACTCAATATGTAGACCAAACCTCTTAAAATACTCGGTACAAACAGCCAAAAACATTGTTCGCCTCGAAGGATTTCTTTCCGTATTGATTCGCGACAGCCGCTGCTTAGTATGCGGTGCGCGTATCGATACGCAGGCTGCTCTATTTGGAGGCGCCTTACTGGTGGCTCCGTGGATGGACGGTGGACGGCACCGGACGTCTGGCATCTACGTGATGCTGGCTGCAGCCTTATGTGACTGTTCCTCTGATGACTAATTGTAAAGTTATTTATTTTGTTCAAATAAAAAACAACAAACAAAAATGGGCACTAAGGCACAGACTACGTTATATCCAAGCAGGCTAGTCGTCCCTAGAAACTTCCAATCCCAAACACCTTTTACTGTCTAGGGCTCTTCGACCAGTCGATCAATAATGAGTGCAATTTTTCAATCTCACACAGCATTGTCTTCCGATGAAGACAACGATTTGTGAGCTTGGAAAATGTCGATGTATCAAAATCAATTGAGAAAATAATACGTTTATTGCACGATATCCGAATACGTTACTTTTATCTGTCACATTATAATAAAAGTGAAACGTTGTTTGTTTGTTTGTTTGTTTGTTTCGATGTTTGTTGTGCTTGCATGCCAAAACCGCTCGGGCAATTTTTAGGAAATTTTGTAAATACTAGTACTCGTATCTAAATAGAAATATGGAATACACCGTCCATCTTTATCCTAAAATTAATTTCTATCAAAATAATTACTCGGGTGAAACCGCGAACGCCTGCTAGTTCAAAATAAACGTAGATGAACTCAATAATGTTTTTTAGAATCGTATCACATTGCTGTTTTAGATCGTTTATCGATTTTAGTTGTTTGTCTACTGATATTAGCTATAAATTACTTAATTTAAATTGAAGTTGGCCATATTACAAGATATAAATTGTCCCCAAGTAGAGCAACTTTAACATCGTTGAGTGCAAACAGGAGGAAAGCATTTCCCTGACACGATTTTCCGACGAGCGGCAAGGTCGACGATCGCACCGCGCCGCTGGCGGCGGCTACCCCTCTGTCTTCAAACATTCTTCAACTAAATATGTGTTTAAAAGTATTGGTTCCTAGTAATCCTTGGTGTCCTAGTGGTAACTGAAGTTACCTCCCGTACGAAACGATTCGCATCCAGACAAGCGTTGACTGATAACTTTAATGATTATTTGGTACTAGCTGACCCGCTCGCGACTTCGTCCGCGCGTAGATAAGGTAGTATCTAGCTACTTGTACTATGCATTCTGTAAATAGTTGCTGTTACAAATATCTGCCAGAAGGTATAAGATAAGATAAGATAATTTATTTGTCCGAAACACAGGTTTACATAAAGACTGGTACACCCCTTGCTGCGCTGATGCTAAGAAAAATGTGGAGACTAAGTACAAGGCTTGGGCTCATGCTAGAGCACAGAAATCTCATGATATTGGTGGAAAAAAGAAAGAGTTCAACGCTGCTACCAAGCACTATAAAAGAACTCTGCGTTTAGCCCGTTTCGAGCGCATCAGCCATTTTGGAGACAAGCTCTCTTCGCACCCAGCAGGCAGCAAGGCGTTTTGGTCGCTGGCAAAGTCAATTGAAAACAACTTCTGTCGCTCGTCTTTGCCTCCACTTTTGAAACCTGACGGGTCTCTTGCTCATTCAGCTAAGGAAAAAGCGAATCTCTTCGGCTCTCTGTTTGCTGGAAACTCACATCTGGATTCGGCAAACCAAACACCCCCTTCTTTACCCAGCTGTGGCTCTCAAATGTCAAAAATTGCTTTTCACCAGAAAAAGGTATTGAAGATTCTCCGAACTTTGGACATTAACAAAGCCAGTGGACCTGACGGCATTCCTGCCGTCGTACTCAAACAGTGTGCACCTGAGTTGTCACCCATTCTCACTCGCCTCTATCGTCTCTCTTTTGAGTCGGGGATTGTGCCTGATGAGTGGAAGCAGGCTAACGTGCAGCCGGTCCCGAAAAAAGGTAGTCGAGCCGACCCCAGTAACTACAGACCAATAGCCATCACCTCCATATTCTGCAAAGTTATGGAGCGTGTCATTAATACTAGGCTGCTTGACTATCTAGAAGATAATGATCTCCTCAGTGACCGGCAGTATGGCTTTCGCCGAAACCGGTCCACTGGGGATCTTCTAGTTTACGTCACGCATTACTGGGGTGAGGCATTGGATCGCCGTGGAGAAGCCCTTGCTGTATCTCTAGACGTTTCCAAAGCTTTCGACAGGGTCTGGCACGCAAGCCTTCTTTCCAAACTTCCGACATTTGGGCTACCTCCTGAACTGTGCAGCTGGATAGCTGATTTAATTAAAAATAGATCCATACGTGTTGTCATTGATGGCAGTGCGTCTGACCTCATGGAAATCAATGCTGGCGGGCCGCAGGGAAGTGTACTCTCTGCAACTTTATTTCTTCTGCATATCAATGACCTGCTCTTACCAGGCATCGTCGGTTATGCTGATGATAGTACTGTTGTTGCTAGGTACTTTTCTAGTCCAAGAACGTGCGGTGCTGAGCTAGTAGACCTGAGGGGTGATATGGTTAGGCAAACGAGCGAGTCTCTTGGAGCGGTTTCTAGTTGGGGTGAGGCTAATCTGGTCTCGTTTAATGCAACCAAAACCCAGGCGTGTGTTTTTTCGGCAAAAAAGAGTTCGGTTGATCTTGCCCCACTATTCCGAGGTGTATCGGTGCCGTACAGTGACCATATCCAATTACTCGGCATGCAAATTTCTTCCAACCTCAACTTCGGTCTCTCTATTGAGTCTAAGGCAAAATCTGCGGCCAGAAAGCTTGGTATTCTGTCTAAGGTAAGATACTACTTCTCGCCCCAGCAGTTACTTACGCTGTACCAAGCTCAAGTGAGGTCATGCATGGAATATTGCAGCCACCTATGGGATGGTTCCGCAAAATATCAGCTTGCTGCTTTGGACTCAATAGAGCGCCGTGCCATAAAACTTATTAATGACGAGGCACTGGTTGCGAAAAGGTTACAAAGCTTAGAGCATCGTCGAAGAGTTGCGTGTTTGTGTATTTTCTACCGCATACATTTCGGTGAGTGTGCTCAGGAGCTGCACGATTTGATCCCCTCGTCTCCATTCCGCCACCTGACGACCAGACGTGGAGAGGCGTTTCACCCTTTTGTTGTTGACATACCACCGTCGCGTACAAACCGTTTCTCAAACTCTTTCATCATGCGGACATCAAAGGCCTGGAACTCTCTTCCGGCTTCTTTGTTCCCTTTATCATACAACTTGGGCGTCTTCAAACGAAGAGTTAATAGGCATCTTCTAGGCGAGCGTGCTTAAATAGGCCTCATCGTCACTTCCCATCAGGTGAGATGTAGCCAAACGCAAGCCTATTTTAGGTAAAAAAAAAAAAAAAAAAAAAGATGTCATAAAAGATAAAGTAGGTACCAATCACCATGTTTCGCCTTGTCAAGACATACAAATGTAAAAATAATAAAAAAAACAACAATTAATTGTAACATAATGAATATAGGTCACGTAGTAACATAGTAATTAATTTAATTCATGCAATATCATTTTCGAGTTGTAAATGTTGTAACAGTCAAACAAATATTAAATACCGCAGAGCGAGAAATAAGTACTATACCTACCTACTCTGTCTACGTTAAATGCAGTCGTCTAGAAATTCGTCCTCAGAGTAGTAAGCCTTTTCCATCAGTAGTTTCGTCAGGGAGTTTTTAAATATATTTAAATTATTAATGGTCCGTATCAAGAAGCTTCAATTTGACTTCACTTCATGGTTCGTATAGACGATGGAATTTTACTATAGATAATCGGCGCCATACAGAACACACTTACACGCAACAGCTTCGTCCTACAAGGTAGATGGCGTAGGGTACCAGCTCGTCGATTCCCGATAGGATAGGGCGCGAATAGATGCATGTTATTTCTTACAAATACTGCAACCTCATAGATGTATAATGACGGCAAAGTAAGAATTTTACACTCTCTAAAAACATCCCTACAGGTATAACTTTTGAAACTATCATGGTTATGTACATAATTTTCACTAGAAACGGGATATTTACCATGTTTTTTTTTTTTTTTTTTTTTTTTTTTTTTTACCATGTTTTTTTTTTTTATTTACCATTTTTTTTTAATCATGGTAAATATCCCGTTTCTAGTGAAAATTATCCCTACAGGTGCCCGTCTGTTTTAAACCAAACATTGATCGTTATAGAGTGCCACAATGAACGTCCTGAGCCGCCTCCATGCAACGACTTCCTTTTAACATGTCGTCGGCCCATCGAGGAGGCTTTCTACTCGTCAGGTTCAAGGTTGCCACTCGAGTGCAATTAGTCCTCGACGGTTGTTGGTTCTGCCACAGAATAAATAATGTTCTGCGAGCTATATGATCTGCCCATTGCCACTTCAACTTGCTAATTTTGAGAGCGTGTCAGTGGTCCCGATTCTTCTACGCATCTCTTCGTTTCAGATTCAGGTACACGTACGGAATCTCCGAGCACAGCTCTCTATATAGCCCGCTGCATGATTTTGAGCTTTTATCATGCTTATAGTTGATAATAACATCTCACTAAGTCATGACTGGCAACATGCGCCGATAACAGACTTTCATCTTGAGGCTCTCCAGTGTCTGTGATATGAATATATAGCGTAGTTTCCTGAACGCTGCTCATCTGAGTTGGATTCGTCGGCTAACCTCATGATAGAAGGTTCAACACCTTCATAGTTTAATCGTTTACCCAAGTAGACATAGTGGTCTAAACCATCATAGCAGAATCCCAAATGAGCATTGTCAAGATACTACCAAACCCCCAAAAACAGACAAAAAATACAGATCCTTAAAAATAAACTAATTATTCCCCCTTAAAACTCTCACAACCTAAGAAGCCTTACAAACCTCTAAACAGCCATTAAAACTCATAAAAACACAGGGTTTATACCCTACCCTAACTCCATAGATTTCATACAATGCCTTAAACTCTTAGAAACCCTTAAAACCTCGTACAAACCCATACCACCCCATTATGACGGACTTTACCCAGGAGTCTTGCTTGGGAGTCGGAATTTTTTCCAAAGTGGCGGTGACTGCTTTACTTTAGGCGCACCGTCTGCTTGTTTGTCACCTCATAATATCAAAAAAAGTTTACAATAAAATTAGCTTAACTATGGAACAGTTTTTATGGCAAAATTAAGACACCCAGAAGCCATTATAAGAAAAGAAGAAGAAGAGTATTGCGTGTCTTTTCGATGTGTTTGATTAAAACTCGGTTTTTATGCCACCATTTAATGCACAAAGCCATTATATGAAGAAGAAGAAGAAGAACGGTACATTGTCGAATTTTTTTAGAGCACTCCTCAGAAGCCATTATAAGAACAGAAGAAGAAGTACGTTAATCCTGAATGCTTGACATGGTTGTATGTCAAAATAGCGTAACTATGTAATTGTTTGCATGTCAAAATGTCGTATAACTATGGAATAAAATAAAATTAATAAAATTGTAATTTAAGTTCTTTCCTCGCAATTTTTCTATATTTTTACATCTTTAAAACCTTCCCTGAACTTTCACAAATATTTCAAAACCAAAATTAGCCAAATCGGTCTAGCCATTCTCGAGTTTTAGCGTGACCAGAAAAAATAGGGGTTGATTTTTATATATATAGATAAGTGACCATCAGGCACGTAATATGGACGTTACGATACTCTGACACAAGATCGTTCTCTGTGGGGTGAGAACGAATAATGAACGTAAGCGACATGTTAAATATTGGCCAATGACATCGGGGCGACTCATTTACTATCGTCTCGTTAGCGTCTCGCTAACTTATTCGTGCTGGACCTCTGTGTCTCAAGTGGCGAGAGGATTTAAGACCTGCATCATCAGATAAAAATCAGTCCCCATCTTATTTTAATTTATTTTATTTGTTTATATTATTATTATCTTAGAATGGAAGCAACACCTGTTCGGTGGAATACCTAGCAAAATTATAGTTGAGTTGTACTAGAATTTTGGTTTCATTCACCTCGCCCGATTAATCCACGCCTCCACAACCGCATCATTGCACAATGAGCATTGCACAACCTGATAAAGGTAATACGGGCTCCGTGCTTGTAAGTTTATAAACACACTTACAGGACTTCCCTAGCTAAAACCAGCAAATTAAACATTCATAAGAACTCTATAACCTATAACAAGTCATCGTCTGCTGCATCGCTTTGTAGCGATGTGTGTAGGATCTCCTTTCCCATTACCTAGGACAACTGGGAATATAATTTGACAGTGGTTACAATCGCTTCCACAAAAAACCCAATTGTCTCCAATAGTGACAGCTGGGATTTTTCTCGGTTGCCACCAATGGATACTAAGCTAGGGTGACAACGGAAATAGACCGTAAAACTTAACAAAAAATCTCATAGGTATCCTAAACGCATACACCACCTCCATTCCATTGTGGTTAAAAATATTAAGTGCTCCTTATAACGCGCCACTGGTTCATTCCTGGTTCATTCCTGGCCAACGTACGGAATGTGGCTCTGAAATTGATCTGCATGTGCCTTTGATTGCGACCTTTTCCTCTTACTCGTGTACCCGTGCCCGTGCCCGTGCCCGTGCCCGTGCTATCTATAAATAAATAAAGCGTTTGTGTGAGTAATTACATAATACCCACGAACACGGTTTTACCAATGACAACAATAGAAATGAATCATTCCTCTAGGTATATGTCCCAACATGTTCATATTCAGTAGGTGCCAATTTCCTCAAACTATTTCCTTAATTCCATTTAAGGTTATGAAGTAGAAATTATTTGTGATCCATTAATCGATTGATTTGATGTGTTTAAGTAACCATGTACTTAGTTAAGTACATGTTTTCTAGCCTCAGAAGTTCACTTATAGCCACTTAGGTATCTAACAATATGACTTCACAGGTACAGATTAGGTACTTACTGTTTTACCCGCATCATGTTATATCATGTTATTGCCTTCTATTTTTGTTATTCAGAGCAGGAAGGAACTAATATTGTAAATACTAACAGTGCTAATAATAAACGAGGACCATCCTTTTTTATTATTATTTATTTTTCCAGTGAGTAATACTTACACATAACTTCAAAATATCGATCTGCAGATATTTGTTCAGGGTGTTCTGGTTACTTTCTACGTATAATAAAAAAAACTATGTTATGTATTGTATTATAATAAGTATACCAGTTATCTAGTACCCATAACACAAGATCTGCTTATCTTGGGGCTAGATAATGTTGTGTGAACTGTCCAGCATTATTTATTTTATTGATTATTTATTTATATAATGAACAATTGGATGCGTTTCCTGGTGCTCACTCTGTGAAGGCAACCACAGCTAACGCAGGTACAATAAACAATGAGAATGGCAAAGTGACAAAATTTTGAAAAGTAACACTTGAAGTTTATGCATTGACCGAACTAGAATACATTATTTTATTTTGGACTGTAAATAAATTATTGATAACACATAATTATTAACAAAACAAAATCAAATAATTTAAAATATATCAATACAGTAGGTACAGGACTTAGATAAAACATTAATATTGATACTGAATAATAATCAAAATTATATACAAGGTAATCGATAAAATAACAATAGAGCAACGTGTCAGAATCATAAAAATAATAATGACCATGACAAAATAAACACAATAAAAAGTAATAGATATACTTACATAAATATAAAATTACAATACTTTGACAATCAACACTTCACAACAATCTATTATACATTACACAACTGAAATCCTTGGAATAGTTGCACAGTGGTTTGTCTTTTGCATTGACAGGCAGTTTCAAATTCAGTCGAAAGAGACAAAACACTGTGTAACTATTTCAGAAGGATGATCTTCGTTTATTATAAGCACAGTAATAGATTAGGCTGTAACTAACTTAAGAAAATCTCTTCGACATAAAATTCTACGACGTAAGCTTCTATCCATAAAGAGTCAATGAGAAAATATCCCGCAACTTGAACATTGATAAGACCTAACCTTCACCAACCGACCCATAAAGAACTAAATATAATGGCAAAAGGCATATAAACACCTTTGCAATTCTAGGTAAAAGCGTGGAAGGTACTTGGAGTGTTCCTTATTATCCTATACCTTACCTTACCTTACGACAATTCGAAGATATGTAGGTAGATACAATTACTTCGTACAAGGAGACTACTTATATAGCAATAACTTAAAAACATAACACCCAACAGTCATATACATGTCCTGACCCCACACTAGGATTCCCTGTGTCATGGGTATCAACGACTACGAGTTCCATGGTACCACAACACCCAGACCTAATGCAATAACTATTAGACAAAATGCTTGAAGAAAAAAAAGTCAATTTGACTCCAAGTCAACATTTACTATACCTATATTACTATCAAGTATTATTGGAAGTAGGTATCTAATCTAACAGATAGGTACGAGATGGAATTGAATGTGTAGGATAGCAGATTATGGCCGTCACCTGCATTGTCAAGGAAAATTGACCAGAACCTGTTTTCATTTAATTATAGTTTACCGTTCTGGTTGTCATCAGAATAACTAAAGAGAAGTATTTAATTTTGCTGTAGTAAAGATTTAATGTCCACGTTACAATAATCTACAGAGTATATAGCAGCTCTTCTTTATGGCTTGACACGGCTCGGGAGTACTTGCGTCAGACATGACTATGTACCTGCATGAGACATGGCGTGAAAGCACCTCTGGTAGACGTGGTTCGAAAGTACCTGTATCAGGCATAGCTCGAAATGTACCTGTGTCAGATATGACTCGACCTAGCTGTAGCATGGCTAACAGGCTGATTAGGTGTAGGCATGGCTTGAAAGTATCATCGTCAGAGCTGCATCAGATACACAGCTTGTACTCAGAAGGAATAAAAGCTGCACAGTGAAGACTTGTATAAGTAAGTAAGTAAGTAAAGCATTTATTGAATAAAGCAATGTACTTAATAAAATGAAGTTCTGACTCCTAAACTAGGGCTACCTGTATGTCAGGAGTCAGGTACAAGTCAGTTTTAGTTTTCCTACAGAATGTTTTTGATTCATTCGAGGAAGTTGTAGAAGCGAGACAAATTTTATTGATATTATAACTGTTATATTTATCACGTCTATTACCTCATTATTTATTTTTCCGACGTTTCCATTGTGTTCAACAGTCGTGGTCGCGGACTGACGGCAGAACACGAAAGTTTAAAAAATACTAAATTTTAAGGAAATAACAAAAGATTGCAGGTACGAGTACTTAGAGTAGGTAAATCATTGTCCGTGTGTCAGCTAACAGTGGAAAACTATTCGGATTGTATGCGGGCTGCTAATTGCGCCGGCGTCGATCGACAGCAGGTGACTCGTATCCTGTTCTCGACAAACACAATCGTGTTACAAATATATAATCTTTATAACAATATTAATAAATCTTGGACAACATAGTCTAACAATTCAATAAATTTCCCGTTTACATTTACTTACCCTACCCTCACGCATCATCAGACCTCTAAAGCAACTTGAGTGAAATAGTACCGTCGACTAAACCTAAGTAAGTATTAGTAAGTATTATTATTTGGGTATGTTCTCAGATATGTCTGGTAATAATTCTAAATAGGTAAGAACTCAATCAATCAACTCAACGAATCAATTCAAATTCAAAGGTATACAAATTGAAATCACAGAGATCATTTTGAATCGTCTTATAAACAAATTACTTTTATTCCAACGTAAATAACTAAGCCAAGAAGCACCAGTCATACAACACTACATAAAGAACAATCACTTTAAAAGGCCGTTTCCGCACGCGTGTTATACCTAGGGATTAAGAGCAGTCCTCTACTCTGCCCCTAGCATCCATCCACACACCAAATATCATCAAGGCCCATTTACGTGACTGTTACGGAGACATACGTGAGCGTGGCCGCAGGTTAAAGCTAATAAAACTGCACTTAGGTATAACGCAGCTTCTTGTTAGTCAAATAATTTTCAGAATTGGATCAGAGATAACACTCTACATGTAAACTCACAAACAAACTTTACCTGTTTAAAATACTTGTATGAAACACCATAACATCCAAGAGTCACATACATGGTTCTGATCGCGCAATAAGATTCCTGTTGCCTTGGGTATCAGGGATTACGAGTACCATGTCCAGCAGGGAACTTTTACTGGCTTATGACGACGATGATGATGATGATGATGATGATGACGATGATGACGACGATGATGATGATGATGATGATGATGATGATGATGATGCTGGTAAGCATTGGCAGAACAATGCTGTGTACCTTACTTTGAATACCTACTTAGATTAAAGTCTAGTTCTTTATCAAATGGGGTCAAAACCAACGTGTGTCACCTTATTAATGTTAGATTGGTCCAATAAGGCCGAAGACATTAATTTGCGAAATCGATTCGGCAATAATCAACTGATAGTAAGAATCAGGGTCGATGGCTGGAGGCTGTCGAGTCGATCACAATCAGGTTAGGATTGAGAAACACGAAGCACCTATTGCCAAGGGGTCTCACGTGTGTCTGGTACTCCAGGACAAGGTTTAATAATATGGCGGTAAAAGGGCTAGGTATTCTACGGTGTTTTTAACAAAGCCGTTCCAACGACATGCTCTGTCCCACATACTGAACCGCTCGAGCCGAACCGTCAATTGCAAACTTTAGGTAGTAGGTACGTTTTATCAAAGTACCTGCGCGTCACCGAACAGAAGCTAGATCATCAGGACAATGTGCTGTGACATGGTAACAATATAGCGCAGATAAACCCAACAACAATGTATACGTAAAGTATAAAATAGATTTATACAAATGATATAACTGAACCTCGATAACATAGCACCGAACAAACAACTTACAAACTAGAAACTTAATGCCACTTATAGAAATATAAACTAAGTAGAAACCACACTTGTAGAAACTAATAGTGGCAGTAAATTAGAATATTGATGTTCGCATTCGACTAACGAACGCTCAAACCAATATCAGTATATCACCGCTCATCCGCGTTTTGGACCCACACTCAATGGAAACCAAAATGTTCACACCGTCACATGGAAACACATAGAGAGGAATTACTCTAAAACTTTTACATACCTGTTTGTATTGATGAGTAAACAAATAACATATTTTGTTACAATTGGTTCGTGAATATTTATGAGAACGTATAATAAAAAATGCTTGCATAATCTGTCAAAAAGGTAATTCTTACATAAAAAATATAACGCAACTAAGTAACAACAAGAGCCTTTGTAAAAGGTTACAAGTAGCAAATTGTTGCACTTGTATAATAGCTCGTATCGAGTCACGATAGCGAGCTGTTTGGCGGAGCCCGCTGCGCGCTCGATTTGCGCACATGATATCTAGCGCCATACAAGGCTATACAAGAGCGAGTGCATGATAAAAGTTTTTTGCCTATAAAAGGAATAGTGCATAGAAATATCTATAACTGCGTACACAATCAACCGGATCGTTGCGGTCCAATAGTCGCGGCCATTATTTTGTCTTGTACGTTATTTTACGATGTTCTGATCAGAGTTCTATCAAGTACCTAAAGTGCACTTCACTTATGCATCTGAAACGTATTAAAAAAACGTGTTATGTTGGATTTAGTAGTAGTAGAGCTGTTCGTCGGGGGAAGTAATACATACCTATTTTTGCCACAAAGCAGTAGTGTTCGCATTGCTGTAGTGCCAGTGAAATTGCAGGCGCATGAGCCTTTTCATCTTTATGGTTCAGGGTGGCAGGCGCAGTGCAATGCCACATAGGGAGCGTCTTGAAGGATGTGACCTGTGAGGCAATGCGTTGTTAAAGGCAGAGGTTACCGCTTAACATCATGTGGGCCATTTGCTTGTTGCGTCATTAACGCTGTTAAAAAAAAGAAGACCAATTAATTTAAATTGAGTTCAAAATTTTAGCAAATTCAAAGTTACTTTATTCATTGTATTTATTTCGAATTGGTAAAAAGCACTCTTTGCTAAGGGAATCAGATCGTTATAACTAGTGGTCTGCCCCAAACCGAGACCTCTCGGCTAACTACTTTCCGACAGCAAAACATGTAGGTAGATGAAGGTGGATGTGTAAAAATTTCCTTGTTTTTTTTTATATACTAATGTGCCAAATTTCAACTTTGTAGGATTACTGAAAAGTTTTTTTTGTTTTTTTTTTTCATTCATCTAAAACAGCAGTCTAAAATTACAACGTCCAAAGAAAGCCCTTTTAATATGACACTGGATTTAACTTGACTGTCAAACTTTTAATTTGTTGTTCCCCCTCATGAACCCTAACATATAAACCACAGTTACAATGACTTTGCTCATAATCTTACGTACAAATTGTTTTAAATAGTATCTATACTCACCTTTTATGTAGATCGGATCAACGATTCTAAAGTTATCCCCAGAGAAGTATACATACTAATCATACGAGTACAAACAGATTTGTCCAAATTGACTTGTGCGAGTAGAACTAGCTTCGCTCAGACAATTACGACTATGTATGGCAACATAAGGATATTTTTTGAAGCCGTTATATAAATAAAACAATACCCAGCTGTCATATTCTGACGACCTCTGTGGCGCGGCTGGCGATGGTTCGCCTGCGACGCAGGAGGTTGCGGGTTCGATTCCCGCATCGGAACAAATATTTGTGCAATCTGCAGATATTTTTTCAGGGTGTTCTCGGTGTTTTCTATGTATAATAAAAAAAATCTATCTATGTATATTAAAAAATATCTATCTATGTAATGTATTGTATTTAGTATATCAGTTAACTAGTACCCATAACACAAGCTCTGGCTTAGCTTGGGGCTAGATAATGTTGTGTGAACTTGTCCAGCATTATTTATTTATTTATATTTAGGTGCCTACAGTTAACCAGTACAAGTGCAGTGGTGCACCTTACAGTAATATTTTCGGACGCGCCGCTCCATGTCTGCCGTAACCCACATAAACCTGTTCCACTCATTATGAAACACGAAACTATGATATTCGGAGTCGAGTCGTCTTGACTTGCGTCGCCGCGCAACAGATTGTCGCGCAGCGAACGCAACACATAAATATACTTTTACTGTTATCTATAGAGCTAGTATTAGAGCGCGCTTAGACATGTAGCAATCGGAGCGTTTATAACATTTAGCTGTTTGTCCACCGCAACCGATACCAACAACCGACACATGAGTACGATATAGTGGCTCATGCATTTGAATTCTCGTCTGTCCACGCGACCTCTGACAGCCGATAAACGATAAACCAGCCTTCTATACTTTGGCTATATCCGTGGTAGCGATAGTTCGGCGGGTCGATCGTTTTGTTGCGCCAATTTACTCGCAATATAAAGCGCGTTTGGGCTTGACCACGACATCTGAATTCGTCCATCTCCTATTGCAGAATCACTGGGCAAGATTAGTATGCCGTTATTAGTCAAGTGCACGAATGTGCTCCAACAAAACAGTGACAGCGGCTGGCACCCGACTTATCGGTTGTTGTTATCGCTGTTCACGGTGGAATAACACCAAAACTGACGGCTGGCGTTTGTTGATCGCGTAGTATGGTACTTTGATGATCGTTTTCTTTTCGTTTTTAGTTTTGATGAGCATTTGTTTAAGGCAGGTACCACTCGACCGGTATCGAAGCGAAACTATTCTATTAGAGAGGAAAAAAACGAAAACCAGTCCAAATTAAAGATAAGACAGAAAATGTGGTTTTATGAGATGGAATTGAACGTGTAGGATGGCGGATGATGGGCCGATGTGGCTGAAGTAGGCATTCATTTATAAGAGCATGCCTCGACGTCATTTCAGATTGTTACAAATAAGGTCAGAATATTTACGAATAACTAACAACTAATCGTGCGTGCTCCTGAAACACGCGTGCTCCTGAAACACGCGTGCTCCTGAAACACGCGTGCTCCTGAAACACGCGTGCTCCTGAAACACACCCTAAGTTTCACTTTTGTAGAGATACAAAGTACAACCTATAGTTTGATTCAACGTTTATTGCAAAATCTATCCAAAACATCATTTATAAAGTCAGGTAACAAAGTATAGAAGCAATCACAGCAGGTAAGTGGGTGCCAGTATTCCAGGAGATGATGCAGAGCTGGTCACGAGACAATGGGCAGACAGCGTGTGAGAGATCCAATCATTGCCTGACGCAATTTGTCCATGATTTATCGACTTGATTTATTTATTCGATGTTACTGTAAAATGATCGATACTCCATCGCGTGGTCGTTAAGTCCGACTACCTAATGCTCTCAATTACCTATTATCATATAATTTTAATACTATTAGGTTTTACGAGCGAAGCTGTTGAGACACATCGTATTATTTGTTTTGTATCCGTAGTTTTTATAACTGTTTTAACATTTAATAGAGCTACTTTACTGAATAGCTACCTTGTGGAACGTGATGTATATCGACCCATTTATGTTGGTTACTTTAGATAGATTTGAAGCAACTTATTTTTAAAGTGACAAAATTTACTTAGTAGTTATAAAAAAACGAATAATTTGCTTAAAATTTCTAAGACAACCGGTTCAAATAACGATAATACAATGAATAAACCGACTATCGCGTTTCATTAGTTTTAAAGAACCTACAGAAATAGAATCGAAGAAACAAGTTTGACTATCGCACGCAGGTACGAGTACCTGCTGGCGTAACTGTTGTAAGCTGATAAACTGGACTTACGTTCCATTTTAAATTAAGGTGATTAGTTTTGCCGAAACTCAAAATAGACCTTTTTAGAAAGCCTACTCCTCCTACAAAAATGGCCCAAATAATTAAAAAAAAACATTTAATAGGTATAATATAGTCAAGAATAGAACTATATGTTTACATTTTTTAAATTGCTGTTGCTTTTGTCAGGAAAAAATAAAACATTGTTCCCTATCATTTACGCAAGAATTCCTACTCCTTCCAAACGCCTATTTTAATGATTCTTTCACAATATTATAGACAATTTACAGAATTTACACATGATATGTTTACATTTTCAAAAATAATTATCATTTTTAAACAATAAAACAAAAACTTGCAGTGAGTATTATTTTTAGGGCGAGATTTTTCTTTCGAGATTTTTCGTACGAGATTATTCACTCGGGATTTTTTAGTCTAGATTTTTCGTACTAGATATTTCATTCAATATTTTTTATTCGCGATTTTTAATTCGAGACTTTAATTCGAGACTTTAATTCGAGATTTTTCGTTCGAGATTTTTCATTCGAGATTTTTCATTCGAGATTTTTCATTTGAGATTTTTCATTCGTGATTTTTCATATACTTACGTACTTATTTTTATAGTAAATAACATAACACCCAACAGTCACATACATAGTCCTGATCCCACACAAGGCATCCCTGTGTTGTGGGTATCAGAAACTACGAGTACCATGGTACCATAACACCCAGATCCAGAACAAATATTTGGTCCATTGGTGTTTTCCTGGTTGGGTAATCAGGAATACACCGTTATGAACCAGTAAAACTACTAGGTGTGTAAAAAATAGGTACTATTATTTATATTTACATTTATGGGCTCTGTCTACACTTTCGGGAAAAAGGCGTGTGTCGTCTACGTATGTATGTATGTATATTTATTAGTTAATTAGTCCATAATGCTGCCGACTGCCGAGCGCCGCCGTCTGCATGACTAGCGCGACGCGCTCCATGCCGCGGCCGGCGCCCGCTACCGCGCGCGCCGCTCGCTGCGATTATTCATTGTTTCTGAATATTGTGCCAATGTTTATGCACGGCGTGTGGTGTGTGCTCGGGATGCAACATTTCCTAGGCTCCGTTCAGATGCCCAAGGTCGTTCGAGGCTATAATCGCCTTAATCTAGTGCCATATGTACTATATAATAATAACCACGGGCGGAAGCTAATAAGACTAGCATTCAGGGATAATGTAGCTTCCTGTTGGTGTGGAATATAATGGAACATATTTGGAATGGAATTAGTAGTTCCGGAGATTACCCTTTGTACCTGTGTGTTATAATTAGTATGTAGATAATATAGATGTTGATACTTAATGATTCATTTGAATTCCTTTTCAGTCAAACCTTGTTGCAATGTAGCAAGAAACTCAAAAATATTACACAAGTTTTGTCGATAGACGAGAGTCATCATCTCCATACATCGTAAATACAGATTAGAGTTGATATGGCCGCATCGATTTGCACGCATCAAAAATTGATCAGTCGCCGCGCGCGTTACCGCTGCCTAGGGAATCATAACTCCGCGGCTAGCTCCGGAGACAGTGGTTAGTTTCACGTTATAGTGTTGCACCAGTCTAGCAGGTGATCTGGAACTAGATAGTAAAGAACTCTTATAAAATTATAGTCAGTTCTTGAATTACTAAAAATCACACACACAATCACTGGTATTTCAGGGTTACAAAGTTGCCCCAGTTAAGTATATCTAAAAGCCAACGATTAGGCCAATAGTCAGGCCAGCATTGGTGATATGTACCGGTTGCAAGTTGACCCAAGTATTAGGCCAGTAGCTGGGTCAAACTTTGGCCATTTTCCTATGTCAAAACACCCACAATGAGTAGATGAGTTTATTTTATTTTATAAAACGGTCTTTAAAAAAGCTCATGAAGTTTTTAAATTCATTTAGATCTTAATCACTTGGCGAATATGTTAAAAAAACACAATATCTACATATATTCATTTTAACCGTAAATTTTATCTTTATACAAAAATATATAAACAAAACGTAAAAAAAAAAGTTGAATATTCATCGTAATGGTAGTGCCATACCGATGTATGAATGAAAACGGTATATATTCCCGTTGTCCACGTTGTCCACGTTAACGTAGACTACACCCGTCACAGCACGGCTGGTGTGGCACGTGTGGTCTGGTGGTGGCACGACGATCTCATCAGTATCATTATCAGTCCCACTTGGTACTGTTACAAAGGGACTTCATAACGTAAGAACCTCAAACCACAGCTCCCAGGCTAGCTCCGCGGTTGCTCCGGTTATACTTTACGACACCCCCTAGTGGGGGGACAAGTGTTCATAAACTATGAATTTGCCCAATCGCAGTCAGGTGCGATGGGTTACAACTACGATTTATTATCGATGCCCGGATTTGCTCGCATTCCCGTTTTATTTCAGTGATGTTATTGAATTATTGAGTGGTGCGATGCAAGGGATCTATGTTTCTTTGAACTTTGTACTAAATCAAGAAAGTTAAACGTACACAAGTCAGCAAACTTGATATTTAAAAATATGTTGTCACTGTAATTTGAAACCAAGGTAGTGCGTTGCACAGGCCTCTAGGTGGTACCCATTGTACCTTATTATATAAAAGTTTGAAGACGACATTGGCCCCATGGGCTATTGATACTTCCTATGGAGTTTTCTGGACGAAAAAACGATCTAGCTAGGTTCCACATCTGAGTTTATACTACTAAACGATCTAGCTAGGTTCCACATCTGAGTTTATACTACTAAGCGATCTAGCTAGGTCCCACAGCTGAGTTTATACTACTAAACGATCTAGCTAGGTCCCACAGCTGAGTTTATACTACTAAACGATCTAGCTAGGTCCCTCAGCTGAGTTTATACTACTAAACGATCTAGCTATGTCCCTCATCTGAGTTTATACTACTAAACGATCTAGCTAGGTCCAACAGTTGAGTTTATACTACTAAACGATCTAGCTAGGTCCCTCAGCTGAGTTTATACTACTAAACGATCTAGCTAGGTCCCTTAGCTGAGTTTATACTACTAAACGATCTAGCTAGGTCCCTAAGCTGAGTTTATACTACTAAACGATCTAGCTAGGTCCCTCAGCTGAGTTTATACTACTAAACGATCTAGCTAGGTCCCACAGCTGTTTATACTTCTAAACGATCTAGCTAGGCGAGGGATCAGCTGAGTTTATTTTATTTTAATTTATTTTTACAATTTTGGGAAAACTTACAGCTAAACATAAATATAATGAAACAATGGGTAAGTACTAAAAGGCTCATTACAAGTTTCCACGTATAGCAGGAAGAAAAAATAAAATTAAACAAAACAGTCCCTAAATGTAGACATATTCCACAAAACAAATAAGTAGGTACATTAATAAGTATCCATTAATAACTATTGCTTTAAAAAATATAAGTCACTCGCCAAGCGTTTCATACGCTTAGCAGTAGTATTCAAAAAGTCTAGTTCAGCACATTTATCTACCATTATATTAAAACATCTGCTTGCTCTGTTGACAAACGCATTTTTTCTTTAATTGGTCCTAGCCACAGGCACTTATAGGAGTTGCGGCCTACGTAAGGAAGCAGTATTTGTACGCATACCAATCTGTTCCAACAGCTCTGGACAGTCCACAGAGCCATTAGCTATGTTCAATAGAAAGCATAAATCAGCAGTTTTGTCCCTCTAAAGGATCTTGCCGAGGCTTCGTACTAACAGCGTCAAAACCAAACATATTTCATAAAATTACCCATACGTTTTCAATAACATAAATATTTTCTTCAGATTTACACGAATCCGCCATCTTAAAATAATGTTTAAAAGTATTTCGTATTATTTATTTCCGTCGCTGTGCGCCGCCATTGCAAGGCAATGACCAATGACAGCCAATGAACGACCCTTGGACAAACATAATTAAATTATTGTAGTCTATGCTCAAAAATTACATAACACATAAGAGGTTTTTACGCTGTGTTACTCTTTCTACGGCATACGGAGGCCGCAATGCTCAAGCTCTACGGCATAACATGATCTGTGATCGGAAATGGCTTTGAAAAAATTGTGCATATTCTATTTCACGACAGAAGTCCTGCGGGCATTTCAGGAGTTAACGGATATCAGTGAGAAAATATTCTTGAGCCTTTTGAGCATAGAAACTACCGCCGCAACCAAGGGACATAGAATACATATAGAATAGACACTACAGAAATGACACTGGCGCTTGTGACCCAATCAAATGCAATAAAATGCACTAAATACCTACTCACTCGCGCTGGCTAAGTCATCTATCTAATCATTGCAGAGCGGCGCGGGAGTACAGAGCATGCCGCGCCTCGCGCCGTCGCAATGTGGTTGCTTTATCATACTAACGTATTTTACCAAATATGAACAGAGTTGAATTTTACACTGAAATTACTGTTTTTGGCTTTTATATTGGTCATTATTTGCGGCAAATCATATTTGGTTGAGGAAAACAGTTGATTAATAGCGAAAATAACATCGAAATGTTAGTCCATCCAAGTTATTTTGATGTTATTTTCACTATTAATCCACTGTTTTAGTAAACCAAATATGGTTTGACGCAAATATTGACCAATATAAAAGCCAACAACAGTAATTTCAGTGTAAAATTATACTTTGTATGCGCATATTTGGTGAAATACGTTAGTATGAAAAAGCTACCCATTGATTTTAATTTTTCCCAAGCATTTTTTATTCGAAAGCTTGTGACTCACGCTATGACGTCATCATCACAACCTTTCGGCGGATGATCGTTAAAGGAGTGCGTACCGTGAAACGACCGACGTCTCTCCGAATCGTTTTTGAAAGGCTGCCTAGAGAATAAAAAACAAGTAAGTACCTAGTAAAGTGCAGTCACGATGGTGCAACCCGTGGTGAAAAGAGGCCCATTTGAGGCACTGCCTACCCTTTCAGGAAAAAGGCGTGTGTTTATGCATGTATGTATCTCTTAACGATTTTTTTTATTGTAATGAGGTGTGTGAGGTTCCCTCTGTGTCTAAGTGCATGGGCGCTTATTGAGTTTCTATACAAAAATCCGTATGTCACCACACGTCTTTTCCATAATATCTGTTTCGAACCCGTACCATGTAAGTTTAATACATTTATGAATAACGCTCGTAGGTAACTATTAAATCGTTTTTATCTAGGTATGTCTCATTACTTACCAAAATGAAATTTTACAACGGTTTCACAGTTCACGGGCTCAGTGACGCGTGTTGGGAGAGGCAACACCGATCGTAACAGTTCGGTGTAAGTCATTTCTACTTGGTTATTAGATATTGACAAGAAAGGGACTTTTTGGTCAAACGGACTCTAGAACAGACCTCTTTGCTAAAAGTAGTTATTTTTCTTGGTGTAAACATAAACAATGTGACAGATTGACAGATTCCTTGTCTTTGTTGTCACAATATTTTCTTGGGATGGATCGTAGACAGAGTATTCTCGCTCTACGGGATGGATAATTAATTCTCTAGGAGAAAAGCTGCGGTTGTAGTCGTCACTGGCTGGGTGGGACTGTGGCTGGCTTTATAATCCTCCTCCACCCGTCTCGTACCGCTGCCACTCTGGTGAATTCATGCAGTGAACTGTCTAAAGCTGTCTTGATTTGGTCAGTCCATCTCATGGGGGATCTGCCCTGTGCGCGTGTGCCCTCAACTCTACTCTGAACCATAAGGAGTCCAATGGACATCTCTCCTCTCTTCGCGTCGTGACACGTGTACGAAGAAAATGAGGAAACAGTGCCTCATATTTGTGAATAGCTATTGTAAATAAACATATGGTAAATCTTAAATATTTTGTAACCAACTTATTTGTATTGTTGTATCTATTTACCAATAGACCCCACTCATCTCAGTCGGCTTCTTGCCTGTCACGCTTATTTATGCACACATTTTAAATAATGAAAGAACGCTTGATATTGGTACCTATGTCCTCATAATTGTAACTACCTGAGTGGTAAATATGCCAACTATGGGAACGCTCTCACCCAAAAACCAAACGGATGTGAATACCTACATCCTCTATGAAGCCTAGGTCCATAAAAAACGAATAATTCCCTGACTTAGGAGATACTGAAGAATGCATTTTTTAGGTACTAACCTCAAAACTTTATATCCCTAAAAATATGAATTGCGGATATGAATCTAATAATGATTTTATGGTAAAGAAATAACAGTTTATTATCTTCTAAATACATTAGGTTTTATTTTGACGCAATTATTTTTGATGTGGTACGAGCCGCCAAGGTTAAAAATCTAGATCCTTTACGTAGGGAGGCGTAAATTTAGAGGGAGAAAATGGAACTTACGGCATCTATCAGTATAATTGGATAAGAAAACCTTAGGCCTAAATTGAAATACTACTAAACGGTCTAGCTAGGTCCCACAGCTGAGTTTATACTACTAAACAGTCTAGCTAGGTCCCACAGCTGAGTTTATACTACTAAACGGTCTAGCCTAGTCCCACAGCTGAGTTTATACTACTAAACGATCTAGCTAGGTCCCACAGTTGAGTTTATACTACTAAACGATCTAGCTAGGTCCCTAAGCTGAATTTATACTACTAAACGATCTAGCTAGGTCCCACGGCTGAGTTTATACTACTAAACGGTCTAGCTAGGTCCCACAGCTGAGTTTTTACTACTAAACCCTGAGGCACAAAATGGTTTGGCAAAGTTGGGCAAGCTGTATTTGCTTTGCCTGAAAGCCTAAACAAAAATTTGTATACATATGCAAATATGTAGATACATTTGCAGCTAAAAAGATTATGTATGCATAATCAGACAGGACAGGACTAACCATGAGGGTCGAGCAGTTGGAATCTCGCCATGATGTTAATTTTATTTCCTTTATGGTGAGGGTGCCGACTGACCGTCTATCGACCTACATGAATGGAGAGTTCTGGCCGAAAGGTGTCAAGTTCAGGAGGTTCTTCAGACGCCTGACACGAGACACCGCACAGGTGCGTCATACGCCTACAAGTGTCTAAATGATAGTCTAGTCTAAAAGTTTTTTATATGTATGTTAGTTTTTAAGGTATTTATGTTGCTATGGGCTTATTTTTTAGGTTTTTGTACATTTTCCGATAAGCCTGAAATAAAGATATTTGATTTGATTTGATAAGAGTGATTATAATAAGTATCTAAAAATAAAACACCTTGTAGCACAAATATGTAAGCATTAACAAATGGATAATTTAAAGTTTAAATACAACTGATACGTCTAATAACTCAACAACACTAACAAGTACTAAGTCTTAATAAAACACAGTAGCAAGAACTATTACATATCTGAAGTATCGTCGCATAAATAACTCACCTGAATGTATAAATTGTAACTTTAGTTATTTATTTGTGTAATAAAGGGTAGGTATATGTCTACTATATGAGTACCTATGTATGTTATATACATATTCGTATTTGTGTATAAATTATACTTATCTATTATTCTACAATTTTTAGGGTTTCGTAACAAAAATTACGGAACCCTTATGGATTCGTCATGTCTGTCTGTCTGTCTGTCTGTCTGTCCGTGTATGTCACAGCCACTTTTTTCCGAAACTATAATAGCTATGCTGTTGAAACGTGGTAATTAGATTTATTCTGTGAACCGCAATAAGATTTTCAAACAAAAATAAAAAAAAACAATACATTTTTGGGGTTCCCCATACTTAGAACTGAAACTCAAAAAAAAAAAAATCAGACCCATACGTGTGGGGTATCTATAAATAGGTCTTCAAAAATGATATTGAGGTTTCCAGTATTTTTTTTTTCTAAACATAATAGTTTGCGAGAGATACACTTCCAAAGTGGTAAAAAATGTGTCATAACATCTAAACTAAGAGAATGATAAAACTAAAAAAAAGATATGATGTACATTATTACCATGTAAACTTCCAACGAAAATTAGTTTGAACGAGATCTAGTAAGTAGTTTTTTTTAATACGTCATAAATCGTAATCCACCCAAGAACTTTTATATTATGTTACTTGCTGCTACGGAACCCTTCATGGGCGAGTCCGACTCGCACTTGGCCGCTTTTTAGGGTTCCGTAGTCAAAGACAAGGAACCCTTATAGATTCGTCATGTCTGTTTGTCTGTCTGTCTGTCCGTTTATGTCACAGCCTTTTCTTTCCGAAACTATAAGAGCTATACTATCGAAACTCGGTAGGTAGATGTATTCTGTGAACCGCATTAAGATTTTTACATTTTTTTTTTTATTAAACCTATACTTGTGGGGTATCTATGGATAGGTCTTCAAAAATGATGTTGAGGTTTCTAAAATCATTTTATTCTAAACTTAATAGTTTGCGCGAGAGACACTTCCAAAGTGGTAAAAAGTGTGCCAACCCCGTAACTTCTAAAATAAGAGAATTATAAAACTAAAAAAAATATATGATGTACATTACCATGTAAACTTTCACTAAAAATTGGTTTGAACGAGATCTAGTAAGTAGTTTTTTATTTTTGGGGTTCCCCATACTAAGAACTGAAACTCAAAAAATTTTTTTTCATCATACTCGTACTATCTATGGATAGGACTTCAAAAATATTTGTGCGATCGCAGATATTTGTTCAGAGTATTCTGGGTATTTTCTATGTATAATAAAAAATATCTATCTATGTAATATATTGTATTAAGTATATCAGTTATCTAGTACCCATAACACAAGCTCTGCTTAGCTTGAGGCTAGATAATGTTGTGTGAACTGTGCAGCATTATTTATTTATTTATTCATTGTACATTTAGTTTAATTTTATTGTTGTGTGTAATTTATATTTTAACTTGTTTGTAAATTGTGCATTAAAGTATTTTCATTCATTCATTCATTCAACTAAGTTTTTTTCACCTAACAAGGTTTATTGTTGCAAATGTATATAATTAGCAGACCAAAATAACCTAAGAGTTGATGAATCCTTAATTACTTGCTGACAGCGAGTTGCTACTCAAAACAATATCTTTGCTGACAGAATACAATTAAGACCTGACCAGAATGTGAATATCAAACTGTGTTTCTAAATGATACTCATAAATTATCATCTCATTGACAAACATCGTAAAGTTAGCAGGTACAACTGGAATGTATCATGAATGCCCGATATTTGGGCACATTTGCACAAGTTAGCTCTTAATGGGAGGAATTATTTAAATTAACATATCGCGGATTCTATTGTGAGTGACCTTGCATCAATAAGAAGCTTTTAATTATTTTATTTTGACTAACAAATACGGGTCTTTGAGTTTTTAGGAGGTCAGGCAGTCCGCACGACATAACACACACAGTTTTTAGGAGGTCAGGCAGTCCGCACGACATAACACACGCAGTTTTTAGGAGGTCAGGCAGTCCGCACGACATAACACACGCAGTTTTTAGGAGGTCAGGCAGTCCGCACGACATAACACACACAGTTTTTAGGAGGTCAGGCAGTCCGCACGACATAACACACGCAGTTTTTAGGAGGTCAGGCAGTCCGCACGACATAACACACGCAGTTTTTAGGAGGTCAGGCAGTCCGCACGACATAACACACGCAGTTTTTAGGACGTCAGGCAGTCCGCACGACATAACACACGCAGTTTTTAGGAGGTCAGGCAGTCCGCACGACATAACACACGCAGTTTTTAGGAGGTCAGGCAGTCCGCACGACATAACACACGCAGTTTTTAGGAGGTCAGGCAGTCCGCACGACATAACACACACAGTTTTAGGAGGTCAGGCAGTCCGCACGACATAACACACGCAGTTTTTTGAAATCGTATTTTCGTTTTGGTACTAAAATCTTATTACCTAATATTACAATAATAAAATTGTTATGTTGTTAATGCAAATAGGATGATAGTTAATACGTGAAATAGTAAAAGTAAAAATCAAAATATCGCTAAAGCAAACACTAGTCTAATAAACTAAATTTTTGAACAAAATATCATCTTAGATCATACATTTGAATATTCCATTAATATTTTGATTATTCTTATTTGGAAAATATTGAGTGGTTTTATAAGCGTTTCGATTATTTTATTCAAATGCGACAATTTTATTGATTGCATACGAAATTCAATATTTTATTTAACTATTAAAGTTCCGGCCACTGGTTTATTTAACGGTTAAAAGTGAGAATAATGAATGTGAGTGAGGGTCGCCTTAATAAGCACTCGTAAATTGCGTTTACGGCAGATTTCCAAACTGCCTCTTTTATAACTTTTTGTTTCACTTTTCGTTTTTTCTCATTCGTCGGTGACTGTAGAGCTGTGCACTTTTAGACATTACATCAAATACAAGAGGTTTCCGCCTCGGTTCCTATTTTGGAGTTTGATCCATAACAAGAATGGAATAGAGACACCTTTGCCATCGTAATCAAGGTTTTTCCTTTCAAATAGCTATTTTACAATTTAATTTCGTTGTCTCCGTAGGACGGTTATTCAAACAAAGGTACTAATCTGTAAATCTGTGGATAACGCTGTGGGTCATAACATTAACGGTATATTGTTTTCTTTTGTTTGTTAACTACTATTATAATGTTTGTCTGTTTTTGTTCTTAAAATAATAAAATGAATTATAGTTATGTAATTTACTGACTTTTTTATTAATATTATGTGTTGCACCCATTATCATCTTAGACAAACCATTATAATATGACAACAAATTGAATTTAAATGTGTTCAGCTCTATTCGTTTGTAACCTCTAGTAACTAACCCTTTCGCCCGGTCCACGCCAATAATGAAATCTGGGGTGTGAAATAAAAAGAAAACTCTCTTAATTAAATTTTCTTTGGGTAAATTTAATAAACGGGCCCACATCCGCCAACTGAGACCGGCATTATTTATTTATGCTATACCTATTAACTATACAGCCATTATAAAACTTAATTAGATAAAAATAATATTTTCTCAACATAACATTTAATCCTAATTGAATTCCCTGAGCTTACAGTTAGTTTGATTCACTGTACCTCTTCGTTGATTTCTAGATCGTAATCAGTGCAGTAGAATTATGTTAGGCAAAAGTCAGTAGCTGTGAGATGAAGTGATGGATATGAGGGCCGCATGGTCCGATATTTGAATAAACACTCAACACAATAAACGCGATAAGCGCTGCGCTCAAACCGCCAAGTTTGATGCCGACCGTGCCTGCGAGTACGGCCGTGCCTACGAGTACGGCCGTGCCTACGAGTACGGCCGTGCCTACGAGTACGGCCGTGCCTACGAGTACGGCCGTGCCTACGAGTACGGCCGTGCCTACGAGTACGGCCGTGCCTACGAGTACGGCCGTGCCTACGAGTACGGCCGTGCCTACGAGTACGGCCGTGCCTACGAGTACGGCCGTGCCTACGAGTACGGCCGTGCCTACGAGTACGGCCGTGCCTACGAGTACGGCCGTGCCTACGAGTACGGTGTGCCTACGAGTACGGTGTGCCTACGAGTACGGCCGTGCCTGCGAGTACGGCCGTGCCTACGAGTACGGTGTGCCTACGAGTACGGTGTGCCTACGAGTACGGCCGTGCCTACGAGTACGGCCGTGCCTACGAGTACGGTGTGCCTACGAGTACGGTGTGCCTACGAGTACGGCCGTGCCTACGAGTACGGCCGTGCCTACGAGTACGGTGTGCCTACGAGTACGGTGTGCCTACGAGTACGGCCGTGCCTACGAGTACGGCCGTGCCTACGAGTACGGCCGTGCCTACGAGTACGGTGTGCCTACGAGTACGGTGTGCCTACGAGTACGGCCGTGCCTGCGAGTACGGCCGTGCCTACGAGTACGGCCGTGCCTACGAGTACGGTGTGCCTACGAGTACGGTGTGCCTACGAGTACGGCCGTGCCTACGAGTACGGCCGTGCCTACGAGTACGGCCGTGCCTACGAGTACGGTGTGCCTACGAGTACGGTGTGCCTACGAGTACGGCCGTGCCTGCGAGTACGGCCGTGCCTACGAGTACGGCCGTGCCTACGAGTACGGTGTGCCTACGAGTACGGTGTGCCTACAAGTACGGCCGTGCCTACGAGTACGGCCGTGCCTACGAGTACGGCCGTGCCTACGAGTACGGTGTGCCTACGAGTACGGTGTGCCTACGAGTACGGCCGTGCCTGCGAGTACGGCCGTGCCTACGAGTACGGTGTGCCTACGAGTACGGTGTGCCTACGAGTACGGTGTGCCTACGAGTACGGCCGTGCCTGCGAGTACGGCCGTGCCTACGAGTACGGTGTGCCTACGAGTACGGCCGTGCCTACGAGTACGGTGTGCCTACGAGTACGGTGTGCCTACGAGTACGGCCGTGCCTGCGAGTACGGCCGTGCCTACGAGTACGGTGTGCCTACGAGTACGGTGTGCCTACGAGTACGGTGTGCCTACGAGTACGGCCGTGCCTACGAGTACGGTGTGCCTACGAGTACGGTGTGCCTACGAGTACGGCCGTGCCTGCGAGTACGGCCGTGCCTACGAGTACGGCCGTGCCTACGAGTACGGTGTGCCTACGAGTACGGCCGTGCCTACGAGTACGGCCGTGCCTGCGAGTACGGCCGTGCCTACGAGTACGGCCGTGCCTACGAGTACGGTGTGCCTACGAGTACGGCCGTGCCTACGAGTACGGTGTGCCTACGAGTACGGCCGTGCCTACGAGTACGGTGTGCCTACGAGTACGGTGTGCCTACGAGTACGGCCGTGCCTGCGAGTACGGCCGTGCCTACGAGTACGGCCGTGCCTATACGAGTACCGACAGAAATACAACTTGACTAAAGAGAAACAAATGAAATAAACCAGTGAAATTAGAGGCAAATGAGACTTTACAACTTAACGTCTCAGGGTGTGATGGGCGCATTTCATTTCCATGTAGGGCGCGTCCTAGGGCTTAGATGGGCATGACCAGTATTGCAGTTGTATTTGGCATAAGTTACCACTTAAACCTCCGGTTGGCCTTATTATTATGGGCCTATTAGCTCACTGCACGGGAAAATCCAAGCCTGTCCAGTCGGACCGTGGTGAGCCGGGCCGCGGCCGGGAAACCTTCCTTATCACTTATAGATTACGTCGACTTAGTATTAACATTCAAAAACAATAACAACTTCAATTTATAGCCAATTTACTTTCTGTATTTTAGTTTTAAACACCTATGTCAAATAAGCGAATTTTCAGGTTTTGTTTATTGAATTTTCAACTTTATTGAAGTTACATTACATACGATTATATTCCTGATGTAATATTTCTAAATTTCAACAGAATGTCATGTATTTTGTTTTCTCCTAACACTCCCATATATCTCAGTATTATCTCATAATAATCGTAGTAAATTGTATTGAGTAGGCTTATATCTGGCACAATCCAGAGGTATTATTTGTAGTCTCTCCAAATACTCCCAATCCAATTAATATATTTTCCACAGTTTATAAATATCTACGTATTTCACGTTATTAATTGCAGATAGCTATATAATTACGGGATAACTATTATCACTAGTGCGTTTCCGTTACGTCACAGACCGAGCACTGCAGCCAGCTCACTCCGAAGGTAGCGTATGAGTCACAACACATACACGTGACTAAATCATTTGAACCATGGCTAGTGTACAGTACTCATTGACTCATTACATCACTTGTGACCGTAGTAACACAAAACATATTTTATGACGAAGTAGTTTTTTGATACAACCACAACGTCATGTGACGCAAAAAATGAAGAATTTTGCATTCGTCACTTGGAGCATCGTGTGCCTCTACTACACAATTTTACTTATTTTTGTCTGAGGCTTACTCATCTGGGAAATTCGCAGCCCAGTCAAAAAAACACTTGTTTATTAACACCACTTCCTACCACTTTCCTAATCCCTACTTAGTTGTCTTGTGAACTCATGGTATAATAATATACATCGCTACTCCGAGATCCGATGGTCACGTGGTTGAACACCAGACGACGTCATCACGTATGAGAATTGAGACAAATTTCAATATATTTTTGAACAGAAATATCACTTTTTTATTTCATATTTCATGCTACTGGATAGTGACAACACTATCACGTGTCACGTGGTATTCTCAGACTGGCAGACCTTGTTTATTTGGATGAAAACAGAACTCAACAGCATCGTAGCAGAGTGGTCTAGGTGTCCTAACTGGCTGCGTCTCGTCACGTAGCAGAGTGGTCTAGGTGTTCTAACAGGCTGCGGCTCGTCACGTAGCAGAGTGGTCTAGGTGTCCTACCTGGATGCGGCTCGTCTCGCCCGGCTGGTTGGTTCGCGCGAACTATTTGTTACCATTTCTTCTCAAATTATTCCTCGTATCATATCTTTAGTAAAAACAATACTATCATTATGAAAAGAAATCAGTAATTTTAACGAGTTTTTTTAAATACATCTGTGTTCACAACTACCTTATTTTATCTCTACCAACCTTTTTTTTATAATTCTTCGTGGCAGTGGTGTTTTCTTTGTTATAAGGTCTAAATCTAATGGTTCAGCATTAGTTCAGTTTCCGGACGGAGATATGTTGTAAGGGTTGCCGAAAAAGCTTAACAGGTCACTTATACACAATATATCTACAGTTTTTCATAGAAACCACTGTAAGTGAAGTTAAGGTTTCCTAAAAGCAAAGTATTGTTTGATAAAATATAGTTATTTTTATATTTCTCTTAGTTATTTGGCAGCGGTACCAGCGAACCTTACTACACGTATCATACTCTCATGAATAATGTATGGCGCTCCAAATAATATACGATTACAGTGCAGTCGGGAACTGCACTTTCTTTGTCTTGCAGCCTGCGCCAGCCGAAACCGGTAATGGACCTTACACTAAAGAGAACTGCACTTTCTTTGTCTTGCAGCCTGCGCCAGCCGAAACCGGTAATGGACCTTACACTAAAGAGAACTGCACTTTCTTTGTCTTGCAGCCTGCGCCAGCCGAAACCGGTAGATAGATAGATAGATAGATAACACTTTATTGCACACCACAAAAATAAAAATAACATTAAAAACAATCAGAAAAATAAGTACCTATGGAAGTACAAAGCAAAGTATTGTGTGATAAAATATAGTTATTTTTATATTTCTCTTAGTTATTTGGCAGCGGTACCAGCGAACCTTACTACACGTATCATACTCTCATGAATAATGTATGGCGCTCCAAATAATATACGATTACAGTGCAGTCGGGAACTCCACTTTCTTTGTCTTGCAGCCTGCGCCAGCCGAAACCGGTAATGGACCTTACACTAAAGAGAACTGCACTTTCTTTGTCTTGCAGCCTGCGCCAGCCGAAACCGATAATGGACCTTACACTAAAGAGAACTGCACTTTCTGTGTCTTGCAGCCTGCGCCAGCCCAAACCGATAATGGACCTTACACTAAAGAGAACTGCACTTTCTGTGTCTTGCAGCCTGCGCCAGCCCAAACCGATAATGGACCTTACACTAAAGAGAACTGCACTTTCTGTGTCTTGCAGCCTGCGCCAGCCGAAATCAATAATGGACCTCTCACTAAAGAGAACTGCACTTTCTTTGTCTTGCAGCCTGCGCCAGCCGAAACCGATAATGGACCTCTCACTAAAGAGAACTGCACTTTCTTTGTCTTGCAGCCTGCGCCAGCCGAAACCGGTAATGGACCTTACACTAAAGAGAACTGCACTTTCTTTGTCTTGCAGCCTGCGCCAGCCGAAACCAATAATGGACCTCTCACTAAAGAGAACTGCACTTTCTTTGCCTTGCAGCCTGCGCCAGCCGAAACCGATAATGGACCTCTCACTAAAGAGAACTGCACTTTCTTTGTCTTGCAGCCTGCGCCAGCCAAAACCGATAATGGACCTCTCACTAAAGAGAACTGCACTTTCTTTGTCTTGCAGCCTGCGCCAGCCGAAACCGATAATGGACCTCTCACTAAAGAGAACTGCACTTTCTTTGTCTTGCAGCCTGCGCCAGCCGAAACCGATAATGGACCTCTCACTAAAGAGAACTGCACTTTCTTTGTCTTGCAGCCTGCGCCAGCCGAAACCGATAATGGACCTCTCACTAAAGAGAACTGCACTTTCTTTGTCTTGCAGCCTGCGCCAGCCGAAACCGATAATGGACCTTACACTAAAGAGAACCGTTTCCACAGTGCATCTATATTTCTATCACCTCTGATTGGATTTTCCTTCCTATCTTTAAAAAACTGCTTCATAGGCACTTCCTATCCTAGATCCATCGTATTTTTTTTTTTTTTTTTATATATTTTTTTTATGTAGGTATAGTGTGTATATTCATGTATACATTTATAGTGGTGGCCATATAATTAAGAACGCTGATATAAAGGGAAGATTTTTTCCAACTAAGATGCAAAACTAATTGTATGCATTTGTTTTTATTTCTCTCGGTATCGTAAAACATTTCCATATTACCACTGTATTCATTGATACACATGATTGGCTAAAAATCAATAGGCAAACTTTTTACACTACTTTTAAACAAAGTATTCCTTATTACTGGCTGGTCACGTAATTAAGAACGCTAAGTAGTTTATACCTTTATTCAAATTTAAATAGAGATCACTCAGTCGATTTGTTACTGTTTGTATAATTTTGGCGCCATTACGTGCTGTAAAAGATTAAAGGTGATTGCTACTATTGAAAAAACAATGGGAAAAAATAAAAGTTGTGATAAATCTACAAGGGAAGTAATAATAAAACTTCGCCGGAAGAATTGGTCTTATAAAAAGATAGCCGACCATCTGCAATGTTCAAAAACGATGGTTTTCCACGCTGTAAAGCATTTTGCTACGTATCAAACTATTTCGAATGTTCCACGTGTACCTAAACAGACAAAAACAACTCCTCGAGATGACCGAAACATCGTTCGTATGGCAAAACAAAATCCTTTTAAAGGGTCCAATGAGCTTAGAAAATAATATTTTAGTGAAAACAACCCTTCAGCACTATTCGAAGACGTTTGGTAGAAGAAAAATTGCACGGTAGGATAGCAAGAAAGGTACCCATGTTAAAACTTTGCCACAGGCAAGCCCGGCTTGCATTTGCGAGAAAGTATGAAAACTGGACTGTGCAACAGTGGAAAAATGTACTTTTTTCTGACGAGACGAAAATAAACAGAGTATGTTCTGATGGAAAACGATATGTACGACGTCCCCCGAATACAGCATTCGACCCAAAGTACACGAAAGTTACATTAAAGCACGGTGGTGGAAATGTGAAAATTTGGGGTTGCTTTTCTGGACATGGTGTAGGACCTGTAAAGTTGATAGAAGGTAACATGGATCAGTTCCAATACAAAAATATACTGGAAGAAACAATGTTACCATACGCTGAAGACGTTCTACCGGTCATTTGGACATTCCAGCATGACAATGATCCAAAGCACACTGCACGCACCGTAAAGGAATTTCTTACAGCGCAATTAGTTTCTGTCTTAGACTGGCCTGCTAACAGTCCAGATCTAAACCCAATAGAGAATCTGTGGTTTGAAGTAAAGAAAAGGTTTCAAATACAAAGTGTGGAAAGGAGAAGTCAAAAGTGGTATAATATTCCGAGAAAATTCCATCAGTACGAAATATATCTCAAAAAAAAGCTTATTTATTGGGCTACTCGTATGTATTAATTTTATATTTTATAGAACCGAATATTTTTTTTTTTTTTTTTTTTTTTTTTTTTTTTCCGAGAAAATAATAAAAAAAAATCTTGAAGGGAAAACATAATGAAATAAAGATGCCCCAACCACACGTGTGTAATTGTGTAGTCTATGCAATACTTCCAACATACCTACTTTGAGCTTTTACTAAAACGAAGTAGGTACGGAAAAATTACTCAAATCAAGCGCGGGAAGATATTTAATAATAACGCGACAACACGGTACGAAGGTAGGATCATAGAGGAAAGTAATATATGGGGGGTAGGATAGCCGTATGAAAAGTTATCTGTGGTCTTCTGTCTGCCGCCAAATTCAAGCATCTTGCTGCCGCCTGCATGGACGTAGTATGCCGCCTGCATACTACGCCTGGGCGTATGAATACCTCGGAATAAGAACTAAAGCAACATTCATGATGAATACTAAGTCCATGGCCGCCTGTCTCGCTAGCTAGAGAGTATTAAAATTCAATAGTCTGCCTGCCAAAGAGAATCAAGTTCACCTTTTGGGAGTGTTGCAAGTTCTAAACTTTTGTTTGCACAACACAACAGTTTAATCAGGTTTAAAAAAAAAACGGAGGTACCTTTATTATTTATCATAAGCTTAAAAATAGCCAAATAATATGCCCCTTCTCCGTAAATAGCTATTATGTTGATAAGAATTTCGAGTTATTTTTATACCGGCCTCCATATATTTTTTGGACATCTCCTTTAAGAGAGCTGTATGACGTTTTTTTAGAAGAATGGAACTCTATTTCTCTTGCGAAATGTCAAAAATTAATAGAGTCAATGCCTCGCCGGTGTAAAGCTGTAATTAAAAGCCGTGGATATGCTATTAACTATTAATTTTAGTTAAATATTTATTAAATTTATTTGTATGTTTCCTGTGCTACATAATATTGTGATTTTTTAAATCTAAGTGTCATACAAAACAATTCCCGAGCAGTTAAATAAATCGTTCTTAATTATTTGTCCAGTTTCAGTACTATTTGAATGTGTTACTTTGATAAAATCAATAAAATGTGCAAAAAATAGTTAGCGATTTCATACTTTATTCTTAAGTCAGGTTGCTCTATTAATGTGACTATTATATAACATAACTAGTTGCTTCTCAGAAGGTACACATCTCTGTGTATGATACGATTTAAATAAAAAACTTCTAGAACTTCAAATCGTTCTTAATTATATGACCACAACTGTATATTAGAATAGAATAGAATAGAATTTTTTATTGCCATAGGTGAAAACACATAACAAAAATATAAATACTTAAATTAGGTGCACAGGCTATGACTCGTCAAAAATTTGATCAACAATGCTCTAAAACTTATAATTAATAGGTACATTTTTTAATTATTTTTATCGCTGTATAGGGGCGATTGTCATATTTTTAATAAATTAATAATTTTCAACACTGAAATAATACAAAAAACAATAAACAAAACAAAACAGGTAGGTATATTGGTAGGCACAGAACTAGGAGCACCCCCACCATCATGTGAAAATTGGTGGTTCCACCAGTTTGACATTAAAGTGGCTGTAATCGCTTTGTAAAAACTCTTTGACGCTGTATAACGTTTTGTCAAGCAAAAGTTTCTTAACTTCCATAAAAAACCTATTATCACTTTTTATTAATTTTATATTTTGGGGAAGTTTGTTATAAACTTGCTGTCCCATTAGTTTGGGCAGTTTTGCTGACATGTTCAGACGGTGGTGGATTGGCTCAAGAATCATCTTGTTTCGGACACTACGTTTGCCACAGTTCCCCCTTATCCCCTATATTATAGTTTAACAAGTTATGATATTATTTTATATAGTTGTATTTTTAAATATTCCTAAGTTATATAAATACTTAGGTATATAAGTAGGTGTAGCAATAGTTTAAATTTATGAAGATATTGTTTTTTTTTTTTAAATTCAGAGATTGTTTCAATATTATTTATCCAAATAATAAGCCACAGTTCTATGTCATACAAATAATTCCAGTCCATCCCAAGGTTGTCTGGCAGAGATTGCTTATAGCGATAAGACCGCCCATTGTACTTCCGTGTTTAGTTTATGTATTAATTTTAAAATAGCTTATTTTCTGTGTTGTACAATAAAGTGTTTTCTATCTTCTATCAATCTATTGGTCACCTGCACAAGGATAGCTTACAGAATTCAGATCAGATTCAGAATTAGATTTTAGTTCAGAATCATCATCTAGAAGATGTATTCTGCTGGCACACGCCTCCCCCATAAATAACCACGACCGGTTTTAAGCCGCATTGCAACTGTTACAATTTCATCGGCTGTCATGTATTCAAAATGTCATATCAATTCACATTTAGTAAAAGTCAGAATAATAATTAAAATATAATGTCAGGTGTTATCAGTCTTAACATTAGTTAGAATGAGGTCATCATAATTATGATGTCATAGGTATGTATATGTACATAAATGACTGTATCGGTCCTGGGCAGCGTATCGTGGATACCAGGAACTACGAGGTCCATACCACAACACTTAGACCCTCAATAAAGACCTATTAGATTATTCAAGAAATGGTCCCAATTTGTGCGGAATCAACCCCACACCTTAATAAAGTACCGAGTAATACAAGCATGCTCTGATATGACTTAATAAAGTACCGAGTAAAACAAGCATGCTCTGATATGACTTAATAAAGTACCGAGTAATACAAGCATGCTCTGATATGACTTAATAAAGTACCGAGTAACACAAGCATGCTCTGATATGACTTAATAAAGTACCGAGTAATACAAGCATGCTCTGATATGACTCAATAAAGTACCGAGTAATACAAGCATGCTCTGATATGACTTAATAAAGTACCGAGTAACACAAGCATGCTCTGATATGACTCAATAAAGTACCGAGTAATACAAGCATGCTCTGATATGACTTAATAAAGTACCGAGTAATACAAGCATGCTCTGATATGACTTAATAAAGTACCGAGTAATACAAGCATGCTCTGATATGACTCAATAAAGTACCGAGTAATACAAGCATGCTCTGATATGACTTAATAAAGTACCGAGTAACACAAGCATGCTCTGATATGACTTAATAAAGTACCGAGTAATACAAGCATGCTCTGATATGACTTAATAAAGTACCGAGTAAAACAAGCATGCTCTGATATGACTTAATAAAGTACCGAGTAATACAAGCATGCTCTGATATGACTTAATAAAGTACCGAGTAACACAAGCATGCTCTGATATGACTTAATAAAGTACCGAGTAATACAAGCATGCTCTGATATGACTCAATAAAGTACCGAGTAATACAAGCATGCTCTGATATGACTTAATAAAGTACCGAGTAACACAAGCATGCTCTGATATGACTCAATAAAGTACCGAGTAATACAAGCATGCTCTGATATGACTTTATGTCAGATCCTGCGCGTATAGATCCTGATCTATTTACCAGTCACCGTTTCGCTAGCGGGTATCACAGTTATTAAGGTCTAGTATTCTTTTATCTGTGTTAAGGTGAAGGGGCTATCACGATACTTCAAGATTAGATAATTACAAAATGTAACTGATTATGTATTACGTATAGTATTATTTTGTCTGTGGTAATACCTATGTATACTTTCACGATTCCAAGTGCAAGCAGCAAAATACTGCATGTCAATGAAATAATAATGGCCGACTAACTATTAATAACAGAACCACTGACACAGTGGGTCGGTATTGTAAATCGATAATTATATATTTTTTTCCTTATGCAGAGTGTGCAGTGCTTATATTCAAGTAGCAAGTACAGTACGTCATCAGGATGTCCCTTTCTGTAAGTGTAGTGAATTCCTGTAAGGGCTATTTCTGCTCGCTATTCTTCCCGTACTGTATGTATAAAGTAGGAGTTTCGGAGTATCGTTATATTACTTTAGTTGTTCGCCCCGAACCTCGTAAATACACGTCATATAGAAATGTAAAATATTTATTTGCGCCACTAAACAAAGACATTTATGTGGGTTACCTTCTTTCTTTAATTTTTTAACCGACATTAAAATTATATAAAACATTCACTGGATCATTTAGAGATTCATGCATACATACATACATAGATATACGGCTTTTTCCCCAAAAGGGAAAAAGCTTCTTTTCACTGTGGGTTGAAAAGAACTTACTTGTACTTAATTTTCACTAGAAACGGGATATTTACCATGATTTTTGAGTTTTAAATGTTCCCGATATTTCGGGACAGTTGCATGCGCCATGATCACGGGAGAACTAACTAAAGTCTTTGCGAGTAGATGTTATTGGCAGATATATCGATCTACCCTCTTTCTCACTCTTTTATTACGAACGATACCACTACCACTATATTACTTGTTCTTCTCCACCCACCCACAAATTATCATACAGATCAGATCGACCGTTTGAATGTTTTCCTCAGACAACCATAGAGATAGATAGATACTCGTAGAAGACACAACATACTTTATTGCACACCATCATACAAAACGATTTATAAATAATAAAACTAAAACTAACTATGTTGTAGAATGGGCGGTCTTATCGCTTAGTAGCGATTACTACCAGGTAACCTTTGGATGGATAGGACTGCATAAAACTAACACGCACATACATAATACATAAACTACATACATGCAAATGCCGATTCGTCTAAATTGACTCAGAGAACTCACTTCGCCCGTTCTATTGACTCATAGAACTCACTTCGCCCGTTCTATTGACTCATAGAACTCACTTCACTCGTTCTATTGACTCATAGAACTCACTTCACTCGTTCTATTGCTTATGGCTCATTTTTAGGGTTCCGTAGTCTAACCTAGTCTCTACAAGGAACCCTTATGAATTCGTCATGTCTGTCTGTCTGTCCGTGTATGTCACAGCCTTTTTTTTCCGAAACTATAAGAGTTATTCTGTTGAAACTTGGTAGGTAGATGTATTCTGTGAACCGCATTAAGATTTTTACACAAAAATTAAAAAAACAACAATTATTTTTGGGGTTCCCCATACTTAGAACTTAGAAAAAAAAAATCATCAAACCTTTACGTGTGGGGTATCTATGGATAGTTCTTCAAAAATGATGTTGAGGTTTCTAATTTCTAAACTGAATAGGTGCCCCCCCCCCCCCCCCCCCCCTTAACTCCTAAAATAAGAGAATGATAAAACTAAAAAAAATATATGATGTACATTACCATGTAAACTTTCACTCAAAATTGGTTTGAACGAGATCAAGTAAGTAGTTTTTTTTTAATACGTCATTAATCGTAATCCATCCAAGAACTTTTATATTATGTTTCTTGCTGCTACGGAACCCTTTATGGGCGAGTCCGACACGCACTTGGCCGCTTTTATTAGAGTTCCGTTCGGCCAAAGGGTGTCAACGGGACCCTATTACTCTTTATTCTTTATGGCACAGAAAATAACACAAACTACTGTAAGAGTTAGCGAACAGGTACAGAGGCAAGCTTAACCCTAAAAATAATTTTCTTCCAGCAAACATATGAGGCTAGAGAGAAGTGATTATAGAGGTAGGTTGGTGCAAAATGATTATAAAATAAGAACAGATTAAGAATTAAATTAAAAAAAACACAAAGAAAGAAAATGAAGACGAACATTGCTCTTGCCAAAAATGCAAAAAAAAAAACAGTTCTCTAGGAATGATTTACATGCGATGACAGTCAGTCAGTGTGTCACTCGGCCATCACACCACTGTTTATACGTTGTATATTGGCGTTTTCCTTGTGTTCGGGCTCATGGTGACGTTTGTTTTAAAATTATTTATATATATAGTTGTTTTTCATTTGTAAACTGTTCATTCGGGATACGATATCTCACGGGACGCGAGGACGAGTGAAACATTATTATAAAACCCATATTTGTGTATTGTCACTGCGTCCAGAGCACGGACTACGAGTATTCCACCACTTTCTAAAACAAACATACTTATATTGAAAACTAATCAACTAATAAGCATTCAAGGTAAGTTTTAGTTTTATCTACACTAATATTATAAAGAGGAAAGATTTGTACCTATTTTTGTATGTTTGTATGTTTGTAATGAATAGGCTCAAAAAATTCTGGGCCGATTTAAAAAATTCTTTCACCATTGGAAAGCTACATTCACCCTGAGTGACATAGTTTTTTATAAAAATAGAATACTGTACTGTACCTATTCTAATTCTTTAGTTTCAATATTTGGTTATTTTTTTGTTTGGTCGTCTTTATGTCAGTCATTACATGTCATTACATGATAGTAGTTATGTCAGTCATTACATGTCATTACATAATAGTAGTTATGTCAGTCATTACATGATAGTAGTTATGTCAGTCATTAAATGTCACTACATGACAGTAGTTAAGATAAGATAAGATAAGTTTATTTATTCACTTAGAATAGATACACCAAATCATAATTAACAAAACAGATGCAACTTATTATCTACACTAATATTATAAAGAGGAAAGATTTGTACCTATTTTTGTATGTTTGTAATGAATAGGCTCAAAAAGTACTGAGCCAATTTAAAAAATTCTTTCACCAATAGAATGCTACATTCTTCCAATTTGACATAGACTACATTTCATTTTGAAAAAAATTAGGGATCCTTGGTAAAATTTGTACTATATAAAAATAAGTCGGGTTTTCCTTCCTGACGCTATAACTTCAGAACGCACAAACCGATTTGGCTGAAAGTTGGTGGGGAGGTAGCTTAGAACCAGGAAATTGTCTTAGGGGGGGGGGAGTTTCACCGGGTGCTACCCGTGCGAAGCCGGGGCGAGTCGCTAGTCTAATATATAAAAATAAGTCGGGTTTTCCTTCCTGACGCTAAAACTCCAGAACGCACGAAACGATTTCCACGGTTTTGCATTCGTTGGAAAGGTCTCGGGCTCCGTGAGGTTTATACGTTTTTTTTTTTTTTTCAAGTCGTGTTAGTTACACCACTTATAACTCAAAAATGGGTGAACCGATTTGGCTAAAAATTGGTAGGGAGGTAGCTTAGAACCAGGAGATAGGACATAGTGGGAGGGGTAGGACGGGGGGGGTTCACCGGGGGCTACCCGTGCGAAGCCGAGGCGAGTCGCTAGTATAATATGAAAAGAACAATGTGGTACAGTATATTTTGCATTAATGTTTGTAAGTATATATGAAATTAAGAGAACTTTGCCTTCCGTGCTAGTTAAAAAACTGCGTTACTGTTTAGTAGTTACTGTCCTGAACTCTAGCTAGAGAACTATGTTATGTACGTTCTTCAGTCTTGAAACTTGTTGTTGGCAGTAGCTCCTACTAGACTAGGTACCACTTGTTTATGTTTAAACTTAAATTATCGGCAAAGCTTTTGAACAGTGAAAGAGTTTAAAAAAACATACTGTTGTAATTATCGACACGGGGGAGTGGGGGGTTCTGTGTCAGATCTGCCACTCATTTTGAACCTAACATACTCATGTCCGTCAAATAGTTGTTCAGTGCAAATGAGGCTCGACAACTCCATAGCATTGACCAGTGGGGCTAAGAATTCGGTAAGACTTTTGGCCAATTACAAGGTGGTCCAAAAAACACTCCGTATGTAATCAGGTCGTACATAATCACCATATGTCGATATCGCTCGGCCGATTTTGCGCTGCCAACTTTTGCATACTCCGATCATTTGTGTCACTGGCTTCCAATGACCGGGGTGTGCAAAATTAGGCTGTACAGTATCATGCATTATCATGTTATTTTATTATTATTTATGTTGTATGTACATTATTGTCTCCCCTTTTGACAAAATATTTATTAGTCCGTGGTACGTTCAATGGTTATACTCCAGTTGTTAATTGCTAGAGACTTGTTTGCAATAATAATATGCGTAATCCTGCAAATAAAATTGATAGTTGCCTGGTGACTAGTCAATAAAATGTAAACGTATTATCCTTAACACAACTATCGGGAACAAGTTCTGGCTTCGAGAAACCGGGGGCCTGCAATGCTCTAAGAGTTCTGGCATCGAGCAACCGGGGGCCTGCAAAGCTATAAGAGTTCTGGCATCGAGCAACCGGAGGCCTGCAATGCTCTAAGAGTTCTGGCATCGAGCAACCGGGGGCCTGCAAAGCTCTAAGAGTTCTGGCATCGAGCAACCGGAGGCCTGCAATTCTCTAAGAGTTCTGGCATCGAGCAACCGGAGGCTTACAATGCTCAAAGAGATCTGGCATCGAGCAACCGGAGGCCTGCAATGCTCTAAGAGTTCTGGCATCGAGCAACCGGAGGCCTGCAATGCTCTAAGAGTTCTGGCATCGAGCAACCGGAGGCCTGCAATAGTTATAGTTATAGTTAGTTATAGTTTATTTATTTATTTTATTTTATTTTATTTATTTGGATTTCCAATGAGTAATACACATAACATAAAATAAAATAAACTAATGGATGCGTTCCCTGTGCTTACTCTGTAAAGGAAACCACAGCTAACGCAGGTATAAACAAAGAGTAAGTGCATATTGACAACATACTGAAAAAGTACACAAGAAGATTATACATTGACTAAGAGAAGAAGATTATCGGGACTGTAGATAAATCACATTATTAACAAAACAAAATCAAAGAAAATAATTAAAAATATATCGACACAGTACAGGACTTAATAAAAAAATAATATTAATAGTGATACTGAGTAATAATTAAAATATACATATGGCAATCGATAAAATAACAATTGAACAATGTGCCAGAAATATAAAAAAAAACATAATAATAATGACAACACTAATTTAATGATATTATTAATAATTTCATTACAGTATTTGCGATTATCAAAATATATGGCAGCAGCCTTACAGATGACACTATAAAAAGTAATAGGTAGACATAAAATTACAAAACTTTGTCAATCAACAATTCACAACAATCGAACATTACACAAATGTACACAAAATAATTCCAAAATGTAGTAACCTCGTCATAATAATCATATTTAATATTAATTTCTCACACCAAACAACAAAAACAAGTCAATAAGTTTAAACTATAAATTTAACTAATTTACAATATTTCAAGTAGGTGTATTTATCTGACCAGCTCCTGAGATGTTTAGAGATGTTGTTTTATCTTTTCTTTATATTTGTGCAAACTATCATTGAACATATCGATATCTACTGACCTGGGCAAGTAATTATAAGATCTAAACATTCGCGTGAGGGATGAATTACAACTCAGATTAGTCTTGTGAGCAGGTTCTCGGAACAGTTTGTAGTTGCACAAGCGAGGAATGCGACCTGGAGCCGAAATATTGACTTTCGCAAGAAGCTCAGGACAGTCCACCATATCATTCATCAGCTTAACAAGAAACACCAAATCATGATATTTTCGCCTATTATTAAGTGTCATAATATTGAAGTGCTCTAGCCGTTCTTCGTTTGACCTCAGCACACGAGCTGTACCAGAGCTATAAGAAAGATTGTTTAAGAATTTTTTCTGGACTCTCTCCACTCTATTCATATGTACTTCATAGAATGAAGACCAGACCTGAGGGCAGTATTCAAGAATGCTTCTCACCAATGTGTTATAGACGAGGATTTTAGTTGAAGGACGTTTGAACAATTTCGTGTTCCTGTTGACAAACCCCAACATCCTCATAGACCTTGCCACAATATTGTCCAAGTGAACATTAAAGGTGAATTGGTCCATGTGGATACCAAGATCTCGTAAATTATCGACCTTATTTAATATTGTATAAAAAAACAAAATACCAAAAACTAAAAAGTAAATTAAATTAAATTTATTTATAACAGATTATTGTTACATGTCAAGTTAGTTTATATTTCATTTCATTACATTTCATTTATTCACAAACAATTAAAAATCGTGTCGGAAATTAGGAACAATTTAAATAAATAACAAAATTACACAAGATCATTAAAACGCGTTTACAAAAATTCATAATGTCAGAAGAAATAAAATAATATAATAAACCCTATTTAAAATTATCACATGTCAAGAATTCGTCAACTGAGTAGAAACACCCTTTCAACAGTAGCTTTGTAAGACTTACTTTAAATACGTTAACACTATCAATAACTTTCAACTCTGTAGGAAGTATGTTAAAAAGTTGTACAGCTTGATACCGGGAGCCATGCTTTACAACATTCAACCTCGGGTGCAAAGGTGCCTCAAGATCTTTACGTCTTGTAATTAACCTATTTTTCCTTTGTTCCATCGTTTCATATTTGAAGGGATTTTTTACAATGTCCATAAGAAGTACCAAAATGTACAGACATGGAACGGTCAAAATGTTAAGATTCTGAAAATATTCTTTGCATGATTCCCATTGTGGAATAAAAAAAAAAAGCATAAAGCATTTAGGTAATAGGTATAGGTGCATACTGACAAATTAATACAAATATATAACAGAAATTAAGTACTTAGCTCAGTACAATGCTCTAAGAGTTCTGGCATCGAGCATCGGAGGCCTGCAATGCTCTAAGAGTTCTGGCACCGAGCAACCGGCGGCCTGCAATGCTCTATAGTTCAGACATCGAGCAACTGGAGGCCTGCAATGCTCTAAGAGTTCTGAAATCGAGCAACCGGAGGCCTGCAATGCTCTATGAGTTCTGGCATCGAGCAACCGGAAGCCTGCAATGCTCTAAGAGTTCCAACCGGAGGCCTGCAATGCTCTAAGAGTTCCAACCGGAGGCCTGCAATGCTCTAAGAGTTCCAACCGGAGGCCTGCAATGCTCTAAGAGTTCTGGCATCGAGCAACTGGAGGCCTGCAATGCTCTAAGAGTTCCAACTGGAGGCCTGCAATGCTCCAAGAGTTCTGGCATCGAGCAACCGGAGGGCTGCAAAGTTCTAAGAGTTCTGGAATCGAGCAACCGGAGGCCTGCAATGCTCTAAGTGTTCCAACCGGAGGCCTGCAATGCTCTAAGAGTTCCAACCGGAGGCCTGCAATGCTCTAAGAGTTCCGGCATTGAGCAACCGGAGGCCTGCAATGCTCTAAGAGTTCCAACCGGAGGCCTACAATGCTCTAAGAGTTCCGACCGGAGGCCTGCAATGCTCTAAGAGTCCCAACCAGAGGCCTGCAATGCTCTAAGAGTTCTGGCATCGAGCAACCGGAGGCCTGCAATGCTCTAAGAGTTCCAACCGGAGGACTGCAATGCTCTAAGAGTTCCAACTGGAGGCCTGCAATGCTCTAAGAGTTCCAACCGGAGGCCTACAATGCACTAAGAGTTCCAACCGGAGGCCTGCAATGCTCTAGAGTTCTGGCTACTCGTGAGCCTCTAGTACTAAATATATCAACACTATGAACGTAGATAAATGTTATATATACATACATAGACACACGCCTTTTTCCCTAAAGGGGTAGGCAGAGTCTCAATAAGCCTCTTTTCACCGAGGGCTTTAAATGTTAATTAGCTGTAATTCTATTTTCAGATGAAACCGTTAAGATACGCGATGCTCTGCGTCCTCTTTACCTGGCACGTAGTACTCAGCTCTGGCGCCAGCGACAGCGCTGAAGCGCGTTATGCCGACGCCGGCGACAGCGCTGTAGCGCGTTCTGCCGACGCCGGCGACAACGCTGTAGCGCGTTCTGCCAACGCCGGCGACAGCGCTGTAGCGCGTTCTGCCGACGAGGTTACCACTGAACAAGGCGTCTCTGATGTTAAAGAAAGCGTTGACGCCACTCTAATGTTTCTACTGGAGACTGTGCTGTCAGCATTCCAACAAAATCTCACAAATAACATGGGCGACTCCATGTTCAATCCCCCTAAAATATGTCGCAAGTATATCAAAGGAATATGTGCAGATGATGAACCTGTTGCAAATGTTACTACTAATGATGGTGAATGTAATGAGTGTGATTAATTATCTGTTTACAAAACGAATACCACTTCATAAAGATCGTACATGTGTTTTGCATATATAAATAGCATTGGGCCGCGGGCTGTACCTAGTACCTATCGGGATAAAGTGAAGTGCCTACCTCCGCCACCTGTCAAATAGCATTGGGTCGCGGGCTGTACCTAGTACCTACCGGGATAAAGTGAAGTGTCTACCTCCGCCACCTGTCAAATAGCATTGGGTCGCGGGCTGTACCTAGTACCTACCGGGATAAAGTGAAGTGTCTACCTCCGCCACCTGTCAAATAGCATTGGGTCGCGGGCTGTACCTAGTACCTACCGGGATAAAGTGAAGTGTCTACCTCCGCCACCTGTCAAATAGCATTGGGTCGCGGGCTGTACCTAGTACCTACCGGGATAAAGTGAAGTGCCTACCTCCGCCACCTGTCAAATAGCATTGGGTCGCGGGCTGTACCTAGTACCTACCGGGATAAAGTGAAGTGCCTACCTCCGCCACCTGTCAAATAGCATTGGGTCGCGGGCTGTACCTAGTACCTACCGGGATAAAGTGAAGTGCCTACCTCCGCCACCTGTCAAATAGCATTGGGTCGCGGGCTGTACCTAGTACCTACCGGGATAAAGTGAAGTGCCTACCTCCGCCACCTGTCAAATAGCATTGGGTCGCGGGCTGTACCTAGTACCTACCGGGATAAAGTGAAGTTCCTGTCAAATAGGAAAATTATTAAATAAGGAAATTATTTATTAACTAATTAAGAAATTATGTATAGAGCAATAATCATACTTGTCTAATATTTGCATGTATAGTAATAATGTAGTAATTTATTTGATACCATTTCAGTACGTGAGAGATAAATGAAAATTATTCTTCGTTATAAAACGTTTTTTCTGTCTTACTTCTAGTAAATCCCTTTGATTTCGCCGCGCTGGCTTACTTTTCACACCACCTGCTCGACAATGTTCAATTACATATCATGCAACCTCAACGTAAAGTAAAGCATTATTTTCCAAGGGATATAAAGTTGTATGAAACTCCCTAGGGAATAAAGTGATTTAAATTTGGAACGTCAAATTCGTTTGGAAAATCGTAGAAAACTAAGTAAAAAAAGCTCAAATGGCATTGTAAAGAGGTTTGTTCGAAAATCGAACTGGCCACCATAAACATAACTCAAAAAAGAGGTACTTTTACAAAGAACACAGCCTAAGAGTGTACTACAAAGAATGTGAAACAAAAGACGATGTTTAGTGCTGTGATTTTCAGTGAATTTTTATTGTCTCGCAGATGGAGTGAAAAGAGTATACTCCTCTGGAATAAAGCCAGTCTCGTTGTCTTGAGCAGCTTGACCCCTCGCTTCACTCAGGACTCTATATAACTCTAGTCCCTCGTTACGCTCCGGGTTCAATATGCCGCCTGCGACGTAAGACACTGCTTTATTCCCATAGTGCATAATCTACTTTTTATAATTGTACATAGTTCATACAAAAACGTGCCTAAAGGTGCCTATACCTTGTGATATATTTAGAAAATAATAAAACTGTAAGCATATATAATTGTATCGCGGCAATAATATACACAATAATATACACAATAATATACACAAATATCAACTGGGATAACAATAGAGGGTAATAGAAAAAAATGGCGGTGGTTGCCACTCACGTGTGAAGTACGTTCTGTGTTAGAATATTATTTGACGCCGAAAATGTCTACAAAAACTCTCGAAAACGTGATTCGCGAACTTCAAAAGACGATAGCAACCCTGGTGAATAAAGTTAATTCGCTAGAAATCAAATTGGACGAGCAATCGTCAATAATTATCAAACTTTCTTCGATCAGTGATAGTGCCAAACCAAAATCATTAGCAAGTGTACCGCCAGTCACCGGCCGACACAGTGCCCGATGCAGCGCTGCAACGAACCGTGCGCGCTGCGCGTCGAAACGCAAACAGCGCGTCAGCCGCCTCAACGGAAACGTCAAGCGCTACCTCGCGCAAATGCAGCGCAGTCCGCGCTGACACTCCAACTGCAACTCCGGTCATAAATAAACCGTCAAATGCATGGATTACTAAATTGCCAGCCGCAGTTGCGTCTGCTTCTCCACCTATGACTGGGACGGCTGGGACCTCGTCGATTGTATCTAAGTCGACGTGTAAACCCAAATCTCAAGCTCACGCAGGATGCGTACTGGATAAGAATGAACAAAATGATTGGCAAGTAGTAGGACGACAACGGAGAAACAAGCGACCTTGTTTTGTGGGCACGGGTTGCGACGACCAGGAGCTAAAAGCCGTCGAGAAGACTCGCTCAATTCAAGCATGGAATTTCGAGCCTAACACGACATCTGAGAAAATAGAACGATTCTTGAACAGGATCGTACATTCTGACTACACTGTGGAAAAAAGGAAAATTCGCACAGACAGACATGCAGCGTTCGAAATTAGTATGCTCGAAAGTGTTTACACGCAGGTGACTGCACCAGCTGTGTGGCCGCCGGGTGTGAGATTCTCGGAGTGGTTTCCCGGGCGCCCCCGCAGGCCGCGGGGAGACGATCGGGAAACAAGTGAGCCGCGAACATGAGGAAGCTCTGCGAGCGCCTGCCTCGACCCTACAGACTGGTACGAAGCCTTCTGCTGGCATCTCCAAAGGTAGTGATAATTTCTTTATTAAAATATGCCACCAAAACATCCAGTCGCTCCAAAACAAGCGAAATCGTCTGGAAGTGCAGCTGTTAGGTGACTTACAGTGCGATGTGTTGTGTATGACGGAGCATTGGCTTAGGCTGCGTTTCCATTGACGCGGAGCTGGGCGGAGCGGAGCTTAGCGGTGCATGAATTGACCAATCACTATGCTCGAAATCTCTGCTGGCTGCTCGCTCGCCATAGTGATTGGTCAATTCATGCACCGCTAAGCTCCGCTCCGCCCAGCTCCGCGTCAATGGAAACGCAGCCTTAGGGTCAACGAACTACAATGTATACATGTAAATAATTTTTGTCTTGCATCTAGCTATTGTAGACCCAATATTGCCCACGGCGGGTCCTGCATTTATGTCAATGATAATATTAGTTTCAAGTGTTTGGATTGTTATACATGTCTGTCTGTCGAGCAGGTATGTGAGATATCGGCAGTGGAACTAACTGACTTAAATTTAATTATAGTATGCATCTATAGATCAAATCTGACGCATACATCTGTTTTCTTTCCTGTGATGAATCGTCTGTGTTACAAGCTATTTGAAAGTGGAAAAGATTATGTCATCCTAGGTGATACTAACATAGATTGTCTATGTCCATTGAATGGCGATCAAAAGAAGCTGAATGATATTTTATATACGTTTAATTTATGCAATGTTGTAGATTTTCCGACCCGGGTAACGGAGACTACACGCACTGGCATTGACCATGTGTACGTTGAAACTGCAGCGGCTAATGCAACCTGCGCCACCGCTCTGGCAACCGGACTCAGCGACCACTACGCCTTGCGTGCCCACTTTCCATGTGTAGCGCGCCAGCCTAGTGTTATGCCCTATCGCCTGGCCAGGTCCTACTCAAGCTCTAACCGTGCTAATTTTGCATTGGCTTTAGGGAGTGTAGATTGGGATAAGATAAGGAGTAAATACTTGGCATCACCGGATGTTTTAGGTCGGAGTATCTTTAATACAGTCATTAATAAAATCCACATATGTTTTCCCGAACGGAAACAGTTTTTTTCTAACAAAAAAAGTTCATGGGTCACCGAAGAGCTTATTAATTTAAATTATTTAATTTCTGACGTAAATGACATAGTAGTAAAATTCCCTGATAATGAAAATTTAATATTAAAACATGTCGAATTTAAAACAAGATATGATAACTTGTTGACGATTGAAAGAAGCAAGCACTATTGCAATTTTATAGAAAAATCCCCAAATGTAATTAGAGCCATGTGGGAGGTCGTAAATAGGCAAACCGGCAAATCTAGAAAGCACTCAGACTTCACCGAGCGAATAAAACATCATGACGGTTCCAGATTTGCAAGTAAACAGGACGCCGTTAACGCTATGAACTCACACTTCGTGGGCGCTGCAGCGACTTGCGGCGCGCCCCCTGCCGACGTCGCCGCGGCCCAGCGCGCGCTGGCGGCGTCGCGCGAGCCCGCTGACCGCGTGCTGCGGCTGAGGGCTTTCACTGCGCAGGAGGTACATCGCATCCTCACTACTGGTGTTGCCAACAAAAACACTAAAGACGCGTATGACGTATCCATCTCGATACTGCGTGATGCGGCCGTTCCTCTGGCATACATCCATGCTTTTACAACGAGTGCAGGAGGTTAGGTACCTACCCTGCAATCCTGAAGCACGTAAAAGTGTCACCACTGTATAAGGACAAGGGCAAACAGGAAGACATCAACAGCTACCGGCCCGTATCGATCATACCGTGTATTGCAAAGATATTCGAACACGGGTTGAGTACGCGACTGATCGACTATCTAGACCAGTGCGACTCCTTAACTGATACAAATACAAATACAAATCATTTATTGATAACGCCAAGTTACAGGTCAGAAAAAGGTCAATATAAAAATTCATATATTGACTTAATATAAAGGTTATAATAAATAAAATTAGAATTGCATAATATTAATAGTATTTGATATAAATTAAATAATTGGCAATTCGTAGAACTCTGCTACAGAATAAAATATACTGTCAAGAAGCCATTTCTTCAGTCGATTTTTAAAAACAATTGTGGAAGTTGCATCCTTAATCGTGTCCGGCAGCCTGTTGTAGACCGAGGGACCCATTATATAAACGGACCTCTCCGACTTGCGCAGCCGGTGCGCGGGCGTGACGAGCACGTGAGCGAGCTTGTTGCTACGCAGGGCGCAGGCGGTGTTCACACCTCTCCTCTGGACAGTATGCTTGCCGCTCTGGGAGATCCACAACAGACTTGGTGCGCGATCTGGTGCGCCGAATCCTCGAAGCACGGGAGAAACATCAGCAAGTTGCAATCATATTTTGTGATCTCTCGAAGGCATTTGACGTTGCCGATCACGACCTACTTGTTGCCAAAATGCGACACTACGGCATCGATGGGCTTCCACTTAACCTTCTCATGGAGTACATGACAGGTAGGAGTCAGATCGTGGTCGGCGGCGGAGGCAATGCGAGATCAACTCCCCTGACGACGACCATCGGTGTAGCTCAGGGATCCTCGTTGTCAAATATAATGTTTTCACTCCTCTTAAACGACCTTCCGGATAGCATTAGAGATGCCTACACACTTATGTACGCTGATGACGTCGCCGCTGTGGTAACCGCGCCTACAGTTGACCTGCTTGAACGCAGAATAAATGGAGTGGCGGCTGCTTTAAACCGATGGTTCAAAGCAAACGGCCTTGTGTTGAACATAGCCAAAACTCACTTCATTCATTTCAATCTTGCAGGGCGAAAGTACAGAGATATGACCGTCGGCGTTGGCGACCAAAAGATTGAACAAGTAAGCCATTCAACTTTTCTGGGATTCCAGGTGGATAGCGGTCTCACCTGGCAGAACCACATAGATAGCGTATATGAGAGGGTGGGCCGCGCGTGCTTTGCTTTGTGGCGCGTCTCCGTGATCCTGCCCCTGCCCATGATCCGAAGCTGCTATTTTGCATCAGTCCACTCGCTCCTGCAGTATGGGATTGAGCTCTGGGGGCGCGCTGCCGACTGGGAGCGCGTCTTCAGGATGCAAAAAAGAGCAGTGAGGGCCATAGTTCGGGTTTCTCGGGACACATCTGCCAGACCATATTTCATTGCACTGAGGATACCTACCGTTCCCGCTCTGGTCATTCTTCATACAGCTATGTATGCCAGGAACAACCTGGCGTCGTTTGTGAAACTTGGGGATGGGCACAGGTACAACACACGGAACGCACACAAGCTGAGTGCGGTACGCAGGCGACTCACTAAGTCGTCCAAGTTAGTGCATGTGATGGCTCCCGCGGTCTACAACGCACTGCCTGAAAGTGTCAGAAGCTCGAGTTCGACGCTATCTTTCAAAAATAAATTAAAAACATGGCTTGTAGCACAGACGAACTAATCAAGATTTATTTAAAATTGATGTAAATTAATATTTTATTATTTTTCTGACATTATTTAATTATTTGACATTACCTATTATTATTATAATTTTTTATACGATTACTAATTTTTATGGTATTGACATATTAAATTTCAAATTGTTATATGTATTGTATTGTGATGTAAATTTTGTGATGTACTTATGTACGATTTATGGATTTATGTATATTTGACTTGTAACCGTTTTTGTTATTAATAAATTACTATGACTATGACTATGACTAATAACGTGTTCTCTTCATGTATGGAATGCGCGGTTTACGCGTACTAATAGCCTCCGCAATCTAGCTCTTTACCAAATTACATCAAAAACGGTTCAGCACGTTATGGCGTTATCCTACTAATAATAAAATACAGGGTAGTGAAAGGGAAATTTACCGTCCGAATTTTATTTCACGTCCTTTTTCCATAAATTATCACAACATATTCATTTTGATGATATTTCATGATCTGCATGATATTTGTTAGTCTGCGTGTGCTATTTTTAAGGTCGCAGGAAGTCGTTGAATGGAGGCGGCTCAAGACCATTCGTCATGGCATTCTGTAGGGAGGCCTATGTCCAGCAGTGGTCTTCTACATTCTGATGATGATGATGATGATGGGGACAGAAGATATCAGAAGGACATACATACATAGACACACGCCTTTTTCCCGAAAGGGTGGGCAGAACCTCATATGGGCCACTTTTCACTGTGGGTTGCACCATCGTGGGGAATAGACGTGACAAGTAGTGAGCTCATCGCCGCCATTGCTACCCCCGACTGACTCTGCTAACGCTTTCTTCCAGTAATAACCCATTCTAAATAAGCTAGCAGCCAGGACAAATCTTATACCATCGACTCTTACAAACACTTCCGGGTAATCATTTAGTCGGTTTTTACGACATCCACGGGAGGAGATGGGGGGTTTATTCTTGGGCCAGACACCATCAGAAGGACAATCTAGTATATACTATTATATTTACGACATCCACGGGAGGAGATGGTGGGTTTATTCTTGGGCCAGACACCATCAGAAGGACAATCTAGTATATACTATTATTTTTACGACATCCACGGGAGGAGATAGGGGTTTTATTCTTGGGTCAGACACCATCAGAAGGACAATGTAGTATATACTATTATTTTTACGACATCCACGGGAGGAGATGGGGGGTTTATTCTTGGGCCAGACACCATCAGAAGGACAATCTAGTATATACAATTATTTTTTATCTGATATAACGCCCCGTATATGATAAATTATAATAATATTGTGTTTGTTCTACGGGTGCAATAGGAACGCGAGAAATACATAGAATAGGGCTCATCTAATCCTACCATTATTATAATTTACAAAGATTTTGTGTTTGTTCGTATCTATGGCTAAACCGATTTCGATGAAATTTAGTTATTTCAGTATACAGGTTTTATTTTATTCTGGTACATACCCAGCGAGCAATGCCGAAGCTATTAAACTTAGTTTTATCACTACTTCTAGAAATAGTTGCGAGGAGCGAAGGCGTCATTATAAGGTTTCACGGTATATCCAAACAGTGCACTCCAGAGCACGAGCCGAGTGAAGCGAGCCGCAGGAGGGCCGGCGAGAACAGTTTTGTTTTTTACCTAATTATATCTTCAGGGTACCAATAAGTTAACTCCTAAACTAATCTAGTGAAAGACGAATAACTTGGTTTTAATTCTACTTAAACATATCAATATAATTAAAATTGACGTAACTTCTTTCCTAACTACAGAATAAATAATAGTACAAGTCCTTAATTGCTATCTATGGTCATGCGACACCCTACAGATAACACATATTGTTAAAGATAAAGACAAAGACAAAGGAGATGTTTCAAAATGGCCTATGTCTATAAACAACAGACAGAAAAATGGCAAAAAAAACATTGTCTGACGAAAAAATACTCTAACTTGTATTTGAAGCATACAATCCGACCAGAAAGAGTAGAAAATAAATGAGGGCGCCACTATCGTTTACATGGTATCACCATATACTATGGCAGAACGTTCTGATACTTGATATTTTTATATATATTTATAACACATTGCAGTTCTTATTTTATCATATTTTACAACAAATATTTATGCTCGTCACATAAAGGAATAAGAATCAAACCCACTTTGTTAAAGTAATGGGAATTTATGAATTATTTTGGGCTTCTATGTCATGAACAAAAATATTTTATAGGAGCATTGGTATCCAAACCAGTCCACCTATGACACTAGGTACCTACCTAGAAAGAAAGCAAGAATATTTTGTGTACTCAGAGGGGAAAAACACAATAGACAGTTTTGTTGAATAATAGTTCAGTTTCAGTTATTTATTTATTTCATTAACATTAATTTAAATCGTGTTTGAAAACAAATTTGTAATATATACACACTACACAATATTAACACATACAAATTAGAGAATTACATTTAAAAAAAGAATAAAAGACAACGAATATTGACGAAAACAAATAAACACCAGATACCTACCAAACTACATATCACAATAATCACATTTCACATTTCAATAATATAATAATCTTAAATAAATCACTCTAATGACTCAAAGTCAATATACTCAGTACCCGACATCGATTCTTCTTCAGAATGTTGTGGTTGAACATAATTGGAAGTTCCTGCCATACCATCATTTTCATCTTCACTCTCAGATTCCTCGCTAGAGCTCTCATCACCGAGTTGTATTACCAGCTGCTCAATGTTTTGGTGCATTGTTCGACTTCGCTCATAGTATTCCTTTTCGATTTGTTTGACATGTTCACAGGATTGCTTCCAGTCAGTTGGAGTAATGGTAATGAATGATTCCTCAGTCAATTCTTTGATATTTGAAGCTCCTACATTGCGTGAGGCTACTTTGAATTTAACTTGAGCCCATATACGTTCTATGGGGTTTAGTTCGCAGTGATAGGGGGGCAGCCTGACCACTGTGTGTCCATACTCCGAGAGCAACTCATCTATTTCATAGACAGGTATCTATCTATGTTGCTTAGCCAAAGCAAGCAACATTGGTTTCCTTAAATTTTCATCAAAAGGAATATAATTTTCAGTTAACCATACTTTTATTTCATCAATTTTCGATGCAGATGTTGGGCATTCATTTTTTATCACAGAATGATATGGTGCATTATCCATTACTATGATTGACGATTCAGTTAAATTGGGAATCAATTTTTCAGATATCCATTTAGCAAAATTTTGTTATTCATTTCAGAGTGGTAATCTTCTTTTTTATTATTTCCACTGAACATTAGAAGGGCGTTTGGAAATAATCCCTTTTCACTTCCTGAATGCACTATAATCCACCTTTTCCCTTTAGAAATATCTTCTGCTACACCTACGGTCTCTTTGGACTGCCAACATCTTTTCACTTTGTATGATGAATGTATGTAACTTTCATCCAAATATATTAAATTTTTTTGAAGCTCTTCAGGTAACATTCTATTTTCCATGATTACTTTGAGATATTGTTCTCTTTTGGCTGCAATATTATCTTTTTCTAGTAAAGCCTTTCTATTTGACTGGCACTTTTTAAATGTAAACCCAATTTTTCTTAACAATTGTCTTAAATGTTCTTTACCTCCGTCATAACTAATATCTTCTTTTAAAACAGCTAGCAATTTCGACAATGTAGGAACTTCTTTCTTAACTGAATAATAAATAATAGTTTAAAAAAACTAAAAAAAACACGCTTTTATAGCTAACCGAACTAAAAAATAGAAAATAATTTGAATTTTCAAAGAGTTTATATTACAGTAGTAGAAGATCGAACAATCAATCAGTTTTTTTTTTTTTAAAAGCGTGGGGTGCATTTTACTTCTTTTCATAACTCTCCTCTCATAGATAGTTGCCAACAGAATGATTGTTACATTTACTTTATCAAGCACCCCAAGCTTTCAAAAAAAAAGAAAAAAAAAATTGATTGATTGTTCGATCTTCTACTACTGTAATATAAACTCTTTGAAATTGAAAATTATTTTCTTTATTTTAGTTCGGTTAGCTATAAAAGCGTGTTTTTTTTAGTTTTTTTTAACTAGTATTTATTTTTTATTTTTTAGTTCGATTTATCAATTAGTTATTTGTTGACATGTGGTATTGATATTTCTCACAAATCATTTCGCAATCTCATAATTTACTACAGAGGATCTATCAAAGAATTTATTAATCCTGGCGGTCCTAATAAGGATAACGGGAAACTGTTATCAAATTATTGCATTGTCATCGGTCCTTGATACGTATGCAAAGTTTCAAATTAATCAGACTTGTGGAAATTGGTGAAAATTATGCTCAAAGATTCCGTTACATACATACATACATAGATACTTACAACCCAAGCTAATATAAAAAGCGTGTTAAAAATGATGTACTTTTTGCCTGATAGCAATGATATCAAAATCATCCAGCACTTTCCTAGGTCGACCTTTTCTGTGCTTGGCGGGAGTACCAAATTTTCCACAATTTTTTTTGCCTTCATTAACAATCCTCCTAATAGTGCTCTCAGATTTTCCTGCAAAAACATAAGTAAAGTATCAAAAATAACGAATTGCACAACAAAATACAATTCAATGGGACAAAGATCAACAAGAGACTCTTCCCGCCATTTTCGAAAAGAGACGTTGTCTACTTTTATTTTATTTCTTTTCCTAGTATTTTCTTGAGTTATTTTGTGTTATTTTGGTGGCATTTTAACTAATGTAGCTCGCTTAAAAAGCACAAGTGTAGTGAAATGAAATGGAAGTGAATTGCGTAACTTTTGAAATTGGTGGAAATTGTCTACCAAAGTTTTAGCAAAATTGGCCACCGTTTTACTAAAACATGACTCGACTGTGACTTTGACGGCTTGGAAGGAGTGTAACGTTCCAAATATATTGAAAATACAATATAGTGAAAATACAGATACTTGAAAATGGCAAATGCACAAACCGTGCGGTGCCAACTATAAAGAAAAAAAAAAAGAAAGATCAACAAAGACTAATTAGTATGATTGACAAGGATTTTGGATGGATTTACACGATTCTTTTAGTAAACTATAACAGTTTACGTCCAGTGTTATTCCTTTTAACCAGCTACTTACCAGTCAAATATGCTGTTCGTTTATAAACGTCTTCTAATTCAGCCAGCAGCGTCCCAGCTTGATACTCAGCCAAACATCTCGTAAACACTTTGTAAATAATGTCACGAGCCCCACTGCGTATAGTTTTATTAATATTGCTAATATTACTTGCGATTTTGTTGCTTATTAGGATTATTTAAATAAAAACATCAACATATAAAAACAATAATTCGAATATTCGCGCTCGACCGAAATTGCAGTGTTTCCGCTAGCGGAAAATTATTCTGGTTAGTCCAACAAATATTATAACATAGAAATTATTTTTAAATGTCCGTTTTTTTATTCTGTATATTTTATTGTAATGAAAATAAATCTACATACATAAATCACATCATACCTACCTATCTTTTTTTTTTTGTTTTATCATTATTAGGTGGTTTCAAATTATATATTACTATGGCGAATGAATCTGGCGACAAATTCACTACAGCGGCCATACTGGCCTTTCATAACGAGTTGCCAGTTTTTAGTAAATTTTAGTTCCTTGATAATTAATTTCTACTCTTTCTGGACGGACTGTAGTTTACTGCACAGAAATGTTTAAAATTCGAAGAATTTTTGCAATGGTAACATATTTTCCTGGGCAGACATGACAGTGAATGTCACATTTGTTGCTCTGTGGTTGCTTGCTTGCTTCATTTCGTTTTGTTTTGTCGAATGTCAATGTCAGTTTTTTTCAGTTTTGCAGTTTACCACAGAGTACATTGTATGTATCCGTCCCGCCATATTTTTTGTTTTGTGTTGCACTCCTTAGAAAGATGTTTTAGGAAAATGCATTAATGAAGCAAAATTATAAAAAATGACAATGGGAAAAGGTTTACATAATGTTAAGTTATGTTTATGCATGTGTACACCGACAAGGGCTAAGTTCTATACCTATACATCGTGAAACATCTCCTTTATTTGGTTGAACATAATGTTATATTAAATAAAATAAAAACAAAATAAATAAAATAGCCTTTATTTCCCCTTAGAAGTAGTTACATAATTAATAATAATAATTGAATTTGCATGTGTTTCATATAACGTAATGTAATGATTCAGCCTTATTAATCTGACTTACAAGAACCTCTTCGGTTGTTTCAGGAATTAAAATACAAGTACTATTTTAGAATAGAGACTTTATTTTGAATTTGAATATTGAAGGGACGGTAGGAAAACAAAAGGTCAGGTTGGCAGTCAGATTTGTAAGCCCGAGGGGATAAGTTTCTCGCGAAAGCGCTGCCGGACAAGCCTGAAAAGTGATTAAACCAGAAGATAGTGAAACGTTTGATTGCGCCTTGGGCAGCTCTCTATCAGGACGAGAGAGCTGTTTCAAATGGAAATCGCAAACTTAACTGCTTTGCGTCGCTGACGAAGTCATGGGAATGGTGACATGGCGGACCTCAGAAGATAGTATCGCGTACCTAGATTAGATTGGGCATCCTAGGCTGTAATATGGCTTCCGTTTTAAAGGCCTGCAGTAGCCCACGACTTTGCTTTTGCTAGTGGCGGAGGTGAGGATGTAATTCAGGAAGCCCATCAAGTCATCGCGACACTGCCTCTAGTGAAAGTGATATCGTTCCCGGTGGTTCTTGGTACATGTCATAGGCACTTCGTCCAGGCCTGACATCCCTGGCCATGGCCTATGGCCATGTCCCCCCTAGTTTCTCTAGCATAGGTATCTCAGCATTGCACTTCGCTGAGAGACAAACACAATTTCCTTGCACCTAAATGTGAGCTCGCGTGCTCTAGATTTGCCACTTACACACCCAGAATAGATAGGTATATAAGGTACACTATAGGTCTTCATCAGTATTAGTGCGTTTCTTTGACCAGGATACTGCTTGGCACATCTTATAACCCTAGGGAATAAGCTAGTACTCTGACATTCACACAATACAAGCATAAATAACTAAAAAACAAGCAAATGTAAGCTTGGCAAATAAAAACACTTCTAGCTAGGAAAATTAGCTAGGCTACATTACCAGGCGCGATTCTGCTTTGAATGAAACCAATAGAATTCAATTTGAGTCTCCAAGTTAGAGCCGAGAGGCTGGTTCAAATTCGGCTATCGTAAGTTCAAACCCATACCAGCCATGCTGAGCAGTGCTGAGGAACCCCCCTGTTGAGATATGCAGGACATCCTAAAAACTTGGGATCTTGGACTTATAGGACGAAAGTCCTAGAGCTTTATGAGAACAGTTTCTTGACTTGATTTGGGAGATTCGCTGCCTTAAATAACAAATAATATATCTTCATAACCTAAATATACTAAGAACTGAAATCTTTTATGTTGTACTATAAACTCGGGAGGAATTCCTGTGAAGTCTGGCTCTACGGGCGTCAAATGAGTCTTCAAACCATAGTCGAAAGGCTATTCTAATTCGGCTATCGCAGGTTCAAACCCATACCAGCCATACAGAGCAGTGCTGTGGAACCCTCCTGTTGCGATATGCAGGACTTCCTAAAAACTTGGGACCTTGAACCTAAAAGACGAAAGTTCTAGGGCCTTATGAGAATGGCTTCTTGACTTTATTTGGGAGTTTACCCGCCTTAATTATTATTTGAGGATTCAGTGCGACGCTTACGAGCAGAGATTTGCAGGAGGACCTCCAGATCTTCGAATTAACCTTAAATTTCTTTAAAAACATTTTATTCTTTACTACTTCTCTCCAGTGAGATCAAAGTTCACGTATTTTACAGTATTAGGACATTCAGAGGGTATTCTGAGATCCTTGGGGAGAACTTAGAAAAGTTTTCCTCTTACCTCTCTTTGAAGAAAGAGATTTAACGTACAGACATACTATAGAACTTATTAATAATGTAAATTCCCTTATAATGCAGAGGAGATCTGTCCAAGTATATGTGCTGAGGATCACTGAGAAGCGCGTAGGAGGTGCGCCCTCTTTACTGCAAAACCAAATTATTATGTTCCATTTCGAAGATTTTCCATGAAGATCTGAGTTACTGCTAAGATTTCACAACGTAGAGTCCTACCCATAAAGATGATCACGCCGGCCAATGCATTTAGTTCATACCACATAATCTCCCTAGGGAAATACGGTTTATAAGGGGGGGGGGGGGGGGGGGGGGTACAGTACAGTAAATTAATTTATTGTAAATTGCATACGTTTCATATATTATCGATTTATTTAATAACGTTTATAATTCATTATTTATAGATATGATTTTTTTATTATATTATACAGTTTTAATTGTATTTTAATTTTCTATATCTAGGTACTTTACCGTGTTTGTTATATTTATTATTTGTTATTATTTTGTTTATTCAGGGGCCATCCATTGCTGAATAAAGGCCTCATCCATCTCTAGCCAGTTCATCCTGCTTTGCGCAGTTCGTACACATTTCTTCCCAGCTTTTGCAATGATGTCGTCTCTCCAGCGGCAGACGGGCCGGCCGCGTTCTCTCTTTCCGTCGCGGGGCCACCAGTGTAAGACTCTCTCACTCCATCGATTGTCCTTCACTCTCGCAATGTGACCTGCCCATTTCCATTTGAGTGTTGCTGCCTTTTTTCCAGCGTCTAATATCTTTGTCTTAGATCTGATCTTAGAGCTTCTGATGCGATCACGCAGTTTAAGGCCCATCATACTTCTTTCTACTGCTCTTTGGAAGGATCTAAGCCTGATTTTATTTTCCGCTGTTAGAGCCCATGTTTGGAATCCATAAAGTAAGGTTGGTAGGATAGTTGAGTCTGCAAGTTGTTTCTTTATGCTAGTTTTGAAGCTACCTTTAAATTTTTCCTTGAGTGACCAAATATTACTTTCAAGCAAGCGTCATATTATATGAAAGGTCTTAAAATAAGTAGGTATAGATCCAACAACTTATCTGTAAAATTAAATATATGTAGTTTTCTATCATCTACATACATTTAATTTTACAGATAATTTGGTGGATCTGTAAGTTCCAATTATGTTCTACCTTATCTAGAATGCAAATTTCAAAAATACAAAAGTGTGTCAAAATTAAATACATCAAATTCAAAACGTTACAATCTTGTAACTTTTTCTTTTTCATTAGTATGCTGGCAGAATATTAGGCGTATTATTATAGGACATAGGTGCCTACTTATAAAAACCAAATTGACTATAACAATTATACCTAAGTAGTTCTAAGTTGTTTAAACACCAACTTCCACAAAAAGATTTACTAAAATGTATGAAGTGCTATTTATTACTCCTAACTTATGCATGTTCAATAAGCCCTTGAAAAGAGTGTTCTACAGTAAAAAGTGCATTAATATTCAGTTCATATTTAAGAGAAGTTAAATAGCCTATATTTGTATTCATTACCCGCGCTGCTGCGTGTGTGACGAACAGTGCCTATGCAGCTACGTGGGCGCGGTGCCATTCTCCCGCTGTACCCGCGCTGCTGCGTGTGTGACAAACAGTGCCTATGCAGCTACGCGGGCGCGGCTCCATTCTACCGCTGTACCCGCGCTGCTGCGTGTGTGACGAACAGTGCTTATGCAGCTACGCTGGCGCGGCGCCATTCTCCCGCTGTACCCGCGCTGCTGCGTGTGTGACAAACAGTGCCTAAGCAGCTACGCGGGCGCGGCTCCATTCTCCCGCTGTACCCGCGCTGCTGCGTGTGTGACAAACAGTGCCTATGCAGCTACGCGGGCGCGGCTCCATTCTCCCGCTGTACCCGCGCTGCTGCGTGTGTGACAAACAGTGCCTATGCAGCTACGCGTGCGTGGCGCCATTCTCCCGCTGTATCTTATGTATAAGGAACCACCCTCCACCGTATTAACTTGTCATTTGACAAAAGCTTGATGATTGTGTATGCGGAATAAGTAACACCTTATTTTGACTAAGTGAAAAAGTGGCATGTTCAGTTTAAGTTTGTATCAATAACTTTTTTCGGGTCGTGGCATTTTTATTTTATTTTTTATTGACTATTATTCTAAGTCCAGCAGTGTTATTTAAAAGCCGATAATGAAGTTGATATTTTATTTTTAATCTTTGTGACTTTAGTTTATTTTCCCTAACTAGATGGCGCTGCCAAATTTGACCGCATTCGTTTATAGATCGCGCTGACGAAAAGCTTTCATGATTTCATCGCCTTATTAGCTTAGGTTAATTTGGGTAAATTGATTTGACTGCTCTCTGATTATAAGACTGTTTTATATGAGCATAAAAATGCTGCGGGCCATGTCCACGCGGTGTGTCCGTGGACACGCTTGAGACGCTCGACCACAGCAGGATGTGTAATGCGCAGAGCAAAGCGCCGTGTCGTCGCGACCTACCTAGGTCGTGCGACCACTGAGAGGAAGTAGCACGGTAAGAGACTTATCTCAAGGTACGAGTAATTTCCTTGGTATGTTGCTCAAACGCTCGTTCACAGAATAGGCAAAGCTCTGTGTAGGTTTGCATTACCTACTGATATGTACTACTTTCTGACATCACGTTACGATTATCGCCCATGAGAATGGAAACAGACTCCGGGTAGCATTAGTACACGTTAGCCGCACGTTAGCCACGCCTGGCGACGAGCGCATTGTACTACCGGACGCGGCGAGACAATGAGGACACCGGAGCGGGGGGTCAACTGGGCTCTAGTCGTTCAGATGTAGCTTCTGCGTGATATTCTAGTTAATTTTTAAGAAGGCCTAGGTTACAGTGTCGTCCTTCAAGTGCATCTAAGCGAATGGAAACGGGCTTAGCGTAGCGTTATCTGCGCGCACGACACACAAGTGTATTGTGTGTAGGAACATAATTATGTAGCAAGGTAGGTACCACAGGAACCAGCCGGAGTCAATATAGGACAGTCGAAGTGGAGTGACTTCTATAAAACACAACACGTGTATTTATAATTAATTGATTAATTATAATTAGTTATTTGAATTTGAATTTTATTGTTTTTTTTTATATTTTTGTATCTGGCGCCTTAACCCGTTGAGTGCCTTATGAGCGGCATATGCTCATAAGAAAAATTCACACTGCGTGCCTTATGAGCAAGGTTTGCTCATAACAGATTTGTGTGATTGGTCAATATTTTTGGCTATGTTCGAATTCTTTGAGCTTTCCTATTGGCTGTACACAATATTGTTCATTCAGTGGAAGTTCACTCGTGCCTTTTGATTGGTAGAAAACCGAAGCAAACATACAGAAAAAAATATTTGAAGCCACCGATGTGACTCGCGAGCGAGTGACCAGTAATTTCGCGCGTGTCGACAGAGCCGGTCCGGTCCGGCCGGTCATGAAAAATGTCTTTCTGGAGGAATCAGTGAATGGTTTGGATATATTTTTGCATAAATTTACCAGAAAAACATTGTAGATTTAGTGTGTGTTCGTATTATTTCAAAAAGAGGTATAAATCAACGCGATAAATGGAACTAAGTTTTGACGACATGGAATTTCATGTCTTGTGGTCGCTCGGTGCAAATTGTATGGCGCGGCCGCGGGATGGTACCAAAATGGCGGTGCTTTTTTTTTCGAAGTTGTAAATTATCTTTTTCTTGTGTTTTATTTATTTTCAAAGTGATAAAGTTTTGTGAAATGATTACGTAAATATGTATGCTACATACTTACATGTGTAATTTTGGTGAAAGCTATTGTGAATGAGTGCAACGAGATAAAATATGTGTGTGAAATCACAATGTGTGTGTGTCTTCGAAAATAATAATTTACTACGAGGTCATGTAAGTTTTTCAAATATATTAATATTTATTATTAGGTAGGAAAATTCAATGCCATAACAATGATGTATAACACTTGTCATATAATTATGCGTAAACACTTGAAAATATTTTTTTCCGATAACATAAACAACAAAAGAATTGCTAGAAAAAGTGCTGTCGCTTGGGGGCCCTTTTTTTGGGGTATCTTCGCTTGACGGGTTAACTAAATTTTCTTTTTTATTGTTTTATTTATAAGCAATTTATTGTACTAACATAATTTAAGTTATTTTTCTGTTGCTAACCCAATATGGATCTTTGGTCTGAAATAATGTTTATGTTTATCCTATCCCATCCCACCGCCATCTACTAATAATGTTTATGTTTATCCTATCCCATCCCACCGCCATCTACTAATACTTCAATTATTCATCGCGTACTTATTTAGACTAACTATGAACAATAATAGCATCATCAGCCTGTAGAAGTCCACTGCTGGACAAAGGCCTCCCCCTTGGAAGGCCACGCCGGCACCAAACTGTGCCAAACGACCTCCATCCACCGACTTCCTGTGAGATCTTCCTTCGAAAGATGTAATCATCATCATCATCTCAGCACGGAATCTTCCTCAGCTGTGACTTCTGAAGTCAAGTCAAGTCAAGTCAAAAATATTTTATTCATTGAAATCACAAGGATCATTTTGAATCGTCTTAAAAAATAAATTTACATTTACTCCTGTTCCAACGCAACCAGACCTAGAAGAATCAGGCAACAAACACGGTCTGTTTTTCTTTTGATGATCCTTCTTACTACTAGGTGGAGAGCGCCTGTGTGGTGCCTCGAGAACAAGTGGAAGCTGATTCAAGGAAAAAAGGAAAACCAAATTAAAAGCCTTACTTAGGTAGGCAGTCAAAAGTAAGATGATAGAGAGAATCAGCAAAAGTTCATAAGGCAGCACACACTACGCTTGATATACTCATAAATAACACATCAGTAATAAATTATATGCAGGTACAGACATTGCAAATTGACAAATTAGGTGTCGAGGGGCAGAGCGACATCAGGCCACGCGGCTTTATCATTAACATAGTCATGTAGTGTGTAATACGCTTTCTTAATTATATTATTCTTTATGTAAGATTTAAATCTTCGAATCGAAAGTTTAGAAGCACTTTCTGGAAGTTTATTATAAAACCGAACAGAATTCCCCATAAAAGACCCACTTACTTTTTTTAATCTAAATTTGGAAATACTCAGTTTATTTTTATTTCTCGTGTTAAAACAATGCACGTCACTTTTTTTCATAAATCTATCTAAGTGTTTATGTGTATATAATAAGGTTTCGTAGATGTATTGCGATATTACGGTGAGAATGTTAATTTCCTTAAAACGCTCCCTCAAGGAGTCACGTGGCTTCATTTTATAAATGGCACGTATTGCCCGTTTTTGTAAAACAAATATTGCTTAGATGTCTGCTGCTTTCCCCCACAGAATGATGCCATATGACATAACACTATGGAAGTAGCCAAAATAAACTAGCCTAGCTGTAGCTTCATCAGTAAGCTGCCTTATCGTACGAACTGCATATGCAGCGGAACTAAGTCCACCCGCAAGTGCCTCAATTTGTGCATGGTCCCCACTGCAAACTTGCATCAATATTAAGTCCTAAGAAAACAGTAGAGTTTACAAGATTGAGTGTCTCGCTATTTACTTTAATATTAGTTGGGTAATGTTTTACATTTGGCAAAGTGAATTTAATGCATTTAGTTTTTTTAGCATTAAGCAACAGATTATTTACAGTGAACCAATCAAGAACTCGCGATAGTGATTTATTTACATTATCGTAATTAGCTTTTGACCTATCAACTTTGAAAATTAAAGACGTATCGTCAGCAAATAAAACTATATGTCTTTTTCATAAAAAGGGAGATCGTTAATGTAGGCCTTACTCCTAACAGCATCTTCGGTCCTGCTCATCTTCCATCCAGGTAGGTATCCCTTGCGATCTTATAATATACATGGCTGACAAGTAGTCCTAAAACCCACAAATCTTGCAAGTCGTATTTAGTACTATTTATTTATTCTGTGGTAAATTGCCAAACTCATCTAATAAATGATAAATGATAAATAAATGATAAATGATTTATTGCTGTTAGATCTAGGTGGTAACATTTGTTGGTGTTAAGGTCTTAATGTGCATCTCTAGTCTGCCATGTCTGGCCTACAACATTTTATACAAGCAAATAACAAAATTAATTAAGAAATGTCAAAAAATAATTATAAAAAGTACAAACAAATAATATGAAACTTAAATAACATTGAAATTGATAGAAATAAATTAGATTGTTTAACATTAAAATTTATCAATTAGAAATTCATTAATCGAGTAATAAACCTTTTCTTCCAATAGTTTCGCTAGTTTATTTTTAAAAGCATCAAAGCTGTTTTCGGTGCGTATTGACAAAGGAATCTTGTTGTAAAGGATAGGCGCCATGCCGAACACACTGTGCCTTAATAAGGCTGTTTTTCCTTCATGATTACGCAGGCGACCCTCCAGGCGACTGCCAACCGGGTACCGGTCAAACCGTTGATGATTCGTCCTGACAAAGATTGCCACTTCGTATATGTACAATGAGGCAAGAGTGAGGATTCTCCATTGCATGAAAACACCCTTACACGTGTCTGTCTGTCTTAGACCAAACATTGATCGAATGCATCTCTTCTGTGCCTTAAAAACCTTCGTTTTATTGGTAGAATTTCCCCAAAATATAACTCCGTACCTACGTACATAAATAGGTACTATATGTAGTTTGTACACAAGTGACGGCGTAGCTAGCTAGACCCTCCAACATCTGACATCAACCTCAGCCCTACTGTCTACTAAAGCGAACGTACTATACGTAGTTTCTACACAAGTGACGGCGTAGCTAGCTAGACCCTCCAACATCTGACATCAACCTCAGCCCTACTGTCTACTAAAGCGAACGTACTATACGTAGTTTCTACACAAGTGACTGCGTAGCTAGCTAGACCCTCCAACATCTGACATCAACCTCAGCCCTACTGTCTACTAAAGCGAACGTACTATACGTAGTTTCTACACAAGCGACGGCGTAGCTAGCTAGACCCTCCAACATCTGACATCAACCTCAGCCCTACTGTCCACTAAATCGAACGTACTATACGTAGTTTCTACACAAGTGACGGCGTAGCTAGCTAGACCATCCAACATCTGACATCAACCTCAGCCCTACTGTCTACTAAAGCGAACGTACTATACGTAGTTTCTACACAAGCGACGGCGTAGCTAGCTAGACCCTCCAACATCTGACATCGACCTCAGCCCTACTGTCTACTAAAGCGAACGTACTATACGTAGTTTGTACACATGTGAAGCCGTAGCTAGCTAGACCCTCCAACATCTGACATCAACCTCAGCCCTACTGTCTACTAAAGCGAACGTACTATACGTAGTTTCTACACAAGTGACGGCGTAGCTAGCTAGACCCTCCAACTTCTGACATCGACCTCAGCCCTACTGTCTACTAAAGCGAACGTAATATACGTAGTTTCTACACAAGTGACGGCGTAGCTAGCTAAACCCTCCAACATCTGACATCAACCTCAGCCCTACTGTCTACTAAAGCGAACGTACTATACGTAGTTTCTACACAAGCGACGGCGTAGCTAGCTAGACCCTCCAACATCTGACATCGACCTTAGCCCTACTGTCTACTAAAGCGAACGTACTATACGTAGTTTGTACACAAGTGACGCCGTAGCTAGCTAGACCCTCCAACATCTGACATCAACCTCAGCCCTACTGTCTACTAAAGCGAACGTACTATACGTAGTTTCTACACAAGCGACGGCGTAGCTAGCTAGACCTCCAACATCTGACATCGACCTCAGCCCTACTGTCTACTAAAGCGAACGTACTATAAGTAGTTTCTACACAAGCGACGGCGTAGCTAGCTAGACCCTCCAACATCTGACATCGACCTCAGCCCTACTGTCTACTAAAGCGAACGCGTTGTGTTGAGTTCCTGTTCGATCTATTGAGATCGATACATTGTCCTGATCGATTCATTATACCAATTATTTTGTTCCTGATAGATATTTGGTCAGGGTGTTCTGGGTATGTTCTATGTTTAATAAAAAATATCTAAGTAAATGTATATTATATTAAGTATATCAGTTATCTAGTACCCATAACATAAGCTCTGCTTAGCTTGGGGCTAGATAATGTTTCGTGAACTGTCCAGCATTATTTATTAATTAACTTAATTGACTTTCTTGTAGAGGAGGCATGAGAGTAAAAACCTTCATCAACGCTTCTGTAGACATTGGACCTTACTACATGACGCTGACAAACCGAGCGTAATAAAATTGCTCAATACAAAAAATATTTCATAATCCTCAAATGAAATAGGTGCACTTAATCAATGAGCGGCTCTAAGGCCCGCGCGCGGTACGTATCGAATCGGAATGACGTCTCATTCCTCCGATTTATCACTCTTACTCACGGGCCACAGAGTAACAAACTGTGTAGTTGTAGTCAGCAGTATGTAGGTACGAGTTGCACTACGTGATAGCTTCTGATACGAGGAAACCCGTGGAATGACACCAGGAGCACTCATGTCAGTATTCAACAGTGCAACACTGGACTTCTTCACACTGATGATGTAATAGTTGAATGGCCTTTCAGATCAATTGTAAATTGTTGATCAGTTGTAGAGTTCGTCCGGGGAAGTACTACCACCATACCTATTTCTGCCGCAAAGCAGTAGTGCTCGCATTGCTGTGTTCCGGTTTGAAGGGTAAGGGTGCCGCTGAAATTGCAGGCACATGAGACTTTTCATCTTTATGTCTCAGGGTGGTGGGCGCAGTGCAATGCCACATAGAGCGCGTTCTAGGTGGACGTGACCTATGTGGTAATGCATTGTTCATAGGCAGAGGTTACCGCTTAACATCAGGTGGGCCATCTGCTTGTTCCGTCATTCAAGTAGTATAAAAAAAAAAAAAAAAACATCAGTCATGGGGGTTTTTCCCAGAGGTGAATGGGTTTTACCTTCCGGGAAGTAGCATCACCACCTCATTTGCCTCATTCTGTCCACCATTACCCAATAGTAGTGTTGCGAGTTCAGACTGAAATCGCACGGGTACTGAACTGTTCAGTTTACGAGGGCAGGGCTGCAGGTGATATAAAGTGTGTCCCTCGGCCATGCTACATGGAGGACAACATACATACATACATAGACACACGCCTTTTACTTCTGGGCCTCTTTTCACCGTGGGTTGTACCATCGAGGGATATCGACGTGACAAGTGGTGAATTCATCGCCACCATTGCTTCCCACGACTGATAACGCTTTCTTCCAGTAATAATACATTCCTTAAGCACAGATAAAATAATACTATCCTTGAGTAAGTTAGCTAACGAATCTTACAAACAAGTCCGGGTAATCCCATTAGCCGGCTTTTACGACATCCACGGGAGGATATGGAGGGGTATATTCTTGGGCCAGATACACCATCAGTAGGACGATCTAGTATAACGCCTTTATGAGATAAACGTGTGCTATCATCATCACGTGTCTGATACCAGCTACACACCACCACGTCAGGAGTCCTAGTCCCTTATACAATAAATGAGTAAAAAAGTAATTAATTTGTTAAAAATCGTTGACTGACTGACTCACTGGATGGCTATAAATTGGAGGATACATTTCTCTTGTCATCTAGGGATGCACTAAAAAGTAATTTCTGAAGTTCCCCCTCTATGTGTGCAATAAAGTGTTAAAGTTTCTATAGATAAAAATCAACGCGGAGAAAGTCACGGGCATTCTACTAGTCATTTATAAATGAAAGTGGTCCTTATCTCACTACACGACTGCGTAGGCTGTGTTTTTCAACTGATTAGTACGATGAAGGTCTAGTTTATAGGTAAGTGTAGAAAGCGACAAGACAGGAAGAAGAGCGAGGCGCATTGAGGCCCGCCATTGCTTTAAATATCGAACTCTCAAATAACACCAAACCACCAACCACCCGCAACGACCATCGCAGGTGCGAGCTAAATCATAGGCTGGTTGTCATTGGTGTTTACGACAAATCGGCAGTCATTTTACATGTCTTTCGCTAGTAGGTACCTATATTATGTCTATGTTGACCAGACTGCTTCTCTTGTATCGTGTAACGCTTTTATAAGGTGTAATGCCTCATGGGCAGAGGATGAGGTTCCCAGCGGGCACCTTCTCCATGTAGCCCCTCCACAGGGACAGACTCCACCAGCCATGTCCCAGCCCGAGAAGCAGACGTCCCGGGCCAGGAGGACTGGCTTGCCTCCGAGCAGCGAAGGGGGGTTAAGATGGAGTAGGGCCCGCTGTACTCCTACCAGGTAGAGGCACGTAAATGAGTGTACAGCGTTCTGAGATTAGATAAGTTTATTATAACAATATTTACATGTAACACAGTAATCAGACTACAATTTGGGCGCCTTATCTAGCATGAAAGAAAGTATTTATCTCAGGGTCATGAGTTTGAACCTACGTTACAAGTTTCTTAGCAACCAGGTCAGTATCGGTGGGCTCTCCGGCCAGAAGGACCGAGGGGCCCCGTAAGATGTGTGACAACGTGTGGTGTCGAGTGTGAGGTGTTGGTTAGTTTGGACAGAACACTTAGAAGGTGAAACACAGCTCGGGGAGTGAAGACACTCCCAGACCGCGATACCGGTTACGCAGGCCCAAGGTGGCTGGCTACGAAAGAAGAGAGCACAGCCGGGTCCCCGGCACCTGGTCCGTAGGCGTCCGGACTGGAAGGCGTCCTCCTCCCACCACGTCGTTGTCTCTCGAATGCTCCGGATACGGAGCTGGCTCAAAAGCCTCCCCAAAGAACCTGTCAAATAAATATTCATCCTGTTATGTTCTATTCGGCCACGTTCTCGAGCGCGCCGATTCATGATCAATATTACTTACCCCAATGGGGTTTCTTCGAAGGATTAAGCGCTTCGGCCTCGCCGTTATAACCGCCTGGCCAGATGGCCGACACCCGTCCAACCGAGCTCTTAGGAACCGCTTTAACCGCGGGGAATTTGGGCGCCTCTACTTAGAGGCTTGAAAAGAGTCGCCCCACACGATGGCGGGATCGATTAGAGCAGATGTTAATCGCCAACCTCACGTCCTCCGCCACGTGGTAGTCCTCCGCGTCAGCCTGGAGCCCTACAGAAAATCACTCATGAGTAGGAAACCTCGGCAACGAGACGTTGTCTAGAAGACCAATCCTCCACTTTTTCCACTTACCAGTTGGACAGAACTCGATTTAGCAAAATAGATGTGCTTGCGACGATGAACTCAAGAAAAGAAAGAAAGATGGCTGTCTCTTGCCAGTCGCCAACTTAGATTCTACTAAAACGCATTTTGGTAGGATTAGTGGTCTCAAATGGTGAGTTTATTTAGATAAAAGTGGATGTCAAAAAGTGACGAAGACCTGAGTAGTTCCATGTTAAATTTAGAAAAGGTTACAACAGCTCTTATCCTGGAACGAGGGAAAATAGTTTACCAAGCCATTATCTGAAACCAAGATGAAACTACTATTTTAGTAGAAATTGAAAATGTAAGCAACATTACGAAATAAAGATGTCACTGTCAATTTTATGGCATCTCAAGGCGGAACGCCAGATGCGTTTCATGCCTACATCAAAATAACAGGGTTACAATCGGTCACAACAAAATGCCCTTTTCAAGGCCACCGTGCCTTAAAATGAGGGCAAGGCCACCGTGCTTAGAGATGGTCACTGGCTACCCTGTTTAACAGTGATATAAAAAACCGTGAGACATTGATAAAGATGAAACTGCAAGTAAAGATGATTTCCGTTTGTCGTAGCATCGGCGTAGCATCGGCGTAGCATCGGCGTAGCAGTCGTAGCGGTGCGTGCTACGTCACGCGACATTTTGCACGCAACCCCACGAGCTAGGGGTGGGACAGCTGACTTTATAAGACAAATATTCCGGCTTTAACTATGTCTGGATAATAATAGTGAGGGACGCCAGCGCCGCCGCAGCGTGAGGTAGCGCCTCAGAATAGTAATAGTACTACGTAACAGCCACTCTCCAGCCCGCGTGTCCGCGTCACAAAGGTTCATTAACGAGGGTGCCACATTCGCGCGCATTTTTGTACACTAAGTACCTACAAATAAAGAAATAATGGTGAAAAGTTGTGGTATTTACGGGTGTCTAGAGTGCCTTCTAGCAACGATAAAAACATACATTTTTCAATGATTTTTACAAGTTTCCATCTGATGAAAACAAGAGTCCCTGTGTCTCCTACTTTTTTTTAACAAACTATGCTTTTCTGCTGTTGACTGTATTACTTTTAGTTTTCATGTATCCTCTTGAACTCTTATACGAGTATCTCACAATCCGATTGATTTACGTCACAAACTCGTACACACTACTCAGGTTAGCATTACCTCACATACTCGTACACACTACTCAGGTAAGCATTACCTCACATACTCGTACATACTACTCAGGTAAGCATTACCTCACATACTCGTACATACTACTCAGTTTAGCATTACCTTACATACTCGTACATACTACTCAGGTTAGCATTACCTCACATACTCGTACATACTACTCAGTTTAGCATTACCTTACATACTCGTACATACTACTCAGGTTAGCATTACCTCACATACTCGTACATACTACTCAGTTTAGCATTACCTTACATACTCGTACATACTACTCAGGTTAGCATTACCACCGTCACTTAGCATATTTCATAGAGATCGAACCGTTTTAACAACGGTTGGAAAGTTAATTGTCATACAAACATGACATAATACTTAAAAAATACATAAAATAAACAAGACGATGAAATAGAGCCGAGGTCACCGACACAGCTCTTAGAATTAGCAAGTTAAAGTGCTAATAGGCAGTGATAAAACTCGCTGATATGGTAATTGTTGGAGAATAAAGGTTCTTAAACGGCGAACACAAACCCGAAGATGCACAAGAGGAAGGCCACCACTCGATGGACCAACGACATTATAGAGGTCGCAGGAAGTCAGTGGATTGAGGCAGGTCAGACCATTCGTCGTGGCGTTCGATGTTAGAGGTCTATGTCCAGCAGTGACAGCAGCAGACTTACATAAAGACGCTGGCTCGTCGAAGTTAACTCTGAGAGCTCGCTTAGCTCATTCAACTAAAACGAGATCTATTACATACCTACTTCACGCGACCGCGGAGTTGAAGTAGTCGGTTAATAATCTAACCGTCCGGCTTTTTCCAGACTGCATAACTATTTGTCCAGCAAAGTATTATTTCATTCGTTTCCTCCGTTAAGTGATAAATCACGTGACAGGCGAACAAAGCCAGATAACTCGCCCTGTCTTTATGGATTTGAGCGAGTTGCTTTATAATGATAGTTCATCGCCGGCGCCGCGCTGCTCAGCTCACATTTCACACTGATTATGGATTTTGTAGAAATAGGTGTTTCAACTATTAAAAAAAAAAAAAAAATACCAAGCAAAGACTTGGAAAGTCGCAAAAATATATTTTTTTGTCCACACTGCAGTCCTATAGAACAAATGGGAGTTACTGCACTTTTTTTCCACACTGCAGTCCTATAGAACAAATGGGAGTTACTGCACTTTTTGTCCACACTGCAGTCCTATAGAACAAATGGGAGTTACTGCACTTTTTGTCCACACTGCAGTCCTATAGAACAAATGGGAGTTACTGCACTTTTTGTCCACACTGCAGTCCTATAGAACAAATGGGAGTTACTGCACTTTTTTTACACAAACGCAAAATGAAAGCTCTAAACGGCCGATTAATGCGCTACGAGAAATATGCTCATAGTTTAATGTGCTACGAAAAATATGCTCACAGTTTAATGTGCTACGAGAAATATGCTCATAGTTTAATTTGCTACGAGAAATATGCTCATAGTTTAATGTGCTACGAGAAATATGCTCATAGTTTAATGTGCTACGAGAAATATGCTCATAGTTTAATGTGCTACGAGAAATATGCTCATAGTTTAATTTGCTACGAGAAATATGCTCATAGTTTAATGTGCTACGAGAAATATGCTCACAGTTTTTACATTTCTCCTATACTTTTTTCAGTTTATATTTATAAAAGTATAAGGATTATGGTTACTTTACACTATAATAATGAAGAAGGATTAATGTATGGATTTATCCTTCATATACGCTACGAGTATATAACAGTCAAAGAATGTCAAGAATAATAAATACAACAAAGAGGCCTTTTACCCAGACGGGGTAGGCATAGCCACAATGGGCCTCTTTTCATGTGGATTGCACTGCACCATCGTAGGAATATAGATGTGACAAGTGGTGAGCTCGTCGCCGCCATTGTTTCCCAGGTCTGAATCGGCTAACGCTTTCTTCCAGCCTATTCTTAGACCAGGCTCAAATTTTCTCAATCTTTACCAGTTTTTCGTATCCTTCGTGTGATGATGAAATTAATAATTGGAACGGAAATTATTAAAAAATTAATTGGAAATTAATAAAATTATTAATTAAAATGAGCCCAAATACCATTAGTATACTTGAGTATTATCCATTGAGGAGTTCCGTCGTGATCAACGTTCGTAGATCAATTTAATGAAAGCGGGTGCGTAGGTGGTATCTACGTAGATATACAGATTTACAGTTGTTATTTTAATGAAAGCGGGTGCGTAGGTGGTATCTACGTAGATATAGGGATTTACAGTTGTTATTTTAATGAAAGCGGGTGCGTAGGTGGTATCTACGTAGATATAGGGATTTACAGTTGTTATTTTAATGAAAGCGGGTGCGTAGGTGGTATCTACGTAGATATAGGGATTTACAGTTGTTATTTTAATGAAAGCGGGTGCGTAGGTGGTATCTACGTAGATATAGGGATTTACAGTTGTTATTTTAATGAAAGCGGGTGCGTAGGTGGTATCTACGTAGATATAGGGATTTACAGTTGATATTTTTTGACATTATAGTTTTTGTGGGTCACTATTTTCGACCAAAGTAAAAAGTTACTTTAGTCGAAGGTCACTAAAAATTATTAATTTGGTATTATTACAACATTTTGATGAACGAGATACAACAATAGCTTTGATGTGCATTGTGCACCCCTTACTGGACAGTACTAAAGTACAGTCGGAATCCAAATTATATGTAGTAAATTACGAGTTTAAACTTACTATAATTAAATCTATGATTCCAAGAGTAGACTCAAAAATATTGACAAACTGGCATACGGTCCGCTTGATGGTAAGCGGTAACCGTCGCCTATAGACATCTGCAACATCAGAGGCATTGCCGATGCGTTGCCTGCCCTGAAGGACACTTTTAACAACATCAAAACATCGTAACTTTGACATTTTTTATATTAGTGGGATTATATAATTCTAATAATAATTTGGCAAAAATCCAATCTATAATCGGCCTGGTAAATCCCATATAAGCCAATAACAGTTATGGTAACATATAATAACAGTAACAGTAATATAGTATAGTAACAGTAAAGTAACAATAACAGTAACATATGGAACAGTTTTAAATTTATATTTCAAACAATTTTGTTCTACGTATTTCTGGAGTTTTTATTATTATAATTTAATTATATCGTATTCATTTTAAAATCTTATTTTTGTTAAATTGTTATTTGTTTTTGTTTTAGAAAACACACTCTATGAAGCAACATTTTAGTTGTCAAACCATAACATAAACAAACAAGGCAAGCTAATGAAACCGTTTAAAGATGGCACTCAACAGTTACATACATAGTCCTCCCCACACTAGGACTCCCTGTGTCCTGGGTAGCAGGAACTACGAGTGCCATGGTGCCACTACACTCAGACCCGGGACAAATGTTTCATAGATAAAGTAATGGTCCGGTCACATTGTCTGCTTAGAACGTGCCTCATGTGTGTGGTATTCATAAAGATGTAGTTTCACAGTTACCTTCAAACTTGAACACACCAATTGATGCAGTTGGTGGGCAGAAGCCAACGACGGATTAAAAAAAAACTACTAATTTATCTACCACTTCCAATGAACTACTAGTAGGTATACTTTCTCAACTTAGGTATTGTAGTTTCACTAAATAGTTAGTTAAATATTGTTAAGTGCGTACCTGCGTATCTACAATTTAAAATGTAGATTAATTACATTACATTTAAATAAAACAAGAGAAGAAAGCATACAAATTTCATGGATTGTTAACGGTTTTTTACACAAACTAGAAAGTACCTACCTACTAGAAACATTTTAATTTAAATATTCACATGTGCCAGAAGAATTTATTTAAATTAGTGTACTTGCACAAACCTGTTCTGTTATTTAGGGTGATTTCAACCCTTTATTTATTGTGAGCGGTCAACAGCTTCCAACGCATCTGCACCGGGCTATTAAAAACATTTTTGTATTTAATATGTATATTCTGACCAGTTTCTTATAACTTGAAATCATCCTAGCTTAGTCTGAAAATGTTTGTAATAACTTGACCTGACAAAGCAAAGCAAAGCTGGAGCAAAGTGATGGAGGTATGTATTTGGATCACCACCGAATGATACCTTACAAGGTACTTACAAGTTGGGCTCAGTACGAATGACACCTTACAAGGTACTTGCAAGTTGGGCTCACTACGAATGACACCTTACAAGGCACTTAAAAGTTGGGCTCACTACGAATGACACCTTACAAGGTACTTACAAGTTGGGCTCACTACGAATGACACCTTACAAGGTACTTACAAGTTTGGCTCACTACGAATGACACCTTACAAGGTACTTAAAAGTTGGGCTCACTACGAATGACACCTTACAAGGTACTTAAAAGTTGGGCTTCATTCGACAAAGACATACACTGATCACTAAACAATCTCTATACGGTTATAACATAGAGTTATAAAAAAACTACTTTATAGAATTAGTACCTATAACATTTAATAACAAACTCAAACAACGTCTTTTTTCAAAACAAAACTAGCAAATTAGTAAGCAGTTATATAAAAAACCTCGCATTATCAATATTAAAATGTTAGTGCCGTTACGTACGTATGCAAAAATCGTCCTTGGACCGTACGCCATATTAGTGTGTGTAATTAATTTAAATGTATTCAAGGCGGCTTCACTTTCGGATGGATGGAGTATTCAAATTGTTTTACAATACCATGTGACCGGAAATGAAACTGGACTTTCTGAAACGCGTGCGCACGCGTCCATTTGTACAACGTTTGACTTCGGCTTGATATTTTTCAGATTTTATGATTCGATAAAAATATTTTCTTTCCTTTGGCTTTATTTAGGTCTTATTTTATTTTATTTTATTTTATTTTATTTTATTAATCCAGGATTTACAGTTATCTTATAGTTACTTATAAGCTATACACTATATGGAAATCTGATAGCAGTTTATCGAGTGCCAAAGTAGTCAAAGTGTATCTGGCTATCTTTTCTACCGAAACGAACCTTTTTTGTATTAGTGAACGGCGCGAGCGGCGGCGCTGGCGCATTGAGACGCTGATCCCACGACGCTCGGCACGCTGCCACTCCGCCCGACCGCACTTAACACATGCAAATTGTTTATTGATAAGCAAATAATGCCATTACAATGACGTGCAGTAGCCGGTGCCTGTGACCGCACGGCCGAGCTGCCGGCGCTACCGAGCCCACTCCACATTTGAATTTGTAATTTGTATTTATTGTCCGTTTAGTGTTGTTTGTATGGTTTATTGGAGTATCATTAGCGCTCAAGACGTTTATTTGCGCTTAGCTTTACCGGCATTAATGTCAAAATGTATTTACGTTTGATACACTCATGCTAGCCACTTCATACGAGTATTATTTTATGAGGATGAGATTTTTATTGTAGAGCAGCTTGCTTCTTTTTTCTGCTTACAGAAGGAAAGCTATGCCTATGTTGAACGTAAAAAAAAACATTTTCGGTTACTTGTGAGGAACTCGATTATTTATCAACCGAAGAGTGGTATTAGGAGATTAGGATCGTTTGAACGGATCACTCGTTGGAACATGCAGTGTGAGTTTGCGTAAAGCAGCTCTATAGTAATTCAAATGGCTGGATAATTGTTGATAACAAAACTTTAATTACTAAGCTGTGTTTAGAGCAAGCAAGCTCCTCTTATTTTCATTTACAGTAGGAATACGCTTCATCATCATCATCAGCCATTAGATGTCCACTGTTGGTTGATGACCGTAGAACCAGGAGAACCAGGAGATTTTCCATAATCAACACGCTTGGCAGATAATTGTGCTCGTGGTATTGGTTTTGAGTACCTACTCAGGTGGATGCTGCTGCCCATCTCTTGGTGTAATCCATGAGTCAGCTTTTACGACATCCATGGGAGAAAACTGATGACCTATTCTTAGGCCAGATACGCCACGGCGGCATGGACACGCTTACAACTTCTTTCTCTTGCAGACGACTTTATATAACGTAACTTTTGAAACTATCATGGTTATGTACATATTTTTCACTAGAAACGGGATATTTACCATGATTCTTGAGTTTGATTTGTTCCCGATATTTCGGTACAAATGCATGCGCCATGGCCCATGATCACGGGAGAACTAACTAAAGTCTTTGCGAGTAGATGTTATTGGCAGATATATCGATCTACCCTCCTTCTTACTCTTTTATTACGAACGATACCAGAAATACAAATACAGAAATACAATATATTTGTAAAACCAATTTACATGTCAAAAAAATAAATCCAATATAAATAAAAATCACAATTATAAAGCATAACATAATATCAAGTGAAGGTAGGCACAAGACAAAACAATTACCTACACTAATAATGACTACACAAGTAACCTTCTTTCGAGAAGTTCGCTCACAGAATAGAAATTCTGCTCGATAAGCCAACGTTTCAGACGAAACTTAAAACTGGATAAACTGCCATCCGATGTGACAGAGTCTGGTAGTTTGTTGTACACTGCCGGACCCATTACGTGAGTTAACTTTGAGGACTTCGTGAGGGAGCGGCCGATAGTCGCGAGCTTCCCTGCGTTCCGCGTCCCGTACGAGTGGATGTCGCCATTCTTCTTGAACCCTCCTAGGTTTGACCGGACATACACCGCTACTTGCATTATCACAATGCAGGGCAGTGTAAGTATGCCTAGTTCTTTAAAATGTGGTCTAGCAGAGACGTCACGTCGTATATTAACTAAGGTGCGTACGGCTCGTTTTTGCATCCTGAAGGCACGCTCCCAGTCGGCAGCGCGCCCCCATAGCTCGGCACCATACTGTAACACCGAGTGAACTGTTGCGAAATAACAGCTTCGTGCCACCTCCGCCGGAACCACGCGAGCCACCCGTTGGAGCGCGAAGCATGCGCTACCTATCTTCCCGCATAGCTTATCTATATGGCTCTCCCAGGTAAGGGCTTTGTCTAATTCGAAGCCAAGGAACGTGGTTGCTTCGGATTGGCCAATGGCAGTTCCGTTCACGCGGACAACTAGCTGTCTCACCGTTTTACCGGATAAGCGGAAATGTAGGTAGTGGGTCTTGTTTAAGTTCAGAGCCAATCCATTCATCCTGAACCATCCAGAGAGTAGGCTGGCTGTTTCGTTCAGTCTCTCCTCCAGCGCATCTACGGACTTCGCGGTGACGATCGCAGCCACATCATCTGCGTACATGAGTGTCTCCGCGGAGGTCACCGCTCCAGGCAGATCGTTCAGGAGGAGGGAGAACACGCGTTAAGTAAAATCTTTGAAAAACTTATTCTTACTCAATTATTGTCACACTTTAACTTCCACAGACTACTTCATAGTCATCAATTTGGATTTACCAAGGGTCGATCAACAGCTGATGCTGGTACCATGCTTTTGGAACACATATTTCAAGCATGGGAAAACTCGCAAGACGCGATCGGAGTATTCTGCGACCTATCCAAAGCATTCGACTGCGTGAGTCATGCTACTCTAATTTTGAAGTTAAAACATTATGGCATCCAAAATCAGGCAATTAACCTTGTAAATTCTTACTTATCCAATAGAGTACAAAAAGTTGACGTTGGTGGTGAAAGGTCTTCAGGATCGTCTATTGTTATGGGAGTGCCCCAGGGTTCAATACTAGGCCCATTTCTATTTTTAGTATACATTAACGATCTCCCTTTTTATGTAAAAGACATATGTGATATAGTTTTATTTGCTGACGATACGTCTTTAATTTTCAAAGTTGATAGGTCAAAAGCTAATTACGATGATCTAAATAAATCACTATCGCGAGTTCTTGATTGGTTCACAGTAAATAATCTGTTGCTTAATGCTAAAAAAACTAAATGCATTAAATTCACTTTGCCAAATGTAAAACATTACCCAACTAATATTAAAGTAAATGGCGAGACACTCAATCTTGTAAACTCTACTGTTTTCTTAGGACTTAATATTGATGCAAGTTTGCAGTGGGGACCACAAATTGAGGCACTTGCGGGTAGACTTAGTTCCGCTGCATATGCAGTTCGTACGATAAGGCAGCTTACTGATGAAGCTACAGCTAGGCTAGTTTATTTTGGCTACTTCCATAGTGTTATGTCATATGGCATCATTCTGTGGGGGAAAGCAGCAGACATCCAAGCAATATTTGTTTTACAAAAACGGGCAATACGTGCCATTTATAAAACGAAGCCACGTGACTCCTTGAGGGAGCGTTTTAAGGAAATTAACATTCTCACCGTAATATCGCAATACATCTACGAAACCTTATTATATACACATAAACACTTAGATAGATTTATGAAAAAAAGTGACGTGCATTGTTTTAACACGAGAAATAAAAATAAACTGAGTATTCCCAAATTTAGATTAAAAAAAGTAAGTGGGTCTTTTATGGGGAATTCTGTTCGGTTCTATAATAAACTTCCAGAAAGTGCTTCTAAACTTTCGATTCGCAGATTTAAATCTTACATAAAGAATAATTTAATTAAGAAAGCGTATTACACACTACATGACTATGTTAATGATAAAGCCGCGTGGCCTGATGTCGCTCTGCCCCTCGACACCTAATTTGTCAATTTGCAATGTCTGTACCTGCATATAATTTATTACTGATGTGTTATTTATGTATATATCAAGCGTAGTGTGTGCTGCCTTATGAACTTTTGCTGATTCTCTCAATCATCTTACTTTTGACTGCCTACCTAAGTAAGGCTTTTAATTTGGTTTTCCTTTTTTCCTTGAATCAGCTTCAACTTGTTCTCGAGGCACCACACAGGCGCTCTCCACCTAGTAGTAAGAAGGATCATCAAAAGAAAAACAGACCGTGTTTGTTGCCTGATTCTTCTAGGTCTGGTTGCGTTGGAACAGGAGTAACTGTAAATTTATTTTTTAAGACGATTCAAAATGATCCTTGTGATTTCAATGAATAAAATACTTTTGACTTTGACTTTTGACTTTGACTTTGACATAATGTTGGAGACGGATGATCCCTGCGCTACTCCCATGGTGGGGGATAGGGGCTCTGACCGTTCATTACCTCCAACAACTATTTGTGATCGATCACGCATCATCTCCGTAAGCACGGCGTACGATGCTCCCTCGATCCCGTAGTGGCTCATTTTAGCAGCAAGTACAGCGTGGCTGGCCACGTCAAAGGCCTTGGACAAGTCGCAGCACAGCACGGCCACCTGTAGCCTCTTTTCACGAGCGGCCAGTACCTGTCGCACCACCTCGCGCGCCAGCGACGTCGTGGAGTAGCCGGTGCGGTACGCGTACTGCCGGGGCGACAGGGCGTCCGTCACCAGCAAGTACTCCACCAGCCGGCTGCTTAGGCCATTCTCAAGAACTTTAGCAATTAGCGATACCACATTTGGTTTCATTGTCACACTTCACCCCAACTCGACACACAACACTAACGGTATCCGGTCGCGTAGCAGGTACCACACTTTTTTCATTCATACACATTATCACCACAGAATCATGGTAAATATCCCGTTTCTAGTGAAAAATATTTATATAACGTTTCATTAAAAAATATAAAAGGAAAACCAATCCCATATCTATTATGAAAGTGACCTTTTTTGGACTTTTTCTTGGTCTGCTTGAAAGGTACTCGCTGAATCTGTCAAAACGATGTTGAACTAAGCGTATCCCTACTGTGTGCTACATCTACTACTTCAAAATCAGGGCCAACTTGGTTCCAGGATAACAAACCTCCTGGACCACCAAGATACAGGCTTCGCCTAGTTTAGGACCCGATGGAATGTCATTAGGTAGTACCTAGATGTTATTACACATTAGTTATGTTAACAGTAGATTTTGTACATGCCTGTTCATTGTAATATCTATGTATAACTGTGTTTATTGATGTCTTTTATGACCATGCCACAGATAAATAATAACATACAACGTGCTAAGATAAATAATAAATTAATCTTGTGTTATAGCATGATCCAAGTATGCATCAACCGTTAAGTATGTTCTAGTATACTTGTAAGCTTTGTTCGTTTGGTTGAACTAAACCACCACTAGACTTTCAATGTTCCATGTACCTACGTGTGACTGTAAAAACTAAATGTGTCATTATTGAGCAATCCACCGTATCGTGGAAGAGCGCGGCGTATCACTCTCCTGACGAGACATTGACAGAACAACTGTGACAACAAAGTGACATTTACACAACTGCGCCTCACTATGTATCTATAAACTCGGTTATTAACAGAATAATTATCAAATAAATTCATATTATTAAAATAAAATAAAACATTGTAATTAGAGCACTCGTTGCACCCTAGATCCTATGTGTGCTGGTCATCATCTGACTCTGGACTCTGTGGAAATAGACACGTCATGTCGTCCTAATTTGAATTTGAACTGGACAATGCTGGACAACTGAGACTTAGTAAGTCACACATAACATTATCTAGCCCCAAGCTAAGCAGAGCTTGGGGCTCGATAACTCGAACTTAAAGATTCAGCTGCAGTAGTACCAGATGCTGTTTATCCCATGCTGGTCTGAATTCTAGCCTGATTTCGATGTATATTATTTTGAGTACAAACTAAAGGATCTAGCTGCAAAAATTACCAAGTTCCCTTCAAAATGGGTTGTGAGCTGATGGTTTTAGAAACGGCTGCACAATTTTGCACTAAACATAGCTAAGAACCATCTTGGTTCGAAGGGTATGGACTCCAGTGAATATAACTAAACTAGGGTGCGTCCTAGACATACGTGACCTGTGGTATGATGCACGGTTCATAGACAGAGGGTACCGCTTAACATTAGGTGGGCCATCTGCAAGGTTGTATAAAACAAACTTGCAAACACTATAATATCTTTCATAGAACAAAAAAGCACCCATTCCGGAGTAATTAGGCCACAGACAAACAGACGCAAACACTTATAGCACCCATGTTTTTAGTCATTTTAAAGGTTGCAGGAAGTTATAATAGTAATAATAATAATGCTGGACACAGTTCACACAACATTTTCTAGCCCCAAGCTAAGCAGAGCTTGTGTTATGGGTACTAGATAACTGATATACTTAATACAATATAATACATAGATAGATATTTTTTATTATACATAGAAAATATCCAGAACACCCTGAACAAATATCTGCGATCGCACAAATATTTGTTCCGAGGCGGGAATCGAACCCGCAACCTCCTGCGTCGCAGGCCAACCTTCGCCCGCCGCGCCACAGAGGTCGTCAAGTTGGTGGATAACGGCGGCTTAAGACCGTTGGTCGTGGAATTCCATGAGGGAGGCCACGTCCACCAGTGGACTGCTGCAGGCTGAGATGATGATAATAAAAGCACGTTTATTTGTCTCTTCACAACGATGATGATCATGATGAATTAATAGTGCTGCGTGCAATTTTATGCTGAAATAATATCTGCCTGTAATATAAGAAATCATGATTAGTATCAATATTTACGAGTATTATAGAAAGGCCTGTAACATAGAGCTTTGCGCCATCTCTACCGTTAAAAGGTAACTATAGTACTTTACATTTTCCCCGTTTTTTTTCGCACAGTTTTATTTACAGAGCTCAAAAGCTAAGCCCCAAATTGAGCCGTTACAAAGAATAGCTCATCAACCAGAGTCGGATTTAGCCTTTAGACAGCCGCGTAGCCGGTTATAATATGATTAGAGTAACACGATTTGCGTGTCGAGGGGGAGGGGGCTATTTTTTGTGCGCTTATTGTGGCTGCATTGATTTGTCAATTTGTCACAGACTCACAGAGACGTGAGCCACAGAGTTGCTAAGTTACGCTTGTATAGTGTTGTGACGAGGCATACTTACCTTTTGGAAATAAAATTGTAGCGTCGTCCTCATGGCATCGTACTCCTCAATGCTGAGGGTCGTGACCCCTCCATGGGTCACTTTTTGCTGGTCAATATTGCACCAACGAGATCTGTTGCCGGTGAGTTGTTTCTTTATGTTGTTGTTGAGTTGTATATGGGTTATTTCGCTGTAAGTTGTTAAACATACATGACCATTTTAAAAGTATGCAGTCTGTATTGTACAAAGGAGAGTTGTACAGTGGCCCTGAAAAGGGCCTTGGAACTGATGAAAAACGATCGGTGTGGTGAAATTATTCAATACAGCTCACGGAGAGACTTTTACAAATATCACATACTAAATTGATCCAGCTCATGCCGATTTCCTCACGATGTACAATCTACTGAGATCTATAGATACTGAGATTGCAATTAAATCCTGATGATCCTCCTGTGATCTCAGTACTGTCTGACTAGTGTCTGCCAGTGGCTTTGAACGCTTTTTACAGAAATGAAAAGTTGACTATAGCTCAATCCAAGTCATAATATATGTATAGAAAATTTCTTCAAAACCGGTTTAGCGGTTTTGGCGTAATTCAGTAACATACATACAAACATCCAAACTTTGACATTTATGATATTAGTGGGATTTAATAGCACCGCTATCCGAAGCACCCTTCAATAAGTTCGTGTCAACCGACATTGAACCTGTGTCCTACAATACATGGAGCTGCCTTAAACTCTCTACTCTAAAATAAGCAAAGTGCAGTAATTATAATCTCATCCTCCCACTCACCGCAAGCACGGAACACAAGAGTCTATTAATTAGAAGCCCGTGGACAAATCAGCGACCCTTCGAACCGCAACCGCAACAGTGTGCAGGGGCCCTAATTCATTGATTCGATTACTGTTGCATCGCACAGTTCCTTATTAGATTTAAGAGTTTATTTAAATGTAGAAATTGTATAACGCCATGTTGAGCTTCGAGTAAGATTTATATTTTTATGTGGCGTTAAAGTCCCTCAGCTGTGGTCAAAATGGTCTGAAATCTTGAATAACAACACAGTCTGCCACTCTCATGGAGGAGACGCGAGAGGGTACATCCTGTCTACCTGTTACCAGTTACTAGACAAAAAAAGGTTTTCTTGTAATCTTCTGGTGAAGTCACCACATAGGTATTACAGAACCACACCCACCTGAAGACCAACTTGTAATGCAAAACAGTGAAAATATGGTTCCGATCATGTTCCGATCTAGTGTCGATGCCATAAATTTCACAAATGGTAATCCAACGTGGTGCAATATATTGCAATGTGACCGAAACTTGAACAAAGTTAAAACGGCAGAGTTCTTTTTACAAGCTTTTATTTAACTTGCAATGTATGTATGTGTGTCCGGGTGGAATCTTGCAACTGAATTTTAAAACAGTTATCCTGTACCGATTGAGCTGAAATTTGGCATTCCTGTCAAGTTCCGATGACAATACAATATAACGGTGACAGTGAGCTGATCTGATGATGGAGACGGAAGGCGGACAACGGAATTCCTCGATGGATAATAGTAGACTGGCCGCGTGTTTAGGCTTATTTTGATCAGCACACGGTTACGATCATTAATTTTATAAAAGCTTGTATTGATAGGTTAGTTAGGGAGGATCCTAGCTAAGGATAGTCATTCAAACTGACTACCATTGAGTCGCAAAAGATACTAAAATTATATGAAGACATTGTCGTGACTACGTGCAGTAAATCAAAACTATTATTGGTGTGTCTGGCCTAGGAATAAGGACACTAAGGGACGGGCAGCAGCATCCACCTGAGTAGGGACTTAGCACCAAACTGCGATCGCCAATCCGCCTACCAAGCGTGGTGATTATGGAAAATCCCACCATTGTGTTCCATGGCCTCGTCCAACAGTGGACGTATACAGGCTGGCGATGATAATGATGATGATTACAATCCATCTTTTTTATAAGGTTTTTTTTTTTTTTTTTATACTACTTGGATGATGGATCAAGCAAGGGGCCCACCTGATGTTAAGCGGTAACCTCTGCCTATGAACAGTGCATTACCTCATAGATCACGTCCACCTAGGACGCAACCTATGTGGCATTGCTCTGCGCCCGCCACCCTGAGACATAAAGATGAAAAGTCTCATGTGCCTGTAATTTCACCGGCACCCTTACCCTTCAAACCGGAACACAGTAATGCGAGCACTACTGCTTTGCGGCAAAAATAGGTATGGTGGTAGTACTTCCCCGGACGAACTCTTTCACAAAAAAGCTCTACTACAAATAAGTTGAAATTTGGCATTTTGAATACTGTAAATTATATCATTCATTCATTATAATTCACGAATCGACAGTAGGAAGGTGATCGATGAGTGTCCACGACGAATGGTCGAACAATGCATCTGATGCAGCGCAGCGCGCACGGCGAGGGTGCTCTTATCACCCGGAGAGCACGAGAGCGCAGAACTATAACACCAACATACTTTAGTGATTTGACACTAAGGCCAAACACACATTTACTACACATTTTATATAAACAATTATACACTTACGTAGGTTAGAAAACTATAGAGTATACTGTATAATTCTTACTTTATATAGTTTGTATTTGGTAGACAGGCAAGAGTTTGCAAGACACAAGGAGGTGTTATATCTTAATATTATAAAAGGTAATGTCTGTCGGTGCGTATCTAAACATTTATACTTAGAGTTGTAGTGCGAGACAGTTTTTGTTGTCGTGTGGTGTAGGGTGTCTCTCTAGGCAGGTCATCAAATAATACGTCCACGTCAACTTAGTTTGGCCAGCTAGCTACAACGATATTTGTGAAGAGAGTTGTATATAACAGCTACTTACATATTGGGCACTACTTACATACGGAGTGAACACTTTTTTACGTGTAATTAGGGTTCCGTACCTCAGAAGGTACTAACGGAACCGTTATAGGATCACTCTCGTGTCTGTCTGTCGAAGTCTATTTTATCTAACTGGACAAATAAGTTGAAATTTGGCATTTTGTATTTGACTGTGGCCCAATCACGTACGCGTAGCGTTAATTTCGAGGGCAACTAGAAAATTATGAAAAAAACTTTTGTTAACTTCTTCATGTGAAAAAGCTCGATGTGGGAAAAACTAATACATCATTTGTGTAATTAGTTACGATATATAATAGGTAATATCTAATTCGTATAGTTTAAAAAACTTGGATTAAAAGATATTAAGGAAAACCTCCCACCCCCAATTTCTCATTATCTCCGAAAGAACTGAGCCTTCAAATTTTGAAAAAAAAACAAAACTTTAATCTGTATTTTAGGCCTCCATTAAAATTGACATGCAAAAACTTAAACGAAAATCCTACGCCTTTAAATTCCAACGGGTAACGGGAGCAAATGACGTCCGGAAACCTCCAAACGTGAGCCCGACTCGCACTTGACCATTTCGTTTTTTGAACATTACTTTGATATGCTGGTGGTGGTATTGTGTGATCAAAAAAAAAGGAATTTAACAAGGAAGGTTTGAGTTTCGGGACCGTCCGTATAATTAGGTACTTACTTGGATTCCACGCGAGCCGAGCTGGGGGCAAATGCTTGTTCATTCATTAAAAAATATAAATAAATAAATAATACTGGAGAGTTCACACAACATTATCTAGCCCCAAGCTTAGCAGAGCTTGTGTTATGGGTACTAGATAACTGATATACTTAATACAATACATTACATAGATAGATATTTTTTATTATACATAGAAAATACCCAGAACACCCTGAACAAATATCTGCAGGTCTTTTAAATATTTGTTCCGAGGTGGGAATCGAACCTGCAACCTCATGCGTCGCAGACGAACCTTGGCCCGCCGCGCCACAGAGGTCGTCCAATATCTGACTTTAAAACGTTTTATTCCACGACCTATCTATCAGCAACGTCAAGTAAATTACGTCAATATAAAAATAGATATGCTTTGACCTGTCGTACTGCTGTCTTTTCTGTGGCTTAACAGGAAATGATAAGCAGGACATAGATTTGCAGTGATTATTCAGAGAGGACGAACACAGTGCATTGATGCTGTTATACTATCTGTGGAGTGCAGCGGACTCGTGGTGTGGTGCTGCTTTATTGAGTGGAAGAATTGCTAATGTAATTACTCCAGGCAAAATGATATTGATAATGTGCGGACAGATCACAATGATCTAACCACATGGTACTTTTATATAAGTTTTTATTTGGTTGAGTATTTTTATTTTATTTATTTTGGTAGACCTTTGTTTGACCACGATCTCACCTGTTGGTAAGTGACGATGTGGCCGAAGATGGAGCACAAAGGTCTAGAAGGCACCTATTCACTCTAGCCTTGAAGATACCCAGATTATAGTTTTCAGGAAAGACAGACGACAAGACATGCCTCGCTCAACCCTGTTTTCTCCTTGCAATTGTTTGAATAACTCTAAATTTTTACACTGAGTCTTCCAGATTTGCACCAGTTCGTACAACAGCAGGTATTTTTATTATATTCTACCTAATATGCTCAGTATAATTACTATTATTAGAAACCCTCTGATGACCGGCCAATGTGCTGTGTTTTGTCTGTGCTACCAGATTAAAATACGCTTTGAATGAACCGGCCTTATGAGATCCCATCTGTGTGCACATTTCACCAGCGTAACGTAACTCAGGATAATAATATGTATAACATACATTGTACCTATATGATTTCATTAATAAGCCAAGATTTATCTATATGTATATCCTCTTTAAGGCGATCCCTTAAAAGAAGTAGATTTCGCTACTTTACTGTTTTTGCGTGTAAATAAAATCTGTATAGAAAAATTAACATTATTCATCTTACATGTTAAATTAATTGATAAAAAAGCTCAACTACTACTCAATTCAGTGCGATATCAGTTTGACTAGCGTGCTCCCGCGGCACGGCTCGTCGGTCACGCGCGATATGATCAGCGCCTGTCAATACTATCCTCGTTTAATATAACTTTTATTTAACTCTGCCACTACAATTTCGGTTTTGTAAAACTACCCACACACCCGCGCCGGGACCTTGCGAGCTTAGACTCGTGAAACGGCAAGCGTAATAACAACGTATGTAAAATTAGTTGCTTTTGCAATTTCAGCTTTGTTCTAGCAAGTTATGGTTGCAAATATAGCGGTGGGACTTGTTAGTATGACGAGTGTAGATTTGTGGCAACGTTTTGGAGTGTGGTAACATCTGCCATTATTTACGTTTTGGCTGGAAACGGCGGCACAATAGGCGCGGCGAATCGGGCCCAGGCTACAATAGGAGGTCGTCCCGCGGTCGCTACTCTAGCGGCGTCCCGCGGTCGCGGACGCACTGCCCTTACTTTTTATTGCCAAAATAGAACATGACCTTCTGTTTTAAATCTTGGTTCAGTTTTACAAAAGATTGTGATATTTTGGTAATTTTATTTTTGAACGTTTTTCTGACGCACCTTTTGCGTCAGCTTTAGCAGACAGCGGCTCAACTTTTGATACCTACTTATTCAGTTTATATTTCAACTCAACCTTCAGCTTAAGTTCAAACTTATACATGCTTATTGTTTCAGGCACATTAATCACACCACACAAACAGCACTCCCACTTTCTATAACGAAGCCCATACAACAGGTTGCGGGAGTTACTGCAAATCACAGTAGCATTGACCCTAAGGGGTCCAAACACACCATAATGGCACAATTAAAACGCATGCATTTAAACCGTTCACCGATTCGCGACATATGGCGCAGTGTAAAGACTCCCTTAGGGGCCACCGACAAATTACCATTTAAAAGATTGACATCAATACGAGCACAGTGGTAAGTGGCCAACTCCAATCCATTAGAAGCAAACGGCGACAAACGGCCATGTTCAGACTCGCACCTGATCGCAGATCGTTACTGACAATTCAATCAGAAATGTGATTAAAAGATTAAGCGGTTCACTCACATCCCATCCCATTCACTCACTTTCACGTTTAGTTTTATTGCAAATTTGTAATGTCACTGTGTAGACGACCTCTCTAGCGCGTTAGGCTGTTGAGAGTAGCCGGATGAGATTCGAAAGGTTGTGGGTTCGATTTTCGCTGCGGGAAAAATATTTTTATGATCTGCAATTTTTTGTTACGGGTCTGGGGTAATGGATCCATGGTACTCGTAGTTTCTGATACCCACGACACAGGGAATCCTAGTGTGGGATCAGGACTATGTATGTGATTGTTTGGTGTTATGTTATGTGTCAATCGAAAGAGTAAAGTAATCTATTAAATGAAATTAGCTAACATGAAAGCAATCAATTTGAATTGATTTATATTGCTATAGATTTACAGTGGCAATAATAATAATATATCAAGGATGATTTCAGTGGTTATGATAAACATTTGAATAGACTCAAAACTAGCCGCGATACACACGATAATATAATATAATAACGATGATATTGTAGACACATAAGAGCTGTTTGGTTGTCAAAGAGAGCATAAATCACCCGATTCAAAGGCTAACAAAGCTCGAAGCCAACCATAATGAATAGCGTCTTCTTTATAAATACGAGAGCGATCGTCACCAAGATATTGGCCGATTTGTAGGAGATTATTGAAAAGTAAAAACGGCTCCAAATAAATACCATGACACTCGTTTTTTTATGTTCTTTTGACTCTTTGTGGAACACTATCCAAGATAGGCTATTGTGTGCCCAAAACACGATAAGGGCCCACAATCGCAACAAACCCTTTAGCGGGCACGCCCCCGCATATCGACAAAGTGAATTAACATAATACCGCAGCGGCAGATGCGCCATCAGCTCGACTGCCGCGACTTTTACTTTACTCCGCGTGTTCCTCAACTTTCACCTCGAGAATAGATGATTTACATGTTTCTGTGAGTCGCGCACACGTGCAATGCGGCGCGCAGTGTCGGGTGCGCGGTGCTGCCGCGCGACAATGCGCGTGGGTGCAGCATTGTGCGCCGCCAAACGCTCGCGAGGGCTCTTTGTCCATTGTCTGCGCCCGCGCAGCGACCGACGCGACGGCCGCGCCGGAGGGTGGCACTGTGTGACACATTTATTTTAGGCCAGTTTTTTACCTCCATTGTATTGAAAATTAGACACCGGCACAGTTCACGAAACGCGATATTATCTTGCAGCATCCTCCTTCGATTTCTCCCATTGTCCCGGACGGATATTGTAAGACCTATAAGTAATTCCAAACGGTCGTTATTCAAATAAAAACAGGTTAGCTTTCAATTTCTATGGGAACGAGTGAAGTAGAGTTAGGAACGGGTACGGCTAGATCGGATAATTGATCAAAAACGGGCCGCTAGCCCACGGCCGGCCGCCCGGCTATCAGCTGAGTGCGATCCCTTCATCTCGCGGATGAGTGACGCGGCCGGTTGAAAGGGCGGTCAGCGCGCGCAACAAAAAACATATCTCAGGCTGGTTTTATAGTGTTTGTGACCGTTTCATCGATGTCTGAGAGCCAGCATCCGGTTCTGTGCGGACAATGCGCTCTATGAGATGTCCGTTTGGTCACAAACTAGTTATGTTTCCCTCGCGACTCTAACGTCTATCCCGGAGGTGCATACTAATCGAATTCCTTTCATTATGACAACGATCTTATTGAACGGTTACTTTACGTAACGGCGATCGAACGTTCCCACAATCTGTGCCTATTGACCATTGAAGGCGAATTCTCAGGAGCGGAAACGCACCTCCCTACACTGCAATCAAATTCAATTGAAAAATAAGTACATTCTCATGAGATGTAGGTAAGTACAGGCAGGCCTATCAGCCGAGATGTTATCTTACGCTAACACTTCAATTTGCACGCTCTTCAACCATACGTTTGGTTCCTAGGTACCAGTACGTTATCACTACCTACAGACAGGTTAAACACACACACATATTACATGCTTTATATTTGTAGCTGCGTTGTATTTTGTTTCAGGCCCGTAAGTAAACAGATTAGTACATTCGATCTCTAAATATGTAAAGATTTGTTATTTGCTGCTAATGCGTTTTTTACGGCGCAATAAATAATACTTTCTATAATTTGGGAGCGATATTTTACTTTATCTGAGAGTACGAACGGCAATAGACATTGGGTGTGTTTTTCGTCGAATCTTTCGAATGCTAACTAGGAGCTATATAATACCAATAATTTACATAAAACACTAACGGATCTCACGGGAACTGGTTTTGGAATGAATGTTTGTGATCTATTAGAAAATCAGCAAAGTGGCTACGGATGCTCGTGCTTCTCTTTGTAACAAATATAAAATGTGGGTTCCGTTAGGCAACATGGCAAGGAATCCTTATAGCTTCGCGATGTCTGTCTGTCTTTCTGTATGTCTGTTCACGGCTTAACTCAGAGACTTTTAGTACTAGAAAGCTGTCATTTGGCATGGGCATAAGAACATATTAAACATGACGACAAAGTGGTCATCATCATTGTCTTACCCTTTCCGCAAATTATTTGGGGTCGGCGCAGTACGTCTTTTTCTTCCATTCTCCCCTGTCAGCCGTCACCTCATCATTCACTCCCTTCTCATTCATATCATCTCTCACGCAAGGAGGATCCATCAAATTACAGACCAATTTCAATTTTACCAGCTCTAAGCAAGGTATTTGAGAAAATTATATTAAATCAATTGATGACACATTTTATTTTAAACAAATTATTACACGAACGTCAGTTTGGTTTCACAAAAGGGCGTTCTACTCTTGATGCAGGAACAAAATTAATATCATTCATACTCGATGCTTGGGAATCGAAGCATGATGCTTTAGGTATATTTTGCGATCTTTCGAAAGCATTTGACTGCGTTCATCATGATACGCTTTTAATGAAGCTTGAATATTACGGTATAACGGCAGAAGCTCTAAGTCTGATAGCGTCATACCTTGCTGACAGAGGTCAACGAGTTGCTGTATCTGGCGTCAAGTCTTCAGGCTCTCTTATTAAACTTGGGGTTCCTCAAGGCTCCATACTGGGTCCTTTCTTATTTCTCATATATATTAATGACTTGCCTTACGTGATTCAAAGGCAAACAACTGATGAAGTCGTCCTTTTTGCCGATGACACATCGTTACTATTTAAAACTAAAAGAGGATCCTCTGATCTAAGTGCCGTAAATTATGCTTTAGACTTAATTTCTGAATGGTTTGCGGTCAATAACTTATTGTTAAACCCTTCCAAAACAAAATGCATTAAGTTTACTTTGCCCAATGTTAACCAGGCACAAACACATGTAATAATGGGCACTAAAATTGACACCAGTGATTCTACAAAGTTTCTGGGGATAATATTGGACAGCAAACTGCAATGGGGTCCCCATATTTATGCACTTGGAAATAGGTTGAGTTCGGCAGTCTATGCAATCCGAGAAGTACGGAAACTCACAGACGTAGCCACTGCTAGACTTGTCTACTTTGCTTATTTCCATAGCCTCATGAGCTATGGAATTTTGTTATGGGGTGCTGGTGCTGACATCAGTGTAATTTTTATTCTTCAGAAGCGGGCAATACGGGCTATTTATAACCTCAAAAGTAGAGACTCCCTTAGAATATTTTATAAGAAAATTAATATTTTGACTGTACCTTCATTGTACATTTACGAAAACATTATGTATATTCGGAAAAATTTATGCAATTTTCAAAAGCGGAGTGACGTACATAGTGCTAATACGCGCAATAAATATAAATTGTTGAACTCTGGGTATAGGTTGCAAAAATCGAATAAAAGTTTTGTAGGAAATTCGGTGCGCTTCTACAACAAACTACCTAAACATATATTGGATTTAACAGAAAAGGGATTTAAGAGATGTATTAAAGTTAATCTGATAAAAAAGGCATATTACACAACTGGTGACTACTTAGCTGACACAGAAGCTTGGGATGAGAAGGAATAAGGTAGCTTAAGTTTTGACAAAGCCCCTGTACAGCTACTTGCCTATGTTTTAATTTAATTAATTTTATTGACAAGGCCTTTATACAGCCGCTTAAAATTTGACATTGTTCTATTATTTTATTTTATTTTCGTTGTGATAATATGACAAAGCCCCTGTACAGCTGCATCTATTATCAACATGTTTTTTTTTTGTTTTTCTTCTATATTTTGCTATAATGTACATTGATGTGTAAATGAATTGACGTAACTAAGTGTTCCCTGAGATCCTACAGCTTGAATAAATATATGAATATGAATATGAATATGAATCCATCCATATTTTCTTAGGTCTTCCTCTTCCTTTCCATCCACTAACATTCTTATTCATAACTTTCTTAGTTGCGTTTCATCCCTCCTCATAACATGCCCATACCAAGCTAAACGATTTCCTTTCAATTTTTCTGTCACTGGTGCAATTTTCAAACTTCCTCTTATATACTCATTCCTTATTTTATCCATTCTTGTTACTCCACGCATCTATCTCAACATTCATGGTAAAACCATGAAAAACAAATTTTTGATTAAACATAAGTCTACACATAGGTCGTTCAAAAATATTACGGGTTTGCCAGTCCAGTGTCCGTCCCAAAGCCAGCTAACCGGTTGTTTTTGGGTATGTGAAAAAAATTAACACAGTAGTAGGTATAATATTACCAAATCTAAGTAGGCTTTACAAGTTAAAGAAAAAATCGTACAAATTCCATTGAAAATGTCTTAGTTGAAGTTGTTCGTTGCGTAAAACAGAAAAGCCCGCTTGTAGGTAAGTCCGTATATTGTGACGGATAACTACGAAACCCTACAATGCGCGTGGCCTGACTTACACTTGGCCGCTTTTTATTTATTCTAAATTGTATTCTTATTAAATCGCTCATTCTTCGACGAATCGGCTCGATACCGTAAAGTAAGCATCACTGATTTACATAAAATATCCCGGGATTGTTTGTCGGTTTTGTATAATTTAGAGTCTATATATTTGACACATATTGTAACAATTCCTGAACATTCTAAAGAAAAATGAATACTGTGCATTTTTTTCGAAATATTAATTTAGTTAGATGCTAAATAGCTACATCTATAAGTTCATGCTTTATCAAAACAAAAACTAACAAAACGTTAGCCAAAACGAGAATAAATCTGATTTATGGACAAACAAAACTTGAAAATCATCTTCCAAAATTGTGCAGCACCACATATCGCGTTACCATTGTACAGAATACGCGTGTTTTGTGTAGTTGTCTGCGCAAGCACACAGATTCCCAGGATTCCGTTAGAGATTCACATCAGGGGCGCATCCCTTTCGCGCGAGTCAAGTGATGCGCCCAGCTGCCGACCTCTGCCGACCAGGTGACACCGACCCCTCAACCTGACAAACAAAAACAGCTCTTAAAACAACTGACCACAAGGCACACTATAACATTTTGAATGATGTAGGTAAAGACACGTGATATAAATTTTTATAAAGTTAAAATTGAACTCAAAGCTTGCGGGGTAAGGTCTATATCGTCTTAGAGTAGTTTTAATCTGAAGATGCTCGCAGTAGATAACAATGCGCTCAGTGATCTGTAACTAGTTCGACAAATAAAAATAATGATGGACTTGTACGCCGCTAAAGAAATTACGCGATTTTTAATAACTTACAATTTAAGATGTGTTTAGGAAACTTTTCAGATGATTAAAGCATTATGTTTCATTGTTTATAAGGTTACCATGATTTTCGAAGCAAATCTTGGATCTTTGACCCGGCTGCGTTGCGAAAACGTTAATTTATGCAAAGGGGAAGTGGAAGCAAAAAAACCAAATAAAGCTTATGCACCTGAGAGGCGCGCGCGGGCTCGCGCTAGCTCGGCGCAGGCGCAGGTATCGAGTATACACTCGCATTAATTATACAACCATTACAAACGGCACGCGACAAAGGGACAACATTCTGCAGTTTTTTCTTCCCCATAATTTACATTTTAACAGTAATTCTCGCTCCTGAACTCGTAAAACCGTCGTTACGAGTATAACCGAAAATTCCAATTACAAATCGTGACTGGATTTTTCGGGTGACATATGTATTGTGACCGCAATTTTTCCTCTATAATTACTGTTCATCGACACGTAAACAGCTTCCCCATTTTGCAAGGTGATGGATTTTGCTCAAAGAATAATACGCCTGAACAAAGGCTAATTATACTTTTATGAAAGTGACAATGGTGGTACGGTCTGCCTCCTGTAGGGCCCGGCCGTCTCGAGGTGCTAATTACCTGATTTTCTCACCTTTTGACAATGATTATTTTTTGTCGCTAAGTTACAGGATGATGTTTCTGCGACTTTTTTAGATCATCGCTTTTTTGAGACGTTTTTTGGTTTGCACAAAGCGTTAACAATAACATGCTTTCATAATATTATTTGACCCTCATGAGGGACGTTTCAGAATAATAACGAACCGAAAGGTTCACAATCATTAAAAACTAAGTACCGCTGCATGGCAAATGTTTGCATGATCCACAAATATAAGTACCTGGTGGTATTGTGGTACTGCAATACTCGTAGTCCCGATACCCACGACACACACTGTGTGGGATCAGGACTATGTATATGGTTGTTGGATGTTATGTTATGAGTATGTTACAAACTAAAGAAGATTTCTGGTTACTTTCAGGAAATTATATGTATTTGTACATTTTGCATTTTCAGGTACGTATTAGGTGCTGTGACGTGTGCAGACGTCTACTATTGTTTATTACCCAACGTTATTTAATATTAGCAGTTACAGCTAATTAAAGAGCAGTAAGAGCTAAATTAGAATGTGAAAAGAGGCCCATTTAAGGCTCTGCCTACACCCTTTCGGGGAAAAGTGCGTGTTTCTATGTATGTATGTATGTAAACAAAAATTTAGTAGGTTACCATCTTCATAATTTACCGGTGTGATGTGGAGTGGCTATTGGCTGGTCGTATCTAGAAAAACTTGTTAGAAAAAACATTGGTATAAAAACCGATAGTTACCTAACTGCCTATACTTTAATGTAAAATCCCGCAAACATAACTTTACCAGTAAACATTGAAGACATTGCCTTGTTTTTCAAGTGCCCCCATGCATACTAACACTACAACAATAGTTGCGACGTCAGCGAGGGCCTGACACCACCTCTAGCCCGACCCGTGGGTTGTTGCACAGTGGTAGGTAGCTAACGTACCAAGGTAAACTGCGATACATTGGAATTTTCTCCAAATATCCTTATGCGATTATTTGTAAACAATAAGCCCCTTGCTCTACGTAATTAACATTTTCAAAATGAGGCTCTATACTGAGCAGGGAATTTCATATTTTTTATAATTTTTTTGTTTCACGGAACAAGCATATGGGTCCGCCTGATTTGAATTGCAGGCTGCAGGTTGCATTGCCCGGACGAACTCTTTCAGCGAAAAGCTCTACTAACAATAGTGGTTTGCCCCGAACAGTCGTCTACACGCAGAAAGTTCAATACGCAAAATGTACAATTTTGCAAAACGTTCAAAATTTTGAGAAACAGATAGTTTTTCGGGAGGTAGAGTATCTCAGTTATGGTCCATCTCAATAATCCAATGAATGTATGTTTTACGATTTCATTTACCATAAACAAGGTAAAGGAAAAGAAGATAAGGAGGTATTTTGTCATAATATTTGACTAAATCCTAATAATATTTTTTGTGATCCGAAATGATTAGTTTTTCTTATGGAATCACTTCGGTGTTTGTCCGTCTGTTGCACACCATTATCTCCGAAACAATTTAACATCCAAACTTGAAATTTGACATGAAGAGAAAAATTATAGCTACATTGAAGTATACATTTATACGTATATTCTTCACCAGTCGGTAGACGTCCCCCACTGGACGAGGCTTCCCATTAGAAAAGGGGGGATTTGCCATAATCACCACGCTTGACAGATGGATTGATGATCACAGTATTTAAGTACTCAGATGGATGCTGCTGCCAATACCCTGGCGAATACGCATCCACAGGAGGAGTTGCAGGAGTCCTACCAACGCCGATGCCTACGAATCATGAATAGCAAAAAGTTATATCTATATTATAATTATTAAATATCAAAAGGAAACTATCGAATGAATATCTCAAAAACGTAGATTAGATTAGATAAGATTAACACTTTATTGTAAACAAAAAAAAACACAAAGATAAAAGGATTAACTAAAATCAAATTATAGTACAATCGCTGAAATCATACATAATATTTTATGTGTTTCTTTAACATTCATTAACGAACTTTTTCATTTATATTTATAGGTACTTAGTAAGTTAAACTCTTTTTTTTTTAAAGATTGATAACTTGGCTTTGTTTAAAAAGGTACCAGTTTCCTCAGAAAATTGTCGTTAAAGTAGCCAAAACTTGTACTCGAAACAAAACAGCGGAATAATGTGGGTGATTTGCATGAGGCATTAGGTTCTCTCTTCGCTGACTCAGCTTGACTAGTTTTCTGGACCCCTGTATTAATTAAGGTAAAGTTATTGTTCTGGGACTAAAGAATAAACTTCTGGAAGGCTGAAGGCTGAAATAACACGGCTGGTGGAAAACGGAAGCCACCCAAAGCTTGTCAACCTATTCAAATGTCGAGTTGCGTTGATATAGGCTCTTAGTGGCTTCAATATTGGATTGTCATTATTTTGTCCCCAAAGCCCTATTGACATATCGACAATAGTCTCCGGAGGCTCGCGACCGAGAAACCAAACAAAAATTTAAAAACCGGATTTCCAAAATCCCGTTTTGTCGCATCAGAAAGAAATTCTGTTTTCGATTTCTATTCGATTGTTTGTTTTTTCCGTCCATTGTTGAGGATGTCGGGCTACGACACGCGTACCCATTTTTGCGAAGTCTATTCCATTGTGTTGCGATCCGAATGACATTTGACGGACGAGCGGGTGAGTGACGGCTGCCCCCGGCACCCTCCCTTCCACTCCTCTTCCCTGTCTGCCTTCCAGTCAGCGCAATAGCCATCCCTTCCACTTCTCTTCCCTGTCTGCCTTCCAGTCAGTGCAATAGCTCCTCCTGAGGTCAGCTATTTGGCAGACAATCAATAGCGACAAAAACACCAATATCATCTCTTAACGTCGACTCTCGATTTATAAATGTTGACTGTGCCAGCCCCGAGGCTACGCAACGGGATTCCTGTTATCATATTGGATACCGTCATCGGCCTAAATTACTTTTTGTGCAGCGTAAAAGGAACGAGACGTCTCGGCCATCGCTCGGAGCTACACTCGACCAATTTTTGTTTCAAGGGTCTGATACCCCTTTTCTTACCTGCACTTTGGGATGTCTTTTGTGTTCGTTTTAGCTATCCACTATTATTGTTTTTTTCTTGTGTTTTGTTGCACCATTTTATGTATTATTCCAGTGAATTTTATTCTGATTATCCACAACCAAAATAGTTATATTATGTATTTAAATTCTTTGGTCGAAGTCTAAATTGAAATGTTTAGTAACAGTATATCGCTGATGATGATTTTGTTCTAAATTATGAGTCTCGATGAGTCAATCCTTTCAGAATTTCACTATTGAAGTTGACTTTTTGAGGGAACTTGCATTGTGGCGAAAAGGCCTATACCTATCGCTACCAAAGTTAGTAAAATATAACAAAACGCTGTAGCCGTCTGTAAAACGGTATTGCAAGAGGATGCCGTAATCTTTTCAGGCATTTACTAATGTATTTATGCAGTTTAGAGTTACATAAAGGGCGCAGTTACAGTTTCACTAATTTACAAGGTTATTTTGTTTTTTGATAGACCTTTATAAATAGTTGTATTTTATTGCAATAGACTCCATTGCACAAATAGCAGTCATCAAACGACTCTACGTTGTCGCACAATGTGAGCTCTCGAGACCGACGCGCCAATTACTGGCCGCGCACGCGCCGCCATAACCGCGCGCCATCCACCAGCCATCCCAACGATCTTTTAAAAGCCCCATCTTTATAATAATGCAGTAACACGCGAGAGCATTCACAAAATGCGATCCGCGAATTTTGATTCCAAATTCCTGAGGAATTATTCAGCTCTGGACTTATTTTTTGCGTCGACTATTGTCTGTTAGATTTGTGCTCCAGACGAGCCTTTTTTCGGATCTGGAATTCCGTTTCGAGTTTCGATATATTTCAAGATTAAAATTTTGGTTTCGTTGTGGGTTAATTGATTCCTGTCTTATATAGTATGCATCTGTCGGAGCTCCACGCTCACGTCACTCACCTGTAGGAATGTGATTCGTGTGCAACCAGCTTTGGGTCTATATCTGGCAAACGCACAACTTTACCTACTGACTGTTCTGTTCTCTGTGTTATTTATAATATAATGAAGTGCCCAAAGTTTTTGTTCGCACAATTAGAGGCTCGCGGCGCTCTGAGGATGCACACTCGGCCCTGTCATTACCGAAAACGGACCTAATAATATACTAATAGGCCTGTCACATCCCTTTGACGGAAAAAGGACAATTTTAGGATAATAGACGCTATTTGGCATTTTAATAAATTTGATAGTTTTGGTTTTATTTGGGTATCCTAATCGTGGGTATCTAGTTTAATTTGAACGTTTAAGTTAATAGCGGAAGTTATTTATATAGATAGAAGACAAAAAATACTTTCTTGCACAGCATAATATAGAACAATTTATGAATATATAAAATAAGTTATGAAATATACAAAAACAAAAACAACAATACTGCAAAATCACATTCTAAATACATATTATGAAAAATCAGATATTCAGAGTGAGAGGATAGCCCTGTTCATATACCAGTTTGCACCAAAGCTTACAATCGCTTACTACTGTTAGAATGTATAGTTGGTGTAGGGTGGGTGACACACGACCACGGCTATACTCTGAACATCACTATCATGAGGATACTTCATTTAGACAAATTATGAGGGAACAGAGGAACATATATGCATACATACCTATATACATACATACATACATACCGATCAAAATCATAACCCTCTTTTTTGCTTCGCCGTGGTCGGATAAAAATAAAACTGAATCTAACTATGTTGTTCAATGGGCGGTCTTATCGATGTAGCTATGGGCGTAGATTCCCGAAGAAAACTAAATTTAAATGACAAGTTCAAGGCATTCTGTAACTCATATATTTATCAAGTCTACAACAGCAGAGCAAGACTGATTTTTCTCAATCATAAGTAATCTGGTCTCATCACTAGCACGTGACACGAAGCATTCACACTACTCAATCCTGACTGGCAGTTGCTGTTGGCTGTTTGACATAGATAATAAGGTGTACATTCACGACGAATACAATGTGTTCATATGTATTTATACACTAGATGTTGATAACATTTTTTTTTTTTTTTTGTTATTCTACTTTTATGACGGAACAAGTCGATGGCCCACCTGATGTTAAGCGGCAACCTCTGCCTATGAACAGTGCATTACCTCATAGGCCACGTCCACCTAGGACAAGCCCTATATGGCATTGCACTGCGCCCGCCACCCTGAGACATAAAGATGAAAAGTCTCATGTAAACATGGCGGAGTTATGGTCAATTTTCCTTTTGATATTTAATATTCAGTTTGTAAGAGCGGAAGTCAGGTATGGAGCAGCATGGAGGGTTGGACTTGTTAGTCCATCCTGGAGGACGGCAGCGGGACGCGGCGCAGGCCACATGGTACATTAATATTGTTCATTACGGCCGCGAGGTGAGAGATGTTGGCGCGGCCGGAGCCGCGGGGCGTGCCAGCCAGGGCTGGTGCCAGGTTCCAGCACCACCGACTGGGTTCAATATCACAACAGAACATAACATCAAATAATCAGACCAATTTTATCTAGTAAAAACAACCCTATCTGAAGAATACACTGAAAAAAATCGTTCTCAAACAAGCGACCATGTGTCTTGGTTGACCTATTATTGTTTCAATTAAATAAATAATGATTTGCATCGAATAATGTCACTTAGCTAATGGAACCTAGATAACTTGTTAAAAATCGCTGTTTTTTATTTTAAACAAGTCACGTAGCATTTTCGAACCTGAAAAATTGATAGCAAACTCAAACATTACAATTAGATGCCGTAATTAATTTAATATATTGAAGTAATGAAGCGCAATTAATTACTTCTACAAACGCATATTGATCAAGCTAACATAGAATTTTGAGTTATTAGAACACTTCTACTTAGTTGATACAAACATTAGTAGATCAATCCTTACATGTCATAATAACAGATTCAAACAAGAGCCCAACCACTTTCACTATGTACTCTGTGCTCCTTTTGATCCACCAGTAGTGTAGCCATATACAACAAGGTTCTAGCCTTTTCAGGGTAAAAAATTACTTTATTTATTTATTAGGACAACAAAAGTTCAACTTTTTAGTAACACAACTTAAAACTAGGTTAGTACTTAATAATTAACAATGATTTAGGACCCGCAGAGCATTGTAAGCTTTACATACTTTTTTTTTTATGTAATAAGGTGACAAACAAGCAGACGGCCCGCCTGATGTAAAGCAGTCACCGCCGCCTATGGACATCTGCAACACCCACGGTATTGCAAACACGCTGCCTACCATTAAGAGCCCTATTGATATTAAAGACTAGTGGCATTCCGCGGTTTCTCTCGCGTGGTACATGTCAGTCAGTCAGTCAGTCAATATTAGATAGCGACTAACTGCGGCTTCGCTAGCATGGTACCTACTCGGATAAAAATGATCTTTTTCAAAATTCAAGCTATCTCCATACCAAATATCTAGGCTCAGTTTTCCAATATCGACCATGAGCTAGTAAGTACATATTTTTATTCCATGTAGGTTTACTTATAAGGCTGAAGCCTAGAGGCTTTATACATATGGTCGATAAAGGCAAATCCTTCCAATCTAAACACTGCGCGTGGGCCGAGTAGCACTTGGCCGTTTTTTTATTTTATTCAATACCTAATTTTTTCTTAGGTTTATTTAAAATCCTTGTCTGGCAACACTGCCGTGGCGCGTCACCCGCCGCCCCGCGATGACGGTGGCGCCCTCGCCGCCGAGCCGGCCGGTTTTCATTCGTTCTCTAGGTAGTACGTAGTAGTAGATACCGGTTGCTATTTGATTTCTTTCATTGCCAATTTTAGTGGTTGTGTTCATAGATAAAACCTAATAGTTGCGTTAACTGCTAGCTAACCCAACAAGTCTGACGGCAACAAAGTCTGAGTGCGACTGGACTATATTACACATAGTCTAGAGTGAAAAGTAGTTAGGTACATAACCCTATGGACGAAGTGGAAGTGAATCTGGGAATTAGATGACCATAGCCCTATATTTCACCGTAAGTACCTATTTTATTTGAATCAATTTGCATTATGGTTGTGCTCTGTAGTCTCCGCATCAACAATACATACCTACCAACATACCTACGATACGACACACAACACGCACGGCGCGTCGCGCAACGCCGCCGTTTGGGTTTGGCCGGCAGCCGGCTTGAAACATCCGATGTAGTTATTTGGTATTTGTCAGTGTGTCACACGTGCCGAATGAATCCTCCCGCGATGAAGTGTGGCGCAGCGCGGCGCAGGCGTCAGATCGAGCGCACTCGACCAAACGACGCTCACAAGCCGGTCGCGGGTCAAATAGGTAATAAGTTTCTAATAAGAGCTGATCAAAATGAGCCCAAACACGCTTAGAACATCATTAACTATCGAGGAGTTCCGCTGTCGACCTTCTGTCTCCATCATCAGATCACATTGCTGTTACCATAATATTTGATTGCCATCGGAACTTGACAGGTATGCAAAATCTCAGCTCAATCGAACAAGGCTAACTGGTTCAAAATTCATTTGCAAAATTTGACAGTCACATATACATATATATATACCATTACCATATATACATAGTAAGTTACAATAAAATCTTTTAAAAATGAGGACCGCCAGGCACGTGTGCACCTGAACAGTTACTAGGTACATAGTGTACTGGGACCTGCACATGTAGGTACTCACAGACCCAGTCAGGACCTACTCTGCAGTGAGCGATGATCCCACCTAGGTGTGGCGCGCGGAGCCCATGTCTACTTTGACTTTATTCAGATGTTTTAAGGTGTTTTCAGCACAGGAGTTTCAGTCACTTATTGCAAATTTTCTTGTTCCACAGAAAACGACATTAATCTGCAATCATTGTCTGCCCTAACACCGGACACTATTAAAGATCTAATACCTAAAATAGGGCCACGGGCCCTATTTTTAAGATGTTGGAAATCGTGGCAAATGGAATTTAGTTCAAATGTAACACTTTCAGTAAGTTTCGATGTATTGGAATGTTTCCATAGAAATAAACTCTCTAACTGTAAAAGAAGAGACTACCTTTGATGTACAGTGGCGGAATGAAAACGTTCGTCAGTTTTCAAAGTAATCCCCTTAGCTTGTCGCGAGCACATATTACCTTTTCCAACTACTCTACGTAGCAGACTGCTGTATAGAAATCCATAATTTAAATGTTTATTATAAAGATCAAAATCGCACACCTTTGATCAGTTGCTTGTTTAAGTTTGGAACGACTTTTTTAGGGTCCCGTACCCAAAGGGGCCAAACGAAGCCCTATTGCCCTCGCTCATCCGTCTGTCCGTCTCTCTATAACACGGGTCTATAGCGGCTAAACCATTGAAGTATTCATATTTGTACTATTTATGTATCTTACTGACCCAAATCCAAAAATAATAACCAAAAACCATTTTGAAGTATGGTTCCCGTACATGTTAAAGTGGGGAGGGAAAAATAAATGTGTCGTACCCTAGCATGTGGAGTATAATTTTAGAGCTTATTAAGTAGAGTAAGACTGTATTTTTTAAGTTCAATTTAATTTCCAGTTAACCCAAAAACTCGTTTTTTTTTAAATATTCTACATACTTATTATGAATATTTTACGAAAAAATTATAATATTTTAGAAAATAGAAACATTTTGAGAATTTTCTCATATTTCTATTACAAACAGATTTAATTTTGCGTTTGGATTAACTAAACTTAGGCAATTTATAACTTCTACATTTGTTACGGATCCACAAATTATATAATAGTTTATACGACGGAAACCTGAATGCGAGAGGTCCGATGCGCACTTGGCCAGTTTTTTTTTGAGTTAGCTAGAAGTTTTGTCATTTTATTCGTAGACTATCTGTCATTCAATTGCTGCTAATATCTGTTGTCATGGCAACTGAAGGTTATTTTCGTAATATTGACAATACTATGTCGGTATAACAGTACCAATACCATAGATTTAGTATATGTACTAGATCTACAATCAGAGATCGAAGATGGAACCAAAAAAAATATGTGCACGTGTTGGTGAAAGTCTATGTCTGAGTTAAAAATAGTGTTGTCCTCGACCAACACTTTTACATTGTCGATAGAATTCATCATCCGTCCGTGATGTGTATGGTAGATAAATACATCTTAATGCATATTAAGTCTTTCATGAAGAACACAGTTTGGCAGATTTGACGTCATAAAGAGAATAAGGTTCTTATTCCAATTTTGAATACAGTTAATAAATAAACCTTTATTATTTATTGACCCCTAAATATTACGGTTTTATTTATAGGTGGGATCTTAGAGTTTCCTTTTTAAATTTAAACTTAAAATGTTTGCTGCATATACCCAGTGGAATTCTTATTTGAGTCCATCCCACTCTTCTTATAACCGATAACCATTTTTCTCGTAGCAAAGGATTACTTGGAAATCTGAAAGCACAAAAACATTTTATATAAGCCGTGCTACGCCCATATAATTTTTCACTCTGTTACTTTATCTATAGACAATTTGTTACCCCAAAGTTTATTATTTTTCAAGTGTAAAACATTAAATTTAAATGTAACCCAAAAATTCCGTTCTAGCGGGACTCGAACCCGCACCCTCGCCTGTCATCGGCGATGCCTTAAACAATTTAGCCATAGATCGAGCTATGACGCTGGAGACAAAATTTGTGGGCACTATCAACTCGGCTATAGCGCCAAGTTGATAGTGCTGTATCTACAGGTGTTTCATTGGAAACCTTCTATTCAAAGTTCGAAAGTAAAGGCATCGCTGATCACAGGCGAGGGTGCAGGTTCGAGTCCCACTGGAACGGAATTTTTGGGGTATATTTAAATTTAATTTGTTACCTATTATTTTATTAAGCAGAAATAAACAATATTTATTTATAAAAAATAAAAAATAAATATACCCTTTCGGGGAAAAAGGCGTGTGTAATAATCAACAACGTAAATATTTACTCCAAAATATCTACTACATAAACTGGAATAAAAACACCCGTGGTGCTTTAAAGTTACCTTTTCAATAGTCAATACAAAAACACACACCTCAATGTCCACCTGGTTATTATAGATTTAAAAAAATCGGTAAAATTTTAACAGAGCACACAAATTTACTCCAAACAAAGTAAACCTCCAATCTAGGATGGACAAAAATTTAATTTATAGGTAGGTATAGTGCGCGTCATGTAAAAAGAACACTGGTGGTCAAGCTTCTACAGGCGTTCCAGCGTTCTTTTTACATGACGCGTACTATAATTGTACATTATTTGTAGTAAACTAGATAGGCACTCATTCAATGCATAGTTATACATCTCTCAAATAAGTAGAAAAGTAAGTAATCTCTTAAAAAGAACGCTGGAACGCCTGAAGAAGCTTGACCGCCAGCGTTCTTTTTACATGATGCGCATTATACAACGATATAGACTGCAACAGGACTATCGATATTTCTGACGTCATCACTTGGTCAAGCCCTATCGTAATCAAACATTTTTATATTTTACATAAAATATTGTTTATTTCTAGGTGCAGCAACGAAATATTATTAAAAAATATAAGGGAAAGTCCTAATCTACGAATGAAACTGGTTTTTAGGCCATTTACTAAAGCAGAATTGATAAAATAAGCAATACAATCGAACTACCAATAATCTCTTATTTACCTGTGAAACGTGTATTTTCCCGGATAATTACGTCTTGTATCTTCACAGTCACAAACTGAACACGACACCATTGTCATACAAAGTAATATTTGTTATTTAATAGTAAGATTACTAAAATAATTACAAAATTAGTTAAACTGCACAAGAGACCGTCCGGTATGCGCATGTACTCAAGCAAAACATATCACATTCAATACATTGTTGCTGTCACTTTTCTTCTTCCACGGGGTACATTTAAAAATGACTTCTCTCTCCCACGCTTCGTTTGTCTATTTAGCGTAGCGAAAAAATTCTACGTCTATGACCAATACAATACTATGTCGGTAAAGCAGTACCTATGTTTTTTGCATTGAACAACCAAAAATAGGCCCTAAGGTGACGAACATTTTAATTCCACCACTGTACCATTATTACAGGTTTTCTAAATAGTAATTTACCCATTAACCTTGATGATAGTGTGATGTAACCTGGACTCATATATTATGTTTTTTTCAGGCCCTTGATTTAGATCTTGATGTACAAGAAGCAATTGACAACTCAAGTTTGAACGGATGCGGTGACCAGGTTTGTAATTTTTCAGCCACTTAAGTTACCTGTTACTTAGTACACTAAATCCTGAGTTTCTGATGCTGTGTTATGGGGCAAGTAGTGCTTGCATTGCTGTGTTCCGGTTTGAAGGGTATGGGTGCCGGTGAAATTACAGGCACATGAGGCTTTTCATCTTTATGTCTCAGGGTGGCGGGCGCAGTGCAATGCCACATAGGGCGCGTCCTAGGTGGACGTGACCTATGTGAGAATGCACTGTTCATAGGCAGAGGTTACCGCTTAACATCAGGTGGGCCATCTGCTTGTTCCATCATTCAAGTAGTAAAAAAAAAACCTACTCACATTTGTCTGATTTTTCTTCTCTCAGCCTCTTTAGTGAAACCTTGACCAAGTTAATGTGTTAAATGTTTGTTTTTTTACAGAACCTACCAATATTCATTGAACAAGAATATACAGTCCAGTTAAACGTAAGTTACGCTTGTATCTCTTGAAGAATAATATTTGTAATTGGGTGGAAAATTGAGACTGGGCAGGAGGGACAGTACCCTTACAGCTACACAATTTTTTTTTTCTTAGCAGACTAGCCCTGGCATTTGGCGTTATACAATTTTGCACACACAAAATTGTAAACATCGAGAAAAACGAAACAAAGTTAAACGAGTTAACAGGTTCTGTAAAATTTGCAAACTTAATAATTTGATTACGACCTACTCGATTTTTGTGCATATATTAAAAATGTAGAAATGCAGAAGAAAAAAGTAGTTTGCATTAGTTGCAATGGTTTTAGCAGCTGTCCTTACTGCCCCATCCAAACTTTCCATCCAGTATGTTTTATTTTTTTTATACGGAACAAGCAGGTGGCTTACTTGATGTTAAGCGGTAACCTCTGCCTATGAACAGTGCATTCTCACATAGGTCACGTCCACCTAGGACGCGCCCTATGTGGCATTGCACTGCGCCCGCCACCCTGAGACATAAAGATGAAAAGTCTGAAAAAGTTTCTGTGTGTGTATATGTGTGTGTAGGTGTGTGTGTGTGTGTGAGAGAGTGTGTGTGTGTGTGTGTGTGTGTGTGTCGTAGCTCCCGAACGGATGAACCTTTTTTTTTTGTTTGAAAGGTGTATTTGTCGGTAGTTTACTTAGCTTTGTTTAATCAAAATCGGATCAGCCGTTCAGCGTTGGGGTTTTTTTTTATTTTTACAAAATTAATAACTTGTTAGACATTGGGGTTTTTGAAATATTAGGAAAAATATAAACCACTAGATTACTTCCAGCGATCCCACAATGCTGAAATTTGGTAAGGAGTGAGTTTTGCACAACGACCTCCTCATACCCTCCCGAAAAAAAAAAACATTCTGTATATAAGGGGACAATGGCGATGGAGGGGAATTGTGTTCAACGTTGCTTGCTAACTTGTAAGATCCCTTTATAATCACTCTCTTATTTATGTTTTTATTTTTACACCAGAACCCGGAGCAACAAAGTAGAAAAACCCCAGAAAAAAGTCCCGTTTTCGATTCACCTGAGTGCAGAGTAAGTATAAGGTCACTAAAACTTTTCGATCGCACTTGCATAATAGTAGTATATATAATAGTATATAATAGTACACTATTAGTGTAATGTTGACCAGTAAACGTTTATAATTTTTGTTATTCTTCCAGGTTTTGAAAAATTAATAAAACTATCGCTTGAAGCGTCTACTCTATTAACATGCAAAGGTGGCGCGATTGGTGGAGATAGCGGAAGAAATCTACTTGTGGCAGTGAAAGCAACACTGTTTTTGCAAAATAGCAAATAACATTTTGTGTCTAATTCCATTAATAATAAAAATTAAAATGTGATATTACATTGATTAAGAACAAACATAATTTTGATGTGTTGAATTAATTAATAATTATATGTAACGTTGCGATGATTAGTTTGAGTTAGTAAAAGATCATATTTAGGTTTAAGCATAATTAATAACCAGTAGGTATTGATATTTTGTGTAAGTTTTGTCTTTTAACAGTACCTAAGTACTACTTTAAAGGGTACCTACTTTGAGAATAACGAACCTAACTACTTTAAACCACGGTTACCATAATTATTATTTGTCATTTAATAAATGACTCTTGCATTTACTTAGTTGTTTATTTTCTTATCCATTCATCACCAGGTATTAGTTTTTGTATAGATTCATTTAAACGTTCTATTTATTAAGGTCGATTGATTGCTATGTTCTAATTATCAGCTGGAAACTCCGTAAACCAACCTTCATTTTCTTACATTATTGAACAAGTACCTACACAACCAATAAAAATTGACACGGTTTGGTTCGTGTAGGTATTCAATGATGTCGATAAATTAGGGGTGACTCAGGATGAGTGGCTTCCAGAGCAGCTAGTATGCATTTTGCACCATAGTGTTGACTCTCACTCGTAACCGTGATCCACGGGTTTTTGTATGGACAAACTGAGTTGCCGCAATGGTCCGCTAGACGTACTGTTTCGGATTTCATGCAAAAACGTGTATCACACTCACGAGTGAGCGTGATGGTGAAAAATGTAGACCAGCTGCTTTGGAATGGCTAGCACCAGTGATAAAATAACAAAGTAATCCTAATCAACCTGAAAAAGTAGATTTGTTTGAATCTATTATGAATCACCAATGTGTGGTCGTATTAAACAAGAAATAATGGCTAATTCAACATATTCTGTTGTCAGAATTAAACCAGGTAAAAGCTTAAAACTATCTGGCAGCTTATTTAAATTAACCATGATGCATGGCTACTGCATCATAGACTGTTGTATGAATCAACCAATCTATATGGTTAGTCAAACATACACCGTTGTTAGAATTGAACCAAGTAAAAGCTTGAAACTATCAGACAGCTTATTGAAATTAACCAAGATGCATGGCTACTTCATCATGACTGTTGTATGAATTAACCAAGATATATGGTTAGTCGAACATACACTGTTGTTAAATATGAACCAGGTAAAAGCTTGAAACTAAGATATATTTTTTCCAGATAAATATTTGAACGTGCAACTTATTTGAATTAACTTAGATACATGGCTACTGCAATATATACCGTTGTATGAATTTAACAAGATATATGGCTAGAGGAACACGCGCAGTTGTTAGAATTGAACCAGAAAGAAAGGCTAAGAACTAGCTTGCAGCTTATTTGGATTAAACAATAGTTATGGCTACTGTAACATATACTAGGATGTAAATTAAACAAGACGAATAACAGATGCTAACAATTTGCTATGGTTCAAGTAAACCGACACGTTGTTAGGCTCATATGGAATCAAGATGATAGTTGATTTGACCACGGATATGGTTTAATACAACTTATTTTTTTTTTCAGTGTACAGTTTGTTGATATTATAATAACATCAAAGCCTAATAACCCTTACCACAAATGTTTATATGTTTATTGTTGATAGAAGGTGCCTCTTCGAACCAAGGTTTATGATATAGAAAATAAGTCCATTGATCGAAAGCGGTTAGGAAAACATCGTTAGAATATCGGCAGGTAATAGAACCAAAGTTAGATAGGCACCCTAGTTCTACCACCCGCGTAACGGACCCACTATCTACAGTGACAACCTCCGTGCTTTATATTGCGGGTTGATTTCGGCTGCAAAATAACTGTTTACATAATCTGCAAATATTTGTTCACGGTCTGAGAGTAGTAGTATTATGGCACTCGTAGTTCCTGATACCCACGACAAAGGGGACCCTAGTGTGGGATCAGAGACTATGTATGTGACTGGGTATTATTTATATTATTTGTGTTCACCTTTATTGTAAACTACATAATTATAATAAGATGATGACTTAAAACTTGTATTCTTATATAGCTATATGTACAGCTGCTCTCATAATTTAAATACTTTTAGTAAAGTTGAAGTGGCTTGGTTTGTTCAAGAGTCCCTGGTGCTGGCAGCCCTGCACCGGGAGCCCAGGGGGGGTCCAAGGCACGTCCGCTCGCGTTGATTTGTGCGCGGTACCCCGCCGACAGTATTTGTACAGGCGCGCGTGGGCTGACGTCGTCGCCACGCCGACGCGACGCATGCGGCACGCAGGCAGCTCCAGAGCGTTTAGTACGACAGTTCAGAACAAGTGTAAGGTAAGCAGACTGAGTAGGAAGACTTTAACAACTACTTGCTTCCGAAGCTTTGAAAAACGTTATCATGTTTAACCATACTAACCCATTGTATCAGCCGCAAGGGAGTGAAACAGAATATATGCAAGTCCATCATTTAATAAAGATGAAAACTGACCAGTTTAGTACCGATTATCGTAGATGATACGAGTTTAAACTGATTATGTGTTTTAAGATTTCCCAAGTTGTTCCGTTACTCAGATATCGCTGTGACATCTCCAATATAATATATCCAACGTTCCTAAAAGCAGAACCGAATGAAAAATCCCACAACGATGATCGTAAAGTGTCTAATGAATGGCACGACAGGCGATAGATTGTCGACAATGATTGGTCGCGGTGACACCGCTCGGACTCGTGTGTGATACGCGAGTGAAACCCCGATCTCTCTGCGTTTCGGATATCTTCAACGACGTATTTTCCAATCTAAACGAACCGAAATTAGAAGGCTAAGACAACTTCGGAACCGGTCAACATAAAATTGGAAACCAACTGTAGTCTTGAGTTGCGCAAGACATAGTCGAAGCCGGTCAACCAGTTTGGCGCGGGCTCCGGCGCGTGGGATCTATGCTCCGCACTCCCGTTCACTCCGCACCAGAACGACACCTCGGCTACCTTCGGGAGGGCCACATACGCCCTTATTAACTGAACGGGTTTATTTAGACTGTCACTTCATTGCCGCGGATTAAGAATCTCGTTGACATAAATTATAATGTGTACCTACACCACTTAATGACCAGTTACTGAAATTTAAACACTGGATGTCTGTCTGTAGGCTGAGTTATGCTGTGCTTGAGTCGACCACTCACAGCACTCACGAGCGTAGATTTGCTACATATTTGTTAACATCCGCACCCGTTTGTAATTCTCAATCGGTGCCTACTTAGATAATTATAATAATCAGGTAAGTACCTACACATAACATCGATACAAACTATAATAGTTTAACTCTCTAGTCCCCAAGATCATCGAGTTCTCTGTTATATCGTTGATCGGGATGGTTATTAAAAGTCTTATTGATAGTTAAATATTGTTAGTGCCTAGAGTTTGTCAGCAGCGGTCATACATGTCCCCAGGCTATGGCGTTATCTAAGCCAATTAAGGAGGTGGTATCGGAACAGGTTTTACAATATTAATTTTGTAACGAACAGCGAATGCAGTCGTCAGATAATCATATTTTACACGTTTTATTCGCCGCTTATGGTGTTAGAACTTAATTCCAAATCAAGTTTGAGTTGACACCGATAACTGTCCAGTAAGTCAGGATTACGGCGTTTGAGGTTTTTCTCGTCAGCCTTTCACTCGATGGTCGGAGAGCTTTTCGGGTGCGCCATTGAAATAACTCATAAATCAAATAGGTACTATGTGTCTATTAATTTCGCCTTTGCCTTGCATTTCGTTAATGCGAATTCCGAACACCAAAACCTCTGACATATTTAACTCGCTTTGTTTTAGATCGGTCTACACGATCTGTTTGAGCGTTTCGTTTCGGAAGAGCTTGTAATCGGGCAACTTAAGTGTTCCGGATCATCGTGACCATAATTATGTTTTATGTTATACCGTGAAAGGGTGGTCATCTCTCCGGTATATTGATGGTGTATATTTATCATAGACAATTTGGGAACACCTGCTGTTAGGTGCGATCGGGATCCGTCAAATTAAGACGCGCTGTGGTTTGTGCTCTGGCTCTTCTTATACTTTATTGGCCTTTACTCTTCTAATACCTTATTTGCTCTGTGGTAGGATTGATGGATTCGAGGTATTTTGAATGGCTTTGAGCTTTGAGATATGGATTCAAGACACCTTAATAGATTTTTCTCTTTTTGTTTGGGTTTCGATTAATCGTTTAATTTATTTTAGTAGCAAGCGTCAGAATGTATGTTTTGCTATTATGGAATGGTCCTACATATTCATTTGATTCAAAGTGACTTTTCCTTATTAGTTTTTAGCTGCAGCTTCATGCCTCTGTGGATTCATACAATTCAGTCAGTTATGGAGCATTTACTAACAGCTCGGTAACAAGCTAGTAGGTAAGGTATTGTAATGTTTTTCCAACGCACTTTTCCTATCAGGGTCTCCACTCAAGCGAGCCCTGATAACAAACCTGCTCATCCACGATATGCACCATTGCACACTTGCACGTTCCAACTTCTATCGCCAAGTCATTGGATGGTAAAAATAGCTAACTACTCCAACTAAATACATGAGCAACAACCCACTTTAAAGCCTCACAACAAAGGTAGGTTTTACAGTGCAAAGTTATAATGTAGTCAGTCGTAGGCTGCGCTTAGTTTTCTAGACACCTATCACTCCCCTCCCCTGTACACAATATACAGTATATAACTTTTGGAACTATCATGGTTATGTACATAATTTTCACTAGAAACGGGATATTTACCATGATTTTTGAGTTTTATATGTTCCCGATATTTCGGCACAGTTGCATGCGCCATGATCACGGGAGAACTGACTAAAGTCTTTGCGAGTAGATGTTATTGGCAGATATATCGATCTACCCTCTTTCTCACTCTTTTATTACGAACGATACCACTACCATCGGTTTCATTGTCACAATTCACACCAACTCGACACACAACACTAACGGTGTCCGGACGCGTAGCAGGTACCACACTTTTTTGATTCTTACACATTCTTACCACAGGCTAGAACGTAGGCCAGCGTTTCTGCCATATGTTAAGGGGGTGACGGACAAAATTGCGAAAGTCCTGCAAAAGTTTTCCGTAAAGACCATCTTCACTCCCTTAAAGAAGATATCGCACTACTTGCGTTCACCAAAAGACAGTTTTCCACTTGAAAAGCCTGGGGTGTATAAAATTGATTGTAGCTGTGGGAGTTCGTACATTGGCCAAACGAAACGTACGATAGCGTGTCGGGTTAAGGAGCACATACGAGCGGTCAAGAACAGGGACATACATAAGTCAGCCATAGCAGAACACCTTTTGGAATCTGGCTCAAATCATTGGATCGAGCTACACAGTCCGCAGGTAATCTCGACAGAGCGACATTACATACCGAGAATGGTACAAGAGGCAATTGAGATTACTAAGTACAGAAACTTCAATAGAGAAGATGGTTTTCAATTATCTGGTGTATGGAAGCCTGTGGTAAGAATGTGTAAGAATCAAAAAAGTGTGGTACCTGCTACGCGTCCGGACACCGTTAGTGTTGTGTGTCGAGTTGGTGTGAATTGTGATAATGAAACCGATGGTAGTGGTATCGTTCGTAATAAAAGAGTGAGAAAGAGATCGATATATCTGCCAATAACATCTACTCGCAAAGACTTTAGTCAGTTCTCCCGTGATCATGGCGCATGCAACTGTGCCGAAATATCGGGAACATATAAAACTCAAAAATCATGGTAAATATCCCGTTTCTAGTGAAAATTAATATACAGTATGTTTGACGAGTCAGTCAATCAGTATTATGATAAATATAGCTTTGCAACCTTTGATCTCCTCCTACTTTTATATACGAGTAGTAAAGTTCCAGAGTTAGGTAATCTTGGAGACAGCACATATTTCCGATCAAGAATTGTGAAGTTTGAACTCATCATTGTCATCAAACTATGCTATGTTCTTACAGTTGAAGTTCAGACACCGAATATATAAGTGTAGATACTTCAACACACAATAATGTAAGAGTAGGTATTTGAATCAACAGTTTGTATGAATTGGCGGGGTGTGGTTCAGAGTGTGTGCTATCCTGTAAGTTACTTGCCATAGATATTTGTACGTGACATGCCTAAAATAAGAACTTGTGAGGTATGTCACCCGACAACAAAACATGTCCTCACACCAATGTACACAGCGTGAGCAGGTAACGCAACCTTAGTAGAATAAAGAGCAAATAAACCTAATGCATGGTTGCCTTACTCTTGTTTGACAAGGAATCAAATCTGTTCAGTTTCACCAGGACACCATTCAATCATAGCCACCTGTAGCAGTAATTAGCCTTTGTTTCTGTAACCGGAGCCGGCAGATGCGGCGCCCGCGCAGGTGCACGCAGGCGCGAGAGGGCTACCAGCTAAGAGGATCGCTCATTGTCTTATCACTTTAAGTTTACTTTTTGGAATTACTCGTAACGATAAGCATGAAACATGTTTGGTTTTTGGTTATTTTGATTTCAATAAAATGAAAAACTATGAGCTTTTTGATAGGATACCTAATTTATACCGGATTTTAATAAATGCTACGAATACTCAAATCAAAACTCTTTTCGTTCTCCTAACTAACAATGAACTATGCTACTAATACCGTGTTTTATCCCGTGTTGGATCCATAGAGCATTGCAGCCTCCGTTCCATGTTGCTCGGTGGTTGGATCGAATTTGAAACCGCTGTCATATTGCAGAAACAATTTTATGAAGAAGAAAAGAGGAATACTGTAGTTTAAGTGGATTTTCTTTTGTGTACTCCAAAGATATTAAGAGTTTTATATTGACAAGGTTTAGGATATGAGTCAAAACAAAGTAAAAAAAATTGTTGCAGAAATTATCATTGTGTTACTTTGATTGCATAGTTTGTAGTAATTTATCGATCTTCTAAATTATCTAAATTGTGCAGCTAGGTATTTGCCCAAATGAGCCCGCGCCGTCCACACGCGACTCGTAAACACCGAGCTCGCACGCGCCGAGGGCTATGATCGCATACCAGCAGAATGTCTACCTGCACTAAACACCTACATACTCGAACACAGTCTTATAGATGGGCTAAAAAAATTAAAATTACTCAAACAAATTTATGCTAGAGCAGAGCTTTGAAGACAACAAGTAGTAGTAGGTACAGCTTTTTTGTAAAAGAGTTCGTACGGGGAAGTACTACCGACCATACCTATTTCTGCTGCATAGCAGTGGTGCACGAATTGCTGTGTTCCGGTTTGATGGCATGTGGGTGCGTGTTTACGCCTAAGGGTGGCGGGCGCAGTGCAATACCGCATGGTGCGAGTTCTAAGTGGTCGTGACCTGTGAGATAATGCACTGTTCATTGGTAGAGAGTACAGCTCAACATCAGGTGGGCAATCTGCTTGTTCCATTAGAATAATTACATTCGGAACCGTAGTCCGCGCACGCTTTTTTTTAAACGTTCAAACTGAGCCGGGATCTTCTCTGTTGGTCGAGCGACGCTATCGCGCCAGTGTGCCTGCTCAAGTGTAGGTTTGAGGCTGAGGAGGTCTTACAATTTTACTTCAAAATGCCGTATTGTGCTGTCAGCGGATGCCACCTTACACCAGGAGAATACAAGAAGGCTGATAGGACAACATTTCACCTCACACTTAATATGTTGTTTTATGAAAACACTTTTGACAGGAGCTTTTGCCGCAACCCGTCTCACTACAGTCCTGGCTCACCACAGTCCCGGATCATCACAGCCCCAGCTCACTACATTCCCAGCTCACCACAGTCCCGGATCATCACAGCCCCAGCTCACTATAGTCCCAGATCACCGCAGCCCCGACTCACCACAGTCCCGGCTCATCATGGTCCCGGATCACCACAGCTCCGACTCACCACAGTCCCGGCTCACCATGGTCCAGGATCACCACAGCCCCAACTCACTACAGTCCCAGATTACCACAGCCCCGAATAACCACAGTCCCGGCTCACCACAGTCCCAGATTACCACAGCCCCGAATAACCACAGTCCCGGCTCACCATGGTTCAGGATCACCACAGCCCCAACTCACCGCAGTCCCAGATTACCACAGTCCTGGATCACCACAGCCCCGACTCACCACAGTCCTGGCTCACCATGGTCCCGGATCACCACAGTCCGGATCACCACAGCCCCGACTCACCACAGTCCCGGCTCACCATGGTCCCGGATCACTACAGTCCCGGATCACCACAGCCCCGACTCACCACAGTCCCGGCTCACCATGGTCCCGGATTACCACAGTCCCAGATCACCACAGCCCCGACTCACCACAGTCCCAGCTCACCATAGTCCCGGATCACCACAGTCCCGGATCACCACAGCCCCGACTCACCACAGTCCTGGCTCACCAAGGTCCTGGATCAGCACAGTCCCAGATCACCACAGCCCTGGCTCACCATAGTCCTGGCTGGACACGCTAATCAAATCAAATCAAATCAAATAAATTTATTTCGAGCGAAACTCATAAAGGAAGGTGACATAACATACTTAAACAATAAAAACCTTAAAAACTAATTGGACAGCTGGGCAGGTGTCGCTCGCAGCAGTGCCTAGTATAAGGACAATCCACCCTAGCAGCAATCATTGCCAGCGAGTTGTTGGAGCTGGCCTGCAACCTGCGCACCTGGGACGTGGCGCGCTTGTGCATGGTGGCGTGGAAACAGTCGACCCGCGCCGCCGCAAACATCCCCGATGCGCTGCAGTAGCGGGGCAGCCCCAACACCGCCCTGAATGCATTGTTGTACTGGACGCGGATGGCGCTGTACGTCGCGAGCGTATACTTCGTCCACAAGCAGCACGTATACAGAGAGGTACAGTATGCTCGAAACAATGTTAGCTTCACCCCCTCTGAGCTACGCGCAAACCTCCGGGCAACCATATTCGCTCGCACCGACAGCGCCCTCCGCTCCCGTTCGATGTCGTCATTGTCTTTGAGTTTGATAGTGACTATGTGACCCAAGTACCGAAATGAGTACACCCTCTCCAAGTCCACACCGTTCAGACGAACAGGAGGGATGTTTTCAAGTCGTTTTGTACCAACCTCAAAGAGCATGTACTGACTCTTTTTGGGGTTATACACCAGCCCGTGACCGCAGGTGTATTCCTCACACGTTTTCACGAGCTCCCTCAACCCCTTAATGCTCGTACTCCGTGAATAAATTCTGTGCTTGTTCCTTCATTTTCGAGTTGTATTAACATAAAACTAAATGTTGTACTCATCTCGCTTTGAATGACTTTGTAGTCCTTGGAACTCTATAATATGTTATTATTAGAACTGCAGCGTCATCCTCAACCACTACAGCTGAAGATATGCTAAATAAATACCTTCATATTTTCATCACTAGTGGCGTTATGCGGTGCTTGCGTTGCGGCAAGGAACGAGTCGATGCGTGTGCGCCGTAGAGGCGTCCGTTCATTATTACACGTTTGTCTAAATCAGAATACACAGTGCACTTAATTATAAACCTCGACAACCTGCTTTTGGCCTCGATACCTCCGAATTCGAGTTTCGAAAATGATTCTTGTTTCCAACAATACTTAAAATACTTTTGACTCTCACGTTCGGAGTCGAACCCATGATCTATATTCCATAGAACTCGAACAACCAAACAAAAAATAATATAATATCATACTACCAAATGAGCTTACAAGTATAAATAGGTATTTGAGTGTTTACTTATCCTTTGAGTCAGATACTTTCGCTCCCTGGCGTTGATAGGTGTGCACAGAAGCAATGTCAGTGTGTTACATACACAACGGCAGTCTTATTGCTTATAGCGATTTCTTCCAGACAACCTTAGTATTGAGAAGACTGTATGGAAAAATGGGACAGTTATCACCACCATACGTTCTATTCTAATTAAGTCGGTTCCACTAGTTTCAGGGAGTCATTCGAGAGGCGCAAGGTCCTCCGGTGCGCGGGCCGAGCTGACAGGCGACAAGCCCGGCACAACTGTCGCGACGCGGCTCACGTGGTAGGACGTTACTCGTTGACATTGTGTTCCGACTTGGTCATTCGAGAGCCGCAAGGTCCTCCGGTGCGCAGGTGACGCAGCAGGTGCGACAAGCCGACAGGCGACAAGCTGGGCACAACTGTCGCGACGCGGCTCACGCGGAAGGACGGCACTTGGTGACATTGTTTTCCAACTTGGTCATTCGAGAGCCGCAAGTTCCTCCGGTGCGCGGGCGACACAGCAGGTGCCACGAGCCGACAAGCGACAAGCCGGGCACAACTGTCGCGACGCGGCGCACGCGGAAGGACGGCACTCGGTGACATTGTGTTCCGACTTGGTTATTTACAGTGATTAGCTTTACGACTCGTTTACCGCTTCCGGTGACTGAGATACTTGATGATAGTACTTAAAGTACTACTATAATTAAGTGATAATAGTTGTATTTAATAGTGCCAACTTAGATAATTTCCCTAATGAAATATTGAATTTTCAAAAATATTTAGATATCCCCTCTACCTTTTCGCCGTATTTAAGTAAAATTTAAATTTGAATTCATGGTGGTCAGATGGTCCGGAGGGATTACTACAGACTAGTTTTGAATTTCAATCGTATGATGTTAATTTTTTAGTATCATGCACAGATACAAGCCCTTTTCTTCGAAGGGGTAAACAGAGCCTCATTGTACCCCTTTTCACAGATAATCTCACAATTGCCTTCTAAATATTTGCCTATAAGATATCCACGAGAAAATACTCAATAAAAAACTAGTTTGTATACAAAAATAACACTTTAGAAATAATTTCCTATCAGCTAAATTAGCGAAGCACTTCTTATCTAATAGGTACGAGTGCCTATTGCTTTGTCGAATGCGCGGCGTGTCGGTACACGCATTAATAAAACCCTTCGTAAAACAAAACTGTCGTCGTCACGTCGTCGGTCGTAAAGGACATGCGGTTGATGTTAAATGAAGGGCCGTGAAGGAAGTGCGTTATCGCGTCCGATCGCACGCGGCGGACGTCACGCGCCGTGTACACCTGCCCTTACGCGGACGCACTCACGCCCCGTCAAATATATCATTATTTTTTGCTTCAACTTTTTGACGTGTAATTGATTTAAGAGCCGCAACGACTCGCCTCCCTAACCCGACTATTACCCGTCGTTTGTAAATAAGCCTGTGCCAATTTAAAAGTATTTGTGCATGTCCTGTGGTTGCGATGTAAAACGACTATTGAGTACAAGTCTTTTGCAGGTCCTTTCTTAGGTGTAATTACCACTCCATCCTGACGTTCGTACAAGATCCCTGTCTCGGGCACCAGCAGCAATAACTTGAATCACTCAGAGTTTTGATTCAACCATTGATTTTTCACAACAGAAGAAATACAAACAAATAATATAAGATCATTAAGCTTGCGGATACTTGAATCAGATATTCAAACGAATAGTTTTTGTACAAATGGAACATTAAGCATTAGGTGCATTATAACTTTCTTGGGCGACCTCTAAACGGGCGATAAATCAAGGCAGCTAGCGCGTTTAGTGTCCCCGTGTGCCTCTCGCCTAACGAGGAACTGTATTGCCACCGATCTATAGAGTTCAAGTTGAACTATTTTTGACATCAGTAGGCGAGCTAGTTGAGGAACGTGTGGGAATAGGTCGTGTGTTCGATTCCCGTACTTGGTTAATTGTTTCACGATCTGCTCTGATTAACTGTTTGTTATGATACTAAGTAATACCTACCTCGGATTTAACGGTACGTGAAAATTTCCCGTTTTTATAAAATAATACCTACCTCTTTCACTTTCTTGTTTGTTTGCAGTCAAATGGCCGGGAGCGGATGCTACACGACGCGGTCGCATGCTGGCCGGGAGCGGATGCTACACGACGCGGTCGCATGCTGGCCGGGAGCGGATGCTACAAGACGCGGTCGCATGCTGGCCGGGAGCGGATGCTACACGACGCGGTCGCATGCTGGCCGGGAGCGGATGCTACACGACGCGGTCGCATGCTGGCCGGGAGCGGATGCTACACGTCGCGGTGGCATGCTGGCCGGGAGCGGATGCTACACGACGCGGTCGCATGCTGGCCAGGAGCGGATGCTACACGACACGTTCGCATGCTGGCCGGGAGCGGATGCTACACGACATGCTGGCCGGGAGCGGATGCTACACGACGCGGTCGTATGCTGGCCGGGAGCGGATGCTACACGACATGCTGGCCGGGAGCGGATGCTACACGACGCGGTCGTATGCTGGCCGGGAGCGGATGCTACACGACGCAGTCGCATGCTGGCCGGGAGCGGATGCTACACGACGCGGTCGCATGCTGGCCGGGAGCGGATGCTACACGACGCGGTCGCAGGCTGACGTAATAAAATGACTACCAATTTTTCGGTTTCAATATCGGATGCGAGACATCAACTACAACCAGTCTATGGGTTCCCATGCGATCGGTGGTGTTTGGTGTCATGACATACTTAATGCAAGTTTTGTAGATCTACCGCATCTTGATATTTAAATCTTTGCTCATTAGCCATTGATTTATGCTAAACCATTATTCTGACTAGCATAGATGTAATATTTACATGCGGGTTCGATTCCCGCTGCGGCTAATGTTTGCTTGTTCTACAAATATTTGTTCCATCTGTTTGTTGTGGTGCTGTGGTACGGGTACTCGTGTTCCTGATACCACCACACTGGGAATGTTAGTATGGGATGATAACTACGTGTATCTCTGTTGGGTTTGCAGTCTTATTCGTCATTATCATCATTAGTCTGTAGAAGTCCACTACTGGACATAGGTTTTCCCGTAGTAAGGCACACTCGGAGCACTGATGGTCTAGTGGAAGGGAGCCCGACTTTCAATCCTACGGTCGTGGGTTCTAATCATTGGTTATGCACCAATGGATTTTCACTCGAAAAATTGATGCTTGCAATATGAATGCTCTCAAACGGTGAAGGAAAACATCGCGAGGAAACCGACATGAACTTGATGAAGGGAGCCTCTGCGAGTTGCACTGAATCTTCTCATCACACTGGCTCTTTTACCATCGGTCACTCGGTTCTCCAGCGCCACCACACCGCTAGCTGGTCTTTGATCTAACGCAGGGTGACCAAGACAGAACCGGTGACACGGTGTTGTAGTACCTAACAAGTATTTGTAGTAGCATAGAATGCCACGACAAACTGACAGATCGTAATACGTTATTATGCTTCAGGAATTTAAATTAGTTTTATTTATTTATTTATAACATATGGCACACGAAACAGAATACAACTGAAAATTATTATAAAAGTATATTACATAATTTTTTAACTAGGTTATATTCCAAAACATGGGTACACTTCACGATTATGTAAAAACAAACAGTAAAGATAAAATAAATAAATAATAAATAAATAATGCTGGACAGTTAACACAACATTATCTAGCCCCAAGCTAAGCAGAGCTTGTGTTATGGGTACTAGATAACTGATATACTTAATACAATATATAACATAGATAGATATTTTTTATTATACATAGAAAATACCCAGAACACCCTGAACAAATTATTGTTCCGAGGCAGGAATCGAACCCGCAACCTCCGGCGTCGCAGGCGAACGTTCGCCCGCCCCGCCACAGAGGTCTTCAAGATCAAAGATGATTATAATATAACAAAAAAATACCATAAAACAAAAATTAAAACTTAAAACAGAAGAACGTTTCAAAGACCACTCAGGCTTCTACATACATATAGATCCACACTGAACTCGTGAAATGGTTATATAATGTACTTACTATACCTCCATCCAAAGTCATCGCCAACGCCATCTTATTCTCATTGTCGTAATGCGGGCTCTGTGACCACTTTGTAGTGTCGTAGTCGTCTCGCTGTCGCGTCGTCCTCGTACAAGGATGAAGTCGTGTCCTACAAAGTGCTTATAAAACCACTGCAACCTACATGTCATCTAGAAACATGGCAACTAATTTACGTCAGCTCATTTCGACTAATATTTGTACAACACGACCCATTTGCTTGAGGTAATAAGGTAATAACTATGTTTTTTTTTCTCTTGATTCGTATGCCAAGAGTGAGTTATAGGATTGCATTGCGTTAAAAGCAGTTTTTAAGTATGAGATGCACAACTATATTATATTTTAAGTATGAGATTCACAACTATATTATATTTTAAGTATGAGATTCACAACTATATTATATTTTAAGTATGAGATTCACAACTATATTATATTTTAAGTATGAGATTCACAACTATATTATATTTTAAGTATGAGATGCACAACTATATTATATTTTAAGTATGAGATGCACAACTTTATTATAATTTTTTAATAGTCCGAGATACATGTTATCTCAACACCCAGACCCAGAACAAATATTTCCAGATCATACTACCATTTGTATGCAGCGGGAATCGAACTCGCAACCTGTCGCATCTCAACCGACTACTCGCCCGCCACCGCGCCGGGGTTATTCGGTACACTCTAAAATAAATTGTCATGTGCATTATGAAACGATTTAAATGAAATGTCTTAATGTGAATAATATAAGTTTAAAAAAAACACGCATCATTCAGACGATATTATAGAAAATGCCAAAATTTATCATTCTCCCCCACTTATTATCTCCGAAATTACGGAGGCTAGAAAATCGGGTTTACCGGCCTCACATATAGTTTACAGGCAAACCTAAACGAAAATCCTAAAACAACCACGGGAAATGGAAAATTTGTTAAGCTAAATCGTGTATAAAATGTGTTAGGATTTCACTAAGGTAATAAATTAATTTGGTCTTTTAGTAATAAGGTAGTCTATATGCACGGAAGCCTCTCCACGCAAGTCTGACTCGCAATTGACTGGTTTTTTGATCACTAGACCTGTCTCTCTGACCTGAACGTTGTGCCACAGATTAATTAATAGTTACTATGAAAGGAACTTTCTTGCGCACGAATTATTTCACCACTATGGCTGTTCTACTAACGATTACTACCAACGGCTATTTGAGTGCCACTTTTACTACCTCTAGAGTACCAAGAAAGAACCAACCACTAGAAAAAACTTTGACAGTAATTTTAAACCAAATTTGAATGTAACGCTCTTTAAATAAGTAGGAATGGGTAGACAGCCACCGCCTGTTATAACTAAGTAATTATAATTAGCTAAGTATATGACACTTGAATGATCGATTACCTTAATAAAAATCCTAGGTCTACTTAGTTGCATTTGCATAATATCTGAATTTTAAGTGATTATTTGAATAAAATATCACACTACAAAAATATCAGATTCAAAAATGTTTTGCTCGTCACTAAAAACAAAAAATAAATGTGATTTCAGTAGGCGCGTACTCAGTTCCACGAACTTCCGCGTTAATAATTAAACAAACCTGTCTCTATTAATGCAACACATATCTAAACATATGTGAGTATGTATGTACGCCCCACATACAGCCCCCCGCGCCCGCTTCTCAGGCTCAATCGGGAGGAAAAGGCGATTGAGTCGAGTGAGAATGACGCGTAATTCAACTCAATAAGACGGTAAAAAATTATCCTTGTGATTTTACTCAATAAAATCTACATTGAACTTATTAAACTTGCAACTCTATACGGCAAGCTATTGTTACCATTTATGTACGACATATTATTAATACACTAACATCAGTGGACTCGAGGACTTTTTCAGTTATGTAAACTTGTTTTTTTTTGGAACTTATATGAAAAAAAATATGTTTGTTTGTGCATAAACAAACACTTTCTTACGAGTATGGTAGACCGTTCTTTTTCTCACGACCTCATCTATTGTGTAGTTCAAAAACTCTGAACACTTTTTGACCCAGTTTTTTTTTAACTTTTTGAATGACGGAACTCTCTTATGGCCCACATTTTTGAAGGTAACCTCTGCCTTTAACAATGCATTACCACCTTCGACGACGTACCCTATGTAGCATTGCACTGCGCCCGCCACCCTGAGACAAAAAGATGAAATGTGCTCACCGGAACCCATACCCTTCAAACAAGAATACGGCAATGTGAGCACTACTGCTTTGCTGCAGAAACCGGTAATAGGTATATGCAGGTAGGACACTATTGTTTATTCTGTGGTAGTACTACCCCAGACAAACTCTTTCACAAAAAGCTCTACTACTACTAAAACAGGACAGCGTAGAACCCTGAACTCCCGACGACGCGACGTGGGCTAGTTACAAGAGCATGTGGACATGACACTGGTCGCTGCGGCATTATCAACACCGACCCACGTGATATCAAACCTACGATGAATGACAAGTGGTGATATTATTCAATACTATTTGATTAATTAATTATTAACTCATATTAAAATGATTTATAACATTTACTTTGTATATGCGCTTGAATTTATGAATGCTATTATTTTTTTATATGACTACTAATGTATCAAAACTGTACTATGTAGGTATTGGCGAACAAAAGTAAGCACTTGCTTTAATTTATACATTGAGTCGTGAAATTTGATGATGAGATATTATTTAACAATAACTCATTTCATATATCTCTGGTTAAGTGTTAATAGTTAAATGTCTCTCAGTCAGTCAGCTGCGTAATATCCCGTTTCGACCCGATGTATCCCAGTCAGTCAGCTGCGTAATGTCCCGTCCCAACCCAATGTCACCCAGTCAGTCAGCTGCGTAATGTCCCGTTCCGACCCGATGTCTTCCAGTCAGTCAGCTGCGTAATGTCCCGTTTCGACCCGATGTCTCCCAGTCAGTCAGCTGCGTAATGTCCCGTTCCGACCCGATGTCTCCCAGTCAGTCAGCTGCGTAATGTCCCGTTCCGACCCGCAACACACAACAAGAGACACAGGCACACACAACGTGTCGCGGCGTCTGAGGAAGTCTGCAACTCGTTTATTTGCATCCACTAACAATGTCATTATGTAAATCCAACTCAATCGTCGAGATCGAGAGTGGATCGAGATCGACGTATGATCAGTTAATTATTCCAAGAGCTCTTTACTAACTGTAAGTGGAGCTGTAAGACGGGTCTTACTAACTGTTACTGTATCTTTGAGAATGTCTTACTAACTGTTAGTCCATCTGCGTGACTTTGTATTCGATCGGCTCACGGCGATAATCGATTTCGTTGCTGTAGAACATTAAAATAATTACTGGTTATTATATAAATGAAATGAACGGTAGCTGTTTGTATGGTAATGCTGATGCCTCGTTACATTAGACGGTATTGTGAGACGCGGTTATTCTGTTTACTTTATGCAAAGAATTATCGCAACGGTTTCATTTTCGATGACCCACTTATGAATTAACCTAACCTAATAACTAAGTACCATGATTTTTTGTTCAAAACTTTAAAATGAAACTTCGGTTTCTGTTCGGGTCCGTATTTTGTACGAATTCGTAATGTGTTGTGTGATAATGCATAGTCTAATAATAAACCAATATCCCAAAACAAGGCTATAAAAAAGACTGTGCAAAACATGTCGGTATCAGTGTATATGCACACGTGATGATATTGTGCTGTCATGGATATTCTTCTTCTTCTTCTTTTTTTTGGCGTGTTCAGCGGACTGGTAGTGGTGCCACAAGAGTTTGCCAATGACAGGTGATTAACTTGACATAAAATCATGGATATTTCAAAGGCGCATTTAGCTGTCTGAACTTTCCTCAAACTCCCAGCACTTTTTTGATTTTATGTCAAGTTAATCACCTGTCATTGGCAAACTCTTGTGGCACCACTACCGGTCCGCTGAACACGCCAAAAAAAAGAAGAAGAAGAAGAAGATGTCTTGTTTCTTGTTCCATAAACAAGAGGCGAGTGCTGTGTTACCACAGTACAGTATATAGTCAAATAATGTTCCCTCCCTTGTGTGTAATGCCATTAGTTGGTTCCTGTTGTTGTCGTTTACCTGTAAACTGTAAAGTCACGTGTGGAAGCTCTTCAAATCGTTTTAAAAATGTTTGAACCACAGTATGAACTATAAAGTGCAAACGAGACTCGTCAGTTAGCAAGCCACTCCATTGACTAATGGGGGTTAGGGTTTAGATGGTCTGTCGTCTAATCAAAATGTAATCAAAAAAAAGGCTAGTTTAAATATCAGACTGTCCTTTATTACCATATGACCAAATTCTACGACCGATATTGTATAGCCAGGTCTTTGCATACCCTGATAGTTCGTGCGACATGCTGCCAATTATTAGGGTGTACAATGGGGCTGTACAATATCTAGCTGTGCAATATCTGGCTGTACATTACAGTCTCCCTTTTGTTATGTGCGATAAAGATCCTAGGCGCCTATTTTTAAACGTTCAGTAGATAGCACGTTAGTACCTAACATTCACGTAAAAGATAATGGTAGTATTGTGTTAGTGCATGTTTCATGCCCACATACCTACTCATGCTGCTGTTGACAAAGGTATTCTTTATACAGATAAGGACAAAACGCTCCTAAAAGTAACTAGGTACAGAGTAGGTATCCCTAGCTCACGGGGACATTATTGGATAAAACATAACATAACACCCGACAGTCACATCCATAGTCCTGACCCCACACTAGGATTCCCTGAGTCGTGGGTATCAGAAACTACGAGTGCTATGGTACCATAACACCCAGACCCGGAACAAATATTTGCAGATCATACAAACATTTGTCTCGCAGCGCGAATCGAACCCGCAACCTTTTGCATCTCAGCCCGACGCGCTACAGAGGAACGACAATAATACCTCCTAACTCCGGTACGGAGGCTGTAATGCTTCATCACATCATTTCATCACCAGACCCTGGAGTCTGCGACAGGAAAACATGCCGTGTCGTCGTCTGAATTCGAAGTTTGAACTCTAACTTGAATAATCAGCTTCAGGACCTACACTAGATCCTGTTCATCCTATACTGGTCATCATCAGACCCTGGAGCCTGGTGCAGTCGAAAATTACCATATTGAGCTCTAACTGAAGGTTTTAGAACAAAAAATGCCAAAGTTGCCTTAAAAAATTGTGACAAGCTGTTTATCCTGGAAACGGCTGCTCCAATTTCCATTCACAGTTTTTTCATACCGTAGCACCATCTTTCATTCAAAAAACCGCATTTAAATGTGAGCACCCGCTCTGGAGCTACGTGCCAACAAAGAAACATCAAAACAGACAGGCAGACGGACGGACAGACAGACAGACACGCTATGGCCTCAATGGATTGATTATTTTTGAATCAAACTAATTTTTATCAGCTCTCGGTTTCGATCTTCTTCATAATCAGACCGAAGATTAATTTACAAAATACTTATTTATTTAAAAATATTATTTTCGAAATAAATAATATTTTAGGGAAAATAATATTTTTTATTTACTATTAAGATGTTACTAGGATGGGGCTAGAAATAAAGCTAGTTTAAAAAATCGTTAGTTTTGCGAAGATATCCTATTAAACTTGTACTAATATATATTCTGTGATTAGACGTCAAAATGCACTTACCGCAAGACTCCAAAGTAATCACCCACAGGACAATGGATTGACAAGCACATCGCCCGGGTCCGCCCGTCTGCATCGCGTCTAGACTACGACGACAAATTGCAGGATGCTAGTCGTAGGCGACACACATATCAATCATAATAACTTTGATTAAGTAATGGCTTGGAAATCATTGGAGTTGGCTATGAGATATCGATTTCCTTGTATCGTTTCAAAAGATACTTGCAATGTATGTGTCCATCAAATCTTGCAACTGAATTTTGAACCAGTTAGCCTGGGTCGATTGAACCAGTTAGCCTGGGTCGATTGAACCAGTTAGCCCGGGTCGATTGAGCTGAAATTTTGCATACCCACCTTTCAAGTTCCAATGATAATACAATATTATTTCATACCTTCCAAGTTACGATGACACTACAATACTATGGCGGCAGTGAGCTGATCTGATGATGGAGACGGATGGTAGACAACGGAACTCCTCGATAGTTAGTAGTAGACTAGCCGTGTTTGGGCTCGTTTGTATCAGCTCACGGTTCTGCTCACTAATTTCATAATCGTCATCATCATCAGTCATCAAAGCTTTTATTGAAAAAAACATTTTACACAACAAACTTGTTTCGTTCATTGAAAAGCAATAGGTTGATAGAAACAGCGTTTCCAAATGAACATAACACCCCACAGTGACCGATCCCACACAGGATCCCACGTATCGGGGTATCAGGAGGTACGAGCACCGTGGTAACAACACACAGATCCGGAACAAATAATTGCAGACAAACATTTGTCTTGCAGCGGGAATCGAACTCGCAACCTCTCGCATCTCATCCAGTTAATTGCCCGCCACGCCACAGAGGTCGTCACATAAAAGTGGCACAAAGACGAACTTAATGCAAAAAAGTATTCTCTTCCAGATAGCCTCAGTGTATTACGAGAAAAATATACGCTGGTAGAGCTTAATTTATTGTGTTAGTTCATAATAATTGTATATACAGAAAAAATAATACAAGTAATACAAGTAGGAATGTAGGTACAATATATAAAAATGAATCAGTTGAGCTACCTACCTGAAGAAGTTACATCTTTGGTTTATTTTGATCTGAGGTAAGTATTGAAACCAATTTTATCAAATTAAAATCATGGAGAATTTAGATTTTGGTCTTTTAACTTTAAAACTTATTGTTAAAGTATTGATATACTTATGTTACTTCTCTCTGGCTTGGTAGTGTAATAAAAACAGGAATTATATTTGTTATGACAGGTATCCTAGGCCCATCCCAGTACTTAATTTATAATAAAACCGGCCAAGTTTAAGTAATATTTGTATCCCAGACATGGGAAATGTGAGACATCCTCATTAATTTTAAGAACTTGTATACTACCACATTTAAACAAATAAATGATTTACATTTTTTTTTTTATGAAGTGCGAGTCGGACTCGCGCACGAAGAGTTCCGTACAATTATCTATAAAAACGGCAAAAAAAAATTGTGTATGGGAGCCCCCTTAAATATATAATTTATTCTGTTTCTTAGTATTTGTTGATATAGCAGCAACAGAAATACATCATCTGTGAAAATTTTAACTGTCAAACTATCACGGTTCATGAGATACATCCTTGTGACAGACGGACAGACAGACGGACAGCTGAGCCTTGGTAAAGGCTCCCGTTTTACCCTTTGGGTACGGAACCCTAAAAAAACTAACGATCTTTACAGTATTCGCACATGATGTGTAACATCTGACATCTCACCTCCTTTATAAATAAGGCTGATAGTACCAACCTCTCGGAAAAATGCGCGTTTCTTGTGACACACTTCTGTTCCTTTTCAAGAAATCACTCCCACAGATTGCAGGAAAGCGAGAGGAAAGATGTTACATGTCAAAAAATATGTATCTATGTACTTAGGTACCCTATTTATCTAGAGACCAAAACTACTCTGCGCAATAAATATGACCGATTATCTAAGTATGACCGAGCATAAAAATATTGTCGAACCTTTTTCTGCAGATTACTTTCAACGAGCTCCTTTTTGTAATGCAATATTAACTAGTTTATATCTATTAAATTCAATAAAAACTACAAAGGTTAAAAATGATTACAAGCTCAGTGAGTTTGGAGCGCGTTCTTCAGCACAAAAAGTAACCTAGCACAAATATTCTTGGTATTTGTAAAGCAGTAGGTATTCTTCCGCAGCATTCACTCCACCTAAGATCTTCGAAGTTTGCATCGAAGATTGCATTTGACGACCTCTGTGGCGCGGCTGGCGATGGTTCGCCTGCGACGCAGGAGGTTGCGGGTTCGATTCCCGCCTCGGAACAAATATTTGTGCGTTCTGCAGATATTTGTTCAGGGTGTTCTGGGTGTTTTCTATGCATAATAAAAAATATCTATCTATGTAATGTATTATATTAGTATTATATTATATTATATTATATTAGTATATCAGTTATCTAGTACCCATAATACAAGCTCTGGCTTAGCTTGGGGCTAGATAATGTTGTGTGAATTTGTCCAGCATTATTTATTTATTTATTTATTTATTTAAGAGCTCGGTACACAGCTCTTTGGTTGATTTGATGGTTGTCAGGAAGAGATAAATAAATAATAATGCTGGACAAATTCACACAACATTATCTAGCCCCAAGCTAAGCAGAGCTTGTGTTATGGGTAAAAGACAACTGATATACCTAATACAATATATTACATACATAGATATTTTTTATTTTAACTACATAGAAAATACTCAGAACACCCTTAACAAATATCTGCAGATTGCACAATTATTTGTTCCGAGGCGGGAATCGAACCCGCAACGTAAATATTAAATTTCTCTATTTTACAGTGATACTAGAAAATCGATTCTGTTATCTTAAAGTTGATGATAATTATTTATTTATTTATAATAGACCGGCAGCTCTCGGAGCTGATGCGTGTACATCTTAGTCCTTATCAGTGCACTTTAAATGTTAGTCAAGTCTATTTTTGAAAGAATTCACTGAGGGGGCACTGATCACTGAGTCTGGTAGCCGGTTCCAAGTGCGCACGACGCGATTAGGCAATATGTGCATCCTCGGATTGCTGGTACTTAACCCGCGTTACAGCTTCAGCGAGTGTCCTCTGATTCCTATATTATTGTTCATGGTATATAGTGTCTGTGATAAATGTGGTATAGTGGTTGTTTAGGATCTTGTATACACATTATACACCAAATAATAAATGTATTTATTCACATAGGTAGGTAGGTACTTATAGAGCTATTAATTAATGTTCCTTATTAGTTTTGTCCATTACTAACCCCTTTCAGTGAGCCGCCATCATCGGGACGGGACACTGACTGATACCTGTCTTGGATTTGCTCTATTTAATGGTATTTGTGTTCTCTTTCCTAAAACAAACTGATACATCCAAATACAATATATGATTGTCGTAATGGCTACATGTTACATACCTACAGCGCGCTGATATTGCGATCCGCTCCACCCACCGGGAGTAAACAATGTTTCAGTGATTTCAGCCATTCGCGGAGGCGGCGCGACACGCGGCGCGACGACCGTCGCCATCTCGCGGCCACGGCGGTAAACCGAGGCGCCATAGCGCTCACAGATTACGGGACAGTTTGTATTATTATTTTAAAAACATATTATAGTGGCTAACATTTCGTCGCGGATCCTTCGGCAAGTTTTAAAATAAAAGCCAACAATAAAACTAAATTTATATGTAGTAATCAGGACGTCAAGGTTTTAAATAAGTACCTATATAAAATTGAATCACTATATCTATGGAAACACCGCATCAAAATCCGTTGCAAAGTTTTAAACATCTAAGCATACATAGGGACAGACAGACAGACAGACAGACAGACAGCGGGAAGAGACTTTGTTTTATACTATGTATTTATATATATATTTTAAGCTATCTTCAGCTCGCGACTTTGCTAAATGTACATAATTATGTTAAAAATATAATATATATAGATATATTTATACGTAGGTACAAAATGCACAGCATTATGAATGTACCATACTTACCTACATTATATTTTATGTTTTATTTTATGAACACCTATTATAAGATTGTACACATTATTCAATAAGATTTTTCTGCTCTGCAAACTTAATACTGCAGACTTGTGTTTGTATGGGAAGATAATCATTGCCTCGCCGTAACACAGTTTACAACTAGCACGGGAGGTAAAGATTTCTAACTGTATAAACTTACACATACCTTCACTTTTATTATAAAATTCTAATTGTTTGAGTGTTTAGCTGTGTAAGTATACAACTGTTTTATGTTTTTTGTTGAAAATAAAATTTATTCTTGTTGAAATAAATTTATTCTTATTCTTAGAAGTGGGAAGTAGGTGGTACTCGTATCTAGGTACATGGCTCCAGGAATGACGAAAGAACCCTAACCCAGGAGTACGTATACACTCACGAGATAGGTAGGTATCACAAAATTGCAATAAACATGAACTTAACAGCTTCTAGCAATTTATTATTATTATTATTATTTAGCCTTTATTTCCATAACTTAATACTTATTTTTTTATACATATTTAAAACACACAAATTAGGTACACTAAAAGTCAGGCCCCATTTTGGGTATAGGCCTCCTCCAACTGTCTCCACTTGTCCCTTTGTTGAGCGCTTTCTATCCAGTCCTCACCTGCCACTTTCCGGATCTCATCAGTCCATCTTTCTTTGGGTCTACCTCTAGATCTTCTGCCGTGTGGGCCCGCCCGAGTGGTAACGCGTTTCGTCCATCTATTGTCCGCAGTGCGAGCTATGTGCACCGCCCATTTCCACTTCAGGCGCTTTGCATGTCGGAGAGCATCTATCAGTTCTGTTCGCTGTCGTATTTCCGAACTCTTTTGTTTGTCAATGAGCTTGATGCCCATGATGCTCCTCTCCATAGCACGTTGGCACGTTTGAATTTTGTTTTTTATATGTTCATTAAAAATCCAAGTTTGTGCGCCATAAGACAGACAAGGCAGGAGGCAGGAATCCATAACTTTTTTCTTAAGTTTTAGTGGCAGCTTGGATTTTAATACTTCTTTAAAACTCCAATACTTTCTCCAGGACATATTTATTCTTCGTTCCATTTCGTCTTGGTGTCTAGAGTTCTTAAATGATATTTGTTTCCCGAGGTAGATATAGGTATCTACGTACTCTATCTGTGTTTGGTTTACAAATATTGGATTTTTAATACTATTTGTAGAAACTTTGGTTTTTGACGAATTTAACTTTAAACCAATACTTGCGCTAGCGGTGCTTAGCTCTATCACCATTTCCTCCAGCTGTTTTGATGTGCTTGAAAAAATAACAATATCATCTGCAAATCTAAGGTTACTCAGGTATGATTCATTAATCTTAATTCCTTTCCTCTCCCAGTCTAGTTCTTTCATAATATTTTGCAGCACGGCTATGAAAATTTTTGGGGATATTGGATCTCCTTGCTTCACACCTCTGCGAATATTTATTTTTGCGCCAAGCCTGTCTAATTTCACCCGACTTGTACTCTTGCTGTAGATATCCATGATTATATTAATATATACTTTTGCTTTTTTCTAGCAATTTACAGAATGTTTATTTCGTTTATCAATTTAGTTGTATTTTGTATAAAAGCGCTTTGTAAGAAATGCCGCAGAATATAATAAAAACTTTACCTACTTAGATACCTATTCGTAATCATTTGGTAAATTATGTACAGTTATGTAGATAGTAAGTTTTTGCCGTGAATTCTATGAACGTCTTCTCGTGTTCCCAACGAGCATTCCAGAAAATATCATTACCAAAACGTTTACCTACTTTTGAAAGCTTTGATCTCATAAAGTTACAAAAAAAACAAGTGATAGTTGTATTTTTGTGCAACAACACAAAAATATATGCACCCTCTCTGATGACCTGATACACAGGTATCACATGGTACCACAACTGAGCACTCACAAGAGGCCCCGCGTATTACTGCTTTCTAAGAAGCAAGCTAGCGAACAAACTACTTATCGATTTGAGACAAATTAAACTGTATTTCATACAATAATATTTTCAATATTTTGACGTCAAGAATAATAAAGGAATATAAATAAATATGTAGCGAATATTTGAAAATAAATTGCCAAGACCAATAACAAAAGGAAGAGTAAAATAAATATGCATAATCCTATTGACCACCAACCAAAACCACATACTGATGCGGAAAGGGATTGTTGCTACAGTTTAAAGAATAAAGAAGCCCAAGAAAATTAAACCAACTCGAATCAGGTTAATCAAGATGTTCAGCGCCGACTACTAAATTAGACACCTTCAAGTTTGCGGCCCTCTACCTAGGCCCAGACGCTTCCGATCGACTCGAATTTAGTACCAGTAAACGAGGATGACCCTGAGAAAACAGAAAATATACAGTTGATCAGTACCAACACCGATAGTGGGGCAAAACTAGCAGAAATATACAGTTGACCAGTAACAACACCGATAGTGGGGCAAAACTAGCAGAAATATACAGTTGACCAGTAACAACACCGATAGTGGGGCAAAACTAGCAGAAATATACAGTTGATCAGTACCAACATGGACAGTGGGGCAAAACTAGCAGAAATATACAGTTGATCAGTACCAACATGGACAGTGGGGCAAAACTAGCAGAAATATACAGTTGATCAGTACCAACATGGACAGTGGGGCAAAACTAGCAGAAATATACAGTTGACCAGTAACAACACCGATAGTGGGGCAAAACTAGCAGAAATATACAGTTGATCAGTACCAACATGGACAGTGGGGCAAAACTAGCAGAAATATACAGTTGATCAGTACCAACATGGACAGTGGGGCAAAACTAGCAGAAATATACAGTTGATCAGTACCAACATGGACAGTGGGGCAAAACTAGCAGAAATATACAGTTGACCAGTAACAACACCGATAGTGGGGCAAAACTAGCAGAAATATACAGTTGATCAGTACCAACATGGACAGTGGGGCAAAACTAGCAGAAATATACAGTTGATCAGTACCAACATGGACAGTGGGGCAAAACTAGCAGAAATATACAGTTGATCAGTACCAACATGGACAGTGGGGCAAAACTAGCAGAAATATACAGTTGATCAGTACCAACATGGACAGTGGGGCAAAACTAGCAGAAATATACAGTTGATCAGTACCAACATGGACAGTGGGGCAAAACTAGCAGAAATATACAGTTGAACAGTAACAACACCGATAGTGGGGCAAAACTAGCAGAAATATACAGTTGATCAGTACCAACATGGACAGTGGGGCAAAACTAGCAGAAATATACAGTTGATCAGTACCAACATGGACAGTGGGGCAAAACTAGCAGAAATATACAGTTGATCAGTACCAACATGGACAGTGGGGCAAAACTAGCAGAAATACACAGTTGAACAGTAAAAACACCGATAGTGGGGCAAAACTAGCAGAAATATACAGTTGATCAGTACCAACATGGACAGTGGGGCAAAACTAGCAGAAATATACAGTTGATCAGTACCAACATGGACAGTGGGGCAAAACTAGCAGAAATATACAGTTGATCAGTACCAACATGGACAGTGGGGCAAAACTAGCAGAAATATACAGTTGATCAGTACCAACATGGACAGTGGGGCAAAACTAGCAGAAATATACAGTTGAACAGTAACAACACCGATAGTGGGGCAAAACTAGCAGAAATATACAGTTGATCAGTACCAACATGGACAGTGGGGCAAAACTAGCAGAAATATACAGTTGATCAGTACCAACATGGACAGTGGGGCAAAACTAGAAGAAATATACAGTTGATCAGTACCAACATGGACAGTGGGGCAAAACTAGCAGAAATATACAGTTGATCAGTACCAACATGGACAGTGGGGCAAAACTAGCAGAAATATACAGTTGATCAGTACCAACATGGACAGTGGGGCAAAACTAGCAGAAATATACAGTTGATCAGTACCAACATGGACAGTGGGGCAAAACTAGCAGAAATATACAGTTGAACAGTAACAACACCGATAGTGGGGCAAAACTAGCAGAAATATACAGTTGATCAGTACCAACATGGACAGTGGGGCAAAACTAGCAGAAATATACAGTTGATCAGTACCAACATGGACAGTGGGGCAAAACTAGCAGAAATATACAGTTGATCAGTACCAACATGGACAGTGGGGCAAAACTAGCAGAAATATACAGTTGATCAGTACCAACATGGACAGTGGGGCAAAACTAGCAGAAATATACAGTTGATCAGTACCAACATGGACAGTGGGGCAAAACTAGCAGAAATATACAGTTGAACAGTAACAACACCGATAGTGGGGCAAAACTAGCAGAAATATACAGTTGATCAGTACCAACATGGACAGTGGGGCAAAACTAGCAGAAATATACAGTTGATCAGTACCAACATGGACAGTGGGGCAAAACTAGCAGAAATATACAGTTGATCAGTACCAACATGAACAGTGGGGCAAAACTATCAGAAATATACAGTTGAACAGTAACAACACCGATAGTCGGGCAAAACTAGCAGAAATATACAGTTGATCAGTACCAACATGGACAGTGGGGCAAAACTAGCAGAAATATACAGTTGATCAGTACCAACATGGACAGTGAGGCAAAACTAGCAGAAATATACAGTTGATCAGTACCAACATGGACAGTGGGGCAAAACTAGCAGAAATATACAGTTGATCAGTACCAACATGGACAGTGGGGCAAAACTAGCAGAAATATACAGTTGAACAGTAACAACACCGATAGTGGGGCAAAACTAGCAGAAATATACAGTTGACCAGTACCAACACCAACAGTGGGGCAAAACTAGCAGAAATATACAGTTGACCAGTACCAACATGGACAGTGGGGCAAAACTAGCAGAAATATACAGTTGACCAGTAACAACACCGATAGTGGGGCAAAACTAGCAGAAATATACAGTTGACCAGTAACAACACACGGTACCGCCAGGGGTATGGCCAGGGGTACCGTGGGTCTGAAATGCACCGACAGTGGGGCAAAACTAGCAAAAATATACAGTTGACCAGTACCAACACACTGACAGTGGGGCAAAACAAGCATGTGGTAGACCACATGCTAGTTTTGCTAGTTAGCATAGCGGTCTCATAGACCGCTATGCTACGAAAAACTAATTTCAGCGGATGCAAATCTTTCGAAAATATTCCGACAATATATATTTATGTGTTGATCCTTTGAAAACCGACATAACCATTCATTATCAAGGCTGGATTGTACCAGGCGATCATAAGTATCGAAGAAGTGTCAGGAAAACAAGCAATTGCAGAAAGACTATCATTCTCAGCTATTTGTGACACTGGCAGCTCCCACGCGGCGTCGGCCGGCGCCGGTCAAGGCTGGCGATAGATTCTGCACAATTACACAACACGAAACCTACGTGTACCTTCTAGTAGTTACTTGGACAAGTATTTTGCGGCTAGGTGCTGAGTTTCGAGTACTGGCTGATACGAAAATTAGTTGAACATTGGAATAGTTTTGTTGACTGTTTCACTGTCGACTGAGCTGCGGTGCGGTAACTCCCAATTAACTGACGGTTCTGTAGTGCCAGCCAGTATGCAACATAAAACATTGCGAGAGACTGCCCTGCATTCCACCAACCATCACAGCTACATAGTCGAACTAAACATCACAACAGTACGAGCTACACAACCATACACATTATTGTCAATGAACAAAAGGTTCAATGATTCTACTGGTTCGCTAGACACCTTCTTTATAATTATTAAATTCAACCAATTTAGTTAATAATATCGTCATTAACGCCATCCAGCCGCACACAGCTCACTAGTTTCCATTGCTGACTGCACCGAGTGCCTACATAACGCCATCCAGCCGCACACAGCTCACTAGTTTCCATTGCTGACTGCACCTAGTGCCTACATAACGCCATCCAGCCGCACACAGCTCACTAGTTTCCATTGCTGACTGCACCTAGTGCCTACATAACGCCATCCAGCCGCACACAGCTCACTAGTTTCCATTGCTGACTGCACCTAGTGCCTACATAACGCCATCCAGCCGCACACAGCTCACTAGTTTCCATTGCTGACTGCACCTAGTGCCTACATAACGCCATCCAGCCGCACACAGCTCACTAGTTTCCGTTGCTGACTGCACCTAGTGCCTACATAACCGCCTGCTACCTGCTCTAAGTGTTATCTCATAAATACCGTTCTCACAGACTTTAATTGCGGTAATTCACTGTTAAGCTATCCATGATGATTCCGACTCATTTAATTGAGACCTATTTGACGGATTAACGCGATTTGTAAGTTATTGTCTTCAAAACGGTTCAAAACTCGAGGAAATTTTGATTCCATTTTTTTTTTAATTCTAATGAAATAGAAAATATCCTCGAGAGAAGTTGTGTGGAGACAAGTTGTGTGGAGACAAGTTGTTTGGAGACAAGTTGGAGGAGCGACTAAGAATACTGGTGTGGGTCTACCCCCATATCACAATATTATATATTGACATAACTTTGATAACAATAAGATCCCGAATTCTGGCATATTTTTACCCGACTACGGCGAAGCAAAAAGGAGGGTTATGAGGTTTATTTCTGGGCTACCTGTTGCCATACAGCTCACACAGAACTGATAACGTGGGGGAATGAAGGTTCTCGAGTGGCGACCTCAAACCGTCCTCCTCTGAATGGGTTCTACCTAAGAGCAATATAGATCGCAGGAAGTCGATGGATGGAGGCGGCTCGAAATCTTTTGTCGTGGCATTCTATGGCATGTCTGTGTCCAGCAGTGGACTTTTGCAGGCTGATCATGTTGATGAACACTTGTGGTTTTTACATTAATAAAAAAAAATTTAAGTAGGTACCTACTTTAATAATACCATATACTATTTAAAAAAAAACATTTATCGAATATTATCTTTTGAAGTAGGTAAGTATTATTGTTAACATATTCAATCAGAATTTTTATTTCAATAAAATCTTTGTTTAGATAGAAACGCTTGTTGTATAAATGAGTCCGAATCATTGAGTTTGTCCTACTTTGTCCCGGAGCCGGCGTGACAGTGACCCTGTCCGTATAATTAGGCCTCATTGACCGCACTCGCCGGGACCTCTTATAAATAGGACTCGGTGCAGTGCAGTGCTCTACAATCATACTGCAAAAGGACTTCACAGAACAATACTACAAGACTAATTAAAATGCCTCGAAACCATACAAACTCATCACACAGATGGATCATCTTTTATCCTTGGCGATACCAGTTATTTTAACAGACTCCTGTTATTTGAACAGAAATTTTTGGATTTTATAACTTTAAATTTAAGACCTCTGTGGCGCGGCGGGCGAAGCATGTCCTGCGATGCAGGAGGTTGCGGGTTCAATTCCCGCATTCGGAACAAATATCTGTGATATCACAAATATTTGTTCAGGGTGTTCTGGGTATTTTCTATGTATAATAAAAATATCTATCCATGTAATATATTGTATTAAGTTTATCAGTTATCTAGTACCCATAACACAAGCTCTGCTTAGCTTGGGACTAGATAATGTTGTGTGAACTGTCCAGAATTGTTTATTTATTTATTTAAATGATCGAGCATTCAGGCCTGCAAAGCTCTAAGCTTTAAATTAAATAAGACTAATTAATTTCGTGTTGTTTATGAGACTATTTGCAAAGAAACAAGGAACCCCCATAAATATTTGGATGTTGTAACTGAATCACACCGAAACGGCAGAACCGATTTCGATGAAATATGGTATACAGATAGATTATGTTATGGATTGAGCTATACCCTACTAATAATCCTGGTAAAATGCGAGCGAAGAGGCAGCAACCATATCTCATCGATATCGGTTCTGTTACAAACATACGTACAAACATCTCAAACTCCAAACATACAAACATTGTAACTTTGACACTTGATATTAGTGGAATTTGACAACAAATCTATTTGAATTTTTTCAAGAAGAATTTGTTTTAGGTTGTCATTACGCGCGCCTGTCTCTCGCATTATAATTATTTGCAGAGGTTGACGACCTGTGATCAGCTGTGCCACCAAACTCAAGCCTACAACATAATATGATACTATAGGTACCTGCCTACCTAGTTACCAAATCTAAATGAACCATAGTGATGAATGTACATATATCATGAACTCTGATGTAATGGCTTTAGGTGATGTTTTAAACATCATCACTTCAGACATCAGCCTACAGCTACACTGTTCGTATGTTCCTTCCGTGCTAAAGATCAAGGGTACGAAAGTTCATTATCTAATGAATACTGGCAGAACGACTGTGGGAATAAAGATGGCGACCACGAAAGACGCACTGTTGGAAGAGCCCTCCCGATGGACCGACGACGTTTTAAACATCGTAGGAAGTCGGTGGATGAAGGCGGCTCAAGACCGTTCGTCATACCAAGCAGCAGGCTTCTATAACTCGCTGTGTCAAAATGAATCCAACTCTAATGGAATGTGTTATTTCCAAATGAAGTAAAGGTTACCTATAGGTAGGTAAGGTACACTTTAAATAGTTTTTAGAGGCATAATTTATAGCCCTGTTGTCCTCGCTCAAGTTGTAGGGCAGACGTCTACACAGGACGATGGCTCGGTTTATCAATATTCTTTATTTGTGTGCTTCCTGCCCGCACCGACTTCAACTTTGAAATATACTCCGGGGCCACACCGCAGACTTAATACAACCCAACGGTATGTGACACCAGAAACATATTTATTTAATTTAAACTATAATAAGTATGTGTTGGTTGACGTTGTTTTTTTTTTGCCTCACAAGCTGAGACTTGCACAGAATAAATAATAGTAAGACTGGTGACAAAATCGGTACCTACTGCTAAACATATTTACAAGTAGGTAGTACCTAGAGCTTTTTTGTGAAAGAGTTCGTCCGGGAAAGTAGTACCTGCATACCTATTTCTGCCGTAAAGCAGTAGTGCTCGCATTGCTGTGTTCCGGTTTGAAGGGTAGTAGTAATAGGCGTGCAAGTAGGCTTCCATCGTAATCACTAAATGGAACTTATCAATCCTTGGTGAAATTAAGCATTAAGTTAAATTACGGTGAAATTACAGGCACACGAAACTTTTCATCTTTTTGACTCAGGATGGGAGGCGCAGCGCAATGCCACATAGGGCGCGTCCTAGGTGGACTTGATCTATGTGGTAATGCGTTGTTAAAGGCAGAGGCGGTCAGGTGGACCATCTGCTTGTTCCGTCATTAAAGTAGCTAAGGTGAGCTGAGGTAAATGCATTGTTATAGGACGAGGTTACCGCTTAACATAAAGTGGGCCATATATAATCAGATTGCCCAGTCATTCAAATTACATTTAAAAAAATCATAGAGCAGTTTAACTCATAATCACAACAATTAAACTTTCAATTTCTAATTCAAAATAAGTACCTATAATTGTTATACCTCTGGTCATACCGTCAGTCGTCTATTCATAATAATCAATATATGTTTGAATGCAGTAACTATACAGTCTGGTCGACCGTCTGTCTGGCTGTAGGCAGGCTGCCTCACGGCTGTCGATAAATAAGTAATTGTGGCCGTTTGGAGTGTGTATGCGGTAATTCGCAGTGAACTCACTGATAAACATTTTATTGTTTGTCGAAAATAATGCACATTAAAACTTTATTTCACTTTTATGAATGGAACTAGCAACTCACCGCGGCTCCGCGCGGGTTGTGTCGCGATGAAGAGGTGTCACAATCCCAACCAACCCGTCTGTCCATGCACCACGAGGTAGCTAGTACCTACCATCAATCTGCTGAAGCAGTTATACTTTTCTAGCCGTGTTAATTAAGTTCTAAAGGTATCGAGCCACACCTTCCTCCATCACACTTGATGCGCGGTACAATAAGAATGCGACACGCTACATAGCGCAGGGCGAGATAGCGCGGACCGCTCGCGGCGCTACCAAAACCGTACAACCTATAAATTTAATACAACATGCCCGCTGATAAAGCTGGTTGTATGGCTGCTCGCCGCACCTGCCGAGGCAGTTTAAAAAAAAAAATTTTACGACAAACGCAGAAAAACTGACAGGTAGGTTGCCGTGACAGTGTCGCCAGGTCTGTCGCCAGGTCGTACCAGCCGTTTTAGTTTTTACTGAGCAGGGAATTAAACACAGCTGAAGTAGGTACGTCGATATATCAATGCCATAGTAAATACTGACTTTACTATAATTTATAAAGCACCTATCTTTGAAAATATGCTGATGTTCACTCATGGCTTCCGTAAATGTTAACACATTGTATCATATTATTGATAAAAACCGGTCAAGTGCGAGTCATACTAGCATGGAGAAGGTTCCGTGCAAGTAGGCTTCCATCGTTACCACTATATGGAACTTATCAACCCTCGGTGAAATTACAGGCACATGAGACTTTTTATCTTAATATCTCAGGGTGGCGGGCGCGGTGCAATGCCACATAGGGTGCGTCCTAGTTGGACGTGACCTATGTGAGAATGCACTGTTCATAGGCAGAAGTTACCGCTTAACATCAGGTGGGCCATCTGCTAGTTCCGCCATTCAAGTAGTATAAAAAAAACTTCTAATAATAATAGCCTTAAAAGTTAAAAATTAGAAACGAACAACCAACCAACAGTCAGAATTGCATTTATAAATTAGTTTACGTAACTAATGAAGTCAAAGCCTCGAGTTACAAGTACATAAATTATAATGATTATTCAGTGGTAAAAGTATTTTAGCAAGTGATAGGCCTAAAATCCAGTTGTCTGTCGTCCATTCGATAGCGCGACGTCTATCAACTCGCGCAATCGTTAGTTTAATTAATATTGTCGCTGGTTCATGCTCTCATAAATGTACGATTATACTGCAATCAAGTTATACGTTACATTTAGCGAGTTTCAGTTGCTAATAATATTATTATTAGTAATTAAAGTACTCTAAAGTATTAAAGTAGTCTGTGGTAAAGTTCAACTTTTATCCATAGTTTTGTCACAGAATATATTGGTTTTGTTCAGTATGTACAGTTTATTTTGATTCATCGCTTGGGCGATGATTAAACAGTCAATAACTTATCAACATTATTTTGTAAATATTATGTATAGGTGCATTTTTAGAAAACTATATAATAGTAAAAACTCGAAGTAGGTAGGTATCAGTTGACATGCAAAACTCTTTGCTTACAATAAATGATAAAGTTTCAGAAAATAAAAATTAAAAAAATAAATAAGTTAATTAATGATTTCACTAACGTACTCTGAGTGAAATTATATAATAATAAATATTATTAAGTCATTGTTTTTATTTTATTTCAAATCCAGTATTTACTATTTATAATTTAGTATTCATTTTGTTTACATAATATCAAGTAATATCGGCTGAACTTAGCTACTTATTTAAGACCCTTCATTGACATTATGTTAAGCAAATAAATTTATCTGATATCACTTCATCTGGCTTCACTTCATCTGGCTTCACTTCATCTGGCTTCACTTCATCTGGCTTCACTGATATCAAATCTCCATTTTGTCGAGTTTAGTGCTCATAGATACCTAATTCTAAGTTTTATATTTACCTAAGTACTGATTTTTGTATCTAACATAATACCATAATACCAAGTAATCATGCGTTTTTTTATTTTTTTATTCGTATGCATAATTCGGCAGAGAAAATCACGAGTTGGAAATTAAACGCAGGATACAAAATACCTGAAACAAATACTGGAGCTTAAAATAAATGTTTAAGAGCAACATGCCAATCAATTTGAAAACGAAAGTCAATGGCTTCTTGCCTTTTACCGTGCTTGACGTACGCCTGCCAGACGTGGAAATACACCGTTAAAATTAAAACCAAAATCAATACCTGCCAACGAGGAATAGAACGTAGCATGTTAAATATAAAGAAAATACAAAAAATACGACACATGATAATAAGGAAAATAATAAAAGCAACAAAAGCTTTGCTCAAAAATTAAAATGGAAATGGGCTGGACATGTCGCACGTCTTCGAGACCAGAGATGGACAAAAAGGTTGACAACCTGGAAAGGCCCACAGGGCAACCGGTACCAAGGTAGACCCTATGCACTCTGGGAAGATGACAGGAAGATGACGGCTGGTCCGCACTGGCTCCAACTAGCGGGAGATTGAGACGAATGGATATCTTTGGAGGAAGCCTTCACCTGTAGAGGGGTTCTTGCAGAATAAAGAAATGTATAGAACAAGTAAATAATTTTGTAAAATTTAAAAAAATCCTTATCGATTTTGATCAAACATAGCTAAGAACACTGCCGAAAAATTCACCTTTCAAACAAAAAAACAAAAAGAAATCGGTTCATCCGTTCGGGAGCTACGATGCCACAGACAGACACACACGCAGACACGTCAAACTTATAACAACCTTTTTTTTCTTTTTTTTTAAATGAAACTAATAGGCAAACTAGCTTACGGCCCACCTGAGGGGTGAGTCTGAGTTTTGCAAACACCATCGTAACGGTGAACGTAACACGATCGTACGTGTATACCATAATAACTAGCTATTAATCTGTGCCAAAAACGTCACAGATTAATGGCTAGTTACTACGCAATACACGTACACTCGCCATTACGATCATCGTTACGATGGTGTGTGTAAACTCGGACTTGCCCCTCTGATGTAAAGTGGTCACCGTCGCTTATAGACACCGGCAACACCGGGGGTATTGTCGATGCGTTGCCTACCCTGAAGGAATTTATGAACATTTTTCTTGAAAAGACACATGTCGTAACCAAGCGGGAAAACCTCAGATGGAAACTCATTCCAAAGTTTATAGGAAGAAATGATCTCGAGAAACGAGTATTACGAGAAACCCAGGGATCTATGATGTGTGGATGAGCTTTCGTGGATGAGCAGTGTGGATGTCGTTTTTGCGTCGTGGGCACAGAATATATACAGTCGTGGGTTAAAAAATACAAACACTAACACTTAAAATAACAAACTACGTAGACAAAAACACACTAGAAATAAAATATAATTTAACAGAAAATTACAAAATCTATAAACTAACAAATAATTTGTACCTACACATTAAATGGGTATATGTATTTAAAGTAACTTTAGGTACCTAAATTATGTCATTATGTTTGTTAATTTGCAATAAATAAGAGGCTTTTTATTTTATTTTTATATTTATTATTATGCCATCATTATTAATTAACTGTCTGTGATCAATGGTCATGAATCATGATTTATTAATGCCGCTTGGTTTCGCTCGCGTTACACCGGGATAGCAAGTAGCCTGCAGTACCCTGATCATAGTCTATACGTGTACCATTTTTTATCGAAATCAATTTATTCGTTACAGTGTGATTGTTGATCACCCAAACATCCAACTTTTGTGTTTATAATATTAAACATTATTAAATGCAAAAGTTTTTGATTAATTTATACCGGTATTTTTGTAAGGTTTGTATTCGTATTTGTGTCAGTGCCTTCCGCACACACAAACATATCTTATTTATGATTGATTGTCTTCGAATATCAATCTAGATTGTCATTGTCCACTTGAATATACTTAACTACATAGAGCTTCAATAAAGTTCATTATATTATTTTGAGATATCCTTATTTGTGTTTAATATTTTATTTTACATTTTATAGGTACTTTTGATGCTGGTGTTATCAGACCATTTAAGATTTTACTGTCATAAAATATATCTATCACCTTTTTATTCAAACACTCCGCACATATTAAATGTTTTTCAACTACCTTATATACACCGACATTATTTCAACTACCTTATATACACCGAGATGATATACACCGAGATTACGTACACCGAGATTATATACATCGAGATTATATACACCGAGATTATATACACCGAAATTATTTCAACTTTATTTACTCTCAAATTAGTATTTTATTCAAATCCTTTATTTTGGTTAATATTAAAATTGTAATATATAAATATTTATGTGTTTATTTCCGAAGAGTAGGATGCTATTAGATTTTGTTCCACTATCCTATTATATTATCTAAAGAGATGGTAATATTATAAAAGTCCGGCTTCAGAGAGAAGATGAGATAGTAAGACCGGCAGTAGGATATTTTTATTTATTTTATAATTTTCATGTTCTGTTTAATGTTAATTTACTGTTAATGCACTGTATAAGTTAAATCAAATACACCTATTGCTAAGTTATATCATCATTTTTATCGTGAAATTTGTCAGCGAATTTGTAAATAAATCAACAGCCTTACAAACTAATTGACTATGCGTATATCAAGTTTTGATTTTGCTAGATGGATAGTGTTACAGCATATATTTCCAATATAAGTTAGTTTGGTCGCCAATCAGCTGCACAGGATGGATCATCATCATCATCATCAGTGGCAGCTCAAATAATAGCCCACTGCTGGGTATTAGCCTCCTCCCTCAAACGCCACTCCGAACGGTTCTGTGCGATTCGCATCCATCCCTCTACGGCCTCTATATCATCTGCCCACCTGGCTGATGGTCTGTCACGGCCTCTAGTGCTCCCTCTCGGCCACCACTCGGTCAAGGCCTTACACCACCTGCCGTCACCAAATCTGGCCAAGTGGCCTGCCCAGCGCCAGTTTAGTCTCGCAATACGGTCTCCAATATCTGCCACTTTGTCCTCCTTCGGAGTTTTGTATTGCGGACACGGTCCAGTAAAGATATTCCAAGCATGGCACGCTCCATAGCCCTTTGGGCGACCAGATAGATATTCGCCAAAATACACCTCCCCGTTTCATACGATCTGCATTTTGCTAGGTGAGTAGAGTATTGCTTCGTAGCTTCGTGCTAGGTGTGTCACGGCATTTCTAGTCGTGTCCGACGGCTGAAGGTTGGTTGGTTCTACTCAGGTAGCTCCGGCCTTGGAAGCTACACTCCGTGCAAGTCGCTCTGTGTTGTGTGGGGTAGGTTTCTTTATTTTAGGTATGTCAAGGTCTAAGATTTTATGTTACCTGCATAGTAGCTATCTAATTACTCTTTGCCTCAAAAAGTTATTGTTGTAATAAGGAAAAATAATGTTATCAACGGTGGTAGCCTATTTCATTACTATACATTTCAGTTTCGCTAACAAAACAAATAATTTTTAAAGTTGTATTATGTAGATAATGTTAATTTGTTAAAAGTTTAACATTCCTATCTAGGTGAAATGTTGATAATACTATCCAGAGTATCCAGCTTAGAATAGAATAGAATATAAAACCGTTTAGTAACATAACGCTTAACATAACTTTTATTAAAATAAATATTAGGTACTCAGTTACCTCTTAAGTTTATAAGTTGTTGTACCTAATCAAAAAATAATAAAAAATTATTAAATAAAACCTAATGTTTCACCGTTTTATTGCTTTGAATACTAGTACGCCTACTTCGCGATTCTGTCGACGATATCGGTCGGTGCAGTGAATGCACAACATCGATAAGCACTGTGACGGTCACTAATACGTGGACTGACTTAGCTAAAACAAATATTACTGTCAATTTACCAATTAAAAACTTTGCTTGTAATTAGCTCAGGTACTAATTTGAAACTGAACAGATTTTGCCCGAATTTGTCCATTAATCACTGACCGTGAAAACACAAAAATTCACAATATTTGCATTGAAAGAACTTAAAATATACTATACTCAGGCAACTCAGGTAAGTTATTCCTATAGCTATTAAGACTAAATCCTGTGTAATGGACCTTTAGGATACATTTACTGTTACATGCGTTTTCTCTGTTATCTATATGTGAAGACAGAATAACGTTGGACAAGCTGAACGTGGACAACGGGAACAAACCAAGATACATATACACTATACATTATTAAAAAGAAATTGTCACCTAATCAAATATGTTCTAATTTTAAGATAGTACCTATATCAATGGCCCTCAAAAAAACTCGCATAGGTATTATTTAAAAATTACTTAGAAAATCTTCAAGTTTTTTTGGGACAACCCATTCTTGTGCAAATATTCGACGCGTGTTGGGTATATTTGACAATGACTTTAAGTGTGTGTAGTTTTTACACCCGTGGCAGAATACCAGACGTATGGGCAAAAACTATTTGCCAGATGTTTCATGTTATTTATGTCAGTGCAACCCCCTTCTATTTAAATTATTTATCTTTTGTTAAAAGTCATTGTTGTGGGCAAGTGAAGCTCCATTAATTGTTTGCTATTTAGAGATAATGACACTGTTGTAAATATTGCTTTGATGTGTAGAGTAATACGTATTTTGCATGTATTTACATACATACATACATAGACACACGCCTCTTTCCCCGAAGGGGTAGGCAGAGCCTCAATGGGCCTCTTTTCACTGTGGGTTGCACCATCGTGGGATATAGACGTGACAAGTGGTGAGCTCATCGCCGCCATTGCTTCCCACGACTGACTCACCTAACACTTTCTTCCAGTAATAACACATTCTACAATTATCTAGCAACCAGGACATAATATCTTATACCAACGAATCTTATCAACAAGTCCGGGTAATCCCTTAGTCGGCTTGTATTAAATTATTTATCTTTTGTTAAAAGTCATTGTTGTGGGCAAGTGAAGCTCCATTAATTGTTAGCTATTTAGAGATAATGACACTGTTGTAAATATTGCTTTGATGTGTAGTGTAATACGTATTTTGCATGTATTTATAACAAAATTTACATCACACACAATCACTGAATACATAACATAACTTCCACTTGTTTGTTAGGTACTTAGCTAATATACTAACATTTGTTTGACAACAAAGTTTAAAATATTTTATTCATTACATAATTTTTAAGTAGCAAGGTTTATTAATATGTATTTACGCTGTGTTTTCTTATTAATTTTATTAGATTATTATAGAGGTAATTAAGCCTACTCGTAGATGAACGATGATTGATAGATACCACTTTTAAGGCACGAGTTACATATTTGTTCAAACTAAACTTAAAAAAAAAAAACTTGCCATTTTTGACGGAGTTATTTTGAAGAGAGGTAATCGAAATCGTAGTCGAAGAAGAAGTAAGTAATGTCGATAATAATGTAGGTATAGGTTTCACATACAATTTTGCAACACCTATAATATGCCTTTATTCAATGATCAATTATTTATAAACTGTTGTTAATTATTTTAATTAATTATACAAAGTATTATGCATGAAGTATGGTGTTTGATATGACTTTGTTGCCACATTAATTAAGCGATCAAAATTATGTATTTCCTGAAATATAAAAGAGTAGTGCAGCCGGCGTAGTGCCATCGTTCTTGTGTCACACGCTGCTCGGAGGTTTCACTCCTGTGCACGACGCTTCATTGCACGCGTGGAATGTCATTTTGTCTATGGCCAGTGGCCCACACACTCGCCATATCGACAGCTAACACGTTAACTTTTTTCTCCGAAACGTCTACGTACGCAATTCCCAACGGTTGAGCTCCTTTAACATTTTTTGTAACTGATATTGACAGGAGAAAGCTATCAAATCGATTCTTACGAGTAATATTTTTTTTCGCCTTTGGCAAGACGGTGTGTAATTGGCTCGATAGTTTTAGCCGTAATCTCGCCGGTGGAAACCTGTCTAACTCTCGTTATGCGAGGATTATTTGAATTATCGATGAATAAAGAAGCTTTTTTTTTTAAATACCAAACTCTTTTAAAATCCAAAATGAGAATTTATTTAAATCTAAGTTGACACAATTGTTAATCAGTAAATTTATGGAGGACACTTTGTGATTTTAGGGCTTATGACTTTAATTTTAATTTGATTTACCTATTTAATTCTGACATTCTTTTGTATTTTTCTAATTTGCATGCTAGATAAGGTAGAACATAATTGGAACTTACATACTTATTTTTAAGACCTATATGACATTATGTTCAAGCAAATAAATATATCTTTATCTTTATCTTTTATCTTTCTGTAGGTTTTTTTATGTAGACGTAAGTACTTAAAGGAACAAATAAATTATAAATGCCTGCTTATGAGCTAAGGTTACAGAAATGTAAAATAAACGACATTATAAATATAATAACTTGGGTTGGCGTGGTGAGATTAGTTTTGATTCATAAATATGTTTGGCCATATAACCGCATTTTGTAATTCACAAGCTTGGATTTCAACTTCAATAATTTTCAAGCTTTCTGCTTCTATTTATTTTAAATAACATTGTGATAACGGATAAGCACTTACAGGCTATTACCACATTATAGGAAGGTAGGTAGAATAAAGAAGGACCATCAAACCAAGCCCAGCCGTGTTTGTTGCTCCGAGTCTTATTTATTTAATTATTTAAAACTTTCACACAAAACAATACGACCTCTGTGACGCGGCGGGCGAACGTTCGCCTGCGACGCAGGAGGTTGCGGGTTCGATTCCCGCCTCGGAACAAATATTTGTGCGATCTGCAGATATTTGTTCCGGGTGTTCTGGGCATTTTCTATATATAATAAAAAATATATATCTATGTAATATATTGTATTAAGTCTATCAGTTGTCTAGTACCCATAACACAAGCTCTGCTTAGCTTGGGGCTAGACAATGTTGTGTGAACTGTCCAGCATTATTTAATTATTTATTTATTTATTTATTTAATAGTGCAAGGAGGACTTAATGCTAACAGCAGTCTTCTTGGTTGAGTTGGAACTGAAGTAATTTCACCTGGTTTTTAAGACGCTTTAAGATGACCCTTGTGATATCAATAATAAGTACATTTGACTTTACCTTAAATTATGGAATATTATTGTAAAATACCAAATTTGGTTATAACTATGAATATCGATACCAAATGGCGGGATACTTATCATTCAATTGGATTAAGTACCTGTTATATTATAACCTACAAAATGCCAAAATATTTATACCACGTTATTCTGAAAACTATAATAAGTTGGACATAGGTACTGCCTGATGATAGAAATATTATAATATCAAAACAATATTATTATTTATGAGAAAAGCGCTAAGATCATTGTCAAATGTGTATGTATCTGCGAGATGCAGCGTTGTTTTAATTTATCTGCATGTATCTGCGAGATGCAGCGTTGTTTAAACATATCTGGCATGTATCGGCGAGAGCAGCGTTGTTTTAACATATCTGCCGATGTCTGTAATAACGCTACAAGAAACTATTTTTGTTATAAACCAAACAACTATAGTATTTTTACACTCCTAATATATAAAACTCTGTCGAACCTGAAATACGCGACCTTGATACCTGGTCTCATGCTGATACAACAATTGCAACATTTTAATTCAGATTAACATTAAATATTATTCAAAAGTCTGATGGGATAGTGCATGGTACTAAATCAGATGGGATAGTGCATGGTACTAAATTCGGTTGATATGTTTTAAAATGAAATGTTCGCTACAGACAGTCAGGTATACACAGTCAGGTGTAGTTTGTCAAATGTTTTTTTCGTTTGATCGGAGTGGATCCGTAGCCCGGAGCCCTACCTGCTCGGCCGCAGCCATCAATAAACAAATATCACCGAGAACCGCGTTTTTTCTCATTTCTAATTAATATGATTCTGACCGGGAGTTATCAATAAATACTCTCATGTTAAAATAATAACTCTGATTTATTTTAAATACTTAGATAATAATATAAAACATTATAGACTAAGTAATATAAGTCACTAAACTTGCACACCTAGCTCCATCTAGTCGTGTTTACATTACCTACTTCAATCAGTTGAACACTATCAATGTCCCTTCCTAGAGCCCTATCAATCAGTCGCGTCGCTGACCGGCCCTCGCCAGGAGGCTATCGTTACAGAACAAGGCAGATATTACTTAGGACACGTAGAATAAAAGTCATTTCCATATTTCAATTTCTATAAAGAACTTTTTTAATATATATCATCATATACGTCGTAGGTACATTATTTTATATAGAAAAAATACCTATTTATACAAGTATTTAGTACCGAGGTCGGCCACATATACATACAAACGAAAATAAAAACAAAACAAGTAAAAAACAGGAATAAAACCATTTTGGCATCGTGTCTGCATTCTTTTAATAATTAATATGTTAATAAATTATGTGTGGGACCTAGAGAGTGCGTACCGAGCGCACAGCGCCTGCCGCGACCTCGCGACCCGCGACCGCCGCGCGGACAACAGCAACAGCCGCGCGACATCGCCGCGACGCGCGCAGCACGCTCGCTACATTACGTCTACGATGGCGGATCTGCACTCACCACGCTTCATTTTACACTTAATAAAAAAAAATTGCACCTATTGACTCACTCGTATTCCCTCACTTGAAGACAAGACCCGATTCACATGTTTTACTCTCCTATCTTCTTTACTTAATCATAAATGTACAGTAGCAACGATTTAAATGTAATCCACACCGCCCCGACTGCCCTCACGGGTGCCCCCTCACGGGTGCCCTCTCACGGGTGCCCCCTCACGGGTGCCCTCTCACGGGTGCCCCCTCACGGGTGGGGTGTATGAACGTTATTTTACAATATCTATAAATAAATTCGATGAAATCGTCCTTTACAAAACAATGAACAGACGCCACGCACTCTCGCCGTATACCGTCCGACGGCAGGTGAGGGCGAGGTCAGGTCAGGTCGGGCTACGATCATACTGGTGTGATGTGTCGCACTTACCGCCTGACGAGGCGTCGCGCCGCGCCCGCACGCGGCACGGCCGCCGGCGAGGTGCGTGTACACGCCGGGAACCACCTCCGATTTAAGCTCTCATTTATCAATTAGACTATCTAGCTAAACGTCATCGGCGACCACTCGGAACCTCGGCGTCTCGACATAAATATAAACGATTACTGGCTTCGATCTAAACTTACACACGATCATCGCGACTTCACTCAATATAACGAACAACTCAAACGTCAGCGTCCATGGGTCCACGGCTCGGACCGCGCACAGATATATATGTACAGCGGGCGGCGGTCCGAGGCGGCGCGGGCACGTCCAGGCGCGCGCCGCCGTACTCGCCAGGTACTATGTACACGTGGACGGGGGTTCGACCCGCGGGAGCGCGCTAGTGCGGCTCTGCGTGCGAGTAGTAGGGCCGCGGCGGCGCCCACGGGGCGAACTGTTAGTGCGCTTGCAGCGTGTGCGCGCCCGGCGGCAGCGCATGCTGCGGCGACAGGCCGGGCGGGGAGTGCGAATGCTGCAGCGGCGAGCCGTGCGCGTGCGCGTGCGGATCGTGCGCGTAGTGCGCGTGCGCCATGCCCTCCATCATCTCCCCGCCCAGCGTGTTGGGCGGCGTCATGCGCTTCTCCTTCTGCCGCCGGTTGCAGAACCACACGCGCACCACCTCCTTCTCTAGCTGCAGACTGTCTGCGAGCGACGTGATCTCCTGCGCGCTCGGCTTGGGCTGCTTGTGGAAGTGCTGCTCGAGGGCGCCCTTCACGGACACCTCTATGCTGGTGCGCTTCTTGCGCTTGCGGCCCTGCGCCGCGATCTTGTCGATGCTGGTGGGGCTGCCGGTGGTCGAGTCTGCCTCCTCGAGCCACTTCTGTAGCAGTGGCTTCAGCTTGCACATGTTCTTGAAGCTGAGCTGCAGCGCCTCGAAGCGGCAGATGGTGGTCTGCGAGAACACGTTGCCATAGAGCGTGCCCAGCGCGAGCCCCACGTCCGCCTGCGTGAAGCCGAGCTTGATGCGGCGCTGCTTGAACTGCTTCGCGAAGGCCTCGAGGTCATCGCTGGTGGGCGTGTCCTCCTCGGGCTGGTCGCGCTCCATGTGGTGGTGCAGGTGCGGCGAGGGCTGCATGTCGCGCAGCATGTGCTGGTGGTGCATGCCCGGCATGGGGTAGGAGCCGTGCAGCGCGACGGGCGAGCCGGCGCCGTAGTGCGGGCTGACGACGGGCGCATGCCAGCCGTGCGAGTGCTGCAGGTGTCGCGGGTCGTGGCCCGCGTGCGGCTTCACGTCGGGCTGGTGCGCGTGCGCGTGGTGATGGTGGTGCTGGTGCATGCCCCAGGGGTCGCCCGGCGGCAGCGCCGACCACGGGTTGGTGAGGACGGGCGCGCCAGGCGAGGGGCTGCCGCCCGCGTGCAGCGCGTGTTGATACTTCATGTCGGCGGGCTCGGCGCTGCGCGGCGACGCGGCGTGGTACCCGCCGATGGTCCCGAGCTCCATCTCGGCGGGCATGTACGTGGTCGCCGCCATGGCGCCGTACCTCAGATCCACGGTGGACGGCGTCTTGCCGGCTCGAAGGCTCTCGAGCCTCCAACTGGCTTACTTATTCGCGAAAACTGCGCGGAAGTCGCGCGGCGCTGCGGCAGCGGCGGGGGCCACCTCACATCACCGAACTCGACAGCGAGCGACATACGCGTGCGTGCGCGGCGGCAGCACGGAGCGGACTGAGGCGCTCGGCGGTGCTGCGCGCGCCCGCGGCCGAGAGAGGGGACGCGGCCCCGCCCTGCGCCGCCGCGCCGCCCGCTAATGACGATGTAATTACTGCGCCCCGCCCCGCCCGCCGCACCCCCTTCCCCCACCGCCCCGGCCCCAGCCCCCCCCACGCCGCGCGTGTCTGTGTGCGCCCCGTTCCGTGCCGCTTGGACCCCGACGGCATCATTTTTCGCTACATGCTTTATTTGTATGATTCAAATAATATCAAACAAACATTTTTACAAACTTGGTTTTACTGACAACAAATGTATTATTGCTACGTGATTTGCCTACCTACAAAGGAAAGTAAGTTCCTTTTATTCAATATGCATGTACGAGTATACGTAAAATAGATACATATCTAATTTCAAAAATATCACAAATAGAAATTAATATAAATTAAATATTATTTTTTCTTTATTATTTTACATAGACACACGCCTTTTCCCCCGTTAGGGTATAGGCAAAGCTGCAATAGACCTCTTTTCACCGTGGGTTGCATCATTGTGGGAATATTGCATACCTTACTAAGGTTCCTTAAGGTCTCCTAAGTTAGTTACTGCATTGTCGAACGAATGTCATGCAATATTCTCCATTGTACAGGATGTTTTCCTATTATAATGAATCCGATCATATTATAATATATTTTATGGTTCTTTGGCCTCCGCAAAAGTAAAGCATGTGTCTCGACCAATTTTTTAGTTACTGAATAATGTTCCCTAATAATTTTAGTTTAGTTTTATATATTTTTTATATTGTTTGCCAAAGTAATGATATTATTTTCCTTTTTCTTTGGCATGCCCACACGTAGCAAGGCTATGTTTACTAATATTAGAACTTACAACGGGAAGAACTGTCATAAAAAAAAACTGAAAAAAATGTTACCTACGTTTAATTTGAGTTGTGAACCAATTAAAAAAAACGTTTTATTAACCAATAATTGATATAAAATATTGAAATAAAACGAAATTAATAATTGTAAATTTAAAAGAATGGTTGCTACGTAGTAGTGGTAAATTGTGGAAGCGTTTTCACCTTTGATTATAATTGGCGCCAGACAAAGTTTTTTAATTCTCTAAGGTTTTCACAGATACGAGTAAATATGTAAATCTGACAAGTACGTGTCTGGGGACGCTAGTGTAGGGTTTCGTTTTCAAGTCACTGTTTTCACTATACGTTACGCTAAAAGTTTTCATCACTGCATATCTTTAATATTTGAGGTTCAACCTCCAATCTGACAATCATGATCTGTAAAAACAACAATTTACCTCTTACGGCTCGCCACGGCCAGGTGTGTTACTGAATTATCCATTTGAAAGAATACTTCGAGAAAGGTGAAGGCCGAAGCACGGGATTCGGACGGTAATGTCCCTTTCGCAAAATGTCCCGCATGCTCAAAACGGCCCGTTCTCAAAATGTCACTTTCCTAAAACGGCCCTTTCTTAAAATGTCCCTTTCTCAAAACACGTACCTCTGTTTTAGATAAATTAATAATTGAATCAAGGATGTCACAAGATGCATTGGCGCAATCACTCACAATATCTTAGAATCTTTGCAAACCTTAGGTACCGTGAAGAAGGTGACCATATCGTTTTAAAGATTTATATTTGTAAGTTATTGTATAATGTTTATGGGTAAGACCTAGTTTTACCTACTTTAACCTGTTTGTCAACCTGAATTAATATTAGCGTTTTATTATTTATTTTTGCATACTTTTTAAAGCTTTGTAAGGCCCAGCAGTGGGGAGTGGGGGACAACTATGACCACAATGGCAGGACTTTAAAAGTTGATAAAATTAGCTCGTTAACTTGTTAACAGCTTCAAAAAATACATCCTATTTAATGATATGCGTTAATATATTTACGTCGTTTGCTTCGGTCTTTATAGATACCTACCTCGACCAACTGATATTTTTGAAATGTTGATAGGTACACTATTAGTTGTAAATAAACTTTTGAAATGTTGATAGGTACTAGTTGTAAATAAACTTTTGAAATGTTGATAGGTACACTATTAGTTGTAAATAAACTTTTGAAATGTTGATAGGTACACTATTAGTTGTAAATAAACTTTTGAAATGTTGATAGGTACACTACTAGTTGTAAATAAACTTTTGAAATGTTGATAGGTACTAGTTGTAAATAAACTTTTGAAATGTTGATAGGTACACTATTAGTACTTATTTTAGTCATACGTTTCAGTTGAACTAGGTACGATCATTTTCTTATTTACATGTGACGTTTGTGTTTAAATGATGTGTAAGTTATTTATTTTTTTAATTAATAAATATAATTACTTTTATTATCATAAATTACATCTAAATGACATCTGCATTCTTAATTTTATTGATTCTGAATTTTTGACATGACCTGTTTTTTTTTGTGTTTTAGTGTAGGTAATGTAAACTGATATATTTTTAATGATATAATATTTTCAATGTACCTACTTATTGAAAATTATTATATTCAATTATATTATAAGTATTAGGCTAGTTTTTCCAAATGTTTCTGCGCCGAAAGGCAAAATCTAGCGATCTAACTAGGTGCCTATACATAAATATACACCTAATCACTATGTCACTATCACCTATCACTGTACCTAGATTTACAGACAGTAAATTAATTATGAATTAAATGTTCTAGCAAATCGTTCTAGAAAACAAACATTACTTTACCACTTACCTCCATCTTTCAAAGCAACTTCTGTCGAGGTTTCTAAACCAATCTCACCACAATATGTTATTATACGCTAGAACTTACCGCTAGCGCCATCTGCTGCCGAGTAGACGAACTAAGAGCAAGTTCATCTGTTCTTTGTACATTTAATTGCATATTTTTAATATGTGAGGAAAGAGCACATTCAAATCCTTTATTCTATAGATTAGTTGAAGTAAAGTTGAAATAATTATGTTTCTCATAATATAATAAAACCAATTTGGGTACCTATGTATTTTGTACATTACCTTGTACTAGTTGTATTATTCTCTCTGTAAATAAATGTAAATTACCTTAAAACCAATCATTACGTGTGATTAATTATACAAAATATTTTTATTTAAGTAGGTACCACATTTTTCTTTGTATTTTTTTTTTGGAAAATTAATTTGAAAATTTTGACTTTGTTTTGTTCTCTGTTCTTTTATGATTATTATTGTATGTAACTGTTTTTATTAATTTTTGTTTAGCCAAAGACATAAGTAATGACTTTTAAGTGCAATATTAATATGTGCCTCTTGAAATAAATGGAATAAAATTGAATATTAACTAAATTATTTTAAAATCTTCACTAGCACGAATAATTTCGTTACATTATTTTGTAAGTAAACTTAGTAATTTAAATAATTTTACAAGGGATGTGTTAACGCTACCTGTTGTCAAGTAGCGACACTATGTCACATCCCTACACTAAAGGTTGAACCACTCTGACGACGCGGAATGTCTCCGCCATTTTAGAAAAGAGGCGTCGTCTACTTTTATTTTATTTTATTTCCTAGTGTTTTTTGAGTTATTTTGTGTTATTTTGGTCGCATTTTAACCACAGAGCACCAGTGTAGTGATATAAAATGGAAGTGTATTGCGAGACTTTTCAAATTTGTTGAAATTTGTTGTTCGTATTGTCTACCAATACGAATTGACTGGCTGTGGGTTTTGACGACGTGAAAGGATTGTAACATTGCAAATTATATTTAAAATACAATACATTAAAATACTTGAAAATTGCAAATGCAAAAGCCATGTCACGTCGATTAGGCTTAGCACGCACTGCGATTAAACGTCGTTTAATCGCAGGTCTGAAACCACAGACAAATGTTTTTTTTTTTAACTCGGACTGTTTGGGCAAAGTCAAAGTCAAAGTCAAATTCAAAAAGTATTTTATTCATTGAAATCACAAGGATCATATTGAATCGACTTAAAAAAAAACATTTACTCCTGTTCCAACGCAACCAGACCTAGAGGAATCAGGCAACAAACACGGTCTGTTTTTTTTTATGATCCTTCTTACTACTAGGTTGGGACTGCCTGAGTGGTGCCTCGAGAACAAGTGGAAGCTGATTCAAAGAAAAAAGGAAAATCAACTTAAAAGCCTTACTTAGGTAGGCAGTCAAAAGTAAGATGATAGAGAAAATCAGCAAAAGTTCATAAGGCAGCACACTCTACGCTTCATATACTCATAAATAACACATTAATAATAAATAATATGTAGGTACAGACATTGCAAATTGTCAAATTAGGTGTCGAGGGGCAGAGCGACATCAGGCCACGCGGCTTTATCATTAACATAGTCATGTAGTGTGTAATACGCTTTCTTAATTAATACGGGAAAACTGTATTTGGAACCATTTACTCATTTTGTATGTAAACGATTATGGTGTAGTTATTATTTTGGCAAACGTGAGTTCTTCAAAAAAAACTAGTTGTTTTGATCAAGTATTTTTTAATGCGTATCCACTCAGTTTCATGTAAGGGTTGTTTCATTGTATTGGAAGAAAAAAAACGGAGCTGTAGAAGTTAGCCCAATTTAATAAAATGTTATCTCATACAATTTGTAAGTAATCTGGTAACTACGTTAGTAAATCTATAACGGATTTCAATGAAATGGATGGATTGGAATGGAGCTGCACCTTTGGAATAATACATAAAAAAATAAAAAAAAAATGCTGGACACAGTTCACACAACATTATCTAGCCCCAAGCTAAGCAGAGCTTGTGTTATGGGTACTACATAACTGATATACATAATACAATACATTAAATAGATAGATATTTTTTATTATACATAGAAAATACCCAGAACACCCTGAACAAATATCTGCGATCGCACAAATATTTGTTCCGAGGCGGGAATCGAACCCGCAACCTCCTGCGTCGCAGGCCAACCTTCGCCCGCCGCGCCACAGAGGTCGTCAATAGGTCACATAGGTTAATTTGTATCCCAATATCCCCACTGGATAATTATACCAGTGCCTTCACTTTCAATTAAGAGTCACATAGTTTTAAGAGCGAGCCTGGCGGCAAGTGCAGTATTCTTATCAGATTCCTATTCGATGTACCAATCGGCTTGAAGCCGTCCGGCGCGCGGCCGTCCTGCGACATTATACGGCATGTCGGCACACGGGACGGAGAAGGGACGCTGAACAAACATGTAACTATAGGGACTTAGGCTGCGTTTCCATTGACGCGGAGCTGGGCGGAGCGGAGCTTAGCGGTGCATGAATTGACCAATCACTATGCTCGAAATCTCTGCTGGCTGCTCGCTCGCTTTTGTGATTGGTCAATTCATGCACCGCTAAGCTCCGCTCCGCCCAGCTCCGCGTCAATGGAAACGCAGCCTTAGACAACGAACTATTAGACGAACGGGGGGTTTATAATGACAGCAAAAGATAAATAAAACTGATAGACGTTTCGTTGGCTCTAAATGTTTTTTTTTATTAATACAAGAAGGATTTGTAATTATAATAAATAAATAAATATATAATGCTGGACACAGTTCACACAAGATTATCTAGTCCCAAGCTAAGCAGAGCTTGTGTTATGGGTAGGTACTAGATAACTTATATACTTAAGGCGCTATAGGCTCAACGAACATTTTTGTATGAGGCGAAGAAGGCGAGCGCACGCTCTGATACCGTGTTTTTATGTATAAAAAAATTATATAAAAATGTCGTTCAAAGTTTTGTTTAATTTTGTTGATGAATTCACTAACTCAAATAATAACTAACATGTAACCAAATGTTTCAAAAATTAAAACGTGAGAGAAGTGAGTGAAGAATAGCATTTCAATTTTAAAAAGGAGGTATCATTGTTATTTTTTTTTATCGAGTGAAGTAATTCAAATATTGTATTGAATTATTGATTTCACTAGATAAAGAGCTCAAGAATATCATATATTTTTTTCTTCCTAGAAAACTATGAAAATTCTTATCAAAAACTTTAAAATTCGAGAGACATTTGAGAACCTATCGCGCCTTAATAAAATATAATAAATAGATAGATATTTTTTATTATACATAGAAAATACCCAGAACACCCTGAACAAATATCTGCAATCGCACAAATATTTGTTCCGAGGCGGGAATCGAACCCGCAACCTCCTGCGTCGCAGGGCAACCTTCGCTCGCCGCGCCACAGAGGTCATCTTAATTAAGTGTTTTTATTTTGATCGTTGACTGTACTTTTGCTATTTGCGACGTGGTGGGAATAATTAGCATAAATATGAACATTGCATAGCAATAAATGATCACTCGCGACGCGGTGGTATTCTACGCCATAGGAACCATTTGTGAACAACACCCTTTTGAACAACAGTGAAACTATAGTATCTTTTACTCATAATATGGATGGATTAAAACGAGAAATTGTTGATTTTCAATAAAAGGTCAGAGTGAGCCTATATAACCTTTTTTATATAAGGCTGTTATCCATCTTCTATAACATACAATTTCCAATCTCAGTCATCTTCAATTACGATACACAAGTATTCCATTTAAAATAATGTACTATTAGGTACCTACCTGCTTTTATGTTGTCGGTGTTGGTTGTGTAAGATATTTTCAATTTGCGCAGGCCGTGACCGATGCATCGGCTACGGCCGCTCCGCTGTAGGTGCGAACAGCGTACCCAAATGTCACGAAAAACCATGTACTTTAAAGATTACAAAATAAGAGCCTGTTTTGAGAAGTAAATTAAGTACGTTTGAGGTAGGTTGTACATCTGCTGATAACATCTGCGTGCTGATATGGAATATCTGTGTCCACGTGAAATCACCTGTGGCGAAATTTGGTGTTGTACTAGAAACTAAATTTCATTTTAGTAATAAGTAATTTTGAAATTAGTCTTTTATTTTTACCAATGCTATCTAGGATATGCTGAAATGATTCTGATCCTACCTTTTGAATACAACAAAACTTGCCTATTATGCTGGCAATGAACGGTAAACATACCTACCATGTACAACACAGGTCTAGGATACTTTACGGTAAACTGTAGCGTTACGGTTCGTCTTAGAATATATCTTTAGACGAATCGTAACCTCAACATTTTCTATGGAGTCGAAAAATTTCTGGGGTTGTCGGGGAAATGTTGCATTTGCCTTTGGAGAATGCTACGTTTTTAGGTACCTATTAATACTTACGTTGCTTAATTTATGTATATTGACATATTGTTTTGTGCCATTAGTCTGTTTTTTTTTTTTATACTACTTGGATGACGGGTCAAGCAAGAGGCCCACCTGATGTTAAGCGGTAACCTCTGCCTATGAACAGTGCATTACCTCATAGATCACGTCCACCTAGGACGCAACCTATGTGGCATTGCACTGCGCCCGCCACCCTGAGACATATAGATGAAAAGTCTCATGTGCCTGTAATTCCACCGGCACCCTTACCCTTCAAACCGGAACACAGCAATGCGAACACTACTGCTTTGCGGCAGAAATAGGTATGGTGGTAGTACTTCCCCGGACGAAATCTTTCACAAAAAAGCTCTACTCTACTATTACTATTTAGGTTTCTTCACGCCAATAACCATGTTTTTGTATCCTGTTGATGTAATTTCTCTTATTTTGGGCTAAAAATTAGCTATTAATTTTATATTTTTCTTACGTTACTAGGATAAATAAACTGTCGTTCTGTCATAATATTTTCTTTGTATTTAGTACAGGCAAATTAGGTGATTTTTAGCAAAAGTGTGGAAGTAATTAGATGTAGTCACAAAACCTTTTTTAATTGTTTTGTTTGGCTTGAAAATCACCTCTAATATATCTTTCAGCAAATTCACGCCCCCCCCCCGGAAAAGGGTGAAATAGGGTGAAAACCTTATAATACCCGTAACTTAATGGGGAATATACAGTTAGTCGATACAATTTGGTATACACTTAAGACCGTTATGATCTACATTTGCACCAAGTATTTTTTTAATCCGACTTACGGAACATACGTAAAAAAAACATTTTTAAAAAAAAAACTTTTTTTGGTTGTTGCGACTCGGGGGAAATTGAAGTAGTCGGTGCAAATTGACAGAATTACCAGAATTAATTAATTCTAGATTGTGGCGCTCATCTCTCTTAAACCGTCTTAAACCCTCTTAAACTGGATGCCACAAAACATACCAGGTACAACATGCCTATTACGGTCTAGGATACCTTGAGTGAGAACATTTATTATACGTTTACATACTTAGTGCCTAATGAGTATTTGATTAGAAATTGCAATTTGTATAACAAAGAGAAGATTCCAGTTTTAACACAGTAGTAAAGAAGCATATTGAACTAAGTGTTGTATTGATGTTACCCATTACAAGCCACGTTTATCTTTACGGCAACATCAGGTAAAGACGTGCCTATATTTGGCTCATGAAATTGATTGGACCCTCTCGGTCACAGACTGCCCGGGGCAAGTCCACGCAATCTACCTACAGCTTTAAGGAGTGATCTACACCGCGCCTCGGATAGCTCAGATAATGGAGAACGATTATGTGCAGATTATTTTACACGCGTTCTTCTTTTAGCAACATTTTTTATTTTGACGTGGCAAACGCGAATCTGGTATATTTCACATCTATCATTGATGTCTATATTAACTATATAGAGTACCTAATACCTAACTAGAGTCTAGAGTAACTATAGCCTAGCCAAACTCAATGTAGTCAAACTCTGTGAACAAACCATCATGCATTCTAAATTATTGTAATAAAACTATTTTACTTTTATTGATTTATATTTGTACTGGTTTGTGACAAAAAAAAACAATACCTTTTAACTTATATAGTTTTTAGGTTAAGTATGGGCTCTTTGTTTACAAACATTCCTCATTCAAAATGGCTGAACCACAGATAAAATAATATTATACTAGTAGCTGAACTATAGATCTTCTTCTTCTTCTTATAATAGCTTCTGAGGGGTGTTCCAAACAATTTCGCCGATGTCAAGTGATATTTTTTTTTTAGACAAGTAGTATCTCCGTCACGTTATAACTCAGTTTAAATGGTGGCAGAAAAACCAAGTTTTCACAGGAAAAAGTCCACCATTTAGAAAAGACATTAAATTAAAGCAGTCTTAAACGAAGATGAGTCCACAGAAGTCATTCAACCTTAAAAAAAAACTTACATACCATTACAGTACGAGTACATTACGTCAAACTAAAAACCAGTCTTACAAACTGTGTACCAAAATGTTTATTAAAAATGTGTAATTCGAGATCACATAACAAGGCAAAACATGTTAAATTACAATTCACAAATAAGATTACTATTTATGTACTCATATTATTGTAAATTACATCAAAAAACTCATACCATTGTTGTACAATAAATGCTACCTGGGCCAAACTTGCTCAATGGGCCTCTTTTTTTACAGTGACAAGTGATGAGCTCATCGCCGCCATTGTTTCCCACGGCTGACTCTGCTAACACTTTCTTCCAGTACCTAATAATAGATTCCCTAAGCAAGCTAGCAGCCAGGACAAATCTTATACCATCGCATCTTACAAACAAGTCTGGGTAATCCCTCAGTCGGCTTTTACGACATCCACGGGAGGAGATGGAGTATATTCTTATATTCTTGGATTGATGTGTCTTAATATCTCCTAGGTAAGTAGGTATAACGTTATGTCCAGGCTTGTTCCCAGGTCGAGTTAGAATGGTTCTCGGAACGCTCCAGCGATAAGCTCGCTAAGCGATCCACTGCTCGCGCTGCATTCTAACACTCCATTTCAGATTCCGGCCTGCGCCTGCGCTCCGGGCGCGACCAATGTCACATTATAATATTGTAGCCATCACTGCAATAACCATGTGAGCGCTACCTGATTCCGCAATCTAGCTAAGTACCTACATACCTAGCGTACACAGATACTGCGGCTCAAAGATCTAACTTATTATTAAAATATAGTTTGTTGTATGTTGTGTTTATTAATTAATTTGTGATAAAGTTTTATTCTTAATTTTTTCTCGCTCTTTATTATTAATAGCATGTTGTTAGTCATCTATAATTGTGGTAGCACTTGGCATGTATAACTTAACTATCTCGTGTGTATTGACTTTTTTCGGTGTATACTATGTTGGTGACTCTAATAAATAAATATAAATATAAATATAAAATATCTAAATATTATTTCGATGTGATTCCCCCGATTTCTTCACGACAAACCTGCACCAATCTTAGTCAACGTACTAAATAATAGTTAGTACGTAAGGTCAAGGACCCATCTACCAGCTTTATTTTGTATCCTACTAATATTATAAACGCGAAAGTTTGTATGGATAGATGGATGTATCTTTGTTACTCTTTCACGTAAAAACTACTGGACAGATTTGGATGAAATTTGGAAAGAAGATAACTGGACTTCTGGAATAACACATAGGCACATTTTTATCCCGATATTCCTACGGGATCGATTACGCGGGTGAAACCGCGGGGCGCTGCTTGTAGTTCATATAATGAAAAATTGATTTTGACGAAGTGTGGTGTGGGTGTGTCCGTCCTGAGAATAGATTCCTACTTCTCCTCCCGTGGATATTGTAAACACCGCTGTTGTAGTACCGATACGATTACCAATCCGCCTGCCAAGCGGATGGTGGGTGGTATAAGCTTATTTACCCCTGATTTATTTGTATCGCCTCGTCCAGCATTACACGTTTACGGCTGATGATGATGATAAAATGTTTTCGAATCGAATGAGTTTTGCTTGATGTCGTAACGTTTAGTAGTACCTAATGGATTTTGGTTGTTTTTTTTTTGGATTCTAAATTAGAAGTACCATCTTTAAACACCGGCCAGAAGAGGGTCGGGAACTACCACCGAGGGCCCATCTCCATGGCTCTCTGTGCCCTTCTCTCAGCTGACCACAGGATGCGCACGCGACGCACGGGCCACGGACTGCAGACAGTAAAGAGCATCTCTACCGGCGCTACCGTGCCACAACCACAGAATAGAAAAACTGTTATTCGTCTTCTCTTCATCTCATTTGTTCATCATTTGTTACTTCTTTCTGGTTTTTCTATTGTTAGTTTTCCTTCAAATAAATAAATACATATAAATATAAATAAATAACAAGTGTTGTGTGTGGAGGACTCCGAGCTTCTCTTTATCAAATGAGGCGATAATGTTATACATATTGGGTCATTTATAGTCATTTGATAGTGGAAAGTCATTTTTAACGTCAACAAGTCTCAGGTAACAAGTATTGACACTATATTTTGTCGGGATTGTATAAAAATGCACCTAAGGTAGACCTGTGCTCAACACTGCACTTTTACAACCTGACTAGTTATATTTTACAACCTGACTAGGTATATTTTACAACCTGACTAGGTATATTTTCTATATATTATAGGTAGTTATTAAATTTCAGAAATTCATCCCCTAGGGGATGCAGTGGGGTGGTGAAGTTTGTGGGAAAAAACCTCCACAAGGATGGAGTCACGGGAGTATATTTTGCGGGATGGCGCTCAAATTAGACTCATTTTGCTTTTATTAGAATACAACATTGCAGGTAGCAAAATGTAACATTTTGTCGTGTACATGATTGCACTAGGTCAGCGCGGTAGCTGCTCTAATTATAGACATTACGAAGTACTAAGTAATCTCTCTCTACTGACTGTTAGTGACGCTGTGGCGCGCCTCCTATTACGGACGATCATCTCTGAGAACTAACATATCGCTTGAATTCTTGAACTGGCTACTGTAGCATCCTCGATACACTCCTACGCAACTGAATAAGAACTCTTTGTCCTAAGGTCGTAGAGTGCAATTTGGATTACAGGTGGAGAGAGTTGTGATGTTTTGGTTGTAGATGTAAGGAAGTTAAATGCAGAGTTTATTTCATAAGAATATAATTAGTGGGTGGAGTTCAATCAAATAGTTGTTGTCGGGCTCCCGGCGCGCGGCGCGCGGCGCAAGGGATAAATCGATTCTCGCTCGCGGAATCCTGCTCCCGGGCGCGGGCCGTACCCAGTGTTGGAAGGGGGGGTTAGACCTCCTTCACCTTTTACAAATCTATGAGACTGCAAAATTCGTTGCCTGAAAGACTGCTATTATGCACCTTCCCAGGAGACGTATCGAAATTATGTCCCCCTAAAAATGTATTAAACCCCATTAAACAATAATCCTAGGTGCATCTCTGTCTGTCGTGACGACACTCTTGATCTTCATAAACGATTTTGAATGACTCTGTAAGTTTTATTTACAGTCATTTGTCAGAGTCGCTCATATAAACCAGTTTGAGGAAAAAGTACTTAAGACTTGCTGCCGTGTTACGCGAATTGTTAAAAGTTGGAATTATTATTCTTAACCATTCCATGTACAAGAGCGTTTGTTGCAGCGCGCTAACACGTGTGGAAGCTTCTTATGAACAAGTAGTGGAGCGCCTGCGACTTCACTCACCAAATTTCAGGTCTCTATGACTTATGGCTTAGGCTGTGTGTTGATAGACAGCCAGTGAGTCAGTAAGTCAGTCATGCAACGATTTTATATATATAGTTGATAGTAACTTCTTGATGAGCCGGTAGACGTCTAGTGCTGGACGAGGCCTCCCATAGAAAAGGTTATTGGTAGGTCATAGAATACAACATCGTATTAGTGAAGGCTGCCGCTTTGAACCAGTCGCTAATGACAGTTATTACGCTGCTGGTCGCGTAAACACCGCCGGCTGCCGGCTGACGCAGGGCAGAGCTGCCACTGGAGACTCTTATATATTACCACACAGCCTGGCGCTCTCGCGGGTGCACCTCGCGGTCTCTGCATTCACGCGGGTCTCTGCATTGAACATGGTCTCCTTCACCTCCCTAGACGACATGAAAGCTACCTTCCCCTTCATATTCACTCGGATTGTAATTCTGTTAAATACAAACTTTATATCAGTCAATTAAACCTATTAAATATTTGTTTAGATTTTATAAATAAAATATATCTTTACTGAACTTTTAAGCAGAAAATATCTACAACTACAAATCCAGCATGAGTCTACTTAGTTTTTCCTGCATTCGTATTGGGAATGCAAGTAGCCTATAAACCGGTCAGTAGGTACTTACAGAATAGACAGGTAGACCACTAGACATGAGGTAACAAGCATCTGTGTCCGGCGCGCAGAAGCAATAGCTGGTATTTGCGCCGCATTCGTGGCATTACGCCAAAATAGCCCAACTACATTCGCAGATACTTAATGCAATTAAAAAAAAAAATCGTGAGAATCAGTCGTAATATATAAAATATTATGGTAATTGACCAACGAACGGTATAAATGAAATTAAACAAAAAGTTAAACAAGCGCTAGGTTTCTTACAAAACAACCGGATTGAAATCGTAGCCAGGTGCTCTGGAGCTAACTAAGTATTAAAAGTCGCCTTCAGGAGATATGACGCCGCAGAAAAACACACTCTATATAATAAAAGGTGAACCCATAACACTAATTTCATTCAAGCAGGCCCAGTCTGAATTTACTGCGCAAATTGATAGGAATTACAAAAATGGCGGAGCGATCAAAGCTGTTATTAGCCAGGTTACCAAAATACGCCCGAATCAAAGGTCTCTCCTCATCACACCGACATCGACTCGACACCGAGACGGGGCAAGAGACTAGTGCCGGTGAAATTACAGGCACATGATACTTTTCATCTTTATGCCTCAGGGTGGTGGGCGTAGTGCATTACAACACGGGTCGGTGCGTCCTAGGTGGACGTGACCTATGAGGTAACGCATTGTTAAAGGCAGAGGTTACCGCTTAACATCAGGTGGGCCATCTGCATGCCCCGTCATACAAGAAGCTATAAAATAAAAAAGTCGAGCCAAACAATTAACAACACGACGACAGTGCACGAAAGGCTTCTACTTCCACTCACGTGCCAAACGAAATTAAAGAACTCCCAGAAAGTAAATTCCAAAAAAAAATAGTTGTTTTTATTATTTAAATGCTTTTTTTGGACCTGCAATAATGTGATTTTGATGTCAAATATTTCGTGACATAAAAATTTATTTGACATGGTGCTTTATTAATTACTTATTTGTTCACAGCGTTTAATAATGTTACTTGAAATAGGTACCTCTTTTTTTTATATTCAGTTAATATCATTATAATAATAATTGCATGCTAAGCTGAAGCAGAATGTGTCGGACATTATTGAATTATTTAATATCTTTAATTTAACTACATTTAATGCAATAAATAAATTTCATTTCATTTCATTTCCAATATGTTCAACTATATGTTCAACCATTTGAACTTTACAAAGTGAAATAATACCACTAGTTTTTCATAATTAGTACGTAGGTACGTACGTTTTGTACGTTTTGTACAAAACTTGTATTTTAAAACTAGTTTTTAATCTCAGGACAATTTCCGCAATATAGCTTTTACCGTTTGCTTGCGTACCGAACTACCGACTGAACGACGCGACGAGACGAGGTGTGCATCCCGTGCTCCGTTTCGTGTCGTGCTCCGCATCGTGCTCCGCGTCGTGTCGCGCTCCGCGTCGTGCCCGGCCCGTGGCGATAAGGGTACCCTCCGACCACCACCTGCTGCACTTTGCACTAAATAACCACTTTATAAAGAACATCGCAGAGTGCAATCAGAGTGATGTTACACAGATATTATGGTTTGCATAATCGTAGCACGCTACATTACGAACAAACTTAATAGTTTTTGGGAGATAATATTTAAAGACAATACATTTTATATGATATTTAATATGACCAATACATTTTCAGATAACTTTTGAATGATAGTCATCGGTTATTTAGAACTACATGGCATTAAGAGTCTCGATGAGCCTGAATGGATGATCGAGCCGAGTGCTAAACAAACACACATACCTACCGACATAAAAGTGCTTACAAGTAACGGACAAGTCCCTTCGCTCGTTCGAAGTAGAAAATGAACGACTTCAAGACAGGCACTAAATTTGTTGGCCATGTTGTTCGAAAATGATAAAATAAAAATAAAATCTTACCTATTTTATTTTAATAAAATCCAAATTTGTACATTGCGTGTGATATCGCATCGCCCACTAGTGGTGACTTCAAAAAAATTGTGATTTGAAATTCCTGTTACCTGTGGCATTTCCCGCGCCCAGTAAGACGTTGGTGCTTCACGCGTCCTCCGCTGTCAAACGATGTTTATTTATTTTGAGGAGAACCAACAGCTTATACCAATAATACAGAAGGATAGCAATAGAGAGGCAATAAAATGTTTTCACGACTTGTGAATAGTGTTTGAGTATGTGTGAACATTGATGTAAAAAAATACAAATAGTTAGCTTACTAGTTTAAAAAATAACAGTATCAGTTATAACTAGAAGAATGTACAACTAAATGACACAGATAGATAAGATTTTGTATTTATAACACTTAGTTCAATTTGGTTTAAAAGATGAGCGCAGTCAATAAACCCACTACTTAGTTATTATGAAAAGGAAGGTAATGTCAGCCATGTTCCGTCTTTTGGAGAGAGGGCAGAACTTAAATGTTTTGCAAAGATTTTTGTTTTCATTGTATATCTATGGAACTCTTAGACGATAACACAGACATTTCATTGTATATCTAAGGAACTCTAAGACGATAACACAGACATTTCATTGTATATCTAAGGAACTCTAAGACGATAACACAGACATTTCATTGTATATCTAAGGAACTCTTAGACGATAACACAGACATTTCATTGTATATCTAAGGAACTCTTAGACGATAACACAGACATTTCATTGTATATCTAAGGAACTCTAAGACGATAACACAGACATTTCATTGTATATCTAAGGAACTCTAAGACGATAACACAGACATTTCATTGTATATCTAAGGAACTCTTAGACGATAACACAGACATTTCATTGTATATCTAAGGAACTCTTAGACGATAACACAGACATTTCATTGTATATCTAAGGAACTCTAAGACGATAACACAGACATTTCATTGTATATCTAAGGAACTCTAAGACGATAACACACACATTTCATTGTATATCTAAGGAACTCTAAGACGATAACACACACATTTCATTGTATATCTAAGGAACTCTAAGACGATAACACAGACATTTCATTGTATATCTAAGGAACTCTAAGACGATAACACACACATTTCATTGTATATCTAAGGAACTCTAAGACGATAACACAGACATTTCATTGTATATCTAAGGAACTCTAAGACGATAACACAGACATTTCATTGTATATCTAAGGAACTCTAAGACGATAACACAGACATTTCATTGTATATCTAAGGAACTCTAAGACGATAACACACACATTTCATTGTATATCTAAGGAACTCTAAGACGATAACACAGACATTTCATTGTATATCTAAGGAACTCTAAGACGATAACACAGACATTTCATTGTATATCTAAGGAACTCTAAGACGATAACACAGACATTTCATTGTATATCTAAGGAACTCTAAGACGATAACACACACATTTCATTGTATATCTAAGGAACTCTAAGACGATAACACAGACATTTCATTGTATATCTAAGGAACTCTAAGACGATAACACAGACATTTCATTGTATATCTAAGGAACTCTAAGACGATAACACAGACATTTCATTGTATATCTAAGGAACTCTAAGACGATAACACAGACATTTCATTGTATATCTAAGGAACTCTAAGACGATAACACAGACATTTCATTGTATATCTAAGGAACTCTAAGACGATAACACACACATTTCATTGTATATCTAAGGAACTCTAAGACGATAACACACACATTTCATTGTATATCTAAGGAACTCTAAGACGATAACACACACATTTCATTGTATATCTAAGGAACTCTAAGACGATAACACACACATTTCATTGTATATCTAAGGAACTCTAAGACGATAACACACACATTTCATTGTATATCTAAGGAACTCTAAGACGATAACACACACATTTCATTGTATATCTAAGGAACTCTAAGACGATAACACACACATTTCATTGTATATCTAAGGAACTCTAAGACGATAACACACACATTTCATTGTATATCTAAGGAACTCTAAGACGATAACACACACATTTCATTGTATATCTAAGGAACTCTAAGACGATAACACACACATTTCATTGTATATCTAAGGAACTCTAAGACGATAACACACACATTTCATTGTATATCTAAGGAACTCTAAGACGATAACACACACATTTCATTGTATATCTAAGGAACTCTAAGACGATAACACACACATTTCATAAACTTGCCTTGTTGTAGCACTAAAGTAAATAAATAACAATCACAAAAGAAGAAATTGTATTAAGCCAAATAAATCCTCTACAAGTATTGGGATCAGATGTCCCCCGTTTGTGTATTATTAAGGATTGGAGGATATTGTGCCCATAGTGTGTGTATGTGTGTGTGTCTGTGTGGGTGTGTGTGCTTCCTTAAATGCTTACATCCCGTATGTACGGCGTCCGAGATGAGCGCCGCCGGCGCGACTCGAACCCGCGACTTCGCTCGCAGCGCATAATTACGATATTAAAAATATTATTTTTACGCTTTTTGTTCTTTTTCCGCAGATGGCATGCGCAAAGCATTTTATTTATTATTTATAGTGTTAATTAACGGTTGTCGCTACGTGAGTCCGCACAACGCCGGCGCCGCCTTTTTTAAAGTTCATTACCCATACCGCCAACCAACCGTCATGATCTGGGACCGCGGGTCCAGTGTCACCAATCCACCCACCAAGCGTCATGATTATAGCAAGTTTACATTTTATGGAGGTGGCCTTGTCCAGCAGTGGACGTCTATAGGTATATATTTATTCTATAACGTCTATCAGCTTATATGATTATGACGTTTCAAAGCATTATTTGCCAACATGTTATTTACTGTGAACATCCTTAAAACCTCTTGTATTGTTTTAATAACAATAAGCTTCCAGCACAAACGTGATCACTATCATCATAATAAATCTGCGTGTACGTCTCCACACAGAGCGCAGTCTCCACACAGAGCGCAGTCTCCACACAGAGCGCAGTCTCCACACAGAGCGAGGTCTCCACACAGAGCGCAGTCTCCACACAGAGCGCAGTCTCCACACAGAGCGCAGTCTCCACACAGAGCGCAGTCTCCACACAGAGCGCAGTCTCCACACAGAGCGCAGTCTCCACACAGAGCGCAGTCTCCACACAGAGCGCAGTCTCCACACAGAGCGCAGTCTCCACACAGAGCGCAGTCTCCACACAGAGCGCAGTCTCCACACAGAGCGCAGTCTCCACACAGAGCGCAGTCTCCACACAGAGCGCAGTCTCCACACAGAGCGCAGTCTCCACACAGAGCGCAGTCTCCACACAGAGCGCAGTCTCCACACAGAGCGCAGTCTCCACACAGAGCGCAGTCTCCACACAGAGCGCAGTCTCCACACAGAGCGCAGTCTCCACACAGAGCGCAGTCTCCAAACAGAGCGCAGTCTCCACACAGAGCGCAGTCTCCACACAGAGCGCAGTCTTCGCAACCGAGCTTTTATTCCACGTGCAAATAATAAACATTTTGCAGCAACAATTTCACGGTAATTTTAGACATTTTTGTAGTAAGTATTTAAGGCGCCGTATGAAGCAAAATGGCAATCGTACATTTGAATTTTATCAAAGTAAATCAAGGCACTACAAGTTTCAAAATATATACATGTATGAATGCATTATATACCTCCAAAAGATGACTCTTTTCAAAAATATAACAGGATAATATATTTTGTCCAAAAATATAATATGAATTAGAAAAAATATCGAGTAAATATTGTTCTGTTTTTGAGAAGAATCAGCCTTACAGCAAAAAGACCACACACTTTTTTAGCTATTTTCATTTTGTATTTACAATGCCTTTTTAGAGCATTGCAGGATGTTTGTTTTTGTACAATATTTGTTGTTTGGTTGATACGCCCCCTTAACAGTATAATCTGTGTGCGCCTGTGCAGCTCGTCACGTGCAGGCTATCGGCGGGATCAGCGCAGGCGCAGCTCGTCGGCGCCGGCCGCGCGCATGCGCACATGCAAATAGGATTTTTATACATTTTTGTGGCAAACTCTCTGTGATCACGTCACCGTACGTGTACCTAGCTGCAGTAGTAGCTGCTTTCTAAGCTGTGGAGGCGTTTCTTTGTGGCGCCGCGCTGAGGACGCAGCAGCGATGTGCTCCGTCGTACGCCGCCATACATCGCCAGCTAACGAGGCTGTACCCAACCGTCTATCTGTTTGTGAGGTACATATGGATATTATCGTGCAGGTCGACACCAAAGTAGCCATACAGAACTGCATCATCATCATCAGCTTTTAGACGTCCTCAGCCCAAGTCTTAGAATTAGATATGCAATTAATGCAACGGTAGAGATTAGGTTATAATCATCACGCTCGGCGAACGGATCGGTGATGACAGTATTAGTTTTGAGTACTATGGTAGATATTGTTGTTTAGTCCCAGGTGTAATCATTAGTCAGCTTTTGCAACATCCACGGGAGGCGCGCATAGGGTCTATTATTGGTCCAGATACGCCACGGCAGAACCTTAGGTTAATATATTTTCTGACTAAATATACGATTTGTTCAAAAAACTTTAATTACGTTTATTTTCGTTGAAAATATAACGTCTCAACTTTAAGAGGTTACTTAAATTAGAATAAAATCAAGTTTTTTTTAAAGTGAAGTGTGTGTGTGTGTAACTAGCTAACGGCGCGGCGTCGGCGCGGTCTTGAGTTTTTAACAGTCCAGAAGTACGGTTAATAATGACACTATTCTACGTAGTATTCCTACCTAGATGATGATTGTAAGCCAGCAAGTATGCGTTAGTGTTCGCTTCACGTCGAGTGGTCAGCTCGGTGGCACGCACCGCTCACGAGACACATCAGCACACGCTACCGTTCAGCTGATATAAACAACATTTCAAATTCATAGACCTTTGTTAGCTTTTGTTTCAAATTAGTTCCTCATAGTCACCAGCTGGAGGAAATTTACTACAGCCTGTAGTAAATTTCCTTGGGCCCCTTATCACGGTGGTCTTGATTCACCATCAGCCACCGTTTTCCTGGAATAGTTAGAATGTAATCGGTTATTTTACGTCATGATAAGAGAAAAGCTTGCAACGCATCACACTTGTACCGTGCACAAATACTCGGCAACCAGAGCCTACTATCCGCGACGCCGACGCACAGCGCAGGACACTGGGTGCTTCTGCGTCGAGTTGAATACATAACTACGGAAAACGCAATACAAGTCTATTAAAAACACATGCATTGTTATTCTTATTACCATGATATCGCGAACCGTACTGTTATAAACAACGATAAAAGAACGCCATTATGAAGCAAGGTTGGTAATTCACAGTAAGGCTCATCATGTATGCAAGCTCCACGTAGGAGTGTTTCAACGCAGCGGCGCCGGAGCACGGAGGCAGTAAAGCCTCCAGCCAGCATTGCGTATGCAGCGCGCGCGCACTGCGATCGGACTCCACGGTGGAAGAACAGTACACGCACAGAAGTTTCATTCGACTATACTAAAATAGACATTGTCTCTGTTAACAAAATATACTGCCATATTAATCAGTGACAAAGCAGAGAAAGCGGGGGGGGGGGGGGGGGGGGCTTGGTCGGTTAGACCAAGTTTACTCGTATCTGAAGGACGTCTTTGTAGAGTCTGCTAAGGAGGTTGGATAATAATATAACCTATAAAACTACCTTTATGACAAGTTGATGCAACCAAAATACTTATATAGTTTTCGAGGCTCAATTTGCTCTCTCATATAGTTAACTAAAAAACCCGCCCAAGTTCGAGTTGGACTCGCACAAGAAGGGTTCTGTACTATCATAAAAAATTTAACTTTATTTATTATATTTTTATTATTTGTAGTTATATAAATTATAGTAATGCTTTGTGAACAGGTATCTGCCCATTGCGGTGCAAAAGAGACAGCCATTAGTAAGATTTTTATAGGTATTTGTTGTTATAGCGGCAATAGAAATACACTCTGTGAAAATATCAACTGCCTACCTATTATGGTCCATGAGATACAGCGCACTGAAAGTTGGCCGGACGGAAGGACGAACAGCGCCAGTGGAAGCTTAGTAAGTTGGCACCCTAAAAACGAATGGTTCTTCTTGCCCAAGACACTGACCGTGTCGTGTCGCACGACGCGTCCTCGTCTGCATATTGCACGTGCTTTTTTGTCTGTTCATTGTTCTCTTACTACTATACCAAAAATTATTTCGCTGTGAATTGTGTCGCTGTTTGAAACTTCCATTTATTTTTCGCTTTCAATAATATTAAACGAAACTTATGTTTTTGGTTGTAAACGTTCATTACGAGTATTATTATTGGGAGTGAATCCAGCTCCGAACAGACGCAGCTCATGTAGGACTTATTAGTCTTTATTCTGTGTTCGTTCTGACTCGTCAGCGATTGTTGACGACCAGCGTTACATGCCGAGTGGCGAGCTGTCGACTGCTTCGAGATCGTACGATTGTTGACGACCAGCGTTACATGCCGAGTGGCGAGCTGTCGACTGCTTCGAGATCGTACGATTGTTGACGAACAGCGTTACATGCCGAGTGGCGAGCTGTCGACTGCTTCGAGATCGTACGATTGTTGACGAACAGCGTTATATGCCAAGTGGCGAGCTGTCGACAGCTTCGAGATCGTACGATTGTTGACGAACAGCGTTACATGCCGAGTGGCGAGCTATCTACTGCTTCGAGATCGTACGATTGTTGACGACCAGCGTTACATGCCGAGTGGCGAGCTGTCGACTGCTTCGAGATCGTACGATTGTTGACGACCAGCGTTACATGCCGAGTGGCGAGCTGTCGACTGCTTCGAGATCGTACGATTGTTGACGAACAGCGTTACATGCCGAGTGGCGAGCTGTCGACTGCTTCGAGATCGTACGATTGTTGACGAACAGCGTTATATGCCAAGTGGCGAGCTGTCGACAGCTTCGAGATCGTACGATTGTTGACGAACAGCGTTACATGCCGAGTGGCGAGCTATCTACTGCTTCGAGATCGTACGATTGTTGACGAACAGCGTTACATGCCGAGTGGTGAGCTGTCGACTGCTTCGAGATCGTACGATTGTTGACGAACAGCGTTACCTGCCGAGTGGCGAGCTGACGACTGCTTCGAAATCGTAAGATTTTTGTCGACCAGCGTTACCTGCCGAGTGGCGAGCTGACGACTGCTTCGAGATCATACTACTGTTGACGACCAGCGTTACCTGCCAAGTGGCGAGCTGACGACTGCTTCGAGATCATACTACTGTTGACGACCAGCGTTACCTGCCGAGTGGCGAGCTGTCAACTGCTTCGAGATCGTAAGATTGTTGACGACCAGCGTTATGTCGCGTTTGGTCCCTTTAGAGAGAGCCAACGGTTCTATGCGGGACTCTGGGTAGACAGAGTCACCGTTCAGATGAGAATTTACCTGCCTAGCCGGTGGTAAAATAAAGTAGACAAGTCAGTTTACAATAGTTATTTTATTTAAAGAAGCTCCTATCACAAAGTCAGCTATATTCCTACCTACGGCTTGAAGAGCCAGAAAAGAAGGTGCCAGATGGGCCAAAAGGCTAGTAACGGCTAATGGGGTGGATTTCAATAGTTATTTCTCTCAATTAGTAACGCAAGCACTGTGGGTCTACAGAAGGTAGCAATGATGGTGAATGTAGTCAATTGGCACTAGTACTGCCCTGTTATTTGAAGTCCGAAGCACGAGGTAGCAGGTGGACACGTGGCAGCTTGGTCAGCCGGCGTGGCCAGGATTGGCGGCTTCGTGGCAGGCTCCGTGGCGTTCGGCGGGTTCGCCGAAGGTGTAGGGCACGCGGCTTGCCTCAAGAAGGCAGCGGCGCGCTATGAAGAGTGCTATGGGCACTAAAAGGTTGGCGCGGCTCAGGGCAGCAGCGCCCCCGTGATATGGCGTGCAGCCGCACGTGGCTGGTCGTCCCTCGTTGGGTAGGCGACGGGATCCTTGCAGAAAGGTCCAGTAGTATGCGTCGGGCGATATGGCCTCGGTGAGCGCGTAGTGAGAGACCGCTAACTAGCTGCCGTTTGACTTGCTAGGTGGTGACGTGGTCCCTGTAATCAGGTAGGCCGGGTCAGGCAGGCTTCTCGCGAGTACTGTGCGTGTGTCCGGGTAGCTTGGCGATGTCGAGAAGGTTCCAGGTTCCCGATGGGTGAATTACGGGACAGCACGAGGCCGCAGATGGGCACGCGGACACACACACATACGTCACAGTTTTACAGTTTATAATTTCCTAAGGATGCAAGTAATAATGATAGCTTGAGGAACAAACAGACACGCTAACCTGTACACGCCAACACGGCTGTGAGGATGTCTTCGGCAGCTAGGAGTACATGTGGCCTTGGCGTACTCGATGGAAAAGGATGGACGCGTCCTTGTATTCAGTTTTATTATCAAGTGAACCTCAAAGAAGGGTGAACGACCCGATCCTGGAGTACGTTCATTGACTTATACTGCAATTGTTTAGTGTCCCTTATGCTTAAGATCTTAAGGTGCATAATGGCGTACGGATTTATTACAGCGCTCCATGCGTCTTGAAAGAGAACTAATATTTCATTAACAGAACATCAATAGGCCTTCTAGCAGATGTCAGTGTCACTCCCCATGGCTCCGACCGTGTGCCATTAGTGAAGGAAGAAGAAGCATTACTTTCCCTTCGTTCTTTTTGCTGTTAGTGTCAGATAAACATCTAATGTCATTGTCTGTGTGACTCCTACTGTGCTGTTTGTTTACATTTTGTTTGATGCTATGTGATAATGTTATTTATTTAGAAATTACGCTACAGTTACCTGCCGAGTGGCGAGCTGACGACTGCTTCGAGATCGTAAGATTGTTGACGACCAGCGTTACCTGCCGAGTGGCGAGCTGTCGACTGCTTCGACATCGTAAGATTGTTGACAACCAGCGTTACCTGCCGAGTGGCGAGCTGTCGACTGCTTCGAGATCGTAAGATTGTTGACGACCAGCGTTACCTGCCGAGTGGCGAGCTGTCGACTGCTTCAAGATCGTAAGATTGTTGACGACCAGCGTTACCTGCCGAGTGGCGAGCTGTCGACTGCTTCGAGATCGTAAGATTGTTGACGACCAGCGTTACCTGCCGAGTGGCGAGCTGTCGACTGCTTCGAGATCGTAAGATTGTTGACGACCAGCGTTACCTGCCGAGTGGCGAGCTGTCGACTGCTTCGAGATCGTAAGATTGTTGACGACCAGCGTTACCTGCCGAGTGGCGAGCTGTCGACTGCTTCGAGATCGTAAGATTGTTGACGACTAGCGTTACCTGCCGAGTGGTGAGCTGACGACTGCTTCGAGTTCAAGTTTAGCTAAGAACCCCCTAAACAAAAAAGAACTGTAAAATGTGTTTAGGAGAAACTGATGGTATTTATGAGATACTATCCATTAAAACATGTGTGTTAAGTCTCCTAGTTCTCGCAAAATCAAATTTCGCTATCTGAAGAAGTGTTCATGAGCTGTAACGAGGCAAAAATCAACAAAAAGAAAGAATTTCCCGCCACAAACGAGAGCATCCACCTTAAAGGTAGACAAAGCTTTTAGTTCAAACTTTAATCGCCGTCATCACTGATAGAATGGTTTGTTACTTACAATATACTAACAATAATGTGTGTTGGAGGGGGTACTCAGGTAGCCCATCTACCTAGCACGTGTTGGAGGGGGTACTCAGGTAGCCCATCCACCTAGCACGTGTTGGAGGGGGTACTCAGGTAGCCCATCCACCTAGCACGTGAGAGTAAAATAAAAGATCACAGAATTGACATTCAAATAAATTAAATCCTTGTTTTTGCTCTCCTCAGACGTTTTAGGGTTTCGTTAATATAAAGGCAAGAAGTATTTTGTTAAAACGTATATTTTTCAAAACAATATTTTATGAAACTAGAGATCAAAATGTGCCCAAACACTGGCAGGGTAGCTACTAATCATCAAGGAGTTCCTTTCTGACCTTGTCTCCATCATCAGATCAGTGCTGTCACCGTAGTATTGTATTGTCACGAGATTCGTTGAGCGGTGCCTCCGTGTGCCTGATGGTTCGTGCGCATCTCCGCTCAACAAGCGCAAAACTAAAAATAATGTTGAAATTTGTGTTTTGACTGAGTTTTCGGTATTAAATTTATCTTTATACCTTTGGCCGTTCCTGACAAAAGCATTTAAAGCAAACAGACAGACGGACCACAGAGTGATCTTGTAAAGGTTCCACTGGTACATTAAGACATACGGAACTCTTTAAAAAAATGTCTTAGTTCACCATAGTATTAGAGTTACACTATCATATAAAAATGTATTAGGTAGGTACTTACTCCTAACTTTAATAAAGTAAACCATCGGTGTAAGAGTTTGTCTCGCACTTGTGCGAGTCTGACTCGCACTTTCCTGAATTAATTTATATTTTAACGAAATAATGTTTTACTATTTCTCTGTTTTTTACCGAGACAGATACAAAACTGTCAATCACTTTAATAGCCTCGCAAATGTGTTAAAAGCTAAAGAGCAAACAATATTAGATATTCATGCGATTCATGGAAGCATCGCGACTCTTATTCAGGTCGGATCAATCACTCCGCACCTTCTACTCAAACTGTGGCACACTAAAATAAACTCTAAGCACGTCTGATAAAACTCTTATTATAAGTGACGGGATGAATATGATAAGGAGTCGATATTAAATAGTCCCATAGTAATGAGACAGCGGTGACGGAGGATATCCGCATGTATTTATTCAGATTTATGAGAACTTGGATTGAAATAAACTAGTGTTCACAAGCGAAGGCTTTCTGTTCTCATTCACTATCTGATCAAGCTATGGTAGGTAGCTTGCTTATGTATTTTAATACCGAATTGTCTCTCCATGTTTATACTATCAGTCGATTGTTTTTATGACATTTTAACATCCGGTGCTTCATAGAGCACCACGGCGACGTCACGTTCTAAGCGGTGCTTCATAGAGCACCACGGCGGCGTCACGTTCTAAGCGGTGCTTCTACCACTCATAGCGAAGGTTCTTTAGATATTTATTTATCTTAATCTCGATAGTTTACAGTTTTCCATCTATATATATCTTGTAAATATTACAATACATCACGATACCAATACATTTAAAACTTAATTATTTTTTGTTTTAAAATTATATAGTTGAACTATAGTAAAATATATAAATACGGATTATAACGGAACCATAAATAATAATAATACACCCAACATTTGTTTTTCTATAATTCAAACACAATGGGTGAAATAAAATAAGACCTCTTTTTTAAACTCGGCCTTTTGTTGTTTAGTGATATCGACGTGCGCAGGCGCATACTTTTAAATAATTCATTTATTTGAGACGTCATCACCGTCCCGACTTGTTTTGATTCTCACTCCTATACCTATGCATTGTAATGTAAGTAGGTAGTTGTACATTTTCATAGTAACTTGTCCATACAAAAAAAATACAAATACAAATACAAATGTTTATTTCATTAACTTAAAGTCTACAGTTATTGATTAATAGCAGTCGATAAGCCATGTCAGAGGCCCTCGGGCGGCTTGACAAACTCCGACACCAGAGGCCAGCACTACCTCATACGAAACGAAACGAAGTCTACAATTATACAAATTAATAATTAATTGTCCATGTATATAACTAAATGTAATTGAAATCCTAAATGCTCTTATTTGTGCTGCAATAAAGTATTTAAATGTTGATTAAAACTTCGGGTAGCACTTCGTAGCACGAAGTGCGCGTTTATGTCTTTTATACGAAAATTGTGAGTTGGCTCTGCAAAACAAACGAGGATTCAAAATGGAACTAGCTATTAATTTTCGGGGTAGTAGAGCTCGGTATACGTTCATAAATTGTCTGATTTTGCCAGCTTGAATGATGAAAGCTCTTACTTAGGTAGGTAGCTGTATATAGAGTTACGATCGCACAGCCAGCATGTACACATCTATTTATAGTATTTCTTGATTTATTGCGGGTGACAGAAGGAAGTATTTATCATCTTAGAGCTCAGTAGACGAGGGTTGCTGGCGGAAGCCACGTCCGCCACGTGCTGCCGGCGAGCGCGCATCCTCGGCGTGCGTCCTCGCGAACGAGCTACACTCCGACCACCATATCAAATAAAACACAAGTTTAAAATCAAGGTTGAGACTGTGCTTGCATTATTTTGTGTTAACTAGGCAGTACTTTCTATTCGTTAGATGGGGTCAGACATCACCAATCTCGCTACTGTTCCTTAGAGTTTTTTTTTTTTATAATTTTTTAATCAAGGTCCTATTCACATGTGGAGACCGGACAGTGAGACTACTTACAGCTCCGTCAGCCAAGTGGCCAAGTACGAAATGCACGGTAGATGCCACAACAGTGTTCAGCACTAAACTGGTTTTCACTCGAAGTTTTCCTTCACATTTTTACAATTTTATATAAAAGTAGATATTGAGCTTTATGCCTTAGTTTCTTAAGGTGGATCGTCTCGTTTGTGGCACGTTTTTTTGTTTCATGTTTTTAGCTCATCACAGCTCTTCAAAACTTCATCATATAGCGAAAACTGATTTTAAGAGACACACATAACACACATATTTTAATTGATAGTGTCTCTAAAATGTTTAGTTACGAATATGCTTCAATGATTTTAATATTGTTTTTATGGATCAGGGATGTTCGTAGTGAAACTGATGATATTTATGTGATACTATCCGTTAGAATGTGTGTGTTGGATCTCCTAGTTTCATGAAATACAGGTTTAGCTATCTCGAGAGGTATTTGTGAGCTGTCATGAGCAAACAATACGAAAAAACTGCCGTTTTCAAACTGAGGCATGACAGACGGGAATTATTTCCAAGAAAGGTTTAAATTAAAAAATAGTGGAACCGCGTCATAATGTCGGTCGGCACTTCAGGAACACAAATTAAGAAAGTCAATGTGCATGCACATTATAAATTTTCCTTCAAGGTGATGTAGATCCCCACTGAGCTACCCTGAGTATTATAGTGGGAACTTACAATTATTTGCCGAACGCCTTGTACCATCATACCAAAGGCCATTTAAAATCTGTTGGCACCGCACCGAGGCTAAAGAATGGTGCAATTGCGGTTTAAGGACATCACGACCTCCACGACATGCCTACCTAACTGATATTGATGCTTCCTCGATGATGTCATCGAGCACAATGTAGGTTCGAGGTATCAGACCATCATACTATCATACTTATGCCTTTTACCCGCGACGAAACGAATATGTGTTTGAGATTAACTGTCGAACCGTTTATGATACGATTTTCTGCAATCGTATTGTACGAGTTCAAGGAAGATTTTTTTGGTAGGTTTTGTTGACACACGACACTAGGAGGCGCTGCATATGGAACCGAATGGATCCCCAACAGAATGCATGATAACACACAGTGAATTAAAATACGCCAAATGCACTTCAGAGCAGCTTCGGAGCGAGTTGTAATGCACTTCAGAGCAGCTTCGGAGCGAGTTGTAATGCACTTCAGAGCAGCTTCGGAGCGAGTTGTAATGCACTTCAGAGCAGCTTCGGAGCGAGTTGTAATGCACTAGGGTGCGCTGCGAGCTCAGATAAAGTATTAGAAAAGATGATGGGTTTTTTAGACTTTAACTTTTATTGTTTGTACTTCGTCAACATCTTTCTATTAACGTCCGACGTGCTGTTGCGAGGGGCCGAGAGCATACTCATTTAAAGTTTGCAAATAAATAAATTAAATAAATAAATAATGCTGGACAGTTCACACCACATTATCTAGCCCCAAGCTAAGCAAAGCTTGTGTTATGGGTACTAGATAACTAATATACTTAATAGAATACCTACATTACATATTATATAGATATATTTTATTATACATAGAAAATACCCAGAACACACTATTCACGAATAAGCGCATTGCACCTTCTTTGCACAGGCAAAGTGACAAGCAAAGCAGGTGCACTATTTTTTCTTTTTTTTTTGTTGCATTGATAGACCTTTGTTTGAGCACGATCTCACCTGTTGGTAAGTGAAAATGTGGCAGAAGATTTAGCACAAAGGTCTAGAAGGCACCTATTCACTCTAGCCTTGAAGAGACCCAGATTATAGTTTTCAGGAAAGACAGACGACGGTAGTGTATTCCACTCCTTAGCAGTTCGCATTATAAAGGTAGAACTGAAACGTTATGTGCGAATAGAAGGTATACTAAAGAGGTAAGGATGGTACTGAGCCATACGCCTGCTTGTCCTATGCTCGTCCTTGCGTTATCTAGTGTAATTATAGGTCTGTGGCTTGCACAGTCCCCAAAAACGTCTCGCTGAGGTAAAGCGCAGTCTGCGCACGTCAGCGCGCGCACGTCTCTGCAGCAGCAGACGGCAGACGGCAGACGGCAGAGACGTAACAACCTCATTTCCGGTGCCGCAGATAAGGGATGAGCGTGAGCCGACTGTTCTTAGCCGCTGTCCTGACTTCCTAATGAGGAGCTTCCGACTCTACTTTGATGTTTTTTCACAAAAAATAGAACTTAAAGTTATATTTTGTAGTCCAGCGATGGTGTATGAATTGACACTACGTTTTTCAACATTTTCGTATGCGCGACCCATTAGCAAGAAAATTGTAAAGAAAACTAATCTGGTGACTTCCACGACTGAAATTGAACAATCTCAGTTAATTAAAAGACATTTCTATTCAGGTTGTCTTTCTATGTCGAACAAATTGATCGAGACAAAATAAACAGGATTTACCTTCTCAATGAATTTACTGTGAGCATTTTCATTGGAGTGTAGGTTTTTATAAAACTTTGTACACAGATATAATTAAAGCCTGGATTAAAATATACAGTACTTTTAATCACGAAATTCAGCTCCTTTGAGAGGATAATGCGTGTGAAACCGCGGGCGCCCACTATAAGCTATGAAATAACACGTATCATTAGAATAGAATAGAATAGAATATTCCTTATTGCACAAAACAAACAATGTAGGCGAACTTAATGCTAAAAAGCATTCTCTCCGGCTAACCTTTTTTTTATAATTCACACAGTACAGCAGTGTGTAACATCACGGCGCGAGCTCCAACAGGCCCTTGGTGACAAGCGAGCTGTGCTCTATAAACCGCACACTTGCAGGCAGCACGCCGCCGCCGCGCGCCCGCCGCGCCCCTCGGCTGACACACTAATTAGACAATTTACGTGAGCATCAGGCACCATTCACAACGCAACAGCCTTCACCTTGGCCAGGGCAAAACCTACTGAAAATCTAGGATGGTAGAGCTACATTTTGTTAACACGCAGTGGCCTGTCTTGGTGGAGCGCGAAGACATTTGCAGAATAGCTGATTCCCATTGTAATATATGCTAAGTCCTGCGACCGCGACAATTAGGCTGTACGTCCGCGGTCGTGTGTGCGCAGCGTCACGCTGCATCGCGCTCCGCAATTAGTGGGCGATCGCTGCATAGCTTGCGGCTCATCAGCGGCACGACGGCATGCATTATGCGGCGGTGCGGCGCTCGGCGGATGAATGCTAAGCTGCAGACGGAGGACGCGGTGCGGCGTGGGACGCTCCACACCCTGTTAGGAAACCTCGAGTGGGAGGTAACGACAGATTTCGGTCATTGCGGTCGGTGGTTGCAATACTTCCAGAATATCCAAGTCAAACCACGTTATTAATAAGGAGTGATCGGCTTCTACACATGAACATAATAGGCAAATAAGGTAAGCACAGGCGTGACGGGAATGTCACTGATGTTGTGTATTTCAGGTCACACTCAATTATTGTATTTTAAACCGACATTGTTTCAGTGAAATCTTGCTTTCGGAGGTAGAACTACGTGATTAATTATTAATTACGCCCATTTCACACCAAGGTTTGCCAAAACTGAAGCTGAAGCAGAAGATTCTGTTGCACTATCGTCGGGACCGAGTGCGTCTCGGCGTGCCGGCGGCGCGCGACGCGCAACGCGCGCGCGATGCCGCGGCGATAACGCACGCGCGCCTGGGAACAGCCCGGAGACGCGACAGTGCTCAAGCGAGCTGCTCGGAGTGGGAACCTACGGTTTTTACAACTATTTTTATTTTTGTCGTTCTATCCACTTCCTCTTTATCATACACAACGTGATAGATGTATTATCAAATACTGAAGCACCAGAGAAGTGTGTTAGCATGAGTCACTGATATATTAATGACATACTCATACTATGGTCACTGTATGTTGTTGTAGAGGTTACGAACAAAACTATTCTTGAAACATTATCACATTAACGCGAATAATGCTTGAACAAAGAAGAATACTTCTAGGTACCTATTTATAATTGAAAATATATCCTGTGTCGCACATGTTATTTTAACAGACCTATGCAGCAACATTATACTAGTAAAAATGTTGTTCAATTCAAAAATATAGTACCACAGACTAAACAAGAGACTATATGAAGTGTGAATGAAATAAAAGAAGGTTTTTACGATCTCATTCATCCGCCACCGCGTCCGCTGCTCTCATCTCCAATTACAATCGCATAGATCTCATCTCACGACGCGGCGCGTGTTTCAACCACCATCAATGAACTTAGATTAAGATAATTCTTTAAGGTTTCCGAATTTTAATTATATATAATAAATTATATATTATAGATTGCCACTGAATGGAAACTTAAGTAAAAAAACTTTTTGATATGTGTTTCTGTACACCTGTATGTTTTTTCCCGCAACGGGAATTGAACTCGCACCAATTTATTCTGTGTTTGCACCTCAGTTGGCCTGCCTCAGAGATCGTGAAAATCTTTCAAATGGTGTTCGTTGGCTAGCTTCAAAATAACGAAAGACATACAAGTACACACATTCCCGTGAAATCATTCATCATGTTCCCTGTAACACAGCACACTGCACTATCAGCGAGGCGGGAAAGGTACCGTGAATGACGACTCTTCATTAGCATTGTTTAGCGCACTGTGTTATTTAGGTACGTCTCGATGGAGATAAGCGCACAGTTATACCTGTACAAACGGCAATCAAGTGTGACATCGTCGTGATAGCCGCCGCTCCGCCTCCATCTACGGCTACCTCATCACATTACTGGCTATCTGCCATCTGCCACTTAGCACTCAGAGAGGGCCCTGCACAACGGACTGAGCTAGCCGCCGACTTTTACAATACTTACTGTTATACTTACTAATCAAATAACAATGGTAATTTGTTACACTTTTACTGTAGAATTTACTTTGGCCAAAGGAAATTAGGATGAAAAGGCTCCAAAAAACCAGTCAAGTGCGAGTCAAATCACGTGGAGAAGGTTCTATACCTACAAGTAGGTTGAACCTAATAGTGAAATAAAAACAATAACAATTATACGCATTTTCACTTGACGAATATTTTCCGTTACACGTGGAAATTTACAGACTTAGGATTTTAGTCTCGGTTTTCCTGTAAACTATCCGTAAGGCCCATTCCTTATTTTGTTAAAATTGAAAGGGACATTACCGTCCGAATCGTCAGTGATAAGGTATGGGATGGGATAGCCAATTTTTGGAATATTGTCAAAATATCTCTACATTTATGCATTACACAGTTATAAAAGTTATCGTATATAAATGCCTCTTCCATTTGTTATATCATATGACGCATTTGAAATTAGTTTAATAATTATCTTGTTTGCCCCCAAAACTATAATATGAGGTTTGATTTGTACGCTATACAGGGCGTCCCAAGACATGAAGGTACTTCATGCGGTGTCGGTGGTATTCGTGCGATTCCCAGACGAAGCAAGTAATTTTTAGAAAATGTTCGTATGCAGAAATACTTACTTTTAAAAAAAAAAGTCTCCGTTACGCTAAATATCCTATCTACGATATTTAAAGTATTTTCCCTTCAAGTCGCATAGTCTTGGGACGCCCGTATACGAACCCGATTGGGTCACCTGACAGACAGGTATAGAATTTAAACGTTTTTCGTCGTAGGTTCAGAAAATAGACACGGGACGAGAATAAGATCATTCACAAGGTAGCAACGCAACAGAACCATTAAGGAACCATTTTCAATTCTAGAACCATTAAGGTAACGCGACGAATCATTATTAGGTACGGAATCAAACAAATTTAAACAAATAAGCGTAAAGAAAAGCAATCGAATGTTACAAAACTTCATAATTTGTTTTTGAATTTTGGTTATAACCCTCTTTTTGTTGGTGCATGATACTCGTACAACATACAAATTACAATATTTTAAAAGCATCCAAATTTTTTGGCTGGTTTTCTTACCTAATGAGTTACAAAAAGGGCGCTTGTGAGTGGCGGGTGAGTGGAGGGGGTGTGGAGAGGGAGTGGAGGTGGAGTTGAGGGGGAGTGGAGGGGGAGTGGAGGGGGAAGTCTTTCTTTCTTTCTCACGTGCCGATGGTTCTCTGTCAAATTATTTTGGATCAGTACTCTGCCACTTCTATGGCATTATCAATTGGCTTCGTAAAGGTCTTTCAGCGTGCAGGTGTGAGGGCGCAGCGTGCATGAAAGTAGGTGCAGCATTGTTTGTGGTGAGACTCGCAAATATACCTGTGGGTTAATTTTAATTACATAAATTGTATATTTTTTAGCTTTAATTTCTCGCTGCTGAGGTGAAAAGTTGTATGTGTCACATGAGGCCAAAGTTATTTACTTCTCGTGTCTTTTTCGCGCTCATGATTCTAACCTAAAATCTACGCTCGTGATTAAATTATAGAATCTATCGTTTACTCGGGATTCAATACCAACACTCGGTAAATACTAACTTTGGTCTCTTGTTGCAAAAATAACTATTTTGGAGTGTAATGGAGTTCTCGCCTTACGAATCGATTTTTATATAAAGGGTCTATGGTACGCAAATAGATGGGGAGTAAAGTCGAAAAATCGCAGGACGTTGTTTTCCCTCTGCGCAATAGATTCACGCATCTTATACTGAACTGAACTGGAGTACGCTCCAGTCGCGCGTCGGAGCTGACAGCACATACCAGTTTGTATGCCCATCTACATTGCCTAATAGGCTATTGTTAAAAGTGTGATTTATTTAATATCACTGCGGCAGGTGTCCTAGATTTAAGGAACCAGTGAGTTGAAACATTTGATACTAACAGATTTCGAAACTAACTCAGGATCGACTGACGACAGTAAGTCCTCGGTCGAAAATTGTGTTTCTCAATGGCGTGTTATCCTTTCCTGTATGCCTAGCCAAGTGGCATTCGCTTCGAAGCGATTCCATTTTTACAGTCGTAATACAATACAATAGACCACGTGATATTTCGAAATAATGTATAATATATATCAAATAATATATAATAATATATCAAATAGCTTACGTCAATCACATACATTGTTGGCCTTCTACTAGCGACATCGCTATCAGAATGTTATTTTGTCTACGGCCTCTATATCTCTAGGTTATTGTAGGAGCCGAGGAGTGTGCTGGTTGGATGTGACTCATGGAACGCGACACTAGAGGACACGATGGTGAGGGAAAGCACGGCCGCGCACGTCGGTTGGTACACGACGGTGAGGGAAAACACAGCCGCGCACGTCGCTCGGTACATGACGGTGAGGGGAAGCACGGCCGTGCACGTCGCTCGGTACACGACGGTGAGGAAAAGCACGGCTACGCACGTCGCTCAGTACATGACGGTGAGGGGAAACACGGCCGTGCACGTCGCTCGGTACACGACGGTGAGGGAGAGCACGGCCGCGCACGTCACTCGGTACAAAACGGTGAGGGGAAGCACGGCCGCGCACGTCGCTCGGTACACGACGGTGAGGGAAAGCACGGCCGCGCACGTCGCTCGGTACACGACGGTGAGGGAAAGCACGGCCGCGCACGTCGCTCGGTACACGACGGTGAGGGAAAGCACGGCCGCGCACGTCGCTCGGTACACGACGGTGAGGGAAAGCACGGCCGCGCACGTCGCTCGGTACACGATGGTGAGGGAAAGCACGGCCGCGCACGTCGCTCGGTACACGACGGTGAGGGAAAGCACGGCCGCGCACGTCGCTCGGTACACGACGGTGAGGGAAAGCACGGCCGCGCACGTCGCTCGGTACACGACGGTGAGGGAAAGCACGGCCGCGCACGTCGCTCGGTACACGACGGTGAGGGAAAGCACGGCCGCGCACGTCGCTCGGTACACGACGGTGAGGGAAAGCACGGCCGCGCACGTCGCTCGGTACACGACGGTGAGGGAAAGCACGGCCGCGCACGTCGCTCGGTACACGACGGTGAGGGAAAGCACGGCCGCGCACGTCGCTCGGTACACGACGGTGAGGGAAAGCACGGCCGCGCACGTCGCTCGGTACACGACGGTGAGGGAAAGCACGGCCGCGCCTCGTGAATAACGATCAGCTTTCAAATTACTACTTCACAGTTGTAGGATTCATCATAACCATTTATAAACGTGGGATGAAGATAAGTGCTGTTCATAAATTGACACTATGAAATTATCCTATCGTTAGCTCGGTTTGAACTGTGATGAGCATATAGTGATTAGTGATGAGCATATAGTTATTAGTGATGATTCATGATTCAGACTCATTATATTTACATATATGAAGTTAGTATTGCAACACATCATTATGTAGCCTCTGTATTAGTATTGACTGTAGCGCGTTGGGCGAGGAGCCAGCTGAGATGCGAAAGGTTGCGGGTTCGATCCCCGCTGCGGGACAAATGTTTTTATGATCTGCAAATATTTGTTCCGGGTCTGGGTGTTATGGTAACATGGTACTCGTAGTTTCTGATACCCACGACACAGGGAATACTAGTGTGGGATCAGGACTATGTATGTGACTGTTAGGTGTTATTTATTTCTTTATATTTATTAATTTATTTATGTCAATATTATTAACAACAATTACGTAAAAATATTTTAAAAATTATTTGTAATCTTCAATACCTATCCACTGCTGCGCGCGCCCCGAGAGCCTCAATGACAAGATTGAAATAAATCATGAGCGCACTATCTCAGCCGAGTCCACCACGAGGCTTGATCACATCAGATCTAAAAAACTAGCAATTTGAGTGGCGCCAAAATTCCCGACGGTTACCATCAAAAGTAACGGTCCCCCCCCCCCCCCCCCCCCCCCCCTCCCTCCCCCGCTTACATTCCCCGGCGCATCACGACTCGCCACTTCACGTCACGTCATAATGGAGGCATGGAAATATGCCTGCGAATTGTTTTACTATTACATTACGCATGCACAATATACAGTTGTGGTCATATAATTAAGAACGATTTGAAGTTCTAGAAGTTTTTTATTTAAATCGTATCATACACAGAGATGTGTACCTTCTGAGAAGCAACTAGTTATGTTATATAATAGTCACATTAATAGAGCAACCTGACTTAAGAATAAAGTATGAAATCGCTAACTAGTTTTTGCACATTTTATTGATTTTATCAAAGTAACACATTAAAATAGTACTGAAACTGGACAAATAATTAAGAACGATTTATTTAACTGCTCGGGAATTGTTTTGTATGACACTTAGATTTAAAAAATCACAATATTATGTAGCACAGGAAACATAAAAATAAATTTAATAAATATTTAACTAAAATTAATAGTTAATAGCATATCCACGGCTTTTAATTACAGCTTTACACCGGCGAGGCATTGACTCTATTAATTTTTGACATTTCGCAAGAGAAATAGAGTTCCATTCTTCTAAAAAAACGTCATACAGCTCTCTTAAATTTCCACACTTTGTATTTGAAACCTTTTTCTTTACTTCAAACCACAGATTCTCTATTGGGTTTAGATCTGGACTGTTAGCAGGCCAGTCTAAGACAGAAACTAATTGCGCTGTAAGAAATTCCTTTACGGTGCGTGCAGTGTGCTTTGGATCATTGTCATGCTGGAATGTCCAAATGACCGGTAGAACGTCTTCAGCGTATGGTAACATTGTTTCTTTCAGTATATTTTTGTATTGGAACTGATCCATTTTACCTTCTATCAACTTTACAGGTCCTACACCATGTCCAGAAAAGCAACCCCAAATTTTCACATTTCCACCACCGTGCTTTAATGTAACATTCGTGTACTTTGGGTCGAATGCTGAATTCGGGGGACGTCGTACATATCGTTTTCCATCAGAACATACTCTGTTTATTTTCGTCTCGCCAGAAAAAAGTACATTTTTCCACTGTTGCACAGTCCAGTTTTCATACTTTCTCGCAAATGCAAGCCGGGCTTGCCTGTGGCAAAGTTTTAACATGGGTACCTTTCTTGCTATCCTACCGTGCAATTTTTCTTCTACCAAACGTCTTCGAATAGTGCGTGCTGAGATTGCTGAAGGGTTGTTTTCACCAAAATATTCTTTTCTAAGCTCATTGGACCCTTTAAAAGGATTTTGTTTTGCCATACGAACGATGTTTCGGTCATCTCGAGGAGTTGTTTTTCTCTGTTTAGGTACACGTGGAACATTCGAAGTAGTTTGATACGTAGCAAAATGCTTTACAGCGTGGAAAACCATCGTTTTTGAACATTGCAGATGGTCGGCTATCTTTTTATAAAACCAATTCTTCCGGCGAAGTTTTATTATTACTTCCCTTGTAGATTTATCACAACTTTTATTTTTTCCCATTATTTTTTCTAAAGAAGCAATCACCTTTAATCTTTTACAGCACGTAATGGCGCCAAAATTATACAAACAGTAACAAATCGACTCAGTGTTCTCTATTTAAATTTGAATAAAGGTATAAACTACTTAGCGTTCTTAATTACGTGACCAGCCAGTAATAAGGAATACTTTGTTTAAAAGTAGTGTAAAAAGTTTGCCTATTGATTTTTAGCCAATCATGTGTATCAATGAATACAGTGGTAATATGGAAATGTTTTACGATACCGAGAGAAATAAAAACAAATGCATACAATTAGTTTTGCATCTTAGTTGGAAAAAATCTTCCCTTTATATCAGCGTTCTTAATTATATGGCCACCACTGTATATGTCTGGGACAGGTGGACGCCGGACTAGAATAGTTGAGTAGCTGTATAACTGTAGCTAAAATTTTTGGGGTTGATCATTTCAGTGAGAAGATAAAAATAACATCGCAGACTTTTTTTGCATCAGAATTACATTCGCAGATGATCTTGATCCTGCAAAACCTATATTGTCGTACCTTAAACAGCAGCAAAGCAAAGCAGTAGTGCTCGCATTGCTGTGTTCCGGTTTGAAGGGTAAGGGTGCTGGTGAAATTACAGGCACATGAGACTTTTCATCTTTATGTCTCAGGGTGGCGGGCGCAGTGCAATGCCACATAGGGTGCGTCCTAGGTGGACGCGACCTTTGAGGTAATGCACTGTTCATAGGCAGAGGTTACCGCTTAACATCAGGTGGGCCTCTTGCTTGTTCCGTCATCCAAGTAGTAAAAAAAAAAAAAAAAAAAAAACCTTCAGACTGTACTGCTTAGTAGGCACCGCTTCCAGGGTAGCCACAGATCACGGACCTTAGAGAAAACATAAACAAGGGCTTATAGGGTCCATATTGATTTCAATAATTTATTGTCCTTGTTTGAAATGCACCGTATTGTGTCGTCTCCGCGAGGGTTCATTGTCTCCACATTCAGGCCGTGACCAATCGGCCCTCACACACCCGTGCGTGTGTATTGCAGCAGGTATCTGGTACACACATGTCACACATGCGTCAGTTGACATATTAGTCACAGCCAGCGGTTGCTCGACACTGGACATCACACCTTCTGTACGCTTCAAATAAACAGATTCCGTCGGTAGGTAAACGATCATTGTGTAGCGGTTGAAAAGACAGAATACTTTTTATGTGTGAAGCGGTGAGAGGCAAGTATTAAGACTGATAGTAAGAACTCGTTCATACAAAAAATACAAAAAGAAAACAAAAAACACTCCTCTCCATTATCTGATCTCAATGATTTTTAGTATGTACTATAAGGTTATATCTATGTTGTTATTGACACAATAAAAGACTATGAGATAGACTGATAGGTTTACCTTTTTCAATTAAAAAAAACTATTGCTAATATTGAAAAAAGAAAAACCTGTTCTTGTATTTTCTTTCATTGTGTCACTAATCATAAAACATCGAGACCTGGAAATCGATAATAGTAATTTTTCTGACTATTAGTCACTCGATGACACTCCCCTGATGGATCCCCTGATAATATTTAGGAGTGGAAAAACATTTTATTATTATAAATGGACGAGAGCTTCTCTCTTAAGAAATTTCTTAGCTTCTTCTTTTTTTGTATCGATGTATCTCTGTCAAATTATTTTAGAGCAGTCCTCTGGCACGGTTATGTCATTATCAATGGCTTCGGTGTGCAGGTGTAAGGCCACTGCGTGCCCGACAGTAGGTGCAGCATTGTTTGTGGTGAGACTCCGCGGTCGCACTTTGTCTCATTTGAAGCTGGAAATCAGATTTAACAGAGTAAAGTGAACTTAATAATGCTTAGAGCATTGCAGGCCTCCGTACCGAGTCATAATGCAGTCCATAAGTTATATTGTGATTAGGACCTACTTAGTTCAACTGCTTAGTACATCTTTTCTAAGGTCCAAGGTTCTTTGGAAAAAAATCTTTCATCCGCTTTGTTTTGATACTAGAACTTCGTTAATTTGAATAGCTTGGGGCTAGATAATGTTGTGCGAACTGTCCGGCAATATTTATTTATTATTTATTAAATTTGAATGCTGCTGTTATATATTCGAGTGCATCCGTATTGGTCCCAGGAGTTCATCCCACAAGCTAAAAGTAATAATAATGATTCCGTCTTATCGATAGGCGTAAGTAGCTCTATGCTACGGGTTTTAAGTTTTGAAAGTAAAACTAACCTCTATCAAAGGGTTTCTAGCGCTCCCATTCTTCAGTTACACTCATTATATTATGCTACAAGAAAAGACATTTCTTTCAGAACTTTTTATTTCCTCACATTGGTGATGAAAAGTAATGTGTTTAATAACTATAGCAGTGTTTTTCAACTATTTCAAGAGACCCATTTACAAGAAAAAATCTGTAGACCCGTCATGACCGATATGGATGGATTTCAAAGACGTCAATACCCAGTAGTTCAACTGATAAGACTACTCGGTAAGACTACTGGGATGTGGCGGATTTAATTTTCTTTCTATTGCGACTATCTTGATCGACAGAAAATAACCAGGCGCTGCCTTCTCACTGAATTAATTGTAAGCATTTTTAACCCCCGATGCAAAAACGACGGGGTGTTATAAGTTTGACGTGTCTGTGTGTGTGTCTGTCTGTGGCATCGTAGTTTTTTTTTGTTTGAAATTTTTCAAATTATTAAATACTAGCAGCGCCCCGCGGTTTCACCCGCGTAAGTCTCGATCCCGTGAGAATATCGGCCCGTGTGGCTATATGTTATTCCGGGAGTTCAGTTATCTCCATTCCAAATTTCATCCAAATCCGTCCAGCTGTTTCAGCGTGAAGAAGTAACAAACACACACAAACTTTCGCATTTATAATATTAGTGGGACTCGGGAGTCTTCTCAGCTATCAAATCAAATAAATTTATTTCGAGCGAAACTCATAAAGGAAGGTTACACATAACATACTTAAACAATAAAAACCTTAAAAACTAATTGGATTGCTGGGCAGGTGTCGCTCGCAGCAGTGCCTAGTCTATGCTTGATCAAAATCGGTTCAGCCGTTTCATTGCGCTGGGGTTTTTATATTAATTACTTGTAATAGTTAGGATGTCCTACTTGCAACCTTGTGGTACAACCCCCCAAACAACGTTCTGTGACCTTCAGGGGGTCGATCAATTGTACTCTAGAACTAATACTAATGCCTAAATGTCCCAGGTGCGAATGATCGCTTACACACTTTGTTTTGTTGTTAATTTTCAATTCTTCACAAAACAATGAACTTATGAACAAATCTTTACCCTAAGCCACCGTCATATGTTTGCCCAGAACATCGGCGATAGCTTTGTGGCCGCGCCGACCGCGCTCGACAAACAGCGCCTGACACAAAGTCTCCTGTTAGGACAACGGACGGACAAACAGACAAGTTCTTGGTAGCCATGGTAATGGTCAATAGCAGTAGTTAATACTTCAAACAATTGGAACTTACATTGTACATAAAACAATCCAGATTGCTGTTTTTGTTTCATATTCAACTTTTGAACTGCTATTATACATAGTTCCATCTACTTATTGCATAAACCAACAAGTACTGTATAATACGTAAATTGTAAATATGAATACGAGTTCAATCTGCACTACCATTTTTAATTCTACTTTGTATTATTAATACAAATAAATTGATATTTATGAAAACTTTATCTGAGTGCAAACTAAACTCGTGTTCGTTTAATATATTATAAGTTGTATGAAGGTCGCCTCCTGCGTCGACAGACGCACTGTATGCAAGCGCTACAGCCTTCAAACCCTCGGGACGGCAGGAACGACGTGATCCGTCAAAAACAAAAGCAGAGAGGTCATCATTTAAGGGCAGCGACACTGTGCATCTGAGTAACAGTGAATCATCTCCGTATACCTACAGATCTGTTGACTCCGCACATATTGATGTGTTTTGACTGCAAGGAACCATTTCACAAATCAATAAAATCATCATCATCATCCGTCTAGATTTCAGATATACTCTAGCTAGATGGTCCCCACTCCCCACGGAGACGATAATAATAGGTATAACTTTTCAACTGTCATGGACTATGTCACACCCATGGAGTGTTTGATACTGTGGTATGGCAACTTATATGAAAGCGTAAAGCAGCGTTATCTTACTGTACGTTCACGGTGTATGTTCACGGTCACCGGGCGGGTCGTTATCTTACTGTACGTTCACGGTGTATGTTCACGGTCACCGGGCGGGTCGTTATCTTACTGTACGTTCACGGTGTATGTTCACGGTCACCGGGCGGGTCGTTATCTTACTGTACGTTGACGGTGTATGTTCACGGTCACCGGGCGGGTCGTTATCTTACTGTACGTTGACGGTGTATGTTCACGGTCACCGGGCGGGTCGTTATCTTACTGTACGTTCACGGTGTATGTTCACGGTCACCGGGCGGGTCGTTATCTTACTGCACGTTCACGGTGTATGTTCACGGTCACCGGGCGGGTCGTTATCTTACTGCACGTTCACGGTGTATGTTCACGGTCACCGGGCGGGTCGTTATCTTACTGTACGTTCACGGTGTATGTTCACGGTCACCGGGCGGGTCGTTCGGCATCAATACTGATGGAACTTATATGAAAGTGTAAAGCAGCGTTATCTTACTGTACGTTCACGGTGCATGTTCACAGTCACCGGGCGGGTCGTTCGGCATCAATACTGATGGAACTTTTAGGGACGAATAAAATACGGTTGTATTGTCTTTTTTGCGCGTTCGGTGCGCGCGCGCAGGCGGAATATCAACGAGGCAGCACCGCGTCGGAATGCGCGGGCCTCGCGCACCGCGCACCGGAGTGGTGGTGCTACTGCCGGCAGCGCACATCACTCCCAGCTCACGACACCTGTCCAACCGGTACTTACCAACTATTTAGTGTGAAATCAAAGTGTAGATCAATTATGACAGAACGTGATACAAAATATTTATTTATTTATTCAACTAGAACGGCAGAGGTCAATTACAATAGTAAAAATAAAAGTAATAAAATGTAAATTACACATTAAATAGGCTATTAATTAAAATAAAAGAATAAAATAAATTAATAAAAGAAAATTTCTTAGAAAACAAGATAAATGTGAGAAGATAACAGAAACTGGATCTGAAAAAGCGTAAAAGTCTTCGTTAATATATTCCGCGATGCAAACCTCCACTCTCTAACTCAGGACACACTTTTATAAATGCTAACTCTCTGCGTGGAAAAAACTATTATTCAATGCCCCGATCTTCCACAAGACACATCAATATTCAGCTCTACCATTATCAGCTTAGAGTATGAAAGGATTTAGTAGCCAGTTGGTAGAAAAACTTTATTATTGGTGAATGGTAGGTCATCCGCAGAGTTTGGTTAAGCAATGGATTTGCTTTAAGTAGATAGCGATCGCGCAAATTAAATGATCCATTGATTTCTTTACCAGGTTTGTCGCCAATGGTCCAATCAAGTTATAGTTATTTATTTATTTATTTTATTTTATTTTATTTATTTTCATCATCTTGATATCATTGTCCAATATTTCATCAAAATAATGTCACTGAGTACGTGTTGTATGTAGGCACTTGTAGTAAACGTACAGTGTGTAGCGCACCGTCCGCATACATGCGCCATCGGCGGTCGTCAGGCTGCTACTCCATGACACTTGTAGTAAACGTACAGTGTGTAGCGCACCGTCCGCATACATGCGCCATCGGCGGTCGTCAGGCTGCTACTCCATGACACTTGTAGTAAACGTACAGTGTGTAGCGCACCGTCCGCATACATGCGCCATCGGCGGTCGTCAGGCTGCTACTCCATGACACTTGTAGTAAACGTACAGTGTGTAGCGCACCGTCCGCATACATGCGCCATCGGCGGTCGTCAGGCTGCTACTCCATGACACTTGTAGTAAACGTACAGTGTGTAGCGCACCGTCCGCATACATGCTCCATCGGCGGTCGTCAGGCTGCTACTCCATGACACTTGTAGTAAACGTACAGTGTGTAGCGCACCGTCCGCATACATGCTCCATCGGCGGTCGTCAGGCTGCTACTCCATGACACTTGTAGTAAACGTACAGTGTGTAGCGCACCGTCCGCATACATGCTCCATCGGCGGTCGTCAGGCTGCTACTCCATGACACTTGTAGTAAACGTACAGTGTGTAGCGCACCGTCCGCATACATGCGCCATCGGCGGTCGTCAGGCTGCTACTCCATGACACTTGTAGTAAACGTACAGTGTGTAGCGCACCGTCCGCATACATGCGCCATCGGCGGTCGTCAGGCTGCTACTCCATGACACTTGTAGTAAACGTACAGTGTGTAGCGCACCGTCAACATACATGCTCCATCGGCGGTCGTCAGGCTGCTACTCCATGACACTTGTAGTAAACGTACAGTGTGTAGCGCACCGTCCGCATACATGCTCCATCGGCGGTCGTCAGGCTGCTACTCCATGACACTTGTAGTAAACGTACAGTGTGTAGCGCACCGTCCGCATACATGCTCCATCGGCGGTCGTCAGGCTGCTACTCCATGACACTTGTAGTAAACGTACAGTGTGTAGCGCACCGTCCGCATACATGCGCCATCGGCGGTCGTCAGGCTGCTACTCCATGACACTTGTAGTAAACGTACAGTGTGTAGCGCACCGTCCGCATACATGCTCCATCGGCGGTCGTCAGGCTGCTACTCCATGACACTTGTAGTAAACGTACAGTGTGTAGCGCACCGTCCGCATACATGCGCCATCGGCGGTCGTCAGGCTGCTACTCCATGACACTTGTAGTAAACGTACAGTGTGTAGCGCACCGTCCGCATACATGCGCCATCGGCGGTCGTCAGGCTGCTACTCCATGACACTTGTAGTAAACGTACAGTGTGTAGCGCACCGTCCGCATACATGCGCCATCGGCGGTCGTCAGGCTGCTACTCCATGACACTTGTAGTAAACGTACAGTGTGTAGCGCACCGTCCGCATACATGCGCCATCGGCGGTCGTCAGGCTGCTACTCCATGACACTTGTAGTAAACGTACAGTGTGTAGCGCACCGTCCGCATACATGCGCCATCGGCGGTCGTCAGGCTGCTACTCCATGACACTGGCTCCCAAACTTGCTGAAACATAAAACAATATGTAATATTATTTAAATTGTACTGATGAGTCAAATCCAGAGAGCAAAACTAGAGTAAGGTACCGATTTCTTTGTGGTAAACTATTATTGGGAAATTCAGAAAATGGATCTTGAAGCGTAATTCACTTACAGATTTTTGTTTTTGAAACCATGTCCCAATGCACCGTTGGATGGTACAAATCTGTTTTTTTGTTTTTAAAGTTCTTATTCTATTTTTATTTGAAGGAAAATAGTTTCTGCCAAGATAAATAAAAGTTTGTACAAAATATACGAATAGCTACTGGGTATATTATTATCATCACATACCTTTGAACGTATTCAACCAATTACTACGCCGCTACAAATGCTACGACTGCTACGACTGCTACGACTGCTACGCTCGTGTAAAGAACTTCAACGCGATACCCAAATGACATTACTTTTTTCATTTGACTATATTAATATTTAACAACTTTAAATAGTGTTTTGGTACCATGGTACTCGTAGTTGACCCATCAAGATCCCCACTACACAGGGAATACTAGTGTGGGATCAGGACTGTTTGTGACTGTTGGGTTTTATTGTATTATATTGGAGTAGGTGGTTGGAAACTATTAAAGGAACTATAGTAAAGTTTGAGTACTGCCTTCGTGGAGAGAAGACAAGAACTGCACGTCCTCATTAGTCATTCCGCGCTCGTTTATACAATATTTATGTCACTCCACCGCGTCTTAGAGCTGCGTGGTTTGTACGCGCGCTCTGTACTCTGTATTGTGCATACCGACTTATATGTACCTCACGTGTATACGAGGCGGTAGCAGAGACATTTGGGTATAACATTCACGAGGACAAAGGAAAGTATTTTTGACCTGCTTGTTGTACGCATGTGTACCTACTTAGAGGTTTATTTGTGCTGCTGAGCCCCACCGAGCCGGATCGGAGCCGGCTCGTGCGAAGCACGGATATAACATGGTACGAACATACTCAATGAAGACACTCATGTTACGCCGACATACACATGCAGTGTTCATCATACAATGTTGCCGTTTCATATAAAGACCCACCAACTTATCTGTGAATTGAAGAGCGTCGCTCTAATCGCTCCGGTATTGCCATTCTACGCATAATTAACCACAATTTGGGATTCCTACATCTAATCTGCTATGTTTAGTCTTCACAGACCAATGTATCTGACTCTTACCTATATAATACAAAATTGAGGATCAAAAATGTATGTTTATAAAAACTCTGTACTAACGGGTTGTATGAAGCGAGTCAAACTGCACGTGCGGCTACTGCTAGTTAATAATATAAGACATTGAAGTAAGTATGTGAATAAAACATTAACATTTCATTAAATATAATGTGTATGTTTAAATATTTTTATAATATCTATGATCATCATAAAATTCATGTTGTTTTCGTCGTATAACGCCCATATCGAAGTCATCGACAACAATAAAACCAGTACTTCGTTTTCTTGATTTTCCAGGCGTTCTTACTTTAGTACTGGTTTGTTCTGCTACCTTTCCTTCTTTGACTATTTTCGAAACCAAACCTTCACTTACACCTGAAAGACAAAATAAAAAAATAAAGAATTAACCATATAAACTAGAAGTGACGATGAAAGCTGAGTCAAATACTAAATGCATGTACGTACAGAAGTTATCTGGCAAGCGATGCGAGCGAAGATTTCAGAGTCTACTCGAGTCGAGGTACATGTTTCATGAGCAAAATTTATGGGATACGACTGGTCACACTCACCTGTAGCGACAGAAACTCGTTTGGTTATTTGATTAAATGGAATAATCGGAGCTTTTTGGCGAGCTTCCTCTTCAAAAAATGCTTTCACCTTCAGAATAATATTCCGGGCATCACGTTTTATAGCTTTCGGCATGATTGAAAGCGCAAAATATTTAATATCCAAAAGTAAATAGAAAACACTCGAACAGAGAGCAACTGACAACCGAACGACATTTTCATCATGGCGGCTGTAGTTCCATTTTCAGCCACTTCACAGATAAGTTGGTGGCTCTGTAGTTAGGTATACACTTCAGTAATATTTGGCGGAAACAATATCTATTAATTCGGAGTAATAACAGATTACAGGTCCCACCACCTCACAAGACAGTCTTGCTCAACGAAATAAAGTATATTCTCTACGGCACCCAAAGTATTTAAAAAACTGCCTGAAGAGAAATAAGAGAATTACAAAAATTACACAATTGTGTTGTACAATTTGTAAGTAATCTGGTACCTTACTAACTTACTAACTAACGCAATAAATACTCAATATGGCCTCCTTCATGCTGTATACAGGCACGGGCACGTTTCAAAACACCTCTAGTGGCCTTAGACAAAGATGTGTGGGAATCTTGTTTAAGTGATAAAGGACTTCATGTTTTAACTCTTGTACGGTATTATATCGACACTCATAACATCTGTGTCTAACTCACATTGCTCTGAGGACACGCAGTACGTAGGCCACATTGCTCTGAGGACACGCAGTACGGAGGCCACATTGCTCTGAGGACACGCAGAACGGAGGCCATATTGCTCTGAGGACACGCTGTACGTAGGCCACATTGCTCTGAGGACACACAGTTAACGTTTTTGCATGTACACTTGGAAGTTAAATAAAATTCATAATCATCGATTAGTTTAGAACTGAGGTTAAGAAGTTAGCAAAAAGGCGGTCAAGCAGCTGCCAACGAGATGCAACAATGTCAGAGACGCCACCTATTGCGAAGAGGAGCAACCATCGACGCACACAACCAACGCACGCGCACATCGCGCGCTCGCAGGCGGCCCTCGGCTGTGACATCACCTATGACTTGCAATGTCTCCTCGCGACTGAAGACGACCAGCGCGCTGAGAGCCCTCGCGCCTCCCATGCGCCCAGCGCGCTGAGATCCCTCGCGCCTCCCATGCGCCCAGCGCGCTGAGGAGGCCGGCGAGCCTCGGGCGAGGGGCCAGCTTACACGGGCCACCCGCACAATGAACGGGCTCGAGTGCTCCGCGTGCAAGTGAGTGCCATTGTTTTTCAAGTGGCGCGTTTTTTCATTACGTTTCGGCGGCAATCGACGTCCAATAGCGAGCCCGCGCCTCGGGATTGGTGCAGAGCGCGGGGGCGGGACGCGGCGCGAAATGTTTGCACCTTTTCGCGATAAGTATTAATCTGTTCCAATGTTTGTTTATAAAATGAGTGGCATTTTCTAAATTGCCCTGGTGTTGAGCTTATGCATGTCGTGTTGGGCGACGGATGGGTGCGATTGGCTGCTTTACCAAACTTAATAAGTACTAACTACCTACAGGCATTGAGTTTAGACATCAATGCCTTCAGGGAAGTAAAGAAGGGAAAACAATCAACCCAACTGAACAAGGATTTAAAGGCCTTTGTTAGGTTTATTCCCAACGACCACACCAAATATCATATCTGCTCAACTCCCTAAAGGTAGAGCGGATATGATATTTGGAGTTTCAGGAGGCAAGGGAGGGGAGCGAGGGGCTGCTTCGTACATTCCGACACGACGCGTGCGCAGCCGCCGGCAAAAGGCTGTTTTGATAAAATAAATCGGTCAATAGCTGTTACTCAAATCATGGCACTAGCAATCTTTTTGACTGACATTATTTTATTTTATTTTATTCTGGTAATCCAACAGCGTTATAATATGTACCTATGTTATTTAAATTGTATAATAGGACCAAAAAAGTGTCGCACATAATATGACAAAATATAAGTATAGTAAAAAAAATGCTAATGCTAGTTTTAAAGAAAATAAAAATATAAATCAGTCAAAGGAAATAATAAAATATAAATATCACTTGCGTGGCTTTGATACTGTGATACTGTGATTTGCTCTTGTTCTTGTATTTATCAGGGATCTGAGGATGTACTGATCCGGCAGATAGCGCAGGTCACACGGAGCCGCTCGCGGCAGCTAGTCGTGCTCCACGAACTCTCTATAAATATCGGCGTCTTGGGTGTTCCCTCCGCGCTGCGGGAGTACGGGACATGCACATTACAAACAGGAGGTACCTGCCCATGTTAATGTTACATAGCACAGGTCCAGATACCAATTCACGTCTGTATCCAGCCATTCAAGGGGTGCTGTTCAATCTCGCGGAAATCTTAACGTGAACCTTGTCAAATTCTTAACGTGAACCTTGTCAAATTCTTAACGTGAACCTTGTCAAATTCTTAACGTGAACCTTGTCAAATTCTTAACGTGAACCTTGTCAAATTCTTAACGTGAACCTTGTCAAATTCTTAACGTGAACCTTGTCAAATTCTTAACGTGAACCTTGTCAAATTCTTAACGTGAACCTTGTCAAATTCGTCACATTTTATAATCATCTACCTACATAATCTTAAACACTACTTACAAACACATGTACCAACTATAATTTGATTTAGTTAATCCATTTTTTGTGTTTTATTTTTTGGGTGAACAGTAAACTGTTAATCTATCTATATATCTATCTATCTATCTAATCAATCTATCTATCTATCTACTTGGAAGGTATAGTAAAATACTACACCGCGCATTGTTTAACGGACCCTTCCTGAAAAATTTCAGTCCAGAATGCGACATATTAAAATCAAATACGGTCGAGTCGATTGCACTCGAAGTACCCTGATCCCCTTCTATTGTACAAAACAATTTATAATCCAAATATAATGACGGCAGTATTTACGTATGCAAAGGACCTTGGTTCCGCACAAATATAAATAAAAGCTTCCGAGCGCGCGCCCCTCTCACCGGCCTCGCAGGGCGCAGGGCTGCCACGCGCGCGCCGCCACTCGTCACGTTGCACAACATTATCCTAGATTACAATCTCACATTTAACCAACCGAAATGTAACGTCAACAGTCAGTACGGGCGTGCTCCTGACTCTCGAGAGTGCATGGGGTGACAGTCACTCGCCTTCGCCTAGGACGTCTACTCTTATACACCGAAGTACAAACTTTCAGTTTTCGTTTCGTGCGATCGGTACTCTAGTCAAACGAAAACCGTAATTTTGCCACGAAGTTCGGAATATGACAGCTCAAGGGTCGCGCACCATACTCGTTCACAAAATTTACGTCCTCCATGAACCGTGATTCCGAAGTTCCGGACAGAAATTTCGTGCAATTCGTACCATGAAAGCCAAGCCAAGCCATTCCAAAATCGGGCCCGTAATAAATTTCGTAGTGTACATTTCAGCCCGCAGGCTAAGAATGGTATGGGCTGAGTTGACTAAAGAATCCCGATGACGGCCCCTGACGTTTCGTTCGTCCTAAACCCTAACCATTACCACGCAGTGGTCTGACAAACGAAGTAACGTTACTTTGACAGCACTTTCTTCGTGATTTTAACCTCAAATTACAAGGAAGCTCGAGAGGTAACCTTTTACTTTCAAAAATAGGAATTTCATTGTTAAAAGTGCTTTATTTCATTTCATTTCATTTATTCATGACCTTTGACATTGCATGCGCTTGGACAAGTCAAATTAAAAAGTAAGTAGGTAAGTAGGTACCTCAGCTTTTACACAAAAAAATAGAAAAAACTAATAATTACTTATTAAAAATACCCAGTTATATAACACAAGCGATAAGTTATCTGCAAAAGCATCGTCAATTATAATATTAAATATAAACCATTCTACTCGAGCAGCCTGTGGGTAACCACACTCGCCGGGCTGCCAACACTCTGCGTATCATTCTACTCGAGCAGCCTGTGGGTAACCACACTCGCTGGGCTGCCAACACTCTGCGTATCATTCTACTCGGGCAGCCTGTGGGTAAACCACACTCGCCGGGCTGCCAACACTCTGCGTATCATTCTACTCGGGCAGCCTGTGGGTAAACCACACTCGCCGGGCTGCCAACACTCTGCGTATCATTCTACTCGGGCAGCCTGTGGGTAAACCACACTCGCCGGGCTGCCAACACTCTGTGTATCATTCTACTCGAGCAGCCTGCGGGGGTAAACCACACTCGCCGGGCTGCCAACACTCTGCGTATCATTCTACTCGGGCAGCCTGTGGGTAAACCACACTCGCCGGGCTGCCAACACTCTGTGTATCATTCTACTCGAGCAGCCTGCGGGGGTAAACCACACTCGCCGGGCTGCCAACACTCTGCGTATCATTCTACTCGGGCAGCCTGTGGGTAAACCACACTCGCCGGGCTGCCAACACTCTGTGTATCATTCTACTCGAGCAGCCTGCGGGGGTAAACCACACTCGCCGGGCTGCCAACACTCTGCGTATCATTCTACTCGGGCAGCCTGTGGGTAAACCACACTCGCCGGGCTGCCAACACTCTGTGTATCATTCTACTCGAGCAGCCTGCGGGGGTAAACCACACTCGCCGGGCTGCCAACACTCTGTGTATCATTCTACTCGAGCAGCCTGTGGGTAAGCCACACTCGCCGGGCTGCCAACACTCTGCGTATCATTCTACTCGGGCAGCCTGTGGGTAAACCACACTCGCCGGGCTGCCAACACTCTGTGTATCATTCTACTCGAGCAGCCTGCGGGGGTAAACCACACTCGCCGGGCTGCCAACACTCTGTGTATCATTCTACTCGAGCAGCCTGTGGGTAAGCCACACTCGCCGGGCTGCCAACACTCTGCGTATCATTCTACTCGAGCAGCCTGTGGGTAACCACACTCGCCGGGCTGCCAACACTCTGCGTATCATTCTACTCGGGCAGCCTGTGGGTAAACCACACTCGCCGGGCTGCCAACACTCTGTGTATCATTCTACTCGAGCAGCCTGCGGGGGTAAACCACACTCGCCGGGCTGCCAACACTCTGTGTATCATTCTACTCGAGCAGCCTGTGGGTAAGCCACACTCGCCGGGCTGCCAACACTCTGCGTATCATTCTACTCGAGCAGCCTGTGGGTAACCACACTCGCCGGGCTGCCAACACTCTGCGTATCATTCTACTCGGGCAGCCTGTGGGTAAACCACACTCGCCGGGCTGCCAACACTCTGTGTATCATTCTACTCGAGCAGCCTGCGGGGGTAAACCACACTCGCCGGGCTGCCAACACTCTGTGTATCATTCTACTCGAGCAGCCTGTGGGTAAGCCACACTCGCCGGGCTGCCAACACTCTGTGTATCATTCTACTCGAGCAGCCTGTGGGTAAGCCACACTCGCCGGGCTGCCAACACTCTGTGTATCATTCTACTCGAGCAGCCTGCGGGGGTAAACCACACTCGCCGGGCTGCCAACACTCTGTGTATCATTCTACTCGAGCAGCCTGCGGGGGTAAACCACACTCGCCGGGCTGCCAACACTCTGTGTATCATTCTACTCGAGCAGCCTGCGGGGGTAAACCACACTCGCCGGGCTGCCAACACTCTGTGTATCATTCTACTCGAGCAGCCTGCGGGGGTAAGCCACACTCGCCGGGCTGCCAACACTCTGTGTATCATTCTACTCGAGCAGCCTGCGGGGGTAAACCACACTCGCCGGGCTGCCAACACTCTGTGTATCATTCTACTCGAGCAGCCTGCGGGGGTAAACCACACTCGCCGGGCTGCCAACACTCTGTGTATCATTCTACTCGAGCAGCCTGCGGGGGTAAACCACACTCGCCGGGCTGCCAACACTCTGTGTATCATTCTACTCGAGCAGCCTGCGGGGGTAAACCACACTCGCCGGGCTGCCAACACTCTGTGTATCATTCTACTCGAGCAGCCTGCGGGGGTAAACCACACTCGCCGGGCTGCCAACACTCTGTGTATCATTCTACTCGAGCAGCCTGCGGGGGTAAACCACACTCGCCGGGCTGCCAACACTCTGTGTATCATTCTACTCGAGCAGCCTGTGGGTAAGCCACACTCGCCGGGCTGCCAACACTCTGTGTATCATTCTACTCGAGCAGCCTGCGGGGGTAAACCACACTCGCCGGGCTGCCAACACTCTGTGTATCATTCTACTCGAGCAGCCTGCGGGGGTAAACCACACTCGCCGGGCTGCCAACACTCTGTGTATCATTCTACTCGAGCAGCCTGCGGGGGTAAACCACACTCGCCGGGCTGCCAACACTCTGTGTATCATTCTACTCGAGCAGCCTGCGGGGGTAAACCACACTCGCCGGGCTGCCAACACTCTGTGTATCATTCTACTCGAGCAGCCTGCGGGGGTAAACCACACTCGCCGGGCTGCCAACACTCTGTGTATCATTCTACTCGAGCAGCCTGCGGGGGTAAACCACACTCGCCGGGCTGCCAACACTCTGTGTATCATTCTACTCGAGCAGCCTGTGGGTAAGCCACACTCGCCGGGCTGCCAACACTCTGTGTATCATTCTACTCGAGCAGCCTGCGGGGGTAAACCACACTCGCCGGGCTGCCAACACTCTGTGTATCATTCTACTCGAGCAGCCTGTGGGTAAGCCACACTCGCCGGGCTGCCAACACTCTGTGTATCATTCTACTCGAGCAGCCTGCGGGGGTAAACCACACTCGCCGGGCTGCCAACACTCTGTGTATCATTCTACTCGAGCAGCCTGCGGGGGTAAACCACACTCGCCGGGCTGCCAACACTCTGTGTATCATTCTACTCGAGCAGCCTGCGGGGGTAAACCACACTCGCCGGGCTGCCAACACTCTGTGTATCATTCTACTCGAGCAGCCTGTGGGTAAACCACACTCGCCGGGCTGCCAACACTCTGTGTATCATTCTACTCGAGCAGCCTGCGGGGGTAAACCACACTCGCCGGGCTGCCAACACTCTGTGTATCATTCTACTCGAGCAGCCTGCGGGGGTAAACCACACTCGCCGGGCTGCCAACACTCTGTGTATCATTCTACTCGAGCAGCCTGCGGGGGTAAACCACACTCGCCGGGCTGCCAACACTCTGTGTATCATTCTACTCGAGCAGCCTGTGGGTAAACCACACTCGCCGGGCTGCCAACACTCTGTGTATCATTCTACTCGAGCAGCCTGCGGGGGTAAACCACACTCGCCGGGCTGCCAACACTCTGTGTATCATTCTACTCGAGCAGCCTGCGGGGGTAAACCACACTCGCCGGGCTGCCAACACTCTGTGTATCATTCTACTCGAGCAGCCTGCGGGGGTAAACCACACTCGCCGGGCTGCCAACACTCTGTGTATCATTCTACTCGAGCAGCCTGTGGGTAAACCACACTCGCCGGGCTGCCAACACTCTGTGTATCATTCTACTCGAGCAGCCTGCGGGGGTAAACCACACTCGCCGGGCTGCCAACACTCTGTGTATCATTCTACTCGAGCAGCCTGCGGGGGTAAACCACACTCGCCGGGCTGCCAACACTCTGTGTATCATTCTACTCGGGCAGCCTGTGGGTAAGCCACACTCGCCGGGCTGCCAACACTCTGCGTATCCAGTGTAACAATATCTTCAGGATGATGATGCGTCTGCCTCGCTTGTGCTGTGCATCTGGTATGTTTGCGGAGGCGCGCGTGGACGGCTTTCACGCGATTGTTCGCAAGAAAGTCGCTTCCTCACTACAGCGTACGCGAGGCAGCAGCAACAGCATCCTGCATCCTGTCTCACGTTTAGATTGCCCAATATTAAATAGATGGATGAATATCATGATAGGTTCTTTTGTAATGTAAATGACATGTTTTTTTTTTGTATTTAAATTATTTTATTAGTAGGTATTATTGACATTAATTATTATTCTTATTATTATTTTTTCTCTGTAACTTATGATGACTTGTATTTGTATTATAATAATTAGTACTTTGTAATTTAATTTGTAAAATATGGATTTGTATTACTTATCTGAAATAAAATGTTGAATTAATTAATTAATTAAAATATTTCAATAATCACATTTCCATAAACAATGTTTTGTCAGCAAAAGCTTCGTTCAACTTATAATAACTTTTATTAATTAAATGTCCTTTTATAAATAATTTAAATGAGTTATCTGAAATATTTTGTACATTGTCCTGAATTTTAGTATACAATTTTATTGAGGTGCAGTAATAACTTTTGCTTACCTTAGCTTATCTATTGTTGTGTAAGACGAGGCGATTTCTATATCTAGTATTATAATTATGTACATCTGTATGTTTAGTCATCTCATTTATATTTTCTCTTACATGAAGAACATTCTGTAGTATAAATTCCCCAGTCATTGTCACTATGCCTAATTCCCTAAATTTATCCCGACAAATGCTGCACTTTTATAATGCACATAAAAGTTTTTGAATATTGATTGTGTTTATGTTTTCAGGTGATGAATGTGTTAAAAGTGAAAAAAAATTGGTGTACAAAACTTACGAATGCCTACTTATATAATGTTGTAAGGTGATTCTGGGTATCTAGGTATAAGAGAATATCTTATGACACCTATGAAAATGCTGTCGAAGACTCAACGTCAAAGTCAACGAGGTGACAGTCACTCGCCTCGTCCCTGGACCATGAGAGTCAACGAGGCGAGGCTCACCCTCACACACACACACAAACACACACACCCACCCACGCTCACATACACTTCACACACAGAATCTTAAAATGTTTAATATTTAGTCAATACTCCAGTTTAATTTTTATTTGTACTCCATTATGTTTAGTCAGGTATCTTATTTTAATGTTTCCCATTTATAGGTTTATATGTTTTCAATTGTTGGAACCCTGTTCTCCACGTACATTTTGAGGAGGCGTTGATACTTGCGACACAGTATTTTACTTCTGCGGGTATCATCGTTTTTCATTTGTTTGTGTAATAAAAGAAATTTAAAAGCTGAACAATGGGTACCAAAAACACTTACCTAATATTTTACAAGGACGTACCTGTTATAATTATGTTTTATGGATTTCTAAAATAAAGGGTAAAGTGTACCTAATGTTCTTATAGCCTCATCAATTGCATTGAATGCTGTAGGCAGCCTGCCAGGTGCCAGCCCTAGCAGTAAGTGCGACTCGAGTGAGCTGACGCCCTTCGCGACTCTAAACAAACTTAATATTATCGCCTCGCCTCGAGAGGGCCGCCTCGCCTCGCCTCGCCATGCCTCGCCGCGCCTCCGTCTCCGTTTCCATATCAAAGCGAGCCCTTGGACCATCTCAAGTGGACGACAAGTGTAAAAGTGTCAGCAAGCAGTTCTTTGGTAGAAAGTCTTTCTACAAAATTAATGTCTGTTGTGTGTTGACTAGACAATGAGGGTTGGCTATATACATATATATACAGGACGTCCCAAGACTAAGCGACATGAAGGGAAAGTAACTTAAATATTTTAGATAGGATATTTTGTTGAAAGGAGACTTTATATTCCACTAATATTATAAACGCGAATGTTTGTAAGTATGATAGATAGATAGAATGGATAAGTATGGATGGATGGATGTCTGTTACTCTTTCACGTAAAAACTACTGGATGGATTCGGATGAATTCTGGACTCCCGGAATAACACATAGGCACATTTGTATCCCAATATTCCCACGGGATCCAGACTTACGCGGGTGAAACCGCGGGGCGCTGCTTGTTATTTATTAAGCTTAGTAACACTACAATCAAAGTTTTTGAAAAATTTCTTGCTTCGTCTGGGCACAGATAAAATAATACTATACGTCTGGGAATAGAACCTATTGGAAATTATTGTTTTTTCATGTTTTTGTTCCAAAAATAAATATATATTCGATTTGATTTGATTTGAACCGAACATTTAATGTAATCAAACATTTAACGTTATTCTCTTGTTATAAGATACTATATATTATGTTAACACAAAAATATATAATAATAATAAATATAACCTCATTGATGCGTCTGTAGGCCCAACACCTAACTACAAGTACACCCCAGAAACCGTGCTTGAAAATCATTCTCATAAACTCTATTTTGATAGAGCCATCCTCACAGATAAAACTACTCACTACAATAGACCAGATTTGACCCTTATTCAGGTTAAAGATATTTATTCTCAAAAGAAATTACATTTCGCTTAATGAGAAAATTACTAATTTAAACTTAAGTTCTAAATTAAACAGTGAGCATGCAGAACGTTGTGAGTAAAATTATGGGATGTTGACACCCTGGCTCATGAATTCTTGTCCCACATTCTTGATGCGACAGCGTGGCCCACAAGTAAAACCTTCTGTCAACCCGGCCAAAACTTATCGTAGACACAGATTAAGTAATAATGATTATGGTAAACTGGAGAAGGTACAGTCATTAAAATAATTTCTTATCACAAAAATATGTTTTATTATTAATCAACACACATCATAAAGTATACATAGCACATTATAATTATAATATAATGATATATAAGAACAGAACTTTCATTATCAGTGTCCCTACCCCACAAACAAAACCCCAACTATCTGTCTTTCAGCGAGATTAAATATTAAAAAAACTAAAATCCCAAATCTCAAAAATACCCATAATCAAAAAATCTCCAAATCTCAAAAATCTCCAGAACTAAAATAATCCCCAAAATTAAAAAAACACCCAAAATATCGAGAAAAAAATCTCAATAATCCCGAGTCTAAAACCAAACCCAAACCCAGTCTCTCAAAAATCTCGAAAATCCCCAAAAGCTCAAAATCTACAAATCTCAAAAATTCCTAAAATCAAAAAATATAAAATACCTAAAAACAAAATCTTTAAAATTTTCATAAAGTTACGACTATACAGCACGTACTTTACTATTATCCTGCTGAATTTTTCTAAAATGATACCAAGGCACAGTAATTTAAATTCTATAATGTTTAAAACGTACAAAATCTAAAAATATAGAATTTTTACGTTATCTGCAGGGATTTGTCCTTATGATCACAGAAAATAAATCGGTTATCAGGTGAGGGACACCGGGTATGAATGAAACCAAAATCAACAATAGAAAACAACAATCAGCTAATAAAAAATCAACATTAAAAAACCAGGTACAGTAATATTTCTAACGCTCATACAACGATAAATATGTGCTTAAATAAGGGCTTAACATGCAAAATCGACTAGACTATTACCACAAATAACATAATTATAAATCAACGTTTACACTTTCATACAATTATTATTCTTACATACATGCATTCACAGTTTAATTTTACACAGATTTAACCCGATGATTTTCTTTGATTGCTCTGTGCTTGCTTTATTTTAACATTTCTAAGCATAGTGCACACATTTGTCTCGTTTTTTCCTAGTACGTGTACCTACTTACGGTACTGATAAGGGCTCACTTGCTCACAACTCACGCACGATCTATGTTAGCCAACCACTTAGACAAGACTAAAATGGCATGCAAAAAATAGTACAATTTAAAATGTAATTAGGGTAACCAATCAGCAGGACTCACTTTTTTACCTGAACCCTTTTTTAGGGTTCCGTAGTCAAAGACAAGGAACCCTTATGGATTCGTCATGTCTGTCTGTCTGTCTGTCTGTCTGTCTGTCTGTCTGTCTGTCTGTCCGTGTATGTCACAGCCTTTTTTTTCCGTAACTATAAGAGCTATACTGTTGAAACTTGGTAGGTAGATGTATTCTGTGAACCGCATTAAGATTTTTACACAAAAATTTTAAAAAAACAATTATTTTTGGGGTTTTGGGGTAATTTTTTTTTTCATCAAACTTATACGGGTATCTATGGATAGGTCTTCAAAAATTATGTTGAGGTTTCCAAAATATTTTTTTCTAAACTGAATAGTTTGCGCGAGAGACACTTCCAAAGTGGTAAAAAGTGTCGTCGTCCCCCCCCCCCCCCCCCCCGTAACTTCTAAACTAAGAGAACGATAAAACTAAAAAAAAAATATTACCATATAAACTTTCACTCAAAATTGGTTTGAACGAGATCTAGTACGTAGTTTTTTTATTATTGGGGTTCCCCATACTTAGAACTGAAACTCAAATTTTTTTTTTTCATCAAACCTGTACGTTTGGGCTATTTATGGATAGGTCTTCAAAAATGATATTGAGGTTTCTAATATAATTTTTTTCTAAACTGAATAGTTTGCGCGAGAGACAGTTCCAAAGTGGTAAAAAGTGTGTCCCCCCCCCCCCCCCCATAACTTCTAAAATAAGAGAATGATAAAACTAAAAAAAATATATAATTTACATTACCATGTAAACTTTCACTCAAAATTGGTTTGAACGAGATCTAGTAAGTAGTTTTTTTTTAATACGTCATTAATCGTAATCCATCCAAGAACTTTTATATTATGTTACTTGCTGCTACGGAACCCTTCATGAGCGAGTCCGACACGCACACACGGCTTTTTTTCCAAGGACATTTCACGCTCATGATGCTATTGTCCTACTATACAGGTGGGTTGTTGCTTCTTAGAATAATGCTACTCAGGTGACAACGAGCTGTTGCATTTTTTAAAACTAGTAGTTCTACACATTTTATAGAAGCAATATATTAAATTAATTATAAATGCATTAAGTTTTTGCTCTGACTGTACTTACAATGTACGTTTGTTCCTACAAAATGGAATGGGCCATGTAGTCAACGAAAAACTACATATTTTGGCTATTAATATCCTGGCCCATCGCCGTGGGCCAGGTCGTCAACGAAAATAATGAAAAATGGGACGCGCTGTCGTTGGGCCGTGTAACGTGGGCCAGGCTGTCAACATCCCAAAATTATTAAGTAGGTAAGTAATTATACAACAACAAAACACTACCTATACGACTTATTAACATTTGCAGCGAAGTTATATCAAGTAAACATGTAAAAGGAGCTTGAGCTTGTGCTCATTTAATATTTGCATCTAAGTATGTGTCCACAATAATAAAAATAAATAAGTGGGTACAAGTAGAAAAGATTGCTCGGTTGGCGGACGGACGGCGATACCGGTCGCGGTCGAGTGAGCGAGAATGCTACCACATACAGGGTCGCAATTAAAATTTAGTTATTATGTGATTTTTTAGTTTAGCCTTTAATATATTTAAACTTTTCGAGGTTTTAATTTCTTTTGGGAGAGCATTAAACAATTTGGCCCCTTCAAAGCATATGCTCTTCTGACCATAATTCGTACGGACCTTTGATATATGAATATTGTCTGCATTACGAAGTACTACTTTGTTTCCCTTTTGTCTATTTGTTTTGAATGTTGTTTGTATGTGTATTTGACCGTCTAAAATCTTTCTAATTAGAATGCAGGTGTTAAAGCTATATATTTGGTGGATATTCATAATTTTTGTTTCTCTATACAATTGTTTTGTCGGTGTCAGGTAATCATAATTAAAAAGAAGTTTCAAAATTTTATTTTGGCTTATTTGTTGGTCTTTCAATGTAGTTTTATTAGCATTGCCCCATATTTCAACAAGATAATCTAAGTGTGGTTTAACTAACGTAAAGTAGACTGTGTAGCGGACTCGACCTGGAAGACATCGTACACACCCGTATAGTGAACCTAATAAGAACGATAGTTTCGATCTTACTTTGCCTATGTGTGCCTTCCACGTGAGGCCTCCGTCTATTATTAGACCTAAATATTTTTCTTCAGTTGCTTTTTTTATGTTAATGGCATCAATAGTTGGAGAAGTATAAGAATCGATTTGTTTATTTTTGGCTTTGAAAATCATGTAGGATGTTTTAGAGGTGTTAATAGTCAACAAGTTACATTGAAACCATTTGTGTAGTGTGTTTAAATCTGTTTGTACTCGTGGCATAACTTCATTTACTGATTGTCCAAAGTAGAAAATGCTAGTATCATCCGCATATAGTGATATTTCTCCACATAATTTAAGTTCACTGATGTTGTTGATATAAATCAAGAAAAGAAGAGGTCCCAATATCGACCCTTGGGGAACCCCGTAAGTGATTGCTTGGCAGGAACTTTGATATTGACCAATCTTAACAATTTGGTGTCTATTATTCAAGTAACTTTCAAAAATGCTTAATGCTTTATTAGTGATTCTTATGTTCAAAAGTTTATTTAATAGGAGAGAGTGACTAACTGTATCGAATGCCTTTTTTAGGTCTATAAAAATTCCTATTCCAATTTTCTTTGCATCAATGTTTGTTTTTATCTTAGTTATTAAATCAATTGTTGCCGACAAAGTGTTTGATTTTGGCCGAAAGCCATATTGATGATCAGATAGAAAGTTAATTTGCGTTAGATGATTATTTAAACGATTGTATATTATCTTTTCAAATATTTTGGATAACACCGGTAAGACGGAAACTGGACGGTAATTACTAGGATCCGTTTTTGATCCAGACTTATATATGGGTGTAACTTTAGCAGTTTTTAGTTCATCTGGGAATATTCCTTTCTCTAGGCAGTCATTTATGCAGCATGTAAGTTTAGTGAGAATATGGGATTTAATACATTTAACCACTTTGGTGGTAATACCATCTATTCCAGAACTGGTGTTGGGGTCTAAATGATCAATTATTCTCGCGAATTCATCTTCAGTACATTTTCCGAGCATCGATAACTCGTTACCTGTAGTAGAAGTTTTGTTAGTGAATGTGTAAGTAGTATTGTTATGGAAGCTATGTGGTATTTTGTTTGCAAGGTGGGAACCAATTGTTGCAAAAAATGTATTGAACACTTCACATATATCCTTGCCATCAGTAATTGTTCCGAAATCAGTTTTAAGTTTAGGTGGAGAAGAGCCGTTTTTAATTTTGTTCTTTGATAAAGTATCAATTAGTCTCCACATTTTTTTGGGGTTATTTGTACATTTCCCAAATGAGTCGAAATAGTAATTGGTTTTTGTCTGAGATATTAATTCGGTTACATAATTTCTTGCTTTATTGTATTTTTTTAGAAGTTGTTCATTATTTGATTCATTTTTAAGATTTTGCCAAAGTACGTTTCTGTTGTTTATGTTATTTATTATGTTTTTATTAATCCAATCTTTTTGTGGAGGGTTTTGTATCTTAATTTTAGTGATTTTACTTTGTTCCAAAACAGTTTTAATAGATTTGTCTAGGTTTACATAGCTATTGTGATTAATATTTTCACAAAACACCTTTTCACTGTCTCTAAATAGCATGTCAAAGTCGATAGCTTCATATTTTACTCGTTGTGGAGGCTCTGGTTTGAATTTCTTCATTCCTAGAAAGATCTGCTTATGGTCTGCTAGTGAAGAGTCATGTACGCCAAAATGAAAGCTTCTGCCTTTTAGATTTGTAATGACGTGGTCTAAGATCGATCCTGTCGTAGCTGTTGAGCGCGTCGCATATTCAACTTCTACTTTATTTAGAATAGAATAGCCAGTTTCTCTTAAAACACTTCTATATCTGTTTGTTTCTCCTTCCGTTAGTAGTAGGTTCAGGTTAAAATCACCAAAGAAAATTAACTATTTATTAACAAAACCAATAAAACAGCACTAATTATCGATATAGCCGTACCTAACACCCACAATGTACAGAATACAATAGCAGAAAAGCTTTCCAAATACATAGAGTTGAAGGATGAGATCACTCGGATGTGGAGATTAGAGAAGGTTTCGATTATTCCTATTGTTATCTCCACTACAGGCGTCATCCCTAAACAATTGTTTCAGTCTCTCACAGCCACACTCAGAAACGTTCATTAAATTAGTCCTAATGAGTATTTAACTAAGTAGCATTAAATCTGTTAATGAACGGTTAATCCCAGAGAGATAATTTAAGGGTTCATTAGTTAATGACACTTTTAAGTATCCGTAGGGCGGAGCATAGTCGATTCTTGGTCGATTCACTAAATCGATTGCAATTTTCTAAGGCAAAACGTACTTCTAACTGTCAATGTCGCGTCAAATATTTCCTTACTGTCAATGTCAAATCACTGAAGAAATTTTAATTGCTGTTGTTGGTTGGTAATAGTTCGCCTGGGAAAAGAGACTTGTTTTTTTTGTGAAATAAAAATAATTTCATGTATATATATCATGATAAGTAGCTACAAATACATTGGTACAATAATAATTTGTTGAACGAGCGAAGCGAGTTCTCTGTTCAACTTTGTATCGGCGAAGAATCGGCGTTTGTATGTATGTATGTATGTATGTTTGTCCGAGCATAACTTCCGAACCGTTATAATCCGATCTTCACAAAATTTGATGGGGTAGATAGTATTGGTACAATTTGTTGGTAACGTTATGAGCTATATTGGTCGGGGGGTTGTTGAGATATTGGGGTCCAAAGGGGGTAAAAAAATAAAGTGAGCCCCTTGCTTTGACATTTCAAAACTCTTTTTTTATGATTTCTTAACATATATTTTTTGAGATATAAAATATAAAAATAATAATAATAATAATATTAAATAAAATATGTAAAAAACCAAAACCTCCAGGGGTAGGTACTTCCACTAATCCTACAACGCTGAAATTTGGTATGTTTGTAGCTTTATGACACAAATACTGGGAAAAGTCTAAAATTGAAGAATTTCGAAACTTGTAGGTACTCTATAAAACAATAAGCAGTATAACATCCATTGTTGACCTCCCGTTTCTAGGAATTTGAACGACGTTGTAGGTCTAACTTTTCGAACCGTGACAAGTACGTTCATTTTATGTGGATATACTCACGTACATAGATATTTTTTCGAAAGAAATAAAGGTAACCTATCTGAATCGCGTGTATTTGCGAGGTCTCAGTTCGGGGCGAACCACTAGTTATTTTGTAAAGGGATCAGAATAATCTCGTAAATACCGACTCGGTCCCACTTGTCTAAACCTTCTGGCATAGTCCACAAACTCAATAAAGTCTAACAATCAGTGATTTTTGCCTTAAATTAAACATACACACAACTTTCAGTTATAACAAAGTACTATGTGCACACAACACAATGCAAAACATAGGCAGCGAATCACAAAAATAAAAAACTAACCTCAAATGAAATGTCCAAATCAGTCGTTAAATAGTTAAGTAAAGGTTTTGCTGTGCTTAACTTTAATTGCCATTTAAGGACGCTAATGAACCGTTAACTGACTCTGAGAGTAATTTTTTCCCAATCTACACTAAGGAGCGGCTTAAGTAGCCATTAAGCAACTCTGAGTGTGGCTGTTACTCTGTTAGATTTACCTAAGTACACCTATGTTCTTCTGCAAAAAGCGGTCATTCTAAATACGTGCAGAATAGTTAGGAAATTTCTACAAATTGACCCTTCCGCCGGTACTTTACCATCAAATTCAAGAGATCAAAATATGTAGTTTATCAACCGGTGTGCACTTGGCTTAGACCCGTGCTCGTCGGTCATATCTCCGGCTCTCCTGAGCCGAGCTGATCAGATCAAACAAATAGATAATAATAGTAATAATGTTACTCAAGAGGAATTATTATTATTAAGCCATTTTCTAATTGGCATCATAAAACGAAAAAAAAACACATTTAAGTCGGTTCGATTCCCAGACGAAGGAAGTAATTTTAGAAAATCGTTGAATACAGTATTACTAGGTTTTAAAAATAAAATAAAGTCTCCTTTCAGCAAAATATCCTATCTACAATATTTAAGGTGCTTTCCTTCTTGTCGCATAGTCTTGGGACGCCCTGTATATACGGTACCTGATTTTAACTGTGTGTTAAGTTTAGGGACCTTGTTTGGGTTCAACTTAAAACTACCTATTTCAATAACCTATTGAATTTTTATGCAACCTTATATGCCTTATATTATGGAATCGATCCATAAGGAGTAAACTCCACAAATGTGTGAAACGAGCATTAACGTCCTACCAGCCGTTGTATACATCTGTATTTACCTCGGTAGGTTGTTATATTTGTGTTGACTATTTTCGAGCCACACAACAATCCTGGAATCATGTTAGAAAACAGCTAATCACACGTCATAGTATCTGTGTAAACGTTTTATTAAAGTGTTAAAATCGGTGGAGAAGCGGCTTGTTGAATACTGTTCGTCGCGGCATTCCATGAGGCTATGCCTTATGTCTGATGATGCAGTAACTAGGACAAGTATTCAAAATGATAATTATAGCCAACCATGAGCATCCACGCTGAGGGAACACGTCCAGCTCACGTCGCGTCGTCGTGTGCTAGTGACGTCACAAGTAATAAACTGAATATTCCCATCCTGGGAGCTGCTTATTATTCAGGGTGCGTGGATACAGCGGTACCTACCTACTACCATACGTGTAATAAAATGTACCTACTCCCGGCGCGGGCGCACTAACACCGTATCAGTATGCTACGGAGAGTGCAATATTGAACGTGTCGTAGAAATCATACCTACGGAGCAGACAGTACCTGGTCCTGCGATCACGGGCTCTACTGCGCTAGTACGTACTTTGTGAAACTGTATTACATAATGCTCGTGTGTTCAGGGGGCGTCTCAGTCTTCTTGATACTTCGTATCGTCACGAGTAAAGTTAGGATTCAAAATATAAGTAATTTCCGTCAATTTCAGCCAAGGGTCAGATAGTTGGAGACGTGTCGTCTACGCGCGGAGCCTGCACCACCAGGGTCAGATAGTTGGAGACGTGTCGTCTACGCGCGGCGCAGCACCACCAGGGTCAGATAGTTGGAGACGTGACGTCTACGCGCGGAGCCTGCACCACCAGGGTCAGATAGTTGGAGACGTGTTGTCTACGCGCGGAGCCTGCACCACCAGGGTCAGATAGTTGGAGACGTGTCGTCTACGCGCGGAGCCTGCACCGCCAGGGTCAGATAGTTGGAGACGTGTCGTCTACGCGCGGCGCAGCACCACCAGGGTCAGATAGTTGGAGACGTGTCGTCTACGCGCGGCGCAGCACCACCAGGGTCAGATAGTTGGATCGTTATTACCAAAATCCCCTGGGGCCAAAGGTCCAAGTTGTGTATTCGTTAAGTTGGTTTTCTCAGACAGGTTTGACAATGAGTACCTCAGCCACTGCTGTATGATCCATTTTAATAATAAACTTAATTATTTATCCTAGCCGCAATGACATTTATAATATTGACCTATCCTAATTTGTGACATACTTTGTTCAATTCAATTTACTCGTATATTTAATTTTGTAAGATTGGGCAAATTAATTATGTCTTGATTATTTCTTCTTTGTATCAGAATGTTTAGCACTCTAAACATTCTAGGTTAGTCACTACTAACCTAGGATAAGAAAACAACTAACACAATTATGATCCAATTGTTGATTGAAATGAATGAAATTATATTGTTGTACTGACTCCGGAATTGCGAGTCGAAATGTAGTTTTTGTGTGGTCAAAATGATGAGCATCAAGTTCATTAAAACAAGTAGCGGACTTGTTGCGGAACTCAGAAACACCATAAAAAAAAAAAGAGGTAAAAATTTAGAATCGTTTGGCAGGAGGAGGAGGGGGAGAGGGGGGTGGAGGAGGGGGAGGGGTACCCCCTCACCCCTGGTACCACTCCCATAACAAGGTAACTTATAGTTTTCGATAAAAAAAATAAAGAAAATTTTGAGGTTAAGTGTGAGATTTTGGTAAAAATTTACAATCGTTTGGCAGGAGGAGGATGGGAGAGGGGGGGAGTGGGGGATTTGTACCCCCTCGCCCCTGGTACCACTCCTATGCAAAGATAACTTAAGTTTTCGAGAAAAAAATAAAGTTTTTGTTTGGTTAAGTATGATATTTTAAATGTCGGACTCCGGTATGTGCTCCCGCCAGTACTCTCGCGAGGTCGCCCAAGATCTCCCACGCGAGCTACTGGCTCCGCGTTTTTATATACACTCTAGGGGCGTGACGCACAGTACCACGTGGAGTCGGGGTGCTCCGTATCGGGTCTGCCACTCTTTTCGGACCTAACCAACTATTGTCGGGGTGCTCTGTGTCGAGTCACACAGTCAGTCAACAATAAAAAAACTCAGGTAGTTACATTCATTTTTCATTTATAAAATCCATAATTTATAACATTAATTAATTCCTCAAAAGGATCTCTCTTATTTCTTTCAACATCCCTTCTCCACAGATAGAGGTACCTACTCATAAATTAAATCATTAATATTATCATTTTACGTTCCGATTTTGTAAAATTTTCTTTATTATTTTTCTTTAAAAGCACAAGTTTCCTGGACAAGGGGGCCGAGGCTGGAATTTCCTGCACCTTCCCTGCAAGTTGGCGATGACTCCCGTAACATCCGACACTTCCAATACAAAAATTTCATACTAAACCTCAAAAATTTCTTTATTTTTTTTCTCGAAAACTATAAGTTACCTTGTTATGGGATTGGTACCAGGGGTAAAGGGGTACTCCTCCCATTCCTCTCCCCCTACTCCCACCCTCCTCCTCCTGCCAAACGATTCTAAATCCAACCCAAAAAAGATAGGTAGGTTAGTATCAACTTAGTAAAACAACACTCTTCGGAGACGACAATGAGCAGCTGAGACGTTTTGTTAAAAAAACGCAAAATCATCATAGAATTTCTATAGAGTGCAGTTTTTATCATTACAGTGCAGTGTGCAGTGTTATTGTATGTGTACGTCGGGCGGGGAGAGTGGGGCCACCGCGCCTCTATTAATAGAGTGTCAATCAATCACTCATTGCGCAGTCACGTGTCGATTTAATGAATTGTCGATAAACAAACGAACACACCGAGCTGGGTCCGCCTTTGTGCTGGAAGCGCGTTTGATCGCGAGCGCGGCCACGTGGGAAGCGCCTCGATGGCTCTGCGGGAGATCGCGCTTTGTCGATACCTAAGAAAGGGTTTATTGACATTATTGCGCAACCCCTAACATAATGAACCTTTAATTCAAGCTGATTTTATTAATTCCGTAACTTGGGTCAGATTTGCAAGTTATCAAATTACACATCAGTTGGTGCGATTGTTCTTGGCACGGCTTTTGTTATTTGTAGGAATCTTACTTTTATTATTAAATCATTTATTTCAGATTAAATCCAATATAATGTTATCATATAACAGGACAGGATATTTTGTAGGACATGTTGTGTTTTTTAATTAATTTGTGATAATGTTTTATTTTTAATTTTTTAATCTGTTCTCTCTCTTTATTATTAATAGCATGTTGTTAGTCATCTATAATTGTGGTAGCACTTGGCATGTATAACTTATCTATCTTGTGTGTATTTACTTTTTTCGGTGTATACTATGTTGGTGACTCTAATAAATAAATATAAATATAATATAAATATATACAGCTGTTTTTTTTTTTTTTTTTTACTACTTTAATGGCGGAACAAGCAGTAACCTCTGCTTATGATCAGTGCATTACCTCATAGGTCACGTCCACCTAGGACGCGCCCTGTGTGGCATTGAACTGCACCCGCCACCCTGAGACATAAAGATGAAAAGTCTCATGTGCCTGTAATTTCACCGGCACCCTTACCATTCAAACCGGAACACAGCAATGCGAGAACTACTGCTTTGCGGCAGAAATAGGTATGGTGGTAGTACTTCCCCAGACGAACTCTTTCACAAAAAAGCTCTACTACTAGTAAAGAATCCCTGCCTTAAAGATGAGGAGCTCACTTTTATTTGAGTTATATACCTAAGACATGAGCTTTCGAGTACCTCTCACGAGTACCCAACAACACTTGAAGTTGTTCTTTAAATTCGTCAATTACAATTACATGTACAAAATAAGTAGATACTATGTTTGGTTTTTTTTCTTTTTTTTCCATGCATAAAATCCTATACGCTTGTTGTTCCTATAGTATATTTTGTTATTATGCGGCTAGGATAAAACTTACGTTATGTCCTTACTAAAAAAAACATAAAAACATCTCCGTAAAACATAAAAAGAACATAGACATCAACATACAATTGCATGGACCCAATAAAGATAGCACAAAGCTTTAAAAGCGTTGACACGGCTTAGTTTTTAATTTGTCCTACGCGGTAATCCCGGGCGGGTGCGGCATCCCGGGGCGGGCGCGGCATCCCGAGCCACATCCCGGGATAATGAAATCTGTCCGTCCGCAAACAGGCGATAGATCTATATTAAACTATCACCAGAATACATTAGCCAGAGACACATCACGCACGTTATCATTACACTGGAAACTGGTCGAGTGCGAATGTACAGTTCTAACTAACGCGTTTAAATATTTTCGTTGAAAAGCTGTTTTTAGAGTTCCGTACCCAAAAGGTAAAACGGGACCCTATTACTAAGACTCCGCTGTCCGTCCATGTGTTAGTCTGTCCGTCTGTCTGCAGGGTGTATCTCATGAACCGTTATAGTTAGACAGTTGAAGTTTTCACAGATGATGTGATTATATTGCCGCTATAACAAAAAATACTAAAAAACAGAATAAAATAAATATATAATAATAGTTTATTTCTCGCATACAACAAATGTGATTTTTTTGCTCGATATTTATAACGGAAACAGTTGAAATATTCACAGAATATTTAGTATATTCACTTTAAAAATAAAGATAGATAGAAGATAGAAAATACTTTATTGCACACCATAATATAAAAACAATTTAATATTATTAAAAAGAAAAATAACTTTGTGGTACAATGGGCGGTCTTATCGCTTAGTAGCAATTTCTACCAGACAAAAAATAAATAAAACAAATATTTATGGGGGGCTCCCATACAACAAACGTGTTTTTTTCTGTTTTTATAGATAATGGTACGGAACCCTTCATGCGCGAGTCCAACTCGCACTTGGCTGGTTTTTTCTTTATAAATTGCAGTTAAACTATTATGTGTTACTATTTTAAATGCTGGATTTATAAGTTCTCTTTCAAAATATTATCAGTAAAAGTATTAGGATGCTGTATTTTGAATGAACTTGCAGTTAGCCCACCTGGAGTGTTATACGATACCCTTGCGCTATACTCACCTACTAACATCCTCTAAGCCGGAACAAGGGATGCGACCATTTGTAGCGATTCAGCGGCACAAGAAGGAATGGTTCCAGTCACAGTTACCTATTGGCACTTCAGATAACTGTGCTAATAAAACGTAGTACTCGCTCAGACGAACTGTTTCACTCGGAGTCCTGCTGCAACTAACTGCGTCATTTGTACTATGACAACGAGGACGCGAGATCTCATCACAGATAACAGGAGATGAGATGATGAATGTAGATAACCGTCGTCTCTCGCGACACCACCGCCATCGACGCGACAGCAGCGGTTAGAGTCACCCAACAAGTGAATGTTCATTAGCAAATATAACTATCTACTACATAAAAATAAGTCGGGTTTTCCTTCCTGACGCTATAACTCCAGAACGCACGAACCGATTTGGTTGAAAATTGGTGGGGAGGTAGCTTAGAACCAGGAGATTGTCTTAGGGGGGGGGGTCACCGGGTGCTACCTGTGCGAAGCCGGGGCGAGTCGCTAGTGTACGATAAATATGATAAATACAAGGTAAGGTTGTGGTTGGCAATAATCTGAGACCTCTCGATGTAAGTAAGAACCCCTTTAAGTATTCCGTAAAATGTTTGTAAAAATTAAATGGCATGTATTTAACGCGGCGACAAATTAATCTGATTTAGGGATTTATCAAAAATTAAAAGGGGGTAGCAAAAATAATAAGTTGGCGACTAATTGCGGAGACTAGTATAAAGTAAAAAGTAGCAGCTAAGTTATCAATTTTCGGCTTTGTTTCAATATAAACCAGCATAGAGTTATTGTTTTGGCGACTGAATTAACTAATTAAGCGGAAACATGACAGCGGATAAAAAGTTGAAAATGGCCTACTCTAATTGTTCAATGGAGATTGCATATAAAATAAATCAAGGTCATAAAAAAAATCTAACCTAACCTAACCTAACCTAAAGATGGAGACCTGTAGTTGCCACTAATATAAAGTTTGTTATCCTTATGCTAATATTAGTCGCCAAGTCATTATTTATAGTACCTCGCCTATGATTTCAGTAATCTTGTTTATTATTTCTGCTACCTTAAAGTAGCTGCCATTATTTGAATTTTAAAAATCCTTAGTTTAAAGCTCATTTAATATAAATGATTGCCAAAATATTTAATCGCTGACAAGTTATTATTTTAGTTGCAAATAGTTTGCTGCTCTTTAATTATTCTGTCGCCGCGAAAATAATAAGCCAAATTAAATATGTTTGGTCTCACCCGGCCAACTCCAGTTTATCTCTGCCAACCCAACGCAACAGAGAACTGTTGCGTTGGGCTTCAAGGGAGAAGGGCCCCAGGAATTGAAACGCGTTGAGGCACGAACGTGACGAGCCCTCCACGTCTCACGCACACCAAACAAACAAACAAACAAACACACGCGACACGACAACGCCCAGCGACTAGCATTGTGCAACGCGTTTGTATTTGTTTAATTAAAATATTAGCCGTTTATTAACACTCCTGTCTGTTTCAAGAGTTTTGCTTTTATTTATTTGCAAGTTTTATATTTGTACCTCATTAATAAGTACTTTTTTTTAAACATTGTTAGAACTTCGTTTGACCACGATCTTACCTGTTGGTAAGTGATGATGTGGCCGACGATGGAGCACAAAGGTCTAGAAGGTCCCTATTCACTCTAGCCTTAAAGAGACCCAGATTATAGTTTTCTGGAAAGACAGGCGACGGTAGTATGTTCCACTCCTTAGCAGTTCATTTTAAAGGTCGAACCGACCCAGGTACACTTGCATAAGGATTGTTTTATAAATGTGATAACACGTAGGTACTCGAACACACTGTACATACCCCATGTGTGGCAACAGTATCCCTTAGTGCTGCTGTAACTGCTATAAATACTAAATGTCGTGTCTCATAATTTTGACATTTCATTAAACTTTACTGAGGTAGATAATGACGGAATGTGGCTTTTTGTGCCTCCTATTGTATCATTTAGACTGTTTACGTGTTTTTGTGGTTGATTTATGAGCGAGGGAGGCTCGGCTTGTGTCCTGTGCGTGGCCCATGTTAGGGTAACTAGGAACTATTGTTATACAAGGTAAATATAATAATGAGATCAAAGTTTACAAAACAAAGTATATGATAAATCTCTTAACCACGACGCTTGCTTCTTAGTTTTTGATGGACACATAAACACCACCTCTACCCGCCATCGACCGCCGCTCTGCAGTGAGATCAGGTTTACTTCGCTAGTCCCGTCTATCCACCTACCCACCTCTACCCGCCGTCGACTGCCGCTTTGCAGTGAGAGCAGGTTTACTTCACCAGTCCCGTCTATCCACCTTCCTACCTACCTGCCGTCGACTGCCGCTCTGCAGTGAGAGCAGGTTTACTTCGCGAGTCCCATCTATCCACCTACCCACCTCTACCCGCCGTCGACCGCCGCTCTGCAGTGAGAGCAGGTTTACTTCACCAGTCCCGTCTATCCACCTTCCTACCTACCTGCCGTCGACCGCCGCTCTGCAGTGAGAGCAGGTTTACTTCACCAGTCCCGTCTATCCACCTTCCTACCTACCTGCCGTCGACCGCCGCTCTGCAGTGAGAGCAGGTTTACTTCGCGAGTCCCATCTATCCACCTACCCACCTCTACCCGCCGTCGACCGCCGCTCTGCAGTGAGAGCAGGTTTACTTCACCAGTCCCGTCTATCCACCTTCCTACCTACCTGCCGTCGACTGCCGCTCTGCAGTGAGAGCAGGTTTACTTCGCGAGTCCCATCTATCCACCTACCCACCTCTACCCGCCGTCGACTGCCGCTTTGCAGTGAGAGCAGGTTTACTTCACCAGTCCCGTCTATCCACCTTCCTACCTACCTGCCGTCGACTGCCGCTCTGCAGTGAGAGCAGGTTTACTTCGCGAGTCCCATCTATCCACCTACCCACCTCTACCCGCCGTCGACCGCCGCTCTGCAGTGAGAGCAGGTTTACTTCACCAGTCCCGTCTATCCACCTTCCTACCTACCTGCCGTCGACCGCCGCTCTGCAGTGAGAGCAGGTTTACTTCACCAGTCCCGTCTATCCACGTCCGTGTGCAAGAAGACAAATGTAGAGGTGCATATTATAGAGGCGGTAAGTGACCGTGCATAGCCCTTAGAGCTAGGGCCGGGTCCTTGTGCAACAAGACAAATGTAGAGGTGCATATTATAGAGGCGGTAAGTGACCGTGCATAGCCCTTAGAGCTAGGGCCGGGTCCGTGTGCAACAAGACAAATGTAGAGATGCATATTATAGAGGCGGTAAGTGACCGTGCATAGCCCTTAGAGCTAGGGCCGGGTCCGTGTGCAACAAGACAAATGTAGAGGTGCATATTATAGAGGCGGTAAGTGACCGTGCATAGCTCTTAGAGCTAGGGCCGGGTCCGTGTGCAACAAGACAAATGTAGAGATGCATATTATAGAGGCGGTAAGTGACCGTGCATAGCCCTTAGAGCTAGGGCCAGGTCCATGTGCAACAAGACAAATGTAGAGGTGCATATTATAGAGGCGGTAAGTGACCGTGCATAGCTCTTAGAGCTAGGGCCGGGTCCGTGTGCAACAAGACAAATGTAGAGATGCATATTATAGAGGCGGTAAGTGACCGTGCATAGCCCTTAGGTATTTCTAATAAGACCTAATAAAGTGATATGGCTTAATTACCAGAATCTTATAATTTTGCAAAGTTTAAAAGTTATATTTTTATGTTTGCATTAAATTTGCACATGTTTTTTGTAGCCACGTAGTTCCGAAACGGGCTTTCTAATTTAAATGCTGTTTTTATATGAATGATGGTGGTTGCGATGTTTGGTGTAAGTTGGTGCTGCCGTTTTGAAGATAATCAGTTTTTTTAAGAGAACCCAGACTTATTTGCAGCTAGTACCTTTCGTTTGAGTCACGATATGAGGCCCTTGTCGATAGGATAAGCAGGGCTTAGGGTACCTCCTACACTCAGCTGAAACAAGTTTGATAGCAAACTGTATTTCGCCCGCAGTCATCTGAGGTCATGTCAGAGGCCGTCGGGCGGCTTGACAAACTCTGACACCAGAGGCCAGCACTACCTCATACGAAACGACGACGACGACCTGAGGTCTGATGAGGACCAGCACACGATGAATAGGATCTAAAGCACCTCCTGTCCAAAAACGTGCTAACACGCCAAGACAGAGCGCTGCAAGCCAGATAACTAAGGCATACAAGTTGTAGGTACCTACGTATCAAATGTCAAGATACGATCACATCATTCAAATTCTAGGAAATCAAACCTGAAAAATTACTGTTATAACTTTAACTAATGGCGTCGCCCTGCACCCCTCGCAAAAATACAAAGAAGGTTTTTGAGAAAAAACGTGGTTCTCGAGTCCCGTTCCTACCTGAGAAACACAAAGATCCAATATTTTACATCCCGACCGAAGGTGCCTCCGTTACGGGACCCGCGGGGCGTGCCTTATCTCGTCATCTGCTTTGAGCCCTACAACTAATACAGTTCAACAGTTTTTACAACGCTTTTTTATTAAATTCACAGTTTTTACGTGTTGTGCTTAGCTTACGTGTTTAGTTGTGTTGATAGGCCACAATCCGCAAATCTACATTACAGAATATGTATGTTTGTACTGTGTTTTTAGGGCTCCGTTACCTACACCGTTTTGAGTACAGAAATTGAAAAACCGAAATTAAGAAATAAATTACAGTTTCGTAAATTAAAATGAAAATGAAATTATATGTAAAATTATATTAAATTAAATTTATTTATTGCATAAAATGTAGTTAAATTAAAGTCATGAAATAATTATATTATGTCCGACACATTCCACATTCGCATGCAATTATTATTTTAATGATTTAACTGAATATATAAATAGATACCTAGTTCAAGTTACATTATTAAACCGTGTGAACAAATTAGTAGGTAACTAATATAGAACCATGTCAAAAAAAAAAACAAGAAATATTTGAAAATCACACAATCGCAGGTCCAAAACCTTCATTTAAATTATAAAAGCAACCTATAACTAACCTTTTTTTTTTTTTAATTTACACACCGAAAGTTCTTTTTTTCGTCTAAAAAGATTAACTCTTCTTAAGCTAACTTTTAATCACTGTTTTGATGTTTGAATTTAGAACACACCAATATACACGAGCCTCCATCTCAATGCAACACCTTCCAATAACAACTCCTATACAACCCCCTTACGCAAAAAATACTTGATACAAAATCCTTGTGCAAAGAAAACTCGACATACAAACTTCTTGTGCAAATAACTCCACGAGATTTGATAGGTCGTCATTTTGGACAAGGAGTTTATTAGCATTAGAATACAAACTGTATGTGTTATTTGCTGTGATTAGTAAATTGGCGCTATTTTGAATACTGTAAGTTGTACGAACACAAAGTTCAGTGGTACTTAATAATAAATCGATTGAAAATGTATTCAACTGATGAAGTAGATGTCTATTTCAGTAGCTTGATGTTTTAGATATAAATTAATAAGAACAAATCGTAATGCATGCAAACAATGTGATAATCTAATCTAATCTAATAATTTTGCAGCGCCTTAACGGGGTTTATGTATATTTACCTAACTACCTAACAAAAATTCTAATTAAGATCAATACTAACATTAATTTACATATTATTATTATTTTGTGTGTATACATAATAAGCAATAAATTAATATGAATGTGAATATTTTCGCTTAAATCTTTCTTTTTCTCGTAGTTATGGTATAAAGTATAGTATGCAACTTTTGAATAAAACTGATTTATATCGAGGCCATGAATCACTCGCGTCGCTCAGGATTCTAACACTAGATCCCACTCACTACGCTCGTGATTCAATCATCCTGATCACTCCCTAATTTATCTTTTGTAAAGCGGTTTTTGCTGACGTTTATACGGATAGCGTGATTCATATCTCTATTCATAAAAAGTTAACATGTTCCCAGATGTTACATTTTTGAATTCCGTAATAGTTTTTTTTTTATTGTATGTGGCCAGTTCTAGATACTTTCAGTATGAAACACGTATACGCGCTCGAACGTCGTTACGTTCATCGTTACGATAGTATTTGAAAAACTCGGAAATCACCCTCTAGACTTTCTGAAAATTGGACATAATTATATGCCCCGGAGGTAAACCAGTGTGAGTATGATTATGTTCTAGTGCAGAGATAATAGCGAATGAACTGTAACAATGCTCATGCGCATCGGGAGCGGCCGCGCCTCAGTCGGCAGCAACGCACTCGCGCTCCGCTATGATTGCAGCGTGCGGCAGCGGTGCGGTGGCGGCGTGCACAAACACACGCGAACAATGCCTGACCCGACCTGATAAAAAAACTAACAAATTAAAAAATATTTTTGACAGGCGCAATTTCTTGAACTTTTTATGGATAAAAGAATTCTGTGATATATGGGCGCGCCATTGTCTCCCGCGCGTGATATATGCGCCGCGCGGCCTACTGTCCCGAACCTACGCGTGACTCTGACGCGTCAATGGTAGCTATATTTCTTGATAGTTCTCATTATTTTATTTACGTGTTGTTGAGATAATAATGTAATGATGAATAATGTTTTTGAGATATTAGTCTATTTACCCTAATATCTCAAAAACAACATAAGTTAAAAAAAACTTAAAAATATTTTTGAAATTTCGAAGCAAGGAGCTTTCATATGACACCCCGTTTGATCTGATATTCTCACTTTTGTTTGTTTACCCCCTCTTGGACCCCAATATCTCAACAACCCCCAAACCAATATAGCAAATTACCTTACCAACAAATTGTACTAATACTTTCTACCCCATAATCAAATTTCATGAAGATCGGATTAACGGTTCGGAAGTTATGCTCGGACAAACATACATACATACATACAAACGCCGATTCTTCCAAGTTGACTCAGAGAACTCGCTTCGGTCGTTAATAAAAATGGCCCATACTACATATCAATCAAAACGTTTGAGATCGGTGTACCTAATGCGTAGAGGGACTAACACCCGTTTGCACTAAACATAAGAATCGCCTAAGTTCTTTCCTAACTTTTTTAGTCTACTCCTAACGATAAATTTGCTTGCACTAACCCTTTCCTTAGTCCACTTAGGAGATTCTTAACTTTATGAGCCTGATTATGAAGCGACTAGAGCGTAGGCAATACCTAAGTTGTATTTTTTGTAATCTGTGGATCATTTGTTTGTCAATAAACGTAGTGATTATTTTTTCTATGAAGTTGAAATTCAAAAACCAATTTCAATTTTCAATTTTGTTAAAAAACCTCAATTTCTCCTCCGCCGTAAAGATTATTTTTCGTTTTAGCTTATTTTCCATGTTAACTTATAACAGAGTTAACAGACAAATTAATAGATTATACGTTAAGAATCCAAGTTTTTTTAAAAAAAATGTTATAGGGCGACAAACATGCAGACGGCCCGCCTGATGTAAAGCAGTCACCGCCGCCTATGGACATTTGCAACACCTACGGTATTGCAAACGCGCTGCCTACCATTAAGAGCCCTATTGATATTTCTCTTGAATTTGCCCATATTGTAGTGTAGCCCTGTGGGAAGACATCCAACGGGAGCTCATTATACGCCCTGCAGGTACGCGAAAGACACGAGCGCGTGAAACGCACTGTGCGAGACCTCCACGCATCCAAAATGTGCGGGTGAGCTCGCTCACGATGGCGGGATGTGCGGTTATAAGAGTGCGAAGCTGGGATTAGTTCAAACAGCATCTCTGAGCATTCCCCGTTAAAAATCTTATAAAAGACGCTAAGCGCGACAATATCTCGGCGCAAGCTCAACGGTTCTAGATCCCTGGTAACTTTGGGTGCGTCGACAATCCTAACAGCTTAGCGTTGTAGGGAGTCCAGGGGTTGCAGTTGGTAGGTACTTCGGTGCACCATTCCAGACGTGAGAACAATACTCCGAGTATTTGTTTGTTTACAATCACAATCTGAGTTTTTTTTCTATGAATTGTCATATATTTGACATTGATTTTCCTATAATTACCTAACCAAACAAAATAAACCAACGCCACATCTTTTGTCTCCTTTTAACTTATCACTAAACTAATGTGAAGATAATGATAAAAAATATTCTGTGGTCTACATTACTTGGCCGGTTTAAAATACAATCGTTACATTCATTCAATCATTCTCTTAGCTAGGCAATGCCCAAGTTACGACGTAGTTATGAGAAGTCTGTTAGTGCAAACAATTTCTTTAGCTAGGCTGTTCCTATGCTCAGGTGTATCATAACTAGGACAAGCCTAACTTGTGTTTAGGGCAAACGGGCATAAGTCGCGTTATGACTAGTCATAGGGCGAAGTAAACATTATAGTTAGTTACATATTGTAGCATTGCAAATTACGATACATGCTTCCAGAACAATCGAGAGCCTATTAACATCAGACGATCTCACTCACACATAGAAACTTGTTTACGAAAACCCTAAGCAATGCATTACCCACACATGCACACAGCTATAATAGGTGTCATATCTTTACTCACACATACAAACTGTTACACATACCACAAGCTCCCCTAACACAATATCCTCTGTCTGTCCTTCTGACTATCTAGTTACTAAGCTCTGTTGTAAACCCTACGGTACAATAAAGTTGAAAGCCACGTGTCTGCCTACCCCTTGCGAGCCAAGTCGCTATGTCCTTCAACTTGCTGCACCAAGAGTAAGACTAGAAGCCAGCCGCTATATCTACGTGATCTTTACAGGGTTCAACTGCACGGTGTCACCTGCCACCATCTGGTCTCACGATGACCGGCCTACCAGCCTGCGGCTACCTGCCTGCTACCGGCCTGCTACCAGCTTGTCTGCGCACCTCCCTTGCAGACGAGGGACGCGCTCGCCATCTCGGCATCTAGCGACCACGTGACTGACTCCAACTCACAGGACAGTACCGTGGAGAGTCCACCTCTGTTACTCTGTTCTTTTCTACATGCGTTGCACTCTCGTCTAAGTCTAACTACCTTGCGAGACCTTTTGAGACACATACTACCTTTTGAGATTGAGACACACTTTACCAAACCCTGGCCCATAGCCGTCTGGCCTTCTGCTTTCTACTGTGGCCTTCTGCCTTCTATTCAGGCCTTCTGCCCTCTACTCTGCCTTCAGCCTTCAACAGCATGTGCCATCTACGATAAAGACTTTAAGTGCTATCCTTAAGAATCTGTTTGTATTATAAGTTAATATATGTATTAAATGACAACTGTTCGTTTACCTACCTACCCCTTAGGACACCGTTTTTTTGTCTTTTTTTTTGTCTTCAGAGTACTAAATTCATTTACGAATAAACCGGTCCGGGGAGGACCGGAATTATGTCGGACTCACCGCCCTGAAAAGGGCAGAATACCAGACTAAAATTACTCCGGTGTTCCTCTCGCGCAATATTTGCCAGACCACGGGAACGAAATCCTTCCGCGATCCGACTGGCGATATTAGTTATCCCTCTCATTCTGGGCGGCCTTAGCCGCCATCTCAAAGCTCCTCTATTAGGAAGGTTAGGAACCTCACCCCTAGTCTACCTACCATATCTGCACGTTGAGGTGGTACCTGTCCACGGCTAAACCGTGACAGTGACTAACCAACACGACAATATACTGCACTATTGGTTAGAAGCTTAGAGCATTGCAGACCTCCGTGTTAGAAGAGACGAAGGCAGAGAGATTCATAGGCATACTGAATTACAGTTCAATAGCTACCTATTCGAATTGATAGAGGGACTTAGTTGCCTTTTGACTAAATTTCATTTTAACTACTATTTTAGTCGGAGCCAAAATCTACGATTTTTATTTTTATAATCCTCGGAATATCACCTAATAGTTACAGTTGAAAGGCTATTTACTGTTACGCGCCAACACAGAATGAATATGGCACCACAGATAAAGTCATTCGGCAACACATTTAACGCCATCTATTGACGAATAGCTGAACCTGTGGCTCTACCCATAGAGTAAGGATGTGTCAGAGAAGTGTAGCGAGAGCCTGCTATCCTGTTGTTAGAGCAGGATAGATATAGTTCCCGATAGTTCTAGACTATGGTAGACGTTTCTACAGATTGCTCGTAATTGTTAGAATATTCGAGACTCTAAGACGCTCGTATATAAAGTCGTAAATTCATTCGTGGAGATCAGTTGACTACTAGCTAAGTGTGTGAAGTAATCAAGAGACCTGAGAGGGATAATTTAGAACAGCGTAGTATAGTGCAAGTAAAGTGGTGAGAGTGATAATTTTGAATAGTGCGGTTAACGGAAGTGTGAATTTGTGCTTTTTGGATTATTTTATTAAAAAGTGTTAATTTGTTCACCGGTGTTTTAAGAGTTTATTTTATCCTGAACCCTAGCTCGTAACAAATTGGTGTCAGAAGTCGGGATAAAATAATGCCGGTACTTCCAAAGGACGATACGGAAGGTATCAGGACGCGCAGTCAACGGCAGTTGGAAATGGATGTCAGGCGACTTGAAGGTTCACCATCACAAGTGCGTCGCCAGATTCCTGACCCAATGGTGGAGCCAGCTGCTGGATCATCCGGGGTTTCACCACCATCAGCGGCCCAAGCTCCCGCTTCAATTGATTTTGCTGCTTTAATGGCAATGCTTCAGGAGCAGGCCCGTCGCCTTGAGGAGCATCTGCGCCGTGATAAAGAGGAGCAGACTCGTCGGCAGGAGGAGCAGGCTCAACGCCTTGAGGAGCATCTGCGCCGTGATAAGGAGGAACAGACTCGTTTCATAAAGGACCTGCACGTGACTATGGGGAAAGAACTCCGGGATGTAAAAGACCAGGTACAAAACCAAGAGAGTCGCATCTCCAACGCTGAAACCCAGATCGCCGATGTTAAAAAGGCTCTGGGTGTGCTGAAGTCTGGAGATGGGAACGTGGCTTCAGTGGTTGCTACACCTACAGTCCGAGGCTTCAAGGTGCCGCCGTTTGATGGAAGCTCTTCGTGGTCAGCCTACAAGATCCAGTTTGAGGCCGTGGTCAAGGCCAACGGATGGACCACAGCGCAGGCCATGACTGCCCTTACTCTAGGCCTTCGTGACCAGGCGCTTACCATTTTAGAGGCCCTCGGAAAGGAAGTTACCTACGAACAGCTGCTCGAAGCATTGGAATCCCGCTATGGTGATGCACATCTGGAGCACGTGTTCCGTGCTCAATTAAAGGACAGAGCGCAGCGTCATTCCGAGAGCCTACAGCAGTGGGCTCTTGAAATAGAAAAGCTGGTTCGAAAGGCATATCAATCGTCACCGGCACTCATCGACGGTAATTTAGTCCAGGCCTTTGTCGATGGAATACGTGACCTTGAAGTAAGGGCTGCTGTGAGACTCGGGCACCACGAATCTTTGAAGAATGCTTTGGCCCATGCATTGGAGGTGGAGGCCGTGCGTCAGGACCATCGAGCGCACCGCATCAGGGAAATGGTAGCAACCCCTAACCGTGAAAGTCGTCCAAAATTTAGCCCTAGATGCTATGAGTGTGGTGAAAAGGGTCATCTAAGGTCCAGTTGCCCCAAACGGTCGATTGAAAGGAAAGATCGATCTCAGGAAGACCGGGTGGTTGCCTCCACCCACAACCAGCAGGGAAACGAGTAAACGCCAGGACTGCGGGGCGAGTGCTGGCCGGTTTTAAAAAAGCCCCAAGAATTTCAATCTCACAGGCCCATGACGGGAATAGCCTGATTATTGAAGGCCAAATCAATGGAACACCCTGTAAGATAACTTTGGATACTGGTGCTTCTCGTACAGTGGTCAGTTCTCAACTTGCAAATCGCTTTTCTGGGGACTTCTTCTGTAACCATGACCATATTCAGCTCCTGACAGCAACCGGTCAGCACATAGCCGTCCGAGGCGAGAAGCAGGTGGAGATGAAGCTGGGTGAGAGAACTTTCCAGCATAAAGTCATTGTTGCCGACATAGTTGATGACTGCATCCTGGGATTGGATTTTATGCGAAAACATCAATGTGAGATAGACGTGAACCAAGGAATTTTAAAGTGCAGGACAGAGGAAATCTTTATGGAAGGTGGAGTGTCTGGAAAGGTTTACTGCCTTCAGAAAATGGTTCTTCCTCCCAGATCAGAAACCATTGTACCAGTAAGGTTGCTGCAAGCTTCTGGACAAAATCGATGTGTCCTAATAGAAAGAACGGACAATGACCTACCATGGATTATGGCACGTACTCTAGTGAGGACCACAGATAATTCAGCAGTACGAATATTGAACCCAAGTAATAAGGAACATCACATCAAAAAGGGAATGTTAATAGGCACCTGCGAAGAAGTAGCCTGGATGCGAAAATGCCAGGAATTGTCCAGTGGCAATAAACTAACTAGTAAATACAACGTGTCATCATTTCTTGAAGATTGTCACAAGGATCTTTCTGTGGAAGAAATGGCAAAAGCTAAGAAGATGTTGCTTCGGTACGCTGATATTTTCTCTTCAAATGATGCTGACATTGGAAAGACTGGGCTAGTTCAACACACAATAAATACTGGTAATGAGCCACCTATCCGTCAACGACCAAGGAGATTACCTGTTGCAAGAGAGAAGGAAGTGGAGACCATGATTGAAGGAATGATAAAAGATAGCGTGATTGAATCTTCATCAAGTCCATGGTGTTCTCCTGTAGTGCTTGTTAAAAAGAAGGATGGCAGCTTGCGTTTTTGTGTGGATTATCGTCGACTAAATGCAGTGACCAAGAAGGACAGTTACCCACTACCGAGGATTGACGACACATTAGATACACTGACGGGAATGAAGTGGTTTACAACCCTAGACTTGAAAAGTGGCTACTGGCAAGTGGAAATAGATCCAAAGGACAAGGAAAAAACAGCGTTTTCTACTGGCAAGGGTCTCTGGCAATTCAGGGTAATGCCTTTTGGATTATGCAATGCGCCTGCAACGTTTGAAAGATTGATGGAGCTAGTACTTACCGGATTGATTGGAGAAGCCTGTCTTGTCTATTTGGATGACATTATCATTGTGGGGCGAACGTTTGAAGATCATCTTCAAAATCTAGAACGCGTGCTGGCTAAAATACGCGGAGCCAATCTAAAATTAAGTCCGAAAAAGTGCACATTCTTCAAACGACAGGTGAGCTTTCTGGGACATGTTATTTCGCAGGATGGTGTACAAACTGACCCAGAAAAAGTCATCGCTGTCAAAAGTTGGCCGACTCCAAAAGACAAGACAGAGGTGAGAGCATTTTTAGGATTATGCTCGTATTACCGACGGTTCGTGAAAAACTTTGCTGATGTTGCCAAACCTTTGCACAAGCTCACCGAGGAGAAGCGACAATTTTGCTGGGATAAAGAGTGTGACACTGCTTTCCGGGAATTGAAGAAGCGTCTGTGTGACACGCCTATTCTTGGCTTTCCTGACATCGAGAACGAGTTCATCATAGACACAGACGCGAGTAATACTGGCATCGGCGGTGTACTATCCCAACGCAAAGGTGATCAAGAGGTGGTGATAGCTTACTTCAGTAAAGCCTTATCCAAACCGGAAAGAAACTACTGTGTCACAAGAAGGGAGCTGTTAGCAGTAGTGAAGACCCTGCAGCATTTCAGTAAATATCTGCTTGGACGCAAATTTCATCTGCGAACCGACCATACTGCATTGAAGTGGCTGCTACAATTCAAGAATCCGGAGGGGCAAGTGGCAAGATGGATTGAACAGCTACAGGAATTTGACTTCGAAACTGAGCATCGTAGTGGAAGATCACATGGTAACGCAGATGCGCTATCAAGAAGACCTTGCCCGGATAACTGTAAAAATTGTGTCAAACAAGAGACCAGAGAAGCAGTACCCGTCAGGATGTTGAAAACGGATCTAAGTGATGAATGGAAGGAAACCCTGAAACAGGCTCAGCGAGATGACACGGATATCAAACCAATAGTTGAGTGGATTATAGCTGGTACCTCAAAGCCCAAGTGGAGTGATGTTGCTGGGATGAGTACAACAACAAAGAGCTATTGGGCACAATGGGACAGTCTGATTATCCACGATGAAGTTTTGTGCCGCAAATGGGAAAATGCTCGAGGAGATCACTGTCATCTGCAAATGGTTGTTCCTAAAATCAAGGTACCTGACGTTCTGCAACTTTATCATGAAGGATGTTCTGGAGGACATATGGGAGTAAAAAGGACACTGTTAAAGATACGGGAACGATTTTATTGGATCCATTGCAGAGATGATGTGGAAGATTGGTGCCGGAAATGCACTAGTTGTGCAGCAGTGAAAGGTCCTCACACACGCAGCAGAGGAGCATTAAAGCTATACAACGTCGGGGCGCCATGGGAACGGATAGCACTGGACGTTGCAGGACCATTCCCAGTGAGTGAAAATGGGAACAAGTACTTCATGGTTGTCATGGATTACTTTACTAAGTGGCCGGAAGTTTTCGCGATTCCTAATCAAGAAGCTTCGACAGTAGCAGATAAATTAGTCCATGAAGTCTTTTGTCGATTTGGAGTGCCCCTGGAAATTCACAGCGATCAAGGCAGGAATTTTGAGTCTCAGGTATTCCAGGAAACATGTCGAGTAATGGGTGCTCATAAAACAAGAACTACCGCTTATCACCCCAAATCTGATGGAATGGTGGAAAGATTCAACCAAACGTTGGAGAGATACTTGGCCAAAGTGTTGGGAAGCAAACAAAATGATTGGGACAAGCACATTCAGCCATTTCTGCTGTCATAAAGAAGTGCAGTTCACGAGAGTACAACTGTCACTCCTGCCTATGCAAACTTTGGTCGAGAACTACGGTTGCCAGCAGACCTGATAACTGGGACTCCACCAGATTCTCCGAGCACCATAACGGATTATGCAAGAGACCTGCGTAATAAAATGAATGACGTATATGAACACGTTAGACAATCCAGCCAACAAGTGTCGGAAAAGATGAAGACTCGTTACGACCGTAAGTTGAACAACCTGGGATTTGACGAAGGCTCGCTAGTGTGGTTGCATAATCCGGTACGCAGTAAAGGAAAATCTCCCAAATTGCAAGCAAAATGGGACGGACCATACCGTGTTGTGACCAGGATTAACGATGTCACGTACCGAATTCAGAAGGGGCTGCGAGGTACACCTAAGATTGTACATGTAGATAGATTGGCGCGATATTATGGGTCTAACGATGCTCGGGACGAGCACGTCTAAGGAGGGGGCAATGTTACGCGCCAACACAGAATGAATATGGCACCACAGATAAAGTCATTCGGCAACACATTTAACGCCATCTATTGACGAATAGCTGAACCTGTGGCTCTACCCATAGAGTAAGGATGTGTCAGAGAAGTGTAGCGAGAGCCTGCTATCCTGTTGTTAGAGCAGGATAGATATAGTTCCCGATAGTTCTAGACTATGGTAGACGTTTCTACAGATTGCTCGTAATTGTTAGAATATTCGAGACTCTAAGACGCTCGTATATAAAGTCGTAAATTCATTCGTGGAGATCAGTTGACTACTAGCTAAGTGTGTGAAGTAATCAAGAGACCTGAGAGGGATAATTTAGAACAGCGTAGTATAGTGCAAGTAAAGTGGTGAGAGTGATAATTTTGAATAGTGCGGTTAACGGAAGTGTGAATTTGTGCTTTTTGGATTATTTTATTAAAAAGTGTTAATTTGTTCACCGGTGTTTTAAGAGTTTATTTTATCCTGAACCCTAGCTCGTAACATTACTATAGAATCGCGGATCCGGCCTTCATAAAGGTACATTTTGATACGTGTTTACAGCTTTTGCGAGCTTTTTGAGTTTGTATAGCGTGATTTATTTTAGTACCTATATATTATTTTGTGACATTTTTTAGTTTAGGAGATTCGTAGAATGTTCAAATTCACAGACATTGGGAAACGCATCTCACAATTGAAGTGGAAATGGGCTGGACACCTCATGAGCTGCACAGATAACAGATGGAGCCGCAAGATGGCCGAGTGCAGACCTGGGACAGGCGGCTGAAGAGCTGGCAGGCCGAAGGCACGATGGACCACCAGTGGAGTCTTAATACTTAGAATAGAGCCGACTGGAAGAAATTAGGAAAGGCATCCAATATTGGACGGAAAGAGGCTGATTAATGATGATGATGGTGTTTTTTTTTTTGGAATGTATACTCTTCCAGCTTGCACCCATGATGTTGATTGCTCAGCATCACATACCTCCACTAGCAGCATGCACCCATGGTGTTGATTGCTCAGCATCACATACCTCCACTAGCAGCATGCACCCATGATGTTGATTGCTCAGCATCGCATACCTCCACTAGCAGCAAGCACCCATGATGTTGATTGCTCAGCATCGCATACCTCCACTAGCAGCTTGCACCCATGATGTTGATTGCTCAGCATCACATACCTCCACTAGCAGCTTGCACCCATGATGTTGATTGCTCAGCATCACATACCTCCACTAGCAGCTTGCACCCATGATGTTGATTGCTCAGCATCACATACCTCCACTAGCAGCTTGCACCCATGATGTTGATTGCTCAGCATCACATACCTCCACTAGCAGCTTGCACCCATGATGTTGATTGCTCAGCATCACATACCTCCACTAGCAGCTTGCACCCATGATGTTGATTGCTCAGCATCACATACCTCCACTAGCAGCTTGCACCCATGATGTTGATTGCTCAGCATCACATACCTCCACTAGCAGCTTGCACCCATGATGTTGATTGCTCAGCATCACATACCTCCACTAGCAGCTTGCACCCATGATGTTGATTGCTCAGCATCACATACCTCCACTAGCAGCTTGCACCCATGATGTTGATTGCTCAGCATCACATACCTCCACTAGCAGCTTGCACCCATGATGTTGATTGCTCAGCATCACATACCTCCACTAGCAGCTTGCACCCATGATGTTGATTGCTCAGCATCACATACCTCCACTAGCAGCTTGCACCCATAATGTTGATTGCTCAGCATCACATACCTCCACTAGCAGCTTGCACCCATGATGTTGATTGCTCAGCATCACATACCTCCACTAGGAGGAGTCCATCTATGTGCTCCGCTTTCCACACGTTGAACACTTTATCTTCGCACTCTTTACTTACAAACCCCTCACCCGAACCCATACTACGTGGGATTCTCTTTACGACATCTTTCGGAGCTACGAGGGAACAGATGATAATAGACTGCTATAATCTTAACTTTTTTTTTGTTTTGCTGTAGTCGGGTAGGTAATGAATGCACTTCCCGATCTCGGAGGGACGTGCGAGCGGCAAATGTCACGGCGTGACCGACGTGCGAGCGGCGTAGTCACGGCGTGACCAACGCGCGCCGCGCGCCGGCCTTGCGCTATGAAGACGTCATAAAATAATGATACGTTGACAGCCCTCCGTTATGACTTTTCAAAATCACCCATGCTGTTCCAAAATATACCATCCTTTAGCGAGTTAAGATTGTTAATTGTTTGCGTTGATTTGAAGCGGGGGCGTCTTGTTGAGGAGGGATCGCCAGCTAGGGCTGTCAAAGCGAGCTGCAATAAATATAGTTTCACTTCCAGCGAGCAAATCAGAATGGGGTTTAATGATCTGTGCGTAATGCCCTTGAAAGATAACTTCCGCAATGTTTTGTCGTTGTAAAAAGTCACCGATCATCCGTCGTCAGAGCCACGTGCCGAGCAATTGCTGTTTTCCGTTCACCTAAAGAACGAATGTTTTCAATGTTTTTTGAAGTAATCATCTCAGATAGATAATCGCCGATCATTCATTCGCCGCCGGACAGTGAAGTGTGGCACACGTGCGTGTGCAGTTTGGCATTCAGTCGAATATTCAAATATATCAAAATTGTTCTAAAAAATAAAATAAAATACTCTCTTATATTCATCGATATATACTAGATATCGATGCTTCTATTAGTTTCTATATTAAGCTCGACAAACTACAGGGTTGGTCTTGGACTGTCTAAGACCGTTCACCGCAAGATGTCCCCTGCCTTGGGAATAGTGCATAGGTACTACGGTGAACGGTCTGTACTACAGACGATCGTGTGGATGCTTGCACGATGATCGTGCCGATTATAGACGATCCCACGATCAACGATGATCGCCAATAAAGTAGAAGGGACAGTAAATATTAACCAATTCATTTATTACGATTTCTAGTCACCATTCATTATTTGACTCGGCTCCAGTGGTTGTGACGTCACGTGTCGCGGCCACACCGAAGCAGCTACTCGAATACGCCGCTGCTGCAGCCGCTCGTGTTTCGAAACCTGAGCGACAGCAAGTGCCTGCCGGCCCTTCTAGGGACAAGGAGGGTTTCATCAAGGTGGAACGAAGGAAGAGGAAGTCCACTTGCCGTAATCAGTGCGGAACTACCGTATCGACTGAGCTGAACCAGCCGTGCTCGCTGCGTGCGGAGGTACCCACAACTCCACCGTACGTGTCCTGGGTTCACTACGCCGTGAAGCCCGAAGCAGTGGTGGAGTATAAAGCAGAAGACAGGGCTAACCATGAGGGTCGAGCAGTTGGATTCTCGCCATGAGGACAATTTTATTTCCGTTGTTGGGGTGATCCATTGGCGAGCTGACGAGTTAACGGTATAAACTGTTGGCTCGTTGGGTTGTCGACTCACGTTGGTGATCCATTGGCATACCAGACAGTTATTATACCGCAGTCTCAGGATTTCAAGCATGCACGAAGAGCCAACGAGCCAAACTGCAGTATTTTAAAACCGCGGTTATGTAGGTGCTCTATTATTGACGGCCTATACCTCTGGCTCGCAGGCTCGCTGGCGTACCAGCGGTTTTACTCGCCAATGGACCTTCGACCTTCATGAATGGAGAGTTCTGGCCGAAAGGTGTCAAGTTCAGGAGGTTCTTCTGACGCCTGACACGAGACACCGCGGAGTTGCGTCATACGACGCCGTCGAAACGTGTGCACTTAAATAAAGTATTTTATATAAAATAAATAAATAAATAATGCTGGACAAGTTCACACAACATTATCTAGCCCCAAGCTAAGCCAGAGCTTGTGTTATAGGTACTAGATAACTGATATACTTAATATAATACATTATATAGATAGATATTTTTTATTATACATAGAAAACACCCAGAACCTAATATTTATTCTGTGCCAGAACACCCTGAACAAATATCTGCAGAACGCACAAATATTTGTTCCGAGGCGGGAATCGAACCACCTCCTGCGTTGCAGGCGAACCATCGCCAGCTGGCCACAGAGGTCGTCATATTTGTTAGTTTTAAGGTATTTTATTGCTATGGGCTTATTGTGTACGTTTAGTACATTTTCCATTAAGCTTGAAATAAAAGTATTGATTGATCGATAGATTGATTAACTGCGGCATACGCAGTTAAAAAGAACCGTTTCTTTACAGACGTAGATACAGCTAGACTGGTTTACTTCAGCTACTTTCACAGCATTAGGTATGTCTTACGGCATATTGTTGTGGGGGAGTGCTGCAGATATAAACACCATATTTGTGTTGCAGAAGAGGGCTGTTCGTGCAATTTATAATATGGGCCCAGAGAATCACTTCCGGAAAAATTTAAAGAAATAAACATCTTGACATTTCCATGTCAATATATTTATGAAAACCTGATGTATGTTCGCAAAAATTTAAACTTGTTACTAGTAACAAAACAAAGATAAACTCGCTGTTCCCACTATCAGGCTTCATAAAGTTAGTAAATCGTTTAAAGGACAATGTGTACGCTTCTAAGTATAACAAGATTAACAAGATCCCAAGCCACGTGCTAAAGTTGTCGATAAACAAATTTAAAAACTAAATTAAAAATAAACTTTGTAAAAAAGCGTAAGTACTATAAAATCTCAGATTATTTAGATGATAATAAAGCTTGGGACTGAACTTGCACAGCCAAAACAAATGTACCTATATCTAATAATAACATTGCAAACTATAATTAATGTCAATAATTTTTTTAAATTATTATTTTATTATTATTTCACTCATTTATTCAAAATCTCGTTAAAAATATATTTGTCACTATAGAGCAATACCTACTATCTACAAAAAATAAATAGTACTAATAGTAAAATTAGACGACTATGGTTAAATCCTGCGATTAAATTTGATAGTATAATATTTTTTTCGGTCTGATGAAAGGAAAAACCCGAAAACACAACAAAAAAAAAGTTTGAAAATTCAGTTCCCAATATCGGTTCAATTTCTCTACTTTTCTTTCGGTTTTTCTGGAAACTTTTTGTATGAAATCATATCAAAATTTTTACGTAATTATCAGTATATGTATGTGTATGTACTGTTGAAAAAAAACAAAAAACAGCATGTAGACACATTGCAAAGGCGTATTTACAAAGCGCGGGAATGTTTTTTTCAAGTGTTTGAATTTTCCCGCGGCGTTGAGCAGTTGACTAGTTTAATTTTTTTTGAAATGGGCAGGCGAGAGGTTTTTAAATTTATTTTTGACGCGTCAGTTGATATAAAAAATTATAGCACAATATATAAATCAAAACGGGGAACCACCGACCGCGGAGCAATGCCCAAACGGTCGGGGGCTAGGCTTATTGTTATTGTTATTAATTATTTTATAAAAAGTGACGTGTCAATGAGTTTTTTTTTAAATCCTATTGAATAAATAAAGAATGAATTTTGAATTTTTGAATATTTGCTTCATGGTATAAGGTAAGGTAAAACACTCGACACACTTAAATAGGTACTTGTACTTTTCACGTGGTTTTCGGGCCTGCAGGTGGAGCTAGGCTCTGCTGACTCGGTACTGCCACGCTTGCACATAACTACCTAGCAACACACATTCAGCATTTACCTAGGCCCTGCTGACTCGGTACTGGCCACGCTTGCACATAACTACCTAGCAACACACATTCAGCATTTACCTAGGCTCTGCTGACTCGGTACTGCCACGCTTGCACATAACTACCTAGCAACACACATTCAGCATTTACCTAGGCTCTGCTGACTCGGTACTGCCACGCTTGCACATAACTACCTACCAACACACATTCAGCATTTACCTAGGCTTTGCTGACTCGGTACTGCCACGCTTGCACATAACTACCTACCAACACACATTCAGCATTTACCTAGGCTCTGCTGACTCGGTACTGCTACGCTTGCACATAACTACCTGCCAACACACATTCAGCATTTACCTAGGCTCTGCTGACTCGGTACTGCCACGCTTGCACATAACTACCTACCAACACACATTCAGCATATAGCTAGGCTCTGCTGACTCGGTACTGCCACGCTTGCACATAACTACCTACTACACACATTCTGCATATAGCTAGGCTCTGCTGACTCGGTACTGCCACGCTTGCACATAACTACCTACTACACACATTCTGCATATAGCTAGGCTCTGCTGACTCGGTACTGCCACGCTTGCACATGACTACCTAGCAACAGACATTCAGCATTCAGCATTACAGAGACATCTTAGCTGATTTATTATCAAAACAATTTATTGGTGCACGGCTCATTGGTTTCACTGCGACGACGCGACGGAAGCGTAACTAGGTACTGCGACTGCGTTTTTAATGCGTTTTAGTTAAATGGGGCGACTCGGACATTCGCTATAATGTATTTGGTAATGACTCTTTTTACTTCCGGGCTTCTTTCGAATAGCAAAAAATAGTCATAGTTATACACGATAGGTACTTAGTACCTACTCTAGTCGGTCGCGTATGCAAAGCATCAACTCTAATTATTATTATTTTCGTGGTGTAATGCGTGACTTAAATAGTACTTACCTACGTAAAACGACTCCGTACGCATAACGTTATTGAACAAGCGAAGCGAGCTCTCTAAGTCGACTTGGAAGAATAATCGGCATTTGTACGTATGTATTTATGTATGTATGTTTGTCCTATGAAGACGTACCGTTAATCCGAGCTTCATGAAATTTGGTAGAGGGGTAGATAGTATTGGTACAATTTGTATGTAATATTATGAGCTATAATAGGTTGGGGGTTGTTGAGAAATCGGGGTCCATAAGGGGGTAAAAAAAACAATGACCTACTTGGACATTTCAAAACTATTTTCTGTTTGTTTTAGACTAAGTATCTAGTTTTTGAGATATTAAAGAAACACAAAAATGAAAAAAAACCTCTAGGGTACTTCCAGCAATCCCACAATGCTATTTAGTATGCTTTGCAGCTTTTGTGACACCAACACAGGGAAAAGTCTAAAGTTGAAGAGTTTAGAAACTTAGACCCTATAAAAAAAACCAATATAACATTAAAAAAAGCGGCCAAGTGCGAGTAGGACTCGCCCATGAAGGGTTCCGTAGCAGAAAGTAACATAATATAAAAGTTCTTGGATGGATTACGATTTATGACGTATTAAAAAAAAACTTACTAAATCTCGTTCAAACCAATTTTCAGTGGAATTTTACATGGTAATGTATATCATAATATTATTTTTTTAGTTTTATCATTCTCTTATTTTAGAAGGTACGGGGGACACACACACACACACATTTTACCACTTTGGAAGTGTCTCTCGCGCAAACTATTCAGTTTAGAAAAAAATAATATTAGAAACCTCAATATCATTTTTGAAGACCTATCCATAGATACCCTACACGTACCGAGATACCGTACACGGGTTTGATATATTTTTTTTAGTTTCCGTTCTAAGTATGGGGAAACCCAAATATTTTTTTGTGAAATTCTTAATGCGGTTCACAGAATACATATACTTACTTACCAAGTTTCAACAGCCTAGCTATTATAGTTTCGGAAAAAAGTGGCTGTGACATACACGGACAGACAGACAGAAATGACGAATCTATAAGGGTTCCGTAATTTTTGGTTACGGAACCCTAAAAACGAAACAGAAAACCTACCTAGGTAGGTATGTAAAACAAGGAAGCCCCTTCGGCCCGTAATGCAATAGGTAGCAGTTTAATCGATAATTCTAAGTTTAAACTACTCCTTTCAGTGGACAAAAATATGTAGTATTTTAGACAGTTGATATTACGGCTCTAAACCAGCATATTGGGACGAGCAAAGAACTACGGAACCCTACACTCTTGGCCCGACATGTACTTGGCCGCTTTTATTGGATATTTTTAATGGAAAATGCCTAGCTGATACACTTACAAGGTTGTACCACAGAACTTTGCACATAAAATCCTTTTAAAAAAATGTAACCATACAATTAATTATACCGCCATCTATGAGAACCAGACCGAACTACTAAGTTAAGTTGTAAGCACACGTCATACGACAGTGATGAGCAACGTAATATCAAACTCATGTTACGATAAACAGTCTTTATGCTTTCGAAGTAGTTCTTTTCAGTAAATGCAGATGGCCCTGCTTTACATGAGATCGACTAATTCTCGCTGTACGTGAGCTTGTGCTATTATTTATTCTGTGACGTGACATAGGTAACATAAATAAACAAACTTCAAGGTCAAAAACTATGGCGACCGGAGGTGACAGAAACACATCCAGAAGCAATGTTTATGGGTCGTCATGACGACAACTAGATAGGTACTTGTTACTGTCGCGAAAGTAAATAAAAACATCGTCCTTTCTTCTCGGGTCCGTCCTCGCCATGCGCCGCAGGACAGTGACCGCGCATCGTGTGCTGTCCACCATCCATCGCCAACTGGATGTGTCGATAATGACCGTACCTGTTCAAACGTAGCGTGTTGTCCGCCTCGTGATTGATTGGGACGGGTGTACCTACCCGGTACTACGGCGCGTTTCGACCGGACACTTCGAATTAGGAACGCGTTTGACATCTCGGCACCGTCACGGATGACAGCATCCATCAGGCTTGTCAGTGCGTGAGAGAGTCGCGAGGAGTCGTGTAGATGTGCTGTTTGCTGGCGGCGCTGATCGAGGAGTGCTACTTGGCAGGCGAGCGGCTGCTGCAGGTGTACGGTAGACATGAGTGTGTCGGCGGTGCGCTCCGTGCTGGTGGAGGGCCCGCAGCCCAAGCCCAAGGGCCCGTACACGTATGCTAGCAACCCCAGAGGGCTCTACAACAACGCCAAACTAAAGAAGGACCCGTCATGGTGAGTGGCAACGCTCGTTTCCAGTTGCTCGTAACATTTTAATAGGAGGTACTGCTTCTTACAATTTTGTTTGACGAAATATCATTCCAGTAGGTACGTAATTAGGTAGAATCAGTTCAGAAAGAGATTCTCGTGGCCAAATTGTGAACTAACGTTTTATATAGATTATTTAAGGCACGATAGGTTCTCAAATGTCTCTAGAATTTTAAGTTTTTGATAAGAATTTTCATAGTTTCCTGAGGAGAAAAAAATATATGATATTCTTGAGTTTTTTATCTAGTGAAATCAATAATTCAATACAATATTTGAATTACTTCACTCAATAAAAAAATAACAAAGATACCTCCTTTTTAAAATTTAAATGCAATTTTTCACTCACTTCTCTCACGTTTTAATTTTTGAAACATTTGGTTACATGTTAGTTATTATTTGAGTTAGTGAATTCATCAACAAAATTAACCAAAACTTTGAACGACATTTTTATATAATTTTTTTATACATAAAAACACGGTATCAGAGCGTGCGCTCGCCTTCTTCGCCTCATACAAAAATGTTCGTTGAACCTATAGCGCCTTAACTATTTCTTTAGTTTTAAACTGTCGGCATTTTGAATCACAAACTAAATAAATAGTTACAGTTGTAAAAGGATCAAAACCGAAGAGACGCGCTAGTGTATTGCCGCTAAACAAAAAAGATAAATAAGCACAGCTGTGCCCTCAAATAAATAAATAAGCTAAGCAGCCCCAAGCTAAGCAAAGCTTGAGTTATGGGTACTAGACAACTGATATACTTAATACAATATATTACATAGATAGATATTTTTTATTAGTATATATAGAAAATAACCAGAACACCCTGAACAAATATCTGCAGATCGCACAAATATTTGTTCCGAGGCGGGAAACGAACCCGCAACCTCCTGCGTCGCAGGAATCCCACGACGGGTCTCTTTCTGAACCGTCTCTACGCCTCTTTATTAACCGACTTCAAAATAAAGATGGTTCTCAAGTAGTTTGTATTTTTTTAATGTTTGATACCTCTCACAACTCCGTCATATAAACTAATTTGGAAAATCTTTTTTATTGTTATTTGGAAGGATTTGTCCGGATTGGTCCAGTTGGTTGGTCCCATTTTTATCAAAATCTAGTTTGATGATGGGATCTATGAGAAATTAAGGGAACTCCTCAAATATTACAGGCATAGGTAAGTAGGGGAGGGCGGGGCTCAAAGTGCCGATTTTGACAAATCGCTTTAAATAGGTACCTATAGAAATAAAATCGAATATTCTCAATTTCTTCAACACTAATGTTAAATTTATTGTTGTTTTAGAATTTGAATTAATAATTGGCTATTTCACAATAATTTTCACTAGAAATGGGATATTTACCATGATTTTTGAGTTTTATATGTTCCCGATATTTCGGCACAGTTGCATGCGCCATGATCACGGGAGAACTGACTAAAGTCTTTGCGAGTAGATGTTATTGGCAGATATATCGATCTACCCTCTTTCTCACTCTTTTATTACGAACGATACCACTACCATCGGTTTCATTGTCACAATTCACACCAACTCGACACACAACACTAACGGTGTCCGGACGCGTAGCAGGTACCACACTTTTTTGATTCTTACACATTCTTACCACAGGCTTCCATACTCCAGATAATTGAAAACCATCTTCTCTATTGAAGTTTCTGTACTTAGTAATCTCAATTGCCTCTTGTACCATTCTCGGTATGTAATGTCGCTCTGTCGAGATTACCTGCGGACTGTGTAGCTCGATCCAATGATTTGAGCCAGATTCCAAAAGGTGTTCTGCTATGGCTGACTTATGTATGTCCCTGTTCTTGACCGCTCGTATGTGCTCCTTAACCCGACACGCTATCGTACGTTTCGTTTGGCCAATGTACGAACTCCCACAGCTACAATCAATTTTATACACCCCTGGCTTTTCAAGTGGAAAACTGTCTTTTGGTGAACGCAAGTAGTGCGATATCTTCTTTAAGGGAGTGAAGATGGTCTTTACGGAAAACTTTTGCAGGACTTTCGCAATTTAGTCCGTCACCCCCTTAACATATGGCAGAAATGCTGGCCTACGTTCTACTCTGCATCTGTGGGGTCTTGGCTTAGGTCGGTATGGTAATGACCGAAGCTTATATCCATTCTTACGCAACACATGCTTCACAGAAACTTCAATAGAGAAGATGGTTTTCAATTATCTGGAGTATGGAAGCCTGTGGTAAGAATGTGTAAGAATCAAAAAAGTGTGGTACCTGCTACGCGTCCGGACACCGTTAGTGTTGTGTGTCGAGTTGGTGTGAATTGTGACAATGAAACCGATGGTAGTGGTATCGTTCGTAATAAAAGAGTGAGAAAGAGGGTAGATCGATATATCTGCCAATAACATCTACTCGCAAAGACTTTAGTCAGTTCTCCCGTGATCATGGCGCATGCAACTGTGCCGAAATATCGGGAACATATAAAACTCAAAAATCATGGTAAATATCCCGTTTCTAGTGAAAATTATGTACATAACCATGATAGTTTCAAAAGTTATATTTCACAATAGTTCATTTCCGACACTCAATTTAATAGAACGAGAGCTAGAGGCACATTTGACCTCACCGTGGGGCGTGTTGTGCCGATGCTGAGGTTGGTTGTGCCGTTATAAAAGTGGATATTTTATATCAGAAATAATGATATTTGAATAAAAAAAAGGCAATAATGTAATTTTTATGCTCTTTAGTAATAATGTAATAACCCCAACATTCATCAAGCTTTTTATAATTAAACTCTCATTAAACTACGTAAGACAGATAAAAACATAAACAAGATAAACATAAACAACATAAACATAAACAATCAACATTTTTCGTTTTTCGTTACTAACTAATAAACTCAACATAACTTTATAATTTGCACTTATTAACCCCGGACGCAAAAACGACGGGGTGTTATAAGTTTGACGTATCTGTGCGTGTGTGTGTGTGTGTGTGTGTTTGTCTGTCTGTGGCATCGTAGCTCCCGAACGGATGAACCAAATTCGTTTTTCGAATATTTGGGGGGGGGGCGGTTGAACCCCCAACCAACCCCTGGCTACGCCCGTGGCTGAGATTCACACACTGCGGGCAACCAGACAGACGGATAGCCTTAGAAAATGTTTTAACCTTTACTGTACCTATCGAAACCCTAAAAAATAAGTAGGAATTTATATTCGCTCGGGAGCAACGACCTTAACCTTGAGTGACCAGAGCAAGTGGCGACGCCGCAGCGCGGTCAGCGCGCGAGGGCGGGCGGCGCGCTCGTTGCCAAGCGACAGGCGCCCAACTTCCGGCCGAGTGCCGCCCGCGAGCCGCGAGGGCCCCTGGCACTGAGCAGGGCCCACCAACATGCGTTACAAGCCAAAACGAACCACCTAATTGGCTCAAGTAGGTGCACACGCACAATTTACACAAATGTATTTTTGTTGCGAGTGCAGAGTAGGTATATAGTTTTATATAAAAGTACTTTGTAAGACAGACTAACAAGTGAAGCGAGTTCTCTAAGCCACCTTGGAAGAATTGGCGCATGTAGGTATGAATGAATGAATGAATGAATGATTTATTTGCTATGTATGTATGTTTGTCCGATGAAAACTTCTGTACCGTTAATCCGATTTTCATGAGTTTTAGGGGTAGATAGTACCTAGAATATTTGTTAAGACAGTATAACTCTAAACTCAGTCCAAACAGAGTTAAAGAGGTTAGAAGTTTTAGCCGATTTAATTATTGTTCGTTATCAAAAATCTACATAAATACGCTGACTGCGCCCTTGACGTCAAATCTCAGGCACAGTCAAAACCAGCTTACTTAGTTTTAACAATAATAATAAATAACATTGCGTGTATTGATAAATTCATAATACTTCATATGAAAAATGTATGGAATTTCCTTAAACTTCTAACCTCTTTAACTCTGTTCGGACTGAGTTTAGAGGTATACTGTCTTAACATATATTGTTTGGTACACTGTCCACACGTTATATATCCAAGCCCGGCCGAAGACCGCCATGAAAAAAAAAACAAATAAAAAAGACGCCAGCTTTCATACAAAAATTGGCATTGTCCTTTAAAGTGTACAAAAACAAAACCTCTAAGGTACCTACTTCCAGCAACTTCACGGCTCGTGCTAGAATGTATGGGCACGTTCAAGACACGGCTCGTGCTAGAATGTATGGGCACGTTCAAGACACGGCTCGTGCTATAATGTATGGGCACGTTCAAGACACGGCTCCTCTTTTGTATGAAACTTTCTACTTGCTTTACCGATAGCAATAACTCCATACACCAAATAGTAAAAATGTAGTATTACTTCCTTACTCAGCATTAATATGAATGTGTATGTGCGCCTACTTTTTGCGATTGTGAGTACCTATAGTCAAACCTTTGGAGGTTTTAAAAGTACAATTCTAATTAACTGTGTAAAATATATTGAGTATGAAATATGTTTTTTCAAAAAACCTATAAAAAAAAGTGGGTTTGAAAGTGTACATGTCATTAATCAAAATACGAACGGGCGTGTAGCCCGTAGGCCTCATAGGCCTTCATAGAAACTGTATGGAGATATCGTCACGATATCGGCGACGACACGGTGCGGGCTGAAGGAGAGGAGGATGTGCATCGTTTTGGTATGGTCAACGATATCGTCACGGTATCGTGTCGTGTCGGTATTGTTCAATGTGAAAGCACCCTTTTTGGCGAGATAAATATTATGCATACCCTGCGCCAAGTTACTGCTTTCTAGTACTCATCAGAGTCTCTGAGCTAAGCCGCGGACATGGCGAAACTATGTATAAGGGTTCCTTGTCTTGTTGACTACAGAACCCTAAAATAATGTGTGTGTCAGAACGTATTTCACTTATTGTTAGCGCTCGGTTTTTCGATTGTCCTCTCGATCTATTTGCGTACCACCTTTTTTTTATTTTTTTAAGTCTCCTTTATTTCTTGTATTCTGCCTTTCCGGGCATTGAGCAAGAGTTTTGTGCTTCTTTCGTGCTTGATATGAATGATATACGCCCAGTGGCATATCCACGACTCTAATTCAGTACATATTCTTGTAGATACTAGATGAGGTCTTGAGGGGCTTTCCTCTTTATCCTTCTGAAAGTTGTGGACTTTTTCATGAGACTGTTTGCAAGCTGGTTAGGGTGTTGCTCCATTCGTTTGGCATAGGATTTGAGCTTGTTGCAAATATCTTGTTTGACTGTTGGCATCTCTAGGTCGCGATGTATTTGACAGTTTGTAATGTACCATGGTGCATTCGTTATCATGCGTAGCATTTTAGATTTAAGGCGTTGCAGAATTTCCAGGTTTGAGTTTGCCGCTGTACCCCACAGCTCAGCTCCATAGGACCATACGGGTTTTAAAATGCATTTGTAGAGGAAGAGTTTGTTGGCTTTATTATGAAAATCGATTCTTAAGGAGTTAACTCTAAAAAGTTATTCCACGTACTCATCCGAGCGCTAGCTATAACAAACAGTTCAGCATTCAATAGGGTATAGAACATTTCTTGAGAAGTTTGGCCACAGGGCCTCACGTGCGCGCCTGCGCGGTGTCCAGCCGCGACCGGCCGCGAGTGACCGATGGCCGTATGTGCCAGTTGCTGCCCTGGTAGATAGGCTGTATTGAAGCCGCCGGGCGCCGGGCGCGGGGCCACGCGGCCCGCCAGCCATCCGCGAGCGGCAGTGCGCGCCGGACTCTGCCCGCCGCACGCGGCCCGCACAGCAACCCAACGCGCACTCGACACGACTCTTATCAAATAAAATCTAGTAAAATTGACGTGTCATCAACTGATCCACACCTGCGGCTGCGTGAGATGTGAGAGCGCCATGCCCCCCGCGCCCGTGCCGGCCGTGCAGGCCAGCGCCTTCACCGTCCTGCATCAAGGAGGGCAGCGGGTCGAAGCGGCGCGTCCGTCACTGCCGCGCTCCGTCAACGTGGTGAAGCCGCTGCAGCATGAGGACCCGCCCGCCCTCGTGCCCGCGCCGCCCAACACTATCCTCGACCCAAAGTTCTCGCGCGCGCTCGACTTTAAGCTGCGGCGGCTCAAGGAGAAGGAGATCCTGCAGGCCAACCTGCGCCGCCCGACGCGGCCGCAGCCGCGCCTCGCCGCCTCCAACCCGAACCTCAGCACCTCGGAGTCAAGCTGGCCCGGTCGCCTCGTCAGCCGCTCGCAGCCGCGCATCGATGCCATTCCACCCGACGAGGACCGCTCGAGCAAGATATCCTGTAAGATGGAGTCATCGCCAAGCCCCGGTGCCGGCGCAGGGCTCCGCAGCCACTCACGCGAGCCCGACAAGCCGCGCTTTGTGACCACCGTGAAGACGGGGCAGTTCCTGCCGCCACCCCCTGAGCTGGCGTGCCTCCTCGGCCTGCAGACCCTGTTCCCGCCGGCGAGGCGCGAGCGCGTTGTCTACGAGTACGCCAGCAAGCCCAAAGCGGTGCCGATGCAGAGGGACGAGCCCCCGTGCGGCGGCGGCGGCCCACACGCCGCCAAGCGTGCACGCCTGGGCGCCGTGCTCGGCAGCGTGCGCGCTCTGCTAGCCGGCGTGGTGGGCGTGCGCGCACCGTGGTGGGTGCATTTAGATTGTCTGCTGCAACAATCACTCACGCATAATTTACATTGGTTTATTATTGGCCACCAAGCCGACCACAAACACTCCCTCGAAATATGGCAGCACAGGGTCCACTCTGTCCTGCGAATAGCATCACGCTCGTGGGTTTGAATGTGCCGCCAGTCGCAAACAAGGGTACTCCTCCTCGCCCATCGGGCACCACTGACCGGCCCTCTCACTGTGCTCTCTGCTAGCATCACGCTCTTGGGTTCTAATGTGCCGCCAGTCGCAAACAAGGGTACTCCTCCTCGCCCATCAGACACCTCTGACCGGCCCTCTCACTGTGCCCTCTGCTAATCAGAGGGACACGTGGATTGCCAGCTTCCTTTCCACTGCCCCAGGAGCTACATGATCTGATCCCACCGTCTCCTTTTCAACAAGCAGGCGCACGGCTCAGTACCATCCTTACCTCATCAGTAAACTCGCAATTCGCACTAAACGTTTTGGTTCCTTTGAAATGCGAACTGCTAAGGAATGGAACTCGTAGCCATCGTCTGTCTCTCCTGAAAACTAAAATATGGGTCTCTGTGAATAGGTGCCTTCTAGACCTTCGTGCCCCATCGTCGGGCGCATCGTCACTTACCAACAGGTCAGATCGCGGTCAAACTGGATCTTCTCTGGTCTATTGTATTTTTTGTGACGTAGTATGATTTTTAGGGTTCCGTAGCCAAATGGCAAAAAACGGAACCCTTATGGATTCGTCATGTCTGTCTGTCTGTCCGTCCGTATGTCACAGCCATTTTTCACAGCGAACAAAGTATAATTTTACATAGAAATGACTGTTGTTGGCTTTTATATTGGTCATTATTTTCGGCAACTCATATTTGGTTGAAGAAAACTGTGGATTAGTAGCGAAAATAACATCGAAATTTTAGTCCATACAAGTCATTTCGATGTTATTTTCGCTATCAGTCCACTGTTTTCTTCAACCAAATAAGATTTGCCGCAAATAATGACCAATATAAAAGCTAACAACATTAATTTCCGTGTAAACTTATACTCTGTTCGCCCATATTTATGCAAATACTATAGTATGAAAGAGCAACCACCTTAAGGCGCGATAGGTTCTCAAATGTCTCTCGAATTTTAAAGTTTTTGATAAGAATTTTCATAGTTTTCTATGAAGAAAAAATATATGATATTCTTGAGCTTTTTATCTAGTGAAATCAATAATTCAATACAATATTTGAATTACTTCACTCGATAAAAAAAAATAACAAAGATACCTCCTTTTTAAAATTGAAATGCTATTTTTCACTCACTTCTCTCACGTTTTAATTTTTGAAACATTTGTTTACATGTTAGTTATTATTTGAGTTAGTGAATTCATCAACAAAATTAAACAAAACTTTGAACGACATCATTATATATATTTTTTATACATAAAAACACGGTATCAGAGCGTGCGCTCGCCTTTTTCGCCTCATACAAAAATGTTCGTTGAACCTATAGCGCCTTAAGATTTTCACACAAAAATAGAAAAAAACAATAAATTTTGGGGGTAATATAAAATATGTAATACTTAGAACAGAAACACAAAAAAAAAACGTCTAACCCATAAGTGTGGTGTATATATGGATAGGTCTTCAAAAATGATATTGAGGTTTCTAATTTATTTATTTTCTAAACTGAATAGTTTGCGCGAGTGATACTTCCAAAGTGGTAAAATGTGTGCCCCCCCGTAACTTCTAAAATACAAGAATGATAAAACTACAAAAAAATATGATGTACATTACCATGTAAACTTCCACCGAAAATTGGTTTGAACGAGATCTAGTAAGTAGCTTTTTTTGAATACACTATTATTAAAACATCCATCAAAGTTACAACGAACTACCTACAAGAACTTTTATATTATGTTACTTGCTGCTACGGAACTCTTCATGAGCGAGTCCGACTTGCACTTGGCCGCTTATTATTCTTATTGAACGAGCGAAGCGAGTTCTCTGAGTCTGCGTTTGTATGACGTATGTATGTATGTCTGTATGTATGTTTGTCCGAGCATAACTTTCGAACCGGTAATCTGATCTTCATGAAATTTGATCAGGGGGTAGATAGTATTGGTACAATTTGTTGGTAAGGTATATCGGTCAAGGGGTTGTTGAGATATTGGGGTCCGAGAGCGGGTAAAAAAAAAGGGAGAATATCAGATCAAAAGGGGTGTCATATGAAATCCTCTCGTTTCGACATTTCAAAACTATTTTTTATATTTTTTTAACTTATGTAATTTATGAGATATTGAGGTAAATTGAAAATGTTAAAAAACAAAATCTCTAGGGTACTTTCACTAATCCTACAGCGCTGAAATTTGGTATGTTTGTAGCTTTTATGACACAAATACAGGGAAAAGTCTAAATTCGAAAGAAATAAGGTAACCTACCTAAATCGCGTGTATTCGCGAAGTCTCAGTTCGGGGTGAACCACTAGTTTTATATTCTTGAATTGTGTGGTAATTATGTACGTATTTTATTAAGTTTTGAGAGGCCAATGTCATGCAATATAACGCCATGGTTAAATAAATTAATATCTGAACATCTGAATATCAACGTAAAAAAAAGACAAAAAAATGCCTTTTTCTAGATAACATTTTAATTTTTCACCTTTAAAGTTTCCCTTAGATAATTTTATCAACGATTATGGTGAAATAACCTCTCAGTATTTAATTCCCCATCTTTTAATAAACTGCCTTTGGAAGTTAAAAGTAAAATAACGCAGAAAATATTAAATACATTTAAAAAAAATACTTCATAGCTCAAATTTAGTAAATTAAAAATTGTGAATACGTAACTAGATATTTGGTACATTTATATATATCATAACTATGAAGCGGATGTCTGAATGCCACCAACATGAATTTCTACTCCGATCTAAATACATAAACCCGGCGTAAAATGGAGCACCTTTGTAGCGCACGCGCACACACACACGCATCTCGAGTGCACACTACCTGTAACCGGCTATCGGTGAGCTTGCACATCACCGGACGGGTTTTTGTGTTGACTGCACTGTGTCATTTAAATGTCATTAAATGACACAGTGCAGTCATTAATGCCATTTAATGTGTGCAATGTGACACAGAATATAATAATGTCATTAAATGACACAGTGCAGTCATTAATGCCATTTAATGTGTGCAATGTGACACAGAATATAATAATGTCATTAAATGACACAGTGCAGTCATTAATGCCATTTAATGTGTGCAATGTGACACAGAATTTAATAATGTCATTAAATGACACAGTGCAGTCATTAATGTCATTTAACGTGTGCAATGTGACACAGAATATAATAATTGCCTTAGATAAGGTTGTACCGTCTTGCACCTACTATCAAGATACAAGATTTTATTCGTAAAAAACTATTTTACATGTCACATATTATAACTTATACACTTTAGTATATATTGGTAACAATTTTAATTAATAAAGTTACGTTATTATACCACAGCCAAAAAAAAACAAATAAAAAAAAAACTAATTTCAAATTATTAATCTATTATGTTTATATAATATGTTTCTATTATGTTTTTTTTTTTGTAGTAGAGCTTTTTTGTGAAAGAGCCTACGTAATGCAAAACACGCACGACCAAGTTTCACACAGATACCCTCGATGTGGGCGTCCCATAAGAGGGAGCTATCTAGTTGAAATCCAAGTACCTTGGTGTTTCGGACCTGTTCCAACGACGTCTGACCTGAAGTTACCCTGAGAGACGGCGCTCTGCCTCCAGGAAGCAGGTTTTATCCCTGTTAAGTGCGAGGCCATTGGATCTGAACCACGTCTCCAGGCGCTCGACGACTAAATTCAGCCTACACTCTAACTGACTATCTGTAGGTGCAGTGACTATCGCGGCCACATCGTCCGCGTACATATATATTTCCGCACCGTAGACTGCACCAGGCAGATCATTCAGGAGCAGGCTGAACAGGGTGTTCGAGAGACAGGACCCCGGCGGAACTCCCATCACATTATCCAACTCGGACGATTCCAGGCGACCCCCCTCGCACGTCACAACCTGCGTTCTCTCCGACATTAACGATGCCAGGATGGACACGGCGGGGCCTCGAACGCCATAGAACCGGAGCTTGTATGCCACAAGGGAGTGGTTGGCGGTATCGAAAGCGCGCGAGAGGTCACAGCACAGCAATGCTACGCGGAGACCGGCCTCGCGCGCGCTCAACACACGCCACACCACTTCCCGCACCAAGTCTGTCGTAGCGCGACCGGCGCGGTAAGCGTATTGTCTTTCCGTTAGGACGTTGTGATGAGACATAAACTCAAGCAGTCTATTGGTCTTATCTTTGATTGTCTATAGATTATCTAAGCCTACTATCTAGTTATTCTGGGACTCTACCGTCGAAGATGACAACCTTTTTTTTTTTCTACAAATGCCAAAGTAATCAAGAAAAAATTACGAGAATAACTGTGTTTTTACTTTTTTCTATGTGTAAAAATGGCTGAGAAAATTAAGATCAAAGTGTGCATTTTCGTTCGAAATTATTTAAAACTCGGGCGGCACTCGATCGCGTGATGACGTCACGGTTTCGGTCGTCGCGGCCGGGCGCGGCGGTTTCTTCACTGGTCGCTCGTGCTTACGCTCATTTCCATCATTTTACAAAGTGCTTCTGCCTAGGTAGTTGCTAAAACTTAACAATAAATACTGTGTCGTACCTCAGTGTTTTAATTCCAATTTAAAAACACCGAAAAAGCTGTTTTTTTAACGTGCCGAAGGAGTGAAAATGCTAATACAATTTATCACCATCGCGTCGTCGTAGTAATAGGTAGTTACCTACCTATATTATTTTACTGAAAATGAACCAAGTGAATATTTATTATTGAATAACCAGATCTGGTTTCATGTTTATTATTTAGGGTACCTACAACCTACTAGTTGGTACCTACCTTGTAAAATGGATTGTTCAGGTACCGGTAGGTAACTACCTACCTAACTAACAAAATCATGAATTACAACAAAAGCTGAAGATAATTTTATTATTATAGCGGTATAGTTATATTTTTCTCTAGCATGAAGTTAACACTTACCACATTCAGTTTAAAGTTCGCATAGGTATCTTGTATCGGTACAGGTACCGAGTAGCGGTATATGAAACTACTGCTTAATGCTTATCATATAAATAAATAATGCTGAACAGTTCACACAACATTATCTAGACCCAAGTGAAATGGTTTATTCGCTTCAAACATGGTTAAAAAAGTTCTTACAAGTAATTTATGTTCACATGTTTCACCAAAAACATCGGCATGCAAATTTTAAAATTCTTAATAGGTACCTAATTTATGAAAATTCTAATTTCATCAATTGACTATTATTTAACTACCTTCATTTAATTTTAGCAAATGTTATCCATTAAATTAAACAATAACAACATCACAAATAATCACAATAAAAAACCACAGTACAAATAGTCTTAGTCACTAATAGTGACTAAGACTTTTTCTTAATAGTGACTCACTATTAAGAAATTCGCTAAAACTGTAAAAGGCTCTGTCAACGAGCCATAATTTTATCTTTCTTAGAAATAACCCTATTGGCAAGTCCTTTATCTCATTGGGTATTTTGTTAAATATCCGTCCACAGCCTATGAACATTTTTGATAAAGGCTAGTTTTAGCAAGCTAAGCAGAGCTTGTGTTATGGGTACTAGATAACTGATATACTTAGTACAATATAATAAGAAAGAAAGAAAGAAAGAAAGAAATAGCATTTATTTGTGTCAACAACATGAGTACAACAATATTGCACACTAAACGACACACACACACACACACACACACACACACACACAGAAACAAAGAAAAATAAAACTAATACATAGCTCTTTTATTTTTTTATTATACACAGTTAATACCCAGAACACCCTGAACAAATATCTGCATATCGTACAAATATTTGTTTCGAGGCGGCAATCAAACCCGCAACCTCCTGCGTCGCAGGAGAACCTTCGCCCGCCGCGCCACAGAGGTTGTCAAAATAAGACAAACCTTTCCATTGTTATTCCACTTATTTCGGCAGCCGTAAAATCCTTGTTTTTTGGGGTTCCTTACCCAACGGGTAAAACGGGACCCTAGTACTAAAACTCCGCTATCCGTCTGTCACCAGGCTTTATCTCATGAACAGACAGACAGTTGAAATATTCACAGATGATTTATTTCTGTTGCCGCTATAAGAAAAAATACAAAAAATTAGAATAAAATAAATATTTAAGGGGGCTCCCATACAACTAATGTAATTTTATTGCGGTTTGTATAGATAATGGTACGGAACCCTTAGTGCGCGAGTCAGACTCGCAATTGGCCGGTTTTATTATAGATAATTAAAAGTTTAAAAGCAATGGTAGCCTAACGGTTCAATAGTGCAACTCAGAATCCAACGATACCGGGTTCGATCCTAGGCTCCGCACCAATGACTTTTCTAAGTTATGTGCCGATTTCCATCGCTCTGTGCTTCGGAGGGCACGTTAAGCTATCGGTCCCGGCTGTTATTGATAAATAACGCTTAGTTTTGTGACTCCTACCAGGGAGAGGCACGTAAATGAATGTACAGCGTTCTGAGATTAGATAAGTTTATTATAACATTATTTACATGTAACACAGTAATCAGACTACAATTTGGGCGCCTTATCTAGCATGAAAGAAAGTATTTATCTCAGGGTCATGAGTTTGAACCTACGTTACAAGTTTCTTAGCAACCAGGTCAGTATCGGTGGGCTCTCCGGCCAGAAGGACCGAGGGGCCCCGTAAGATGTGTGACAACGTGTGGTGTCGAGTGTGAGGTGTCGGTTAGTTTGGACAGAACACTTAGAAGGTGAAACACAGCTCGGGGAGTGAAGACACTCCCAGACCGCGATACCGGTTACGCAGGCCCAAGGTGGCTGGCTACGAAAGAAGAGAGCACAGCCGGGTCCCCGGCACCTGGTCCGTAGGCGTCCGGACTGGAAGGCGTCCTCCTCCCACCACGTCGTTGTCGCTCGCTTGCTCCGGGTACGGAGCTGGCTCTAAAGCCTCCCCCAAAGAACCTGTCAAATAGATGTTCATCCTGTTATGTTCTATTCGGCCACGTTCTCGAGCGCGCCGATTCATGATCAATATTACTTACCCCAATGGGGTTTCTTCGAAGGATTAAGCGCTTCGGCTTTGCCGTTATAACCGCCTGGCCAGATGGCCGACACCCGTCCAACCGAGCTCTTAGGAACCGCTTTAACCGCGGGGAATTCGGGCGCCTCTAATTAGAGGCTTGAAAAGAGTCGCCCCACACGATGGTGGGATCGATTAGGGCAGATGTTAAGCGCCAACCTCACGTCCTCCGCCACGTGGCAGTCCTCCGCATCAGCCTGGAGCCCTACAGAAAATCACTCATGAGTAGGAAACCTCGGCAACGAGACGTTGTCTAGAAGACCAATCCTCCACTTTTTCCACTTACCAGTTGGACGGAACTCGATTTAGCAAAATAGATGTGCTTGCGACGATGAACCCAAGAAAAGAAAGAAAGATGGCTGTCTCTTGCCAGTCGCCAACTTAGGTTCTACCAAAACGCATTTTGGTAGGATTAGTGGTCTCAAATGGTGAGTTTATTTAGATAAAAGTGGACGTCAAAAAGTGACGAAGACCTGAGTAGTTCCATGTTAAATTTAGAAAAGGTTACAACAGCTCTTATCCTGGAACGAGGGAAAATAGTTTAACAAGCCATTATCTGAAACCAAGATGAAACTACTATTATAGTAGAAATTGAAAATGTAAGCAACATTACGAAATAAAGATGTCACTGTCAATTTTATGGCATCTCAAGGCGGAACGCCAGATGCGTTTCATGCCTACATCAAAATAAAAGGGTTACAAACAGTCGATATGCCATGTCAGAGGCCCTCGGGTGGCTTGACAAACTCCGACACCAGAGGCCAGCACTACCTCATACGAAACGAACGAACGATTATAGATAATGATACGGAACCCTTCGTGCGCGAGTCTGACTGGAACTTGGCCGTTTTTTTAAATAAAATATTTAGCCACCATCAATCTGTCCACTCTTGGCAGATTGTCCGACTGGCCTTTATCAAACCGTTTTTCCATGCCGTTATAACTTAAGGTACCTACAGGAATTTATAAAATGAAAATAAGTAGGGATATCTAAATATTGTTTGTTACAACAATAACAAAGTAATAAACACGTACTACGAGTATTTGGGCAACAGAATTAAAACAAAGCGCGCGCGTGTGTCTTATTTGTATGAGTTTCACTATGGCGGGCGGCGCGCGCGGCCTTCCACGGGAGACGTGACGTCACGGAGGGAGAGCGCGTAATCTCGGAAATTTAAAAAGTGGTCTAAACTTTGCGCAGTGATAACTTCGGTAATACTGCATGTATTTACGTAAAATAAAAATTAATATCACGTACGTAGTCTGTGCTTTGATGTTAGGTATATTTAAATGTAACATTTTGACCCTTTTCTTTTCTCCAATGTCGGGCGCTTGCTCACCGTAGTACCTAGTTGTAAAATATTCCATGTCTTTTTTTTATCCTACTTGAATTACGAAACAAGCTGATGGCCCACCTGATGTTAAGCGGTAACCTCTGCCTATGAACAGTGCATCGCTTGTCACATTGTTATCGCTCGTATGTTGTATTGTAAGAGAACCTAGTATTTAGACAAACCTAACATAGGTTTTAAGATACTACTAAACAAAATATATTTAGATCAGTTTGTCTGATAAATAAAATAAATAATAAAAAAAAATTGTCGGGCCCGTTGCCTGAAATTTAATTTATTATTTTATTTATTTGATTTTATTTCTAAATAATCAGTAGGCAGTTACAGTATTTTATAGAAATTTGTCATACCTGTCAAGTTCCGATGACGATACCTACAATATTATGGTGACAGCGAGCTGATCTGATAGAGACGGAGGGTGGATAACGGAACTCCTCGATGATTAATAGTAGGCTGGCAGTGTTTGGGGACATTTGGATCAGCTCACGGCTTCGATTACTAATTTTAGAAAAGCGTGGTTTGATTTTAGGAAAAAAATATTTCATTAAAAATCTAATATATATTTATAAATAAAGTGATGTGCTGTTGCAGCGGCAGCATGGCGACATCGCAGTACTCCAACGTGATGCACGACAAGCGCGTGGTGCGCGGCAGCACGTTCAGCTCGCACCCGCAGGCCGCCGTGAGTATACAAGCACACGTTCAGCTCGCACCCGCAGGCCGCCGTGAGTATACAAGCACACGTTCAGCTCGCACCCGCAGGCCGCCGTGAGTATGCAAGCGCACGTTCAGCTCGCACCCGTAGGCCGCCGTGAGTATACAAGCGCTCGTTCAGCTCGCACCCGCAGGCTGCCGTGAGTATACAAGCGAACGTTCAGCTCGCACCCGCAGGCCGCCGTGAGTATTCAAGCGCTCGTTCAGCTCGCACCCGCAGGCCGCCGTGAGTATACAAGCGCACGTTCAGCTCGCACCCGCAGGCCGCCGTGAGTATACAAGCACACGTTCAGCTCGCACCCGCAGGCCGCCGTGAGTATACAAGCACACGTTCAGCTCGCACCCGCAGGCCACCGTGAGTATACAAGCGCACGTTCAGCTCGCACTCGCAAGCCGCCGTGAGTATACAAGTGCACGTTAAGCTCGCACCCGCAGGCCGCCGTGAGTATACAAGCACACGTTCAGCTCGTTGAGGTAATTGCGTAATTCCATTTAACTCCTCTGAACATCGGTAAAACTTCAAATTTAACATTTAGCCCAGTCTGGACACTTCGTATTATGTAACTACTTTTTGACAGCGGCAAATTTGTGACGTCCCACTATGAGCCAGTTTCAAGCCCAGTGATTAGTGTCATTCGTACCAAAACCAAAGCTCAGTCTGACGTCACTGGACATCGAAAAAATCCTTCGGCAATTCCTCGAGATGGTAGTCTGGCATGAAAACTGGTGTTCGAGTACTCTGACTGTTGGTTTGGAATCGGTAAAAATCTCGTCTAAATCGGTCGGTGGTTTGGTGATATTGGGGACAAAGAGGGGAGACAATCAGGTTATCAAATAGGTTTATGGGGGATGGTTATTAGGTTTCATTATAAAATTTGACTCATACTCTATCTAACAACAGGGTGATGGCGGGGACAGCATGGCGGCGCGCGCGGCCCGCACGCGCCGGCGCGCGCTGGCACGTCGCGCCGCCGCCGCGCGCCTGCGCCCCGGCACGCCGCCGCCCGCGCCCGGCCGCCGGCACCATCCTATACAGACGGAGTACTATCTGGAGGAGGTACGTACACGCGCGGCCCGCACGCGGCGGCGCGCGGTAGCACGTCGCGCCGCTGCCACGCACCTGCGCCCCGGCACGCCGCCACCCGCGCTCGGCCGCCAGCACCATCCTATACAGACGGAGTACTATCTGGAGGAGGTACGTACACGCGCGGCCCGCACGAGGCGGCGCGCGCTGGCACGTCGCTGGCACGTCGCGTCGCCGCCGCGCGCCTGTCATCGTCACGATTACTATAATGTCAAGCTGTCTCTGTTGCGTTACAGCTGTTCGATTACTATCATGTGAAGCTGTCTCTGTTGTGTTGCAGCTGTTCGATAAGGGCGTAGAGCTGGAGGTGGGCGTGCAGACGGACTTGTTCGTGGACCGGCCCGCCACGCCGCTGTACGTGCCCGCCAAGACCGGAGCCGACGCCGCCACACAGATCTACCCCGGAGACGTGAGTGTGACGCGCCGCGACCCGGCCTAGCCGAGAGCGAGTGTGACGGTCTAGACTCTAGGTAGACTCCGCGTGTCCAGCGTTGGTGCCACTAAAGATCGTTTATCTTCCAGCTGTTTGACTTTGATGTGGAAGTGCAGCCCATCCTGGAGGTGCTGGTCGGCAAAACGACGGAGCAGGCCCTCGCCGAGGTGGCGCAGGAGGAGGAGCTGTGCACGCTGCGTGAGCAGCAGCGCCGCTACGTGGAGCTGCGTGACGCCGAGCGCGCTGAGCGGCACCGCCTCGCCGCGCAGGACGACCGCCTGAACCGAGAGAAGGTAGCGTGCGCCCCGCACCTCGCGTTTCGTGACGTCACCGCGCCGTGCTGACTACTATGCTGTGTGCAGGAGCGGCGCGTGGCGCAGGCGCGCGTGGCGCAGCAGGCGGCGGTGGAGGCACGCGAGCGCGCGGCGGCGGCGGCGCTGGTGCAAGGCTACGTGGCGGAGCTGCTGCCCGCCGTGCTGGCCGGCTTGCGCGACCAGGGGTACCTGCTGCAGCGCGCCATGAGAGGTAGTACTGTGCTGTGTGCAGGAGCAGTGCGTGGCGCAGGCGCGCGTGTCGCAGCAGGCGTGATAGAGAAAACGCGAAAAAAACTTTATTTGCCAATCAGGCCGAGGCACCTGGATGCTCTTTCCAATCAGACCGAGGCACCTGGATGCTCTTTCCAATCAGGCCGAGGCGCCTGGATGCTCTATCCAATCAGGCTGAGGCGCCAGGATGCTCTATCCTGGGTTGTTGTAGACTTGATCGACTTCTGTGGCATGCTGGCCGAATAGATGGCTGTGATGCGAGTTCTATTGTTGCGATTGTCGAAGTTGCGGGTTTGATTCCCGCTGCGGGACAAGAGTTTGTATGATCCGCAAATATTTGTTCCAGGTCCGGGTGATCTGATACAATGGTACTCGTAGTTCCTGCTATCCACGACACAGGGATCCTATATTGACTCGTTGCCCAAAAACCGCTACGGACGCGAACGCTGCGAATTGCGAGACGAGGCGCCTCTATTCACACTCTTGCCTCGTGCCTCGTCTCGCGACTCGTACGCGAGTGTTAATGAGTCAGATGTCAGGATTTCACGTGCTGCTTAGTAAATTAATGCACTAGTTGTCAAATTAGGGTAATTGGCTACATTTTTTATCACATTGTACTGGCCAACTATAAAATTGTACCCAAAAATCTACAATTCTAAAGTTGGCCAGTAACTAAAAGTTGACATACCATCTTTTTAATTTTATTACGGGCTTTTTGCTTGGCTGTAAGGGAGTCGGACATGATACTCGACGAGCCTGACAGGAACTTCAACGATAAGGTTTTTTTTTGCATAAAGTCTGTTCAAGTGAAACTGCATATAAACATCAAAATATTTATAGGTTTAGGTTTTTTCTTTAATTTATAAAGATTATTTATCACTTTCAGAAGGTGGTTATTTTACAATATATACTTTGTGATGTGCAGTCTGATGTTAGACCTGAGTACTCCTCAGGCACCTATTAGTCGACATTCATGATAATTATAGAATCTAACCGAATAAATTACCCATATTAATTTAACCAATAAATATGTCCGTTTGTACAGGTGTGGACGAGGAGTTCATGCCGTGGCTGGTGGCAGAGGTCTCGGCTGAGGTGGAGTCCATCATCACGAGCCGTGACGTCATCACGGGTGAGCGACTTGTATAACCGAGCCTCGTCCCGCTCATGCGTCCTTGTTGACTGACCTCGTTGTACGAGGCATGCGTTGCCTGTTGCAGAGATCGTGCGCGAGGTGGTCGAGACGCGCGGCACGCTGTACGCGGCGGGCGGCGCGCGCGACCTGGAGTACGAGCCACCGCCGGACTCCATCACGCCGCCCTCGCTGTCAGAGGAGGAGCACGAGGGCGATGAGCGTGAGTACCTGTACACCTGCCTGCCTACACGACCTGGAGTACGAGCCACCGCCGGAATCCATCACGCCGCCCTCGCTGTCAGAGGAGGAGCACGAGGGCGATGAGCGTGAGTACCTGTACACCTGCCTGCCTACACGACCTGCAGTACGAGCTACCGCCGGACTCCATCACGAGGGCGATGAACGTGAGTACCTGTACACCTGCCTGCCTACACGACCTGGAGTACGAGCCACCGCCGGACTCCATCACGCCGCCCTCGCTGTCAGAGGAGGAGCACGAGGGCGATGAGCGTGAGTACCTGTACACCTGCCTGCCTACACGACCTGCAGTACGAGCCACCGCCGGACTCCATCACGAGGGCGACGAGCGTGAGTACCTGTCCACCTGCCTGCCTACACGACCTGGAGTACGAGCCACCGCCGGACTCCATCACGCCGCCCTCGCTGTCAGAGGAGGAGCACGAGGGCGATGAGCGTTAGTACCTGTACACCTGCCTGCCTACACGACCTGGAGTACGAGCCACCGCCGGACTCCATCACGCCGCCCTCGCTGTCAGAGGAGGAGCACGAGGGCGATGAGCGTGAGTACCTGTACACCTGCCTGCCTACACGACCTGGAGTACGAGCCACCGCCGGACTCCATCACGCCGCCCTCGCTGTCAGAGGAGGAGCACGAGGGCGATGAGCGTGAGTACCTGTACACCTGCCTGCCTACACGACCTGGAGTACGAGCTACCGCCGGACTCCATCACGCCGCCCTCGCTGTCAGAGGAGGAGCACGAGGGCGATGAGCGTGAGTACCTGTACACCTGCCTGCCTACACGACCTGGAGTACGAGCCATCGCTGGACTCCATCACGCCGCCCTCGCTGTCAGAGGAGGAGCACGAGGGCGATGAGCGTGAGTACCTGTACACCTGCCTGCCTACACGACCTGGAGTACGAGCCACCGCCGGACTCCATCACGCCGCCCTCGCTGTCAGAGGAGGAGCACGAGGGCGATGAGCGGGAGTACCTGTACACCTGCCTGCCTACACGAACTCAAAAACTAGAGAAAAAGATGACGACCGTTCAAAATACAGGTAGATAGGTACAGGCCTGTAGCCATGGTTTATATTTTGTTTGTTGTAATTAGATAATGAGCTAGTGTTATGGCTGGGTGACGGATGGTCGTCCGCACTTGCCGGCACCTGTCCCGACCCCGGCCGGCCGCGCGCGGGGAATGCATTCGCGCCACCGCGCCACGTGCCACATTCGGCACGCCCAGCCACAATACGCTCATTACACATCCATGCCACTCGCATTACGCGCACCGCAGCCAAAACTAACCCTGAGACACGCACAAAAGGAACAATTTATAATTCAACTCACACCCCAAATGATGTTCGTCGAATTTGTTCTATATGCATACAAGTTTCAAGAGTCAGTTTTGTAAAACGGCGTTGAACTGAAGCGGGCTGCGACTAGTCGCAAAGGGGACTTTAATAATGCGTTGGAGTCGCGGTCACAAGCGATTAAGTTTGATACGGTATGATGGCATTATAATATCGTTTTGATGCGGGGTGCAGTTAGTTGCGAGAGTTGCATTGTCGCTAATAGTTCGGCGCGGGGCGCGGGGCGCGGGGCGTGGCGGCAGTGCGCGACGCCGCACGTGCGACGCTGTGAGCTTCCACTTGTCATAATCCTGTCACCAGAGCTTATTTAACCTAACAAAAAACTGCACTCAAAGAATAGGTGGGTAAATACAAATTATTATTTGGGTAGCTGCAGGTGTTCACTTTAATCATCATCATCAGCAGCCTTCAGACGTCCACTGCTGGACGATAGAATAGACAATAGATCCACAGTAGAAAGTAAAGAGAAAAATCTAAGAAAAATTATTAAATTCAAGGGGGTCTTTGGGAAGAAAAACAGCTCATCTTCAGGAGAACAGGTAATAATGCTCTTCGTTTGGTCAGTACCTAACGCTTTGCACGCGCCGCGGTTCTTATCTAGCAGAAGGTCCAACAAATTCAAATAGGTAGTAGTGTTAATGAGTAATTTGCTCTTGTTGGTTATTTAATTTACTTTTCCTATCACTGATTAATGAACATAGATATAATTAAATGAATGACAAAGAAAAAAATTACGTAAGTAAATATTACTGTAAATATTATTAAATATTATTAGTAAATATTAAATATTACCAAAGTACTGTAAGAAGTTGTTATGTGTATAACTCGAGTAGTGAACCAAATTATTAAAAAAAAAAAAAAAACTGTTAGGTAATAATAGCTCTAAATCAATTTGTGCGTAGTAAAATGTGTCTGTTAATCAAGTATTGAGCAGTCAACATAAACACAGTATGGGAGTGCGCACGTGCGCGATCGCTGACTGATAGCGGGCCCTTGCTTGCTGTACTCGACATGTAGGAGCCGTACGTTCCTGGCATACAGTTCAATATTCTCATTCAATTATTCAACTGTACGTTTACGATAAGCAGAGATTTTAATTGAATAGCCCGCGATAGGGCTTCGACCACTCTCGTCTTATCGCGGCGACGATTGGACCGAGGCGCGCGACTAGTCGCCGGCCGCGGTCACCACACGTGCGGGGACGATCGGTCCGAGGCGCGCGCGAGACTTGTCGCGACTAGTGCACCCTGCACTGCAGAGTTACCTATTATTCGCAGTTAATCACGAGATTGGGAAGTTGTCTCGATAAATATCTTAGCTGCACATGTGGGCTTACTGCATAGTTAATGGTTATTTCACTAATTACATCAGTGTACCTAATAGGTGTACAGTACATGCGTCTCACTGCGAGTAGCATAGGTACTTCATATGTTAGATAAGTTATAGCAAAATTCATCAAAACTATTAATAATACACCTTTGACATGGCTACAAGACCACTCAGCCGTGACGATCTATCATTACGGATTCGTCTATTTTGACAAGTTCGTGATAATTCACGATTCATGAGCATCTGAATTCGGTCAGGTTATGTGCCGCTAAATAAATAAAAATGGAACCCTAATTTATCACGATCCCGAAAAAAATGCGATTCATCGATATGTGAATGGGCCGCTATGAAGACTAGGTATGAAGACTGTTCAAACAACTAGCCGTGTGTAGCCGTGTATTTCACTGATAGACAGGGATAACAACTAGCCGTGTGTAGCCGTGTATTTCACTGATAGACAGGGATAACAACTAGCCGTGTGTAGCCGTGTATTTCACTGATAGACAGGGATAACAACTAGCCGTGTGTAGCCGTGTATTACATTGATAGACAGGGATAACAACTAGCCGTGTGTAGCCGTGTATTTCACTGATAGACAGGGATAACAACTAGCCGTGTGTAGCCGTGTATTTCACTGATAGACAGGGATAACAACTAGCCGTGTGTAGCCGTGTATTACATTGATAGACAGGGATAACAACTAGCCGTGTGTAGCCGTGTATTACATTGATAGACAGGGATAACAACTAGCCGTGTGTAGCCGTGTATTTCACTGATAGACAGCTACACTGTAAAAATTATAAAAATGTCCTCTAAACTTTTGTTAATTTTGTTGATGAATTCACGAACACAATTTATTTAATACAACTTTGAATGACGGATCAAGCAGATGGCTCACCTGATGTTAAGCGGTACCCTCTGCCTATGAACAGTGCATTATCACATAGGTCACGTCCACCTAGGACGCACTTTATGTGGCATTGCACTGCGCCCGCCACCATGAGACATAAAGATGAAAAGTCTCCTGTGCCTGTAATTTCACCTGCCCCCCTACCCTGCCCTACCCTTCAAACCGGAACACAGCAATGCGAGCACTACTGCTTTGCGGCAGAAATAGGTATGGTAGTAGTACTTTCCCCTGACGAATTCTTTCACAAAAAAGCTCTACTAGAATTACTTACCAAACGTTTCAATAGTTAAAACGTGTCTAATAAGAAGTGTAAATTGGATTTCAATTTTAATTTTTGTTTTTTTATCGAGTGATGTAGTTCAAATAGTGCATCGAATTTATGTTTTATCGAGTGAAGTAGTTCAAATAGTGCATCGAATTTATGTTTTATCGAGTGAAGTAGTTCAGATAGTGCATCGAATTTATGGTTTATCGAGTGAAGTAGTTCAGATAGTGCATCGAATTTATGTTTTATGGAGTGAAGTAGTTCAAATAGTGCATCGAATTTATGTTTTCTACTAGATAAAAAGCTTAAAAATACCTATCGTATATTTTTTCATCCCATCTATTCGAAAAGGACGACTTGGTTCGCCTTTAAGTGCATCCAAAGGTGGTGTTACTACAAGAAACTTTTAGCGGGCAGTAATGAGTTTTTAATCCTCTTTATAAGTGCGCCGCAATTATCTTTACCGCGCACTTTTTGAATTTGGAACATCTTAGTGTTCAGCGCCAAAGAAATTGAACGCAAATATTGTTTGAATAAATACTGGCTGGTACGACGGCCCATAGTCACGCCGCCGGCTGAATAAAAACAAAAAAAATACACCCCGCTACAGACCGCGTTTTCGTCAATTTTCAATGATTGTTAGAAATTCATGGTTTTGTTTTGAAAAATGAGTTCTTCAAGTGACAGTGAAAGTATATAATTAACTCCTGAAAGTGTAAAAGTATTTTAATATTACTTTATCTAAATAAAGACATATTTTAATACTTTTTATTTGGTGCCACCGTCTGCTATATAGGTGCCTGCAGCCGGTGCTATATCGGTGCCACCGTCTGCTATATAGGTGCCCCTGCAGCCGGTGCTATATCGGTGCCCCTGCAGCAGGTGCGGTGCTATATATATTTGAAGCACTCGGCGCACATTAGCGGCCAGCGCGGACTTACAAATCGCTCTAGACACTTCCTGCTACGTAGTAGCGCAGATCATTATCAAATAACATCTTTATCGCTAGGGGGTAGAGCTCCATATTCATTGCAACTAGATAAGGATTCAAAAAATCGCATTCATATAATTTCGAATGGACCACGGATTCGAAATCAATTTGAGTACAGTCAAGTTCAGGCCCTGAAGGCATCGTACTGCGGTCTATAATAGCTTGCACCCGAGGGTGACAAGTGTTTACGCAGCTGCGGCCGCACGCTCTGTTATTTGTTACATCGCCTCCGAACAATTAAATGCAATAATAATGTTAAAAGCTATACATGTTTCAATTTAGAACGCTTAATGGAACTACAATGATCCCGTTTATAGTACATTGAGTTTTGATACGCTACACAACTTTAAACAGTGAACTGTGACTGTTAGTATATAGGCATATACATATACATATGTATACATAATACATAATATCAGAATTGTCAAAGTTACGTATTTTTTTTATTTTTTTTTGACCTTTTTGGGTAAGTTTCAATGGAGTCTACCGGACCCCTCGACGAAATTATTAATATAGAAGATAATCTCGTAAGAGATTTACAAAAATCAACCCCCTTGGGGATGAAATTGAAATTATTGACTGTATAACGCGAATTACGTACCACCACATAATTATTACCACACAATCTATTACATTTCTTTGAACTCCTGAGTGAGTACCTACATCAATTATATTTAATAAAAACCTGGCTACACCTTTACCCAAAAAAACTTCAAGCGAATACTTTGACTGCGTATTTTTTATAATATATAAATAAATTGTTTTAAAATATTTTTTAAATGATTTTAAGTAAACAATTTTAGGTAGGTATATTTCTAGATTATAGATAACCTAGCTTTTAGTTTTTGCATAGTTTTTAAGCAAGTAATATTGTATACCCACAATAGGCACCTGTTGAAATGAAACGACGTTAGACCTAGGATGATAGCTTATTAATATAAAGAAATTCTGATTCTGATTGACACTGACGGGTCCCGCTCTGGGGACTTTTTCATTCTACAGTGTTTCCTACACACACCTCCAAAATGATACAAAATGATCAACGAAGTCATTGGGAATACCAAAAATACTTAAGACGCTATGTTACAATTTTGGAGTGGTTGCGTTACATGCTCACTCAGTAACAGTAAAGGTTACAAACTGCATGTTAATACAGTTATTACTTGAGGATGTACCTAATCTAAATAAATCATGGATAAGAAACATGGTTGGTGAAACTTTTCTCAAAAGCTTTATTTTTTTAAATTGGACCTCTTACATCGCGTTTTAGGTCCCTCCTTTGATCAGAGATAAATAGTAAGCGTAAATTTGTATACTATTCAGTAGGTAATCACATTACTTAGATTGATTATAGATAATTTATTTTGTATATTTGCTACTTTAGAATCAATACGAAGTTTTATAATTTGTCGCTTACGTCAGTTACTTCAGAGCTGAATAAATCTATACCTCATCTCTTCCCGGGTTCAAGTGACCAAAACCACTGTCACTTTCTTGCAGCTATTGTTTTCTTGCTAGACTCTGCCCATTCGCTATTTTAACATATCGCCTTAAGAATGAAAAAAAAACAACTCATGCTATTCCGAAGAAGTAGATTTATTAAAATTTAAATTAACTTTAAATCTTGGTAATGTTGTTAGGTTGGTTTGAAGCCCGTGAATCATTGCGTAGTCATATTATCAACGATTTGGATTTTTTACACATGTTTTATTTTATTTTAGGAAGAGGTATCGAATATTTATATAATTTGTTATTTTTTTGCTTTCTTGTACTTATGGTAAATACAAATTTTGTTTTTCCAGCTCTTGAAGAATAGAATCGGAGGAGTCGACATGACTGTGGCAGGGTTCCGAGCCTGCTCGGGGCTGCTCAGGGCTGCTCGGGGCTGCTCAGGGCTGCTCGGGGCTGCTCAGGGCTGGAGTGCGGTGAACAAAGAACATTCTTACAATAATTTAGTGACGACTAGTGCTGTGGTTCGAATGCGATGTGTTGCTAAATTAACGGTGAAAGCTATTTGTGTAAAAGAGTTTTGAAAGCAAATTGGCTAACTTATGAAGCTTAGGCCCATTATTCTTTCAACGAGCAATGTATGTTTGTTAGACTGAAAATCTCGAACGAGAAGTAATTCCGGTAAAATGTCATTGATGTTTTTATCTGAGTAAACATTGCTTAGTTCTCTACGCGTTATACTCAGTCCCGTTGAATTTTTTGATTCTTCTTTAAATTACTACATTCTTAATATTGTTTGCTGCAATAGCCAATAATCTATTAGTCTTGTACTGCGTAGCCCTTCGTAGCTCCGAGCTACGGTGCTGCTACGAGTGAGAACTGGTAGTGCTGCTATCAGACGGACAGAACGCAGGCTATAAGATAGTTGCGTCGTTACAAACTGAAGTCTTGTACTGTGTAGCCCTTCGTAGCTCCGAGCTACGGTGCTTCTACGAGCGAGAACTGGTAGTGCTGCTATCAGACGGACAGGACGCAGGCTATAAGATAGTTGCGTAGTTACAAACTGAAGTCTTGTACTGCGTAGCCCTTCGTAGCTCCGAGCTACGGTGCTGCTACGAGCGAGAACTGTAGTGCTGCTGTCAGACGGACAGGACGCAGGCTATTAGATAGTTGCGTAGTTACAAACTGAAGTTTTGTACTGCGTAGCCCTTCGTAGCTCCGAGCTACGGTGCTGCTACGAGCGAGAACTGTAGTGCTGCTGTCAGACGGACAGGAAGCAGGCTATTAGATAGTTGCGTAGTTACAAACTGAAGTCTTGTACTGCGTAGCCCTTCGTAGCTCCGAGCTATGGTGCTGCTACGAGCGAGAACTGTAGTGCTGCTGTCAGACGGACAGGACGCAGGCTATTAGATAGTTGCGTGGTTACAAACTGTTCCGGAATCAAGCACCACAGTACAGCCGGGTAGCCTGTTGCGTACAATATTATGTAAAGGTGGCATCCTGAAAGGCACAACACAACTAAAACTTAAAACTCTAAAACTTCGTAGTCTACGCTGCGTTACTGATTAAAGTGTATCAGCCCGATTACATAGTAAAAAGTGTACCCAGCATTTTTTTTTTTTTTTTTAAACTGTTGTGGCCCTCTTATTGGTTAGCAGTTACCGTCGCCTATTGACATCTGCAACACCAGAGGCATTGCCAATGCGATGCCCTGAAGTTTTTTTTTTGTAGCGTCTCATGTTTTTATTTAGCGGAAACACCTCAGGAGGGAGTTCATTCCACAACTTGCACGAATGGGGGAGAAAAGCTCTCGTAAAGCGAGCTGTACGAGATACCCACGTGTCGATGATGTGTGGATGAGCTCCCTTGCGTTGTCGAGAAGTGCGATGATAGAACCTGGATGCGGGTATGAGATTGAACAGCTCCTCAGAGCACTCCCCATTATAAAGTCGATAGAACACACAGAGCGAGCCGGTGTCTCAGTGCAGGCTCAGCGGCTCTAGTGAACTGGAGAGCTTGGGGTCGTTGACGATTCTAACTGCTCAAGCAGCAGCTGGTACTTATACTTAGGAGCCCCGTGCCATAGGTGAGAACAGTATTCCATGTGTGGGCAAACTTGAGCTTTGTAATGTAGTAAGCGCTGAGTTGGCGTGAAATACTGTTTTGAACGGCTAAGCAACCCAAGTTTATAGAACTGCCTTTATTTCAATTTTTTTTTAAATTTAAATTCATTTGCTTTTTGCACTTACAGTTTACACCAACGCATGCAGAAAGCTAAAACAATAGGCAGGTACCTAATTATATTAAAATATACTTAACTTATAAAACTAATAGATGAACTTAGAAAATCATTAAATTTAAAAAAAAAAAGATTTCTGGTTTCTGAGCAACCAGGGCATTAAGCAAATTTAGAGCGTGAGCCGTAGGATAGGAGCATACCGGGTGGTTTGCTTTTGAACCAACACTTACTCTAAGTAACTCTCATATTGGACCTCATTAGAAATTTCGACTCCCAAAATCCCAATGCTCGTAGAATTGGAAAGAGGAATGCCCTGAAACTGCGGCGCAATGTTAAAAGGGGCTGTTTTGCGGTGACTGCGCTAAGATAATTGTGTCTTAGTGGGATTGAAAGTAACCACATTTTGGATACCCCAATCTGATACTAGCTCTAAGGAGCTTTCCGTAGAGAGTAGAGCTAGGCTTTGGCAGTTAGTTTGGATATCGCAAAGGCGTTCGCCTGGGTTTGGCACAGGGCGCTTTTATCAAAGCTTCCATCATAATGGCCTTCCCGATGGCTTATGCAATTGGGTCACCATTTTTATATACGGGCGGAGCATTAAAGCACCATTACGAACACCAGCTGATCAGCAACCGTCAGATCGCTGATCAGCTGGTGTTTCTCCAGATATCCAAGAATCTGAGTGTCGACCACTCGCTCCGTCACCTTGTAGAGTAGGGAGGTAATCGCTAAAGGCCTGTAATTTGACGGGTCGGTTCGATCCCTTTTTAGGTATAGGATGGACATGGGCTACCTTCCATGAAAATAGCACAACCCCCGTGGTATAAGAGAGGTCGAAGATGGCACAACGCCCGTGGTATAAGAGAGGTCGAAGATGGCACAACCACCGTGGTATAAGAGAGGTCGAAGATGGCACAACCCCCGTGGTATAAGAGAGGTCGAAGATGGCACAACCCCCGTGGTATAAGAGAGGTCGAAGATAGCACAACGCCCGTGGTATAAGAGAGGTCGAAGATGGCACAACCACCGTGGTATAAGAGAGGTCGAAGATGGCACAACCCCCGTGGTATAAGAGAGGTCGAAGATGGCACAACCCCCTTGGTATAAGAGAGGTCGAAGATGGCACAACCCCCGTGGTATAAAAGAGGTCGAAGAGGTGCGACAAAACGGAATACAGCTCGGGAGCACATTGTTTTAGCACAAAATAATAATTAATATTATGTTAATATACATGGCAATATGTAATATGTAATATGTTTACTATTTGTAATACTTCTACTAGTATTACTATTAAATATTAGATAGGGACGAAATAGATTTCTGGGTGACTGGGCAGTCATTGTGCATGAATGAAGGAGACATATGCCCAGCAGTGGGATAGGTAGGTACTTCATTCCATATTTTATTTAGTTATAATTGTATTCGTGTAGGTAAAACTTACCAATGTGTTTGTATCTTGTTATTTACTTAGGTATGCCGTTTCGTTGTTTCGTTAATGTAATTTTTCATTAAACGGTCACATGTTATAAGAGTGGTTTTACTTTTTACCACCGGAAGGCGGAGTCTGGTTGGTAACGAATATAATATTATACACTGTGTCGTAACGCGGCTGCTACGCCATGCCATACGCCGCGCAGCCAGCGTTCAATTTCATAAATAAATAAATAAATAATAAATAATGCTGAACAGTTCACACAACATTATCTAGCCCCAAGCTAAGCAGAGCTTGTGTTATGGGTACTAGACAACTGATATACTTAATACAATATATTACATAGATAGATATTTTTTATTATGCATAGAAAATACCCAGAACACCCTGAACAAATATCTGCGATCGCACAAATATTTGTTCCGAGGCGGGAATCGAACCCGCAACCTCCTGCGTCGCAGGCCAAGCTTCGTCCGCCGAGCCACAGTGGTCGTCCGAGATAAAACCCTTGCTGTGTGCATTTGTGCGTATAGGTGTTGTGTGTGTGTGTGTGTTTGTGTGTTGTGTGTCTGTGTCTGTAGGTGTTTGTGTGTGTGTGTGTGTGTAAAATGAGCACTGAGAAGCCAAAAGTAGTGGCAAATTTGAGGTTTATAATTGTTAGGATCTGAAGACGAGACAGACAGTGCCTGTGCGCATAAATCGGTAGAATAGATTGATTGCCTCTCTTTGGTTCTCTTTTTAAACCCCAACACAAAAACGATAGGGGGGGTGTTATAAGTTTGACATGTATGTGCGTGTGTGTGTGTGTGTGTGTGCGTGTGTGTGTGTGTGTGTGTTTCTCTGTCGCCTCGTAGCTCCCGAACGGTTGAACCGATTTCGTTTTTTTTTGTTTGAAAGTTGAATTTGTCGGGATTGTTCTTATTATGTTTGATAAAAATCGGTTCAACCGTTTGATTACGTTGAGAGTTTAATAATTTTCACAAAGTTTACTACTTGTGAATTTAAAAGAGATACTTTTAGGATTCTGTACCTCAACAGGAAAAACAAGACCCTTTTTATCAGAAACGGTGGAAAGTGTCAATTTGTAATTTATATCAAATACCAAAGTCTGTGTGCGCTAGACTGTGTGTGTGTGTGTGTGTGTGTGTGTGTGTGTGTGTGTGTGTGTGTGTGTAGTTATTCCGTACAAAAATCAAACTTCTATCTCATTTTATTTATATGGTTAGATACCTACTGCAACAACATTTTTAATTAATAAAAATTGTTAAATGAGATGGCTAAAACGTAAAGACTAATATTAATTTAAAAAACCGGCCAAGTGCGAGTCAGACTCACGCAGGAAGGGTTCCGTACCATTATCTAAAAAAACGGCAAAAAAACTCATTTATTGTATGGAGCCACCTTAAATGTTTGTTTTATTTTTATTTAATTATTTTTTTAAAGTGAATATATAACTAAATATTTGGTGAATATTTCAAGCGTCTACCTGTTGCCGTTATCAATACCGAGCAAAAACGAGAAAAATACCACGTTTGTTGTATGGAACCCCCTTAAATATTTTTGTTTTATTCTGTTTTTTAGTATTTTTCGTTATAGTGGCAACAAAAATACATCATCAGTGAAAATTTCAACTATCCAACTATCACAGTTCATGAGATACAGCCTGGTGACAGACGGATATACAGACAGACGGACGGACAGCGGAGTCTTAGTAATAGGGTCCCGTTTTATCCTTTGGGTACGGAACCCTAAAAAAGGTGTGTGTCAGCTCAGACATGTAAATAGAGTTAAGTATAAGACGCACGAATATGTTGCGCAGAGGGATCACATAATAGTGGTCGGACTACGATATAAAACAACTGAAAATCGATGTACAGGATAGCCATTTGGTACGCGGGTACCTTAAGGTTAAAAGAATCATTTTGGGCGGTAGTTCTTAAAAATATTACCATTGTATTCCAATTACCATTCCCATTCCCATTCCAATTGATAGTAATGTCAATCAATTTTTTGTTTGGGAATTTTGTATTTTTTCTGAAACCTATCCTGTGTGGTATTGAATGAAAGGGCTTCATGAACCGGTTCTAAAAATATACAACGCAATTACATTCCGGACACCTGTTCTCAAAAAGTATACAACACCATTACATTCCAGACACCTGTGCTGTAAAAATATACAACACCAGTACATTCCGGAAACCTTTTCAAGAAATCCAAGAAATATTTTCAAAACATGCCAAGTTTCGGCTCTTCCAGGTAGGAGACGAGTAGTAAAGTAATTGGGCGTTCTGGTCCACTTCGCTGTCGCTCGTGGTCCATTCCGCCCAATTACAGAGTTTTTTTTAATTTTTTTGTTTTTTTTTGATTTTTTTTTATTTTTTTTATTTTTTTTTTATTTTTTTATTTTTTTTTTATTTTTTTTATTATTTTACCTTTTTATCTTTGTCTAAGAGCAGCAGGCGCAGTGTAATGCCAAGGACGCGTCCTAGGGACATTAATACTACTAACGTAAAAAATGTAAGATGAAAGAGTCTTAACAGTTTAACAATAACATAGGTACCTAACCAGTATTATAACCATAATCAGTATAATGGTTATGCGATAAAGAAATGTATTAGGTTTCATGTCTCACACTTACTCGTTTGTTACTTAGAATCCTGCTGTTATGCTGAGAACGCATTATTGCATGCTGTTAGATGCTCATATAGGTATACCATGCTTTACGTATTTAGCAGGACAGTCCACAGTTCATTATTATTTTAAGTTATCATTGAGAAAGAATGACGAATGAAAAAAATATAAGATGATTATTTTGAAAAGGCAAATAATAAAGGTTTGTAAATAAAAATGTTTTTTTTTTTTTTTTTTTAAATACTGCTTTGGTTGGTGGATCAAGCAGAAGGCTCACCTGATGCGGTACCCTCTGCCTATGACCAGTGCATTACCACATAGGTCACGTTCACCTAGGACGCACCCTATGTGGTATTGCACTGTGCCCACACTAGGTAACAGTAAACAAAAATGAAAACTAAATTCAGTACCCTCTGCCTATGACCAGTGCATAACCATATAGGTCACGTTCACCTAAGACGCATCCTATGTGGTATTGCACTGTGCCCACACTAGATAACAGTAAACAAAAATTAAAACTAAATTCAGCGGTCGCAGTTTTTTTCTCTTCTGGAAATCCAACGAATCTGAGAGTAAATATCTACCTAATATCCTGAAAATGTAAACTTATGGTTCATCGTTACAGACTTATAAATCCATATACGTGTGTTTTGATGTCTCAGGAAGAATCAGGTTAAGTGTAACGAAGTCAACAACAAGTGTGTCCCACAGTAGTGATATTTCTCATCCTCAGCATTATCGTCTTACAGAGTAATTATATTATACATTGGCTACTGCTTATGAACAAACAAAATCGAAAACATATAAGAAGGTTCATACTCATTTACATTCCAAAATATAATAAGAATATACATTTTGTAAGTAAATAAGTAGGTACACTGAACTACTATACTCACCAGTGGTACTTGTATAGATAAGAGACTCATAATTTCACCCTCACTATTGATGATCTCTGTAGCGCGTTGGTAGAGTAGCTTGCTAAGGTGTGAGAGGTTGTGGGTTCGACTCCCTATGCGAGACAAATGTTTTGTATGATTTTTAAAAATTTGTTTCGAGACTGAGTGTTGTGTTACCATGGTAATCATAGTTCCTGATACTTACAACGCAAAGAATCCTAGTGAGGAACTAGATGACTGTTGGAGTTATGCTATGTTACTATCAAATGCAAATATTTTCTGCTAACAAACAGCCTATAGCTTGGTTCACATACTCTTATAAAATATAATTTGATCAAACAGTATCAAGGTTGTGAAGTAGGTCTTATTGGATTCTTAGAAATTGTATTATTACTAATTTGATGTTTTGTTGTTATAAGTTGCAGTCAATAATTAAAACATACAGCATTGAAACTTTCTAGACTAGATTTTCTTGACTAGAGTCAAAATATGTATCGTTCTTGTCTAACATTTTATTCCAAAACGTTGTTTATCTGTCCTAGGAATATTTATTTCTATCTCTCTCTCCATCTCAACTCATCTCATATAGAGTTTGTATTACGTTAGTGTATACATAACATTTACTTACCAAGCATGGAGATACTTACCTACATAAATGTATCCACAATACACAAAGGTTAGCTGGTAGAGAATGCTTCTTAGCATTAAGTTCGCCTATGTACATTGTTTGTTTTGTGCAATAAAGAATATTCTATCTATCTATATATCCATCCAATAGGTATTATAATAGGTTGATTATGATACCTAATGATTTACATTTATTTCAAAACAGTAAATGTAAATTGGTAAAGTCAGAACTAACTAGTTTGAAATATATTTTGTATGATGACTACAACATTTTGTGTTCAACAATGTTGCAATATAGCGGCTTACTTTGTCGTCAAATAACAATCAACGAATTTGATATATTTGTTTGTCATGACATATGGTTATTTTATAAAAACGTAGCAACATAGATTATAAACATTTTTATCAGAGGGTGGCATGTCAAAATAAAAAAAGCAAGTGAAAATAGGTCAGACAACATTAAATTAGTTTTTTTAGGGTTCCGTACCGAAAGGGTAAAACGGGACCCTATTACTAAGACTCCGCTGTCCATTCGTCTGTCTTTCTGTCTGTCTATCACTATGCTTTATCTCATGAACCGTGATAGTTAGACAAAATGATTTTTTCACAGATTATATATTTCTGTTGCCTCTATAACAACATATACTAATAAACATTTAAGAGGGCTCCCATACACCATACGTGATATTTTGTCGTTGTTATAGATAATAGTAATGATAATGGTGATAATGGAACAGAACCCTTTATGCGTGAGTCCGACTCGCACTTGGTCAGTTTTTCAATGTTCATTAGTCGTCAATTATAACTAACAGCAATGATGATGATGATGATGATGATGATGATGATGATGATGATGATGATGATGATGATGCTATTTTATTTATCTTATTAACATTATCTTATTTAAATTCTTGTTTACAATAATTGGTAACGTGCAAAATAAAATATACTTTTTTATTCAACATTATTGATAAAATGTTTGCTATATGTGATTTAAATTTTTGCTTGATCCAGCAAAATTTTCATATAAAAACAGTGTTTGGATTGAATCGAATTAAAATCAGTCTATTCGTCAAGCGATCAGAATCAAGTGCTGTACGAGTGTCATCCCAGTGATTCTCCGCCCGCCCACTGCTGCCACCTGAAGTGCCACCCGCCCAGCTGCACTAGCCGCCTTGCAGTACAACGCTACTACGCTGCTAGTACTTCTGCCTCGACGCAGTCACCACATATTCAAGCATTCTCTACCGCTGCCTACCCACTGCGATATCAACACCATCAACGAAAATGTTCGTAAGTTTACTCTGTTATTATTTGCTATGTTTTGATGACCCCTGTGGCGTGGCGGGCGAACGTTCGCCTGCGACGCAGGAGGTTGCGGGTTCGATTCCCGCCTCGGAACAAATATTTGTGCGATTTGTAGATATTTGTTCAGAGTATTCTAGGTATTTTCTATATAAAAAATATCTATCTATGTAATATGTTTTATTAAGTATATCAGTTGTCTAGTACCCATAACACAAGCTCTGCTAAGCTTGGGGCTAGATAATGTTGTGTGGAACTGTCCAGCATTATTACTTGTATTCTATACTCTGGTTATTCGAGATATTTTTTGTAAACAAACAAACAAATGTCGCACAAAACAGATAAGCCAGCGAATTTTTTTATTTTTTTTTTGCTTGGATCATGTTTTACTGGTAGTGTAGTGATCCGCGGCTTCTCCTACGACTAACACAAACCACCTACCTACCACTCACATGCCCGCGCAACTTTCATACCAGAAAAAATAATGTCCCAAGATGTTTGCGAATTTAGGAGCCGAATTTTACACGGTCTTAAGGCACGATAGGTTCTCAAATGTCTCTAGAATTTTAAAGTTTTTGATAAGAATTTCCATAGTTTTCTATGAAGAAAAAAATATATGATATTCTTGAGCTTTTTATCTAGTGAAATCAATAATTCAATACAATATTTGAATTACTTCACTCGATAAAAAAAAAATAACAAATATACCTCCTTTTTAAAATTTAAATTCTATTTTTCACTCACTTCTCTCACGTTTTAATTTTTGAAACATTTGGTTACATGTTAGTTAATATTTGAGTTAGTGAATTCATCAACAAAATTAAACAAAACTTTGAACGTCATTTTTATATAATTTTTTTATACATAAAAACCCGGTATCAGAGCGTGAGCTCGCCTTCTTCGCCTCATACAAAAATGTTCGTTGAACCTATAGCGCCTTAACTGCCCACGCAACAATTTGAACATTTGCAGACGTCTTTTGTTATTTTGTTCTAAATTTGAATTTTAGACGACTATGGATATATCCTGCGATTAAATTTGATAGTAGAATAATTTTGTCACGTATTAACACCGGTCTGATGAAAGGAAATGCTCGAAAACACAACAAAAAAAAGTTTGAAAATTCAGTTCCCAATTGCGGTACAAATTCTCTACTTTTCTTTCGGTTTTTCTGGAAACTTTTTGCATATTTTTGCTTGATAATTTTGTTAATAACTGAAATAACTCAAAAATATATACCACAAAATATTGATTACTTATCATATCTGTGTTAGAATAACATACCTAGCCTGTTTATTAACCTTATTTAATAAACTTTTTTTATTAAATTAGGAGCACCTATTTTTTGCTACAAAAAAAATACAAAAATACCTTTCTTTACAAAAAATATCTTGAATCTGAACCAGAGTAAAAAAATAAATTCAATCTGAATCGAAACTTGTGAAAGATTGCAATAAAAATCTGTTTCCAAAATTCTTCAGTCTTCATTCATAACTGAACATAGTTATAGAGGATGTGCGTTTAGGCGAGTGCAACCGCACACCCCCCCTGCATTTGCAGCGATTAGTATACATATATTGTAATGTATTTTATTATTTACAGGTCGGATTATGATTCAGAATACGACAGCTCGGCCACATCAATGCTAGTTGCTCAACCAATCAAGAAGTCAGCGACATCAAAAGCTAAGGTGCAGAAACGTAAGACATCTCCAGCCAGTGCAGCAGCTGCGGGTGTCACCCGCTCTCCTAATCGAGAAGAGTTCCGTTGGTAAATATAACTAACAAACTTGAGTTAGATAGTAACAGAATTTGGGGTGACAAATCACCTTAACCTGAAAACACTTATATCATGTATGTCCCTTGACTCAACGATTTTCATGGACTCTTTCACTCAAAACTATGATTAGTTTTAAAATATAGCATTTCATAGAAATAAAAAAATAATACAAGCATGTTGATTGATTAAACAACAACGTTAAGACTGCGCCAACCCTAGGCAGAAATCTTCATACAAAAAAAGTACATGCCGCTTGAAAAAGATTAATAGATAATTTTAAAAACCCTGTGGGTGATCCCTCCATTTTACTGCAATGATTTAATTTATCAAATTTTTTAATTCAATTTTTTTGTCGATAATTTTTTACCCTATTGTTTTTTTGTTTGAGTAATCCCTCGGTATTATCCATGCATATTTTTTTATATGAATATTATACTTGATTTAGTCAGTTCAAAATCTAATCTTAGATTAGTAATTTGCGTTATACCTCACCTTAACAATATCTTTTTCGCTCACAGGAACAAAAAATCCAAAAAAAATATTTTCACCATCTTAAAGGCAGAAGAAAAAACCAGCTCCTCACCAAGCATCAAGGGTCGTGGCAATGCAGTGAATACATCATCATTTACGTCACGAGTCTCCGATGGACAGTCCCGCCGCACCGCAGCGATCAGCGATGGTGACTTCTTCTGCGACCTGAAGTTCTATCGCGTTGAGGACGTTGAAAACACCGACCCGCAAGAAAGGTACAAAAAGGCTTTAACATCGGTTAAATTACGACTAGGTGAACACAGTCCTGAGTGGGAAACTCTGCAAGAGTTGTTTACTACAGTATTTAAACGATTTAAGGACTGTGAACCAACATTTTATTCTAACAGAATCACTTATAAATAAAAACCAATTTTAATGTTATAGTAAAAAATACATTTTGCTTGTGCTATCTAAAGCTAACAAATATACTTTGCAATATAGATAGTTATACCCATAGATGTAACATCTATGGTTATAGCTAGGATTTTTTATGATGATTTTATGCATTATAAACTAAACTATATTCTAAAAAGTGGTTTTGGAGCTATCAAAAAGCTTTCCAATAAAGATAGCTAGCATTTTAACACTAAGTAAGTATAATATCATCGAAATGCCGTTCTGTGAAGTATGCAAAATAAGTGTATGTAATAGGTTTTGGATTGGGCATTTACGTAGTAATAAACATAGACAAAACAATTTAAGTCAGCCACATATTGATGGAGTTGATACTGTAACCTCAGCGTTTCGGTGTCGAATTGTTTCTTATAGAATATTAGCAAAAGATGAAAACCAAATCAATATTGATATTTTTTTAAACTCAATCCGAGATAAAATAAAGCATGTTTTAGACGAATGCTTACAAAAACATGTATGTATAAAAGCAAACTTTGAGCTTTTCTCAAAGTTTTTATTATTCAAAAATAATGAACAAGAAATCAAATCATTTGGTACAAAAAACACTCCTATCTATAGTAATTATGATTTTGAGTCATTGTTTTTATTGTTGAGGGATACATTACGAACGAAAGTTGATGAATTTCAAGACCGTGATTCGGGTTGGGGTTTTTTGTATTGTATTAGTTTAGAAATCAATGTAAATAAATTTCAACCGCTTGGTGGTAGCTCTTTTATCGATTTACCGAGGTTCATTAAACAAAAAAAAGCTTGTTTAAATATTCGTAACATAGATCAGTATTGTTTCTTATGGTGTGTAGTAGCAGCTCTCTATCCTGCTAAGAAACATCAAAATAGAATAACATCATACCCACATTTTATTGATGTATTGAACATTGATAATATGTTATTTCCCATGACATTGTCTGATATAAAGGTTTTTGAAAATAATAATCCGCAATTAAGTTTCATAATTTATGGTCTGGAAAAAAATAAAAAAGTTATTGGTCCACTCTACAAATCAGAACCTTCTATCAATAAAACAATTATACACTTACTATACATAGAAAATAGTTTAAAATCGCATTATTGTCTCATAAAAAACTTGTCGCGACTGGTGAGAAGTCAAATAACCAAACATAATGGGAAAATATACTTTTGTGATACATGCTTACTGTTTTTTACAACAGCAGATAGTGTGGAAAATCACACGTGTAATGGTATCGTTACCGTGCTACCAAAAAAGGGATCTGTTATAAAATTTAAAAATTTTGATCGGAAGCAAGACGTACCATTTATAATTTACGCTGACTTTGAAACTATGTTGATAGATGTATGCAACACTACACAATTACAAACTGAAGGTACTTATACACATACCATACAAAAACATGTGCCTGTAGCGTTCGCATACAATATTGTCTGTTCTGTCAACCCTTCTTATAATAAATTTGTATCGTATCGGGGATTTGATTGTGTTGACAAATTTGTTTCGTCTCTTTACAAAGACGCTAAGAATATTCATGAAATTTTGTCACAAAATGTGTCTATAGAATTTAGCGTTATTGATGCTATAGACTATGAAAATGCCATTCGATGCCATATTTGTCAGAACTTTTTATTTGGTGATAGGGTTAGAGATCACTGCCATATTACAGGTCAGTACCGTGGAGCAGCTCACAGCTTCTGCAATTTACAGTATAAAGTCCCAAAGTTTGTTCCAATTTTTTTTCATAATTTGGCAGGTTACGATTGCCACTTGTTCATAAAAAAATTGGGGGAAGCACCTGGGTCAGTAAGAATTATTCCTAAAACAAAAGAAAATTACATATCATTTACTAAATTTATTCCAATATCCAAAAATGAATATGTACAATTGCGGTTTGTTGATTCTTACAAATTTTTGGGAACCAGTTTAGAAAAATTAGCTAAAACGATGAAAACTATTGACTTCATTCATTTAAATCATTTTTTTCCAAATGAATCACAGTTTTCGCTTCTTACTAGTAAAGGTGTCTACCCATACGAGTATATGAACACATGGGAACGCTACAATGAGCAATATCTTCCATGTAAAAACAGTTTTTATAGCTCTTTAAACAACGAACACATTTCAGACGAAGATTATTTACATGCACTAATGGTATGGGATCAATTCGGTATTCAGGACTTGGGACAATATACTGATTTATATTTAAAAACAGACGTGTTGTTGTTGACTGATATCTTTGAAAATTTTAGAAAAACTTGTAAACATCACTATTGCTTAGATCCTGCTTTTTATGTAACTGCACCTAGTTTATCATTCGATGCGATGCTTTATAAAACTGGCATTGAATTGGAACTCATTGATGATTTCGATATGATAAATATGATTCAATCAGGCATAAGAGGTGGAGTATGTATGTGTTCACAAAGATATGCAAAAGCCAATAATGAATTTATCGAAGATTATGATCCGTTGATGCCAGAATCTTACATTGTATATATAGATTGTAACAATCTCTATGGATACAGCATGAGTCAAACATTACCGTTATCAAACTTTAGATTTCTCAATCAAACCGAAATCGATAAATTGGATGTTAACAGTGTTTTAGACGATGATGAGTATGGCTTCATTCTAGAAGTAGACTTGATTTATCCTAAAAATTTACATTGCAAACATAACGACTTACCATTTTGCCCTGAAAAAGATATTCCACCTGGTGGAAAACATCCGAAGCTTATTCCTAATTTGTATGATAAATTTAACTATGTGATACATTACAAGCATTTAAAAATATGTATCAAACATGGTTTAATATTGAGAAAAATCCATCGTGTTATTACGTTTCGACAAAGTGCCTACTTAAAACAATATATTGATCTTAATACAAGTTTGCGGCAAAAAGCCACGTCAACTTTTGAACAAGATTTTTTTAAACTGCTCAATAATAGTGTTTTTGGAAAGACGTTAGAAAATAACCGAAAAAAAGTCAACGTTCAGCTAATAAATCAGTGGATTGATCAAAACAATAAAACAAAAAAACGAAATAGTGCAAAAAACCTAATCGCTAGTCCCAATTTTCATAGTGCTTCAGTATTTACAGAAAATTTAGTTGCAATTCAATTGAAACCCAGTCGTATAGTTTTAGACAAGCCGTTGTATATAGGATTCACAGTACTTGAATTGTCAAAAGCACATATGTATGATTTTCATTATTCAATATTTCAACCATTCTACGGAAACCATTTACAGATGTGTTACACTGATACAGACAGTTTCATTTATCATATCAAAACAAAACAATTTTATCAAGAGTTAAAAATAAATTTTATGGAATATTTCGATACCAGTAATTTTTCTCTAGATAATTATCATGAATTACCAATAATGAATAAAAAAGTACCAGGTCTTTTTAAAGATGAAATGGGAGGGAAAATAATAACGGAATTTGTGGGGTTGCGCTCAAAACTGTACTGTATAAAAAATACCCACACTGAAATAAAAAAGGCTAAAGGAATAAAGGCATGTGTCGTACGTGATTTAGATATGTTAGACTATAAAAACACATTGGAAACTGAAGATATTTTACGAAGGAAGAATATATTATTTAAGAGCATAAAACATGATATATTCACACGTTCAGTAAACAAAATAGCACTCTCTAGTAATGACGATAAACGTTTGATTTCACGTAATAAAAAATCAAGCAGAGCATGGGGTCACGTATCCATTCTTGGGATATGAGTTGATATATCTAGTTTTTACTTTTTTACTATGTTTATATGTAGGTACCCATCGAAAATGTAAGCCTAACTATTAAGTAATGTATTTAGAAAATAAATAAAATAGGTACCTACCTAAAATGTATACCTAGCTATTAAGATCTATATAAATAAACTGTGTGTTTAAATATAGATAACCACCTAGAATGTAAACCTTATTAAAAAGAATTAAATTTTAGTAGTTTTAAGAAAATAAATATATTTTTTGATGATTAAAAACATTGTTATTATTTTATTATTCTTCTTAGAAATCACGTACCTACTCAATTTTAAAATTAAAGTCCTACTTAAAATTATTGTAATCAAACTAAGTAAAACTGACAAGAGAAGCCACAGTAAAAACTTATACCATTCATTACATGAATCAGAAGCGATAGTAGTATGTTGCAATTATCTTACGCAGCAAATAAGTAACTAAGTAAGTACTATGTAGTTTGTGCATGTACTTTGCATGAGCTGGTTAGGACATGTCTTAACATGAATTTATCGACATTGCAGAAAATACATTTATTTGATTCATTCTGTTTCGAAACAACGGTGGTAACTAACGTATACAGATTTCAACTATCTAATACTTACGGTAAGTGTATTTACTTTTCAACATAATTTATCTCAATTCAGCTTCAAATTTTGTGTTAGTAAGTGATATAATTACTAGCTCTCGCCTGCGTTTTCACCCGCGTTCTTAGTCTTTATTGTAGGTTTTAATCATCTATATATCTATCAAATAATTTCATCAAAATCGAAGAATAACAAACAAAACTATTCCTGAAGCCTGCTGCTTGCCTGGTACATTGGATAAATTCCTCTTAACCTGTATAATAAACACCTGATAGCGGTTACCCAAACATCCAAACTTTATCATTTATAATATTAGTATATTTTTTATTCTCAGATATGGCTGACTTCTTAACTAAGGATTCTGAGACTCCGGAGGGACTCTTCGGGATAAACACTGAGGATCTGCTATTTCACTGTGCACAAAATCCTGATGAAGACTTCCCGCTGCTCGACTTGAAGACCAAAAAACTAAAGCGACCCAAACGAAAACCAAAAAAAACATTACATTGCGAAGTCCTTGAAAAGCGTCAACGTCGAGTGCAGCGATCTTCATATGTACTAACCCGAGAAGCATGCACAGGGAGAAGATTAATTCAGATAAAAGTAACAGACATAAGTGACACATGTGATAGTGAAAATAACGTGATTTTATCTGCGCAATATGTAGTGAAAGAATTTGTGGACGATATTATGGACAAAACTGAGAGAATTATTAGAGCTATATCAGAAAATATTGCGTGTGATACGTAAAGTTGTGTAAATAAATGAGTAATTACGTAAGTAAATTTAATGTTTCTACCTAGTTCTTAGAGTTATAAAAATAAAATATTTAATAAGTAAAATGATTTTTATTTCAAAAAATAAATATAGTTAAGTAACAAATCCTTAGAATTCATTAAAAAGTTAAATTATTTAAAAAGTTTAGGTAGAAATTTATAAAAATTATTGTCATCACACCACATCTTAATACACAGTACATTTTTTAAAGCACACTTATTCTTATGATTTACACAGTTAAAACTTATACATTTTAATTTCTCATAATCATTATACAATTTAAAAAAATTAGGACTGCCTTTGTCACCTATATCTATAATTTTACAGTTCTGACACAAATCCTGAATCCATTTAATTTTTTCGGTTCCCTTACAAATAATTTTTTTTATTATTTAAATATGGAGTAATAGTACGCTTAAACTCTTTGTAGTCAATAAATCCTTCACTCCAAAAAATTCCACGATTTTTTTCTAACCACCGAACTTGCCTTCTTTCATCGTTTGTCAAGTTATTAAATGAGTACGGAGGCTTGACAAGAAAAGTTTGAGTGTATCCATTGATAAAAATTGCAAATTCTTTTATAATAAAGGTGCTTTTTGTATCCTTAAATCCTTGTAGGTCAACGATAACAGTATCAGGATTCATGTTATCTTCTTCACTAAATTGCTAAGTGGTCTGTACTCTATTAGACAGTCATTTAAAATGAGGCAATATGCTGACGTATGATTAGGTATCTCCGAGTTGCTTTCAAGCTCCACACGTACGCTTACTACAGGGCCTGACTTAAGATTTTCACACTGTCTAGAGCAATCGATAACAAAGAGCGGTGCCTTTTCCTTGAACTCAGATGCACTCAGCAACGGTTCGCTCCTGCGTCCGTAATAAGACTGTTGGAATTTTACATATTGTTCATATAATAAAGCAAATTTTTCATCTATAAAATTTACATTAAGACTTTCATACGGATAGTATGTAGAGTTAAGATACACTTTGACATCTCTTAAATTACAATGATCGAAGCATGACATATCTTTCTCTGCTACATTTTTTCTACCGGTCTGTAGACCAATGACTACATATCTCGGCTTTTCTATCTGTGATGAGGTTTTTATTGACCATGTATGCTTAGTGGTTTGAGGTAGCAATGGGTACTCATACAGATCCCAATTTCGAAACGCGAAATTTAGTGGTCGATCTTTTTCTAAAAGCTTCAGTAAACGAACTTTTTCCTTGTCAGACACCTTAATGTGTGGAACGCGCCAAACTAATTTATTTATTATTATGTCTTCAACCACCTCAGTAGATGGAATTTTCAATGCGTTTAAATCGGTATTACTGCGTAATAATATCAATTCATGTTTACAGTTTATGATGATTTTCTTATAATCTTCAGCAAAACCTAAAATATTACTTAGTGGTATTGAAGCTGAAAAACTGCCTCCATGATCCTTTGTACCATCTATATCCCAACCCCAAGCCTTTGATATTTTAGCTTCATTTTCATTCATGGATAATAAACTTTTTATAGTTGTAGTAATACCAGCATTTTTAATTTTATCTATTTCGACTCCATTAAGCTCATATCGAATATCTTGGAAGAGAAAAAGTAATGGATTGTTTGTAAATTCAAAGCTTGCAACTTTTTGTCTCGTATCCTTTTTGACAATTTTTACTGTTCCTTCCAAATAAAGGGTACTGGCTGATGGTAATATGTATAAATCTTGTTGATTGATCGGAATGCGAACTTCATCATTCCTGTTAAAACTTGTTACGTATGGTTTATACGAATGATATTCAATACCATCTATGGTGTTATCGTATGCTGGAGAACTTGATATGTCTAAAATACTCATTTCAAAAGTCCTATGAATTTTAGAAACCTTTTATTTTCTTTTGTAATTTTTGTTTTTTGAGCTGTTCCTTTGCAGGTTGTCTGATTAGCACTGATGTGTTTTGTTTTCATGTTAGCATATTTATTATAATCAATCATCTTTTCTTCATATGCAAATATATTTGAACTTCTTCACCCCGTAAATTTATCAAATTATTATGAATATCTAATAATCTGATGTTAATAGTACTAACGTTATTTTGATTAATAGGAAAATAAATGATATTTTTAGGTATTTCTATCAGTCGATATCCTGGTGGTACGTTGGGTGCAAATTCATAAATTATGTGGCTTGATTTTCCATTAATATATGAGCCGCTCACTATATCACATTCAACCCTGACCACAGTCGTTGATAAAATGTTAACAGGAAACTGTGACTCGTTTATTATATTTGCTTTCAGAGTTTGTTTACCAAAGCCTAGTAAAGTACCAAGAGAATTTTCTTTTTCAAAATGTATATCCTTTGCACAACACAGAAAAGTTTTCAAAGTGTTATTGTTACAAAATAAACTAAAGGTTGCATTTTTGACTTTCGCTTTTAAATAATCACTGATATCCTGAAGTTCGTAGGCACCTTCCGGTATCTCTATGATTTCATTGTGACCATAATGAAATTTATTGTTTTTTGAGTCAATATTAGGAATTGAATTAAATGTAGACAAATACAGCAGAGCACATTCATAATCTCCATCAAATTCTAAAGCAGGATAAAAGTTAGATGATAAAATCGTTGTATTACCGGTTATAGACAGTGTGAAAGACATTATACAAATGAATTAAATAAAACTAGTTCTTAAATTTATACATATTTAATTCGTATAGGTACCTAATCTATTTACATTTATTTTTCCAAAATTTCTGAAGGAACTTTAAACAAAGATGTCCACAATTAGACGTTTCAAATTTTTGATAATTACAATAATTGTATGTTATATTAGTTTTTAAGTATGTAACAATCTCTAACGGAGGTTTTAAATCTCCAAAGCTATCAAAATACTCACAATAATCAAAATACTTTACGTAGGCTACCCAGTGTGTTCCTTCATTCTCTGAACTATCTAAATTAACGATAGCACATTCAATGGCTTTTGGTTTTTTTGGTAATTCATCTCTCATATAAACACCTCTAAAATAGGGTATGAGTCCACAAGCATATTCTAATATGTCAATATTGGTGAGAGCACGATTGGGTAACCTTTTCATTAGTTTTTTGAACTTTTTACATAAAGCCCATTGCCTTTCTTGTAAGGTTTCATATATAAACCTTTCCCTATAGCAATAGATTCCATAATTTGATTGTGCCTTTGCGCCTCTTCAAAGTTTTTTTTAGCTGATTTGTGATCATTTACAGCTTTAGCTATACCTGCAGCTCCTCCAGCTAATGCACCTAATGCAGACAATCCAGCAAAAATTGGTATCAAGGGAAGAATACCACCCGTCTTCGGTAACGGTATGATGCGAGGCAAACGAACTCCTTTATTACTTTTAACGAGTTTTTTTGCAGCAGAGTATGCTATTTGTATAGCTTTAGAATTATTTTTTGGTTTTAGCTTCTTGATACGAGTACTTATAGTAGAAATAATAGATTTAAATGATTTAGTTCCTGCACCATGTTTTACTTTGGTTTTCATGACTTTGTTAACCAACCACGAAGCTATTTTCTCTCCTTTTCCTGCATTCTTGGATTTCATTCGCTGTTTAGCCATGCTTATTAATTCCAAATCAGCTCTGTGTCGATCTTCTAAGTTATTAGAGTTATTATATGCAATGTCGTGTTGCATACATGCACTATCCAACTGATTAACTCCTTTATCACCTCTTATTAATCGTTCTCTTAATCGTGTCCCGGGTCCACAATAATTATATCCAGGTAAATGGACTTCAAAGGGTAAACTATTTATTAAACTATTAATCAGTCCTCCACCTCGCATTGCCGAGTTATTAATGACTGTTTTTTACTACTAATATATAATTTTATAGATTTTCTTACACGATCATAAAATTGTACGTTTTTCGATCCAACAACTTTCACTATCAGGGAGACCTAACCATTTGACAAAAAGTTTGCTTCCTTTTTTTCTTAAAACTCTTTCAATAAGATAAACATTAGGACAGCTAGTTTTCTGAAGTTCCTCTTCATAAAAAGTTCCTAAAATCGGCTGTTTATACATATCTTGAATTACGTAAGTAAAAGGTTTTGAATTATTAATTTTTTTAATACGAAATAGTTCTGTAGTCCAGTTTGATGTATAACCTTTTTGAAAGCTACTTTTATATTTGCTTATACGTACAACATCTCCTATAAAAAATTTACTTTTCTTTGATTTCATATTTATCATCTGTGAACTTTTTATGTTTCTCATGACTATATCCTGATTTGACTGACTAACTTCGTTCGGCTTATATTTTGTAATTCGATGTATTGTATCATTGTATGTAATCATAACACTTTCCAAAGGCCTCCCAACCCACTTATAACTACCATTAAAACTGAAACATTTATATAATTTGTTTTTTAAAGTTCTAATTAAACGTTCAACTATAGAGGCTTTTTTTATGGAGTATGTAGAATAATGGTTAATTTTATGAAACATCATTATTTTATTGAATTCATCGTTATAAAATTCTGTACCCATGTCTGTTTGTAAATTAATTGGCTGACGATGGGTGGTGACTAAAATTGTGTTAAATGCATTTGCTATTTCGGATTTAGTCTTAGTTTTGACTGGAATAGCCCAAGAAAACTTTGAAAAACAATCTAATACTACTAATATATAAGCATAGTTGTTGTTATAACTTTTTAAATTTTGAAAGTCTATAAGATCAGCTTGCCATAAGTCATCAATTCCCTTTAATACCACAAACCGTCGAATAAAGTTTTTACGTGCAGTTTTATGAATTTCATTAACAACTTGTTGCTTACTCATTTTTTGATTTAATGAACTTCTCTAATTCAATCTTTGTGTAGTAGTCTTCTCTAAAATGCTGAATATATTTTTCAATATCCGATTTTAAAGCGTTTAGAGTGTTATAAACTTCTTGCTTGTTTGCAAATAATTCACAGTGCTTATCTACGTATTCTTTGTTAGCTGCATCGTTCGGTCTCAAAGGATTTGTAACACCTGTCAATCTCGTTGATAACAAATCGAATTCTTCGTTTTCTGTTTTCATCAATGCCTTGTCAAAGATTTCGAAGAATTCTGGTAATCGCAGTCGTTTATGAATGTGATGACCAAATTTATCCATTTTACTTATGATGAACTGATAGGGGTCAGAGATAAAGTTCAAATGAAACAAAATGATGTATTTCATCTTATTTATCATGGTATAATACCACTCTCACGCAATTCTTCTATAATGCATATGATTTCATTATCCAACCCAGTGTTACCAGCATCCTGAGATGCAATTAATAATTTTAATCTATCGATCAATTCGTTAGGATCATCCCAGTAAACGTAATCAACATTCTTTTTCCATTTCTTTAATAATGGTATCCCTTCTCCTTGGTATAAGTTTGACTGACTACCATCAGTACTTACAGACACTTTACGTAGCTTGAATAGTGGTTTTATTATGTTTAAGTACTTTCGTCCTTTGCTACTTTTAATTGGTTTGCGTGAATCATAGTCTCTTCGATGAACGTTTGTTTCTAACAACATTAACTTATAATGTCTCAAATCTTCTGCAGTGATTGCTGTTGAATCAGGCAATCTTTTGAATAAAAGCTCATTTATTCCAAACGTTTTTTTGTACTTATTTGTACCAACTTGAATGTAATCATTAGAAACCACCACACGTGCTGAACCCATCATGAGCTTACCACGTTCATTTCTCACACCAAACGGAACATTACCCAAAGCTTCAGAAGAAATAGACCACGATGAAATGTTAGAGCTCTGATTAGGTTCACTTGTATCAGCTGATTTGAAAGATTCATCATTCACATCATATTCATATCCAGAACTTTCTGAACAATCATCTTTCTCATCTAACTCATCATTAGAGTTATCATCATTAAATCCAACGTTAGGCTTTCTCTTCTTAAGAGTTGTATCAAAGTTTAATGGACTTAATGTGTTTAATTTAGTTTCATTTTCTTTTACTTTAATAGTATCTTTCTTTTCATCAACTAATTGATTGAGAGAATTTGTAATTGGTTTAAAAACAGTTTCCAGAACATCATTTTTTTCAGTTTCAATATCCCGCATCTTTCGAACCTTTCTTCTAACAGCAGCTGCTGCATTCACAATTTGTCTCTTTAGATTTTTTTCCATGTTTTAATAAACTATAATAATATCTTTTCGATTACTATAGAACACGTTTTATTCTTTGAGTAGTGAAACTGTTACTGAATCAAATTATTATATGCAATAATTATTTATACAACTAATTAAACACAACAAATGTATCAAATTTTTTTCTATAACATCCCTTATTCTTTTCACAATCTTTATTTATCACTAAATAACTATATGGTTCTTTCCATATGTTTGAACACATATTTCTAAATTCTTGCCAAGTCATATCCGCGTTGACGTGTTCATCATATATATGTCTCATATTTATATCATCTTGCTTGAAAAGGACAATTAAATTTGCATTATCTCTTACTAGCTGTTTGGGTATTTTACTGTAAGTCTGATTTAAATAAATACAATCGATATGCTTATGTCTACCCATTGCAAAATAATCACGCATATTATTTTGATTTTCACACGCTACGTCATCAAATATTATTATTGAATCACATTTTGCTGCCTCTGGAGTAAGAACTTCTTCATTTTCACGATATTTAAAAAATGATACACTTGGAACCATTCGTAGAATCTGTTCCAAAAATACATACTTTGGTTGATAGAGAGTTTTCGAATACAAATATAAATTTCTAAATTGCAAACCATTTTTGTGTAGCAGTAAACCAATTACTAAATTAGTTTTTCCACAATTTGATGGACCACATATTATGCAACGTATTGAATTTGGTAAAAGGTTTCCATGTCGAAAATTATGTTTTTCAGAGTCAATGGTAATGTTTTCGAATTGTAACGTTAGCGGTTGTTTTACGAACTTCATCGTGAGAGCGTTTTCGATGGAATGCTCTAAGAGACGTAATAACTTCCTTAAATACATCGGTCAAAGACAATTTTTAATGTAACTTTTTAACAATGTATTGGGCGAAATGGGCCACGGAGCGATAGCGAAGTGGCCCAGAACGCCCAATACATTACTACTGAGACGGCTCAGTATTTTTTTGTAAAACATACGCCTTATACTCATATTTATAAAATGTTATATAAAAGCTTGAAAAATTTAAAATATATTTTTTAACAAAAACTTGTGTGTATGGACAAGTGCGCACTTAGTATACTAATCCTCACTTGGGATGGGCTTCGAATAATGACGGTAATCAACAATAACATAGTAGTCAGGGGCTGGCTCACGAGGGTTCAAACCTGGGAGGGCCACCCTCCGCTAGGTAGGTGCGTATATATGGCGAGCCGCCCTCTGCACTCTGCTCAGTGAGACCGCAATCTGCGCCAACGCACATCCCTGAGAGGGATACAACATGTTGTCAAGACATCTTACTACTAAAAGAAAATACCTAATTTAAAGTGTTATTTAGTGCGTAGTTTGTATCGCCGAGCGAGCAGCGGCCGCGGCGGCTTAAAGTCACGGCTGCCTGTAGGCGCGTAGAATCGCGATCCTCCGCGAAGTTTCCAGGATACGTGCTGAGAAGCCAGGACGATAGGTGCCGAAATGTGCGGCGCCGGGCCGTCCGGCGGCCGCGGCGGCGGCGCCTGGGGCGAGTCCAGCGCGGCATGTCGCCGCGGGCTGCGGCGCGGCGCCGTCTCGCGGCCCTTCCTCGCCGCCGACCTGCTGCGCGCCCTGCACGAGCGCGCGCCCGGGACGGTGAATACTCTCTACATACCTACTTGTGTTAGAAATGTGCGACGCCGGGACGTCCGGCGGGCCTCTTGCTATTTTTTTTTTTTTAACATTGATAGACCTTTGTTTGGCCACGATCTCACCTGTTGGTAAGTGACGATGTGGCCGAAGATGGAGCACAAAGGTCTAGAAGGCACCTATTCACTCTAGCCTTGAAGAGACCCAGATTATAGTTTTCAGGAAAAACAGACGACGGCAGTGTATTCCACTCCTTAGCAGTTCTCATTATAAAGGTAGAACTGAAACGTTTAGTACGAATAAAGGGTATACTAATGAGGTAAGGATGGTACTGTGTCGTACGCTTGCTCGTCCTATGGTGAAAAGGAGATGGTGGGATCAGATCGCTTGACTTGTAATGCCTACATAAATGTGTGTCTCTAGTTTTTTGAAAGTTAATACCCCTAATGTGCGCAGCAATCACCACCGTAGCCGGATTTTTACGTCAAAAAATCTGGGTTAAAAGCAAAATGCTTTTTTTTTGCAATCAAATCAGTCACATTTCTTTTTTTATGAAAATTTCAGGTAATGCTGAAACACGGTTTGTTAATTTTATTTGAGGAATCTGCATATGAAATTAATCAATGTAATAATAAAAATATATTTGTTTTTTTATACTATTTATATATATGTTTTGTAGATATGTAGTATAACTTTATAGTACAAAAATATATTTTGTTACGATTTTTAGAATAAATAAGTGTCATAATAATATAATATAAGCCATTTATTCCCATAATAAAGATAATAGTAGTTTATGCAACTGTCATATAAGAAGGGGTATTAAAACACGAGAGTCTGTTTATCGCATGAGGCGAAGCCGAATGCGATACTTAATAGGTTGAATCGAGTGTTTTAATACCTAAGTTATATGCAGTTTCATACACTACTTTATCTTCACTCATAGGAAAAATTGAAATTAAACAAAGTAGAATACAAAAACACGATGGGCAAAAAAATTTACAGGAAGCGCGGGAAATTAAGTTCAAACTACGCATGCGTGCGCCATTTTTTCACAGTTCGAACTGCGCATGCGTGCGCCTTTTTTTTCATATTCAGGCTATAACCATAGACTAGTTTAATGAATTAATAAAAAAAAAGATAGCGGTACTATAATGAGTTTTATGATACAGTTGGCGGTACTATAATAAGTTTTATTTTTAATTTTATAATATGCGTCTATAAAGTGCGTCTGTATAGAACCGTCTTTGAATTCGTAATTCGAATTTTTCGATTTGAGTGTAGATAAAGTACTTTATACTACATATTTAAATTGATATGAACAAAAAACTTTAATCATAATAAATCATCGAGCAACTCCGGTTGGAGGCCTGCAATCTTCGATCACAGATTTTGTGATCCCTGCAATGCTCTAAGTAATAAATACTGTGAGTAGGTATAGCTACAGTAGGTATAGCTACAGTTAGGTTTATTTTGTGATCGCAGCCTGCAATGCTCTAAGTAATAAATACTGTAAGTAGGTATAGCTACAGTAGGTATAGCTACAGTTAGGTTTATTTAGTGATCGCAGCCTGCAATGCTCTAAGTAATAAATACTGTAAGTAGGTATAACTACAGTTAGGTTTATTTTGTGATCGCAGCCTGCAATGCTCTAAGTAATAAATACTGTAAGTAGGTATAACTACAGTTAGGTTTATTTTATGATCGCAGCCTGCAATGCTCTAAGTAATAAATACTGTAAGTAGGTATAGCTACAGTAGGTATAGCTACAGTTAGGTTTATTTTGTGATCGCAGCCTGCAATTCTCTAAGTAATAAATACTGTAAGTAGGTATAACTACAGTTAGGTTTATTTTGTGATCGCAGCCTGCAATGCTCTAATTAATAAATACTGTAAGTAGGTATAACTACAGTTAGGTTTATTTTGTGATCGCAGCCTGCAATGCTCTAAGTAATAAATACTGTAAGTAGGTATAACTACAGTTAGGTTTATTTTGTGATCGCAGCCTGCAATGCTCTAAGTAATAAATACTGTAAGTAGGTATAACTACAGTTAGGTTTATTTTATGATCGCAGCACTCGTTTAGGGAATTTATAAATAATTCAGCATTAGTGTTAGATGGCAATCTGTAAATAGATAGAATAATCGTATTATATATATATTTATTTGTAGACAAGAAGCACGTGTCAATTTTATTTCTTTAACCATAGACTTGTGCGTATTTTTAATGTAGGCAGTAACACCATCGTTTTGGTTTAGATGAGATGTTGTAGCAAAAGAGTTGTAGTTCGTTAGGTATGGAATAGGTTTATTCTTATTAATTCTACATTCTGTTAACACAACAACATCAGTTTCAAATTTTAATAGAGTCAAGTTAGTTTGTAGGTCATCTATGTTTTGTAATTACTTCTAATATTCTGTAAAATTACAGTTATATTAGTTGGTTTAACACATAACATTTTAGAGAGTTCAGCAGTTGTACATTCGAAAGAATGCGCCCTTTCTGCATTGTCTAATTAATTTACTTCTAAAGGCTTGTCCATCATGAAGAGTTGCATAAGGAAACTTCATTCTTTCATAGTAGGCGTCCAGTAGTTTTTTTAAATAGTACGTATTTTTGTATAAGACAGATCAGTATGTCTAATTTATAGTATTTGTTCATGGAACATGAGAAAGCAGGGCTAGCACAATGAATGCAACAATAGCATTGCAACTTTAAATATTTAAATAACTAAATATTGTATAGATGATGCATGTTGATTAGTCACATTATGTTCAGTCTTTTGTTGTTGTACTATTCCGCTACCTATCCGTGAAAACCTTCAACAAGCTTTCAGATATTTATTCATTTGTAAGTCTGTAAATTTGGTTTTCCTTCAAATAAATAAAAATATAAATATAAATATGTAGGTTCGCTCGTGCGTAGGTGTACGTGGACGTGGACTGCGCGGGGTTCCTGGTGGCGGGCGGCGCGGGGGGCGGGGGCGGGGCCGCGCTGTGCGTGCACGCCGCGCTCGCGCCCAACGTGCACGCGCGCACGGCGCTCCTGACGGCGCCAGCGCACGCGCACACCTCGTGGCCGGCCTCCGCGGACACACTGGTGAGCTTACAACGTCCACGCGCGCACGGCGCTCCTGACGGCACCCGCGCACGCGCACACCTCGTGGCCGGCCTCCTCCGCGGACACACTGGTGAGCTTACAACGTGCACGCGCACACCTCGTGGTGAGCTTACACCGTGCACGCGCACACCTCGTGGTGAGCTTACATCCACTATGCCGCCGACGATGACGACGTGACGGGTGGTGCGGAGCCATTTACTGAGGATCATTTTGATGAAGGATAACTTATGAAAAAGTTTTAACATTTGAGTACCATCATATTTTGAGGCATCGATATTGGTCGAAGCAACACCCGCGGCAATACCGACAACAGACTTAGTAACGAATACTTCTGTACAAGAGCTGATAGAACAACTTCAAACTAATTTAACTATTTATTCAGAAATAGACCCATCGACTCGTCCTAAGTTGCCCCGATTGAGAGAAAATCGTAAATTGTACGAACTTGTTCATGTATTTAATAATGAGATGCTAAGCAAGTTTTATTCCATAGACTCTGACTTGACTCACTTACATACGCTTATATACTGCTGCGCAGTTGTGATCAGCACACAGCTAGGGTATAAGATTTCTGTAGATCCAAGCCCTAGGCGTAAGCCGCAAAGTAACAAACCACCATGACAGATCCGATTAGAGAATGACATCAAAATACTGCGAGCTGATATAGGTAGGTTGACTTAGTATATTAATCATAATAGACACGCCAATTTAGTTCGGAAAGTTCAGGAGATATTCCTTAAATATAAGGTGCATTCAACTCATGAGACAGATAATGTAAGACCCGAAGAATTTTTAGACACACTAAAACAAAAACTAGCTTTGAAGTCACAGAGATTAGCTCGATATATAAAAGCATTGCAAAGAAAATTAGACAACAATTTATTTACAGCTAACGAGAAAGGATTTTATAGGGCACTTAAAAATAACCCAGCCAACGAAAACATCACTTCCGATGTTCTTTCAGAACATGATCTAAAAACTACTGGGCAGACATATGGAGGAAACAAAACGAACACAATGAAAACGCTGACTGGATCAAAAATTAAGAATCAAAAGCGGAAACGATAGAACAGATGGAGTTCACTGACATTAGTAAGATAGATAAAGAAATAATAACGCGAAAAATGAAAAACTGGAAAGCTGTCGGTATTGATGGTGTACACAGCTTTTGGTACAAAAAGTTATCAGTTCTTCATGACATATTAGCCAAAACTATTTCAAATTTAATACAGGGTGCCGAAAAACTTCCGTTGTTTGCTACTAAAGGTATTACTTACACGCTTCCCAAAAGTAGTAATACAGCTGAACCCTCTCAGTATCGGCCAATCACTTGCTGACCAACAATATATAAATTAATAACTTCTTGTATTACATATAAAATCAATGATCACTTAAACCAAAATAATGTGCTAGCTGAAGAACAAAAGGGATGCCGACAATACCATAAAGGATGCAAAGAGCAGTTAATAATTGATTCGACCATTCTTAAACACGCAACTACACATAGCCGTAACTTATATCTTACGTATATTGATTATAAAAAAGCGTTTGACAGCGTACCACACTCGGCTTATTCGCATCTTACAAATCTACAAAGTAAATTCCGACATAATAACCTTCCTGGAAAGTGCCATGGGTACTTGGAGGACATCGCTGTATCTCTCTAACAGCACCACAGTTGTCACCACAGATAAAATTCCAATAACAAATGGTATTTTTCAGGGAGACTCTCTCAGTCCTTTGTGGTTTTGTATGGCATTCAATCCGTTAACTTCCTTGCTTAATAATGCAAACTGTGGCTACAAACTTACACCAAACAATGAAATTAGTCACCTAAGTACATGGACGATATTAAATTATTTACTATATCTGAAAAGGAAATGAAAAAACTAATAATAAATAACAACACAATTTATTATGATAATTAATGATATAAATAGTCCTTTGGGTTCGATAAATGTAAAACTCTTAATTTGCGTAAAGGAAAAGTTATTGGTAGTGAGTGATAGTGTTCAGGATAGCTACTTTGGTATTATGGAAGAAAATGACACATATAAATATCTGGGCTTGCATGAGGGAAGGACTATATTATTTACATCCGAAATCAGCAACTGAAAGAATGTCAATTGAAAGAGTTAAAGGTGGTAGAGGGTTAATAGACATCAAGACTTTATGGGAGGGTCAAGTTAAGAATTTGAGAAATTTCTTTTTCGATAAATCAACGTCGAGTAAAACCATTTAGCGGTCGTAGAATCGGATCATTTACACCACTAAATCTAGTTGCTAGAAACCGTAAATTTTTAAGCTTGGACGAAATTGATATGGGGAATCAATTTTTCATGCGAGATTTTCCATTCGGGATTTTTCATTCGAGATTTTTGTTCAAGATTTTTCATTCCAAATTTCTCTTTCGAGATTTTCCATTCGGGATTTTTCATTTGAGATTTTTCATTCGAAATTTTCCATTCCGGATTTTACATTCGAGATTTTTCATTCGAGATTTTCCATTCTGGATTTTTCATTCGAGATTTTCCATTCGGGATTTCTCATTCAAAATTGTTCATTAGAGATTTTTCATCCGAGATTTTTCATTCAAGATTTTTCATTTGAGATTTTTCATCTCAGATTTTTTATCCGAGATTTTTCATCCGAGATTTTTCATTCGAGATTTTTCATTCGTGATTTTTCATTCGAGATTTTTCATTCGAAATTTTCCATTCGTGAATTTTCATTCGAGATTTTACATTCGAGATTTTAATTCGAGATTTTTTCGAGAAAGTATAACCTTTGTCACCCGGAGTCCCCGGGGATAGTGTAGCTTCCCAACAGTGAAATAATTTTTCAACTCGTTCAGTAGTTTCGGAGCCTATTCAATGCACACAAACAAATAAACAAACAAACAATCAAATCTTTCCTCTTTATTATTAGTATATAGATAATTACACCTACTATGTACCATCATTGTTGCAATAAAGATTATGAATGAATGAATGAAAAAATTAACCAACAAGCGTCCTCGCGTAAACCAGACTAGATATCTAAACGAAAACGATCAATATTTACAATGTTTTGTTCAAGGAAGACAAAGCACAACTAATAAACTGCGATGAGTACACTAACTGCTATCGTGTCTTATTGTGCCCGAACCAGTCGGTGGCACTCATAGGAGCGGAGCAAAAAAGTGACGCGGGTACCCCGTGCGAACGCTTGGGCCGGAATGAGATCCGCGGCCGACCGAACCGCTCGAAGCAGCTCGTTTCATAGTTTTTGTTTTACTGTTTCAAAATCATAATTACTTTTGGAAATGTAAACTTATTTATGTAAAGTCTGTAAATTGTCTATAATATTGTGAAAGAATCATTAATTTAACTGCAGGCGTTTGGAAGGAGTAGGAATTCTTGCGTAAATTATAGGGTATATTGTTTTATATTTTCCTGTTAAAAGCAACAGCAATTTAAAAAATGTAAACTTATTTTTCTTTTCTTGACTATATTATACCTACCTATTAAATGTTTTTTTTTTTAATTTTTTGGGCCATTTTTATGGGAGGAGTAGGCTTTCTAATATGGTCTATATTGCGTTTCTGGAAAACTAATCGCCTTAACTAATATACAGAACACACACGTCATTTATTCATCCTACAACTTGACCACCATAGAATAATTGTTTAATAATGTATTATTTTTGTGTGTCCTGTGTGCAGTTACAACTGCGGCTGGAAACGGACCGTGCGCCGCACGAGGCGCTGAGCGTGTGGCTTGATGAGCGCCTGCGCGCCGCGCTCGGTGTGCCGCACCTCACACTAAACAACATAAGAGGTCAGTAGATACAGCTGCGACTAGAGCAGGTCCGTGCGCCGCACGAGGCGCTGAGCGTGTGGCTGGATGAGCGCCTGCGCGCCGCGCTCGGTGTGCCGCACCTCACACTAAACAACATAAGAGGTCAGTAGATACAGCTGCGACTAGAGCAGGTCCGTGCGCCGCATGAGGCGCTGAGCGTGTGGCTGGATGAGCGCTTGCGCGCCGCGCTCGGTGTGCCGCACCTCACACTAAACAACATAAGAGGTCAGTAGATACAGCTGCGACTAGAGCAGGTCTGTGCGCCGCACGAGGCGCTGAGCGTGTGGCTGGATGAGCGCCTGCGCGCCGCGCTCGGTGTGCCGCACCTCACACTAAACAACATAAGAGGTCAGTAGATTAGATACAGCTGCGACTAGAGCAGGTCCGAGCGCCGTACGAGGCGCTGAGCGTGTGGCTGGATGAGCGCCTGCGCGCCGCGCTCGGTGTGCCGCACCTCACACTTACAACATAAGAGGTCAGTAGATTAGATACAGCTGCGACTAGAGCAGGTCCGTGCGCCGCACGAGGCGCTGAGCGTGTGGCTGGATGAGCGCCTGTGCGCCGCGCTAGGTGTGCCGCACCTCACACTTAACAACATAAGAGGTCAGTAGATTAGATACAGCTGCGATTAGAACAGGTCCGTGCGCCGCACGAGGCGCCGAGCGTATGGCTGGATTTACATTTAAAAATAACCATAAAACCAAATATTAAATTTTCAATTAAAATACAAAGTGAAATAAAAATAATGTCAAAATAAAGAAAATCATGATAAAAAAAATATATAGTCCTTATGGTCAAAATATTCTCGAATCGAATAAAATGTATTTTCTATTAAATAAGTAAATAACTTATTATTGATAGGTATAGGTAGGTAGGAAGGTACCTGCCTACTAATAATCACAGTAATGTTTCTGGTCGTAGGTAGGTACCTATTATGAACCTCTTCCTACGTTTTAAGGCAAAATGGGACGTTATTATATTATGCCACAATCGTTTTACCCGAGCAACACATACATATTTGTATGAAATCCTGCAATCCTGAAATATTTAATGATTTCAAAAATAATGGGATTAGCACGACTATTTTCCAAAAAGAAAAATGTCCAGGAGTTTAATAATAGGTACCTTCGATTCTGAGTGTAGTTGTTCAAAGCAGGTAGAACCTTAACTTAGGTATTGAAGAGCATCGTCGAGCCCTCCGGCGTGCGAGGCCGAGTGTCTGATAAACATGCGTGACTGTATAATGTATAACATCAGTCATTAGCGGCAACTAGCGGCAGTGATTGTTAATGTATCATCGGGATCACTACGAACAAGTCTTGGTCTACGGAGGGACTAAAATGTCGATGGTTTCGGCAAATCTGTCTATAGGAGCTGACCTTGCTGGCGGTTTCCCCTCTTTGAGGAGTAGGTATACAATTTATTATTATTATTATTTATTATTTATTTAGTAGGAAAACCAACAGCTATATATAAATACATAAAAAACAGAGTTAAAAAACAAAAAGCCAATTACAGGTAAAATCAAATCAATCAGGTCAATTGTTTATAAGATTTAATAAGTCAACCATTATTTATTTGAACAGGCGAGAAGGATTACGCGTGCCACCTGTGCGGTGCACGCTTCCCGGAGCCGAACCCGCTGAAGGCGCACCTGTTCCTCGGGTGCGCGACGCCCTCGCCGCGCCGCTTCTGGCGCCGCCTCGCCGCGCGCCTGCAGCCCGCGCCCGCGCCAGCGCGCGCGCCCTTGGACCCCGCGCGCCTGGAGGCGCTGGCGGCCGAATGGGGGCGCGGCCGAGGGGGCGCGGGCGGCGCGCACGCCTGCGTCTACTGCGGCAAGCTGTACTCTCGCAAGTACGGCCTCAAGATCCACATCCGTACGCACACCGGCTACCGGCCCCTGCGCTGCCGGCACTGCGCGCGCGCCTTCGGGGACCCATCCAACCTCAACAAGCACGTGCGGCTGCACGCGGCCCGTGGCGGGGGCGCGGGGGGAGGCGGGCTCGCGTGCGGCGTCTGCGGCAAGGCGCTGGCGCGGCGCCGCGACCTGGAGCGGCATCTGCGCACGCACGCGGCCCAGAGCGGCCCCGGAGCCTGCGACCTGTAGCGCCACGTGCGGCTGCACACGGCCCGCGGCGGGGGCGTGGGGGGAGGCAGCCTCGCGTGCGGCGTCTGCGGCAAGGCGCTGGCGCGGCGCCGCGACCTGGAGCGGCATCTGCGCACGCACGCGGCCCAGAGCGGCCCCGGAGCCTGAAACCTGTAGCGCCACGTGCGGCTGCGTGGAGGACGCGGGCTCGCGTGCGGCGTCTGCGGCAAGGCGCTGGCGCGGCGCCGCGACCTGGAGCGGCATCTGCGCACGCACGCGGCCCAGAGCATCCGCGATGCAGACGCCTGTAGTTTATGAACTCATCTGTCGTAGTGCGAACGGACGCCTAATTTATACTTTATAATTATTATGTAACTTAGGTACTTAGCCATTACCACAGTTTTTAAGGCGTTGATCGACGAGTGAGTAAAACCGCGGTCTTACGGAATATTTATTCTGTGCTTATGGTTCGTCTACATGGTCCAGAATAGCCAGAGCAAGAGAAGAGTGGAAGAAGTTGGAGGAGGCCTTTGCCAAACTTGGGCAAACAGATTCTGTTGTCAATGTCTAAAGTCTAAACTGTTTTTATTATTGTAAAGCTTTATGTAAATTAGGAATCTGAATAAAGGCTTTTTATTATTATTATCACTGTTTTTTATTTCACGAGATATAAATCTCGGTATTTATGAAGCTCACGGGTCTAGACCAAGTGAGATTCATTTTCAAAGTTGATATTTGAAGAGTCTTCTTGTAAAAACTTTCGAACAGTTCGACATGTATTTAAAATTGCAGATTTCTGCATAGTTACGTAGGTATTTTCCGGTATGTCAATTGCCTAAAGGGCTTTAAGTGTTTTGGGGTGACACCCGTACTGGAGAGCACCAGTGGTACAATATATACCTACCTTGTTCATCTTCCATATCCTTGTTATTCCATCTTTAAGCTCTGTGTATTTAAGTATTTTCTTGGATATTGTTTTTTGAATATGTAAGAGTACCAGTGATGGACAGTATAAGACCAAAACACCACGTTTAAAATTCACGAAAAAAAAAGTTGCCCTCCAATTCTTGCAACAATTACTGATAAACGTGGTTATGGAAATTTAGCATTTAGTAAAAAATATATCGCATTGTATATAGAACCGTCTCTGAACAAAAAATCGCAGAAGAAAATAGGCAAAAAAAAACCAGTAATGGACAAGCTATACACCAATAATAAACACCTAGTTATCAACAGTGTTCCGGAATTGGTCACCTGGGTAATGGACACATTTATGTTAGAAAAATACAGTATGGATAGAATCAAATTATATTTGAAATCAAAGACAAGAATTTTTGACTTAAATAAAAATCACGTAGGAATTTTAGTAATTTTTCACCGGCGCCATAGCTGTAACAACATGTTTTTATAGTAGTAATAGAATGGACCAGTGATGGACACACCACTAATGAACACCCCCTGTCCATGACTGGTAAAAGCCTTTAGAAAGCTACCGTTAATACACATTTCACTTACCTCACGATAAATAGACAGAATCTGTTAAAATCTAAAAAAAAATACATTACCCTAGTAATCGACTTTATGTCCATGACTAGAACTTATCATAATATTCATGCACTAGTCATGTACATAGCATAAAAAGTCAAAACAAACGATTGTTTTCAGTATTTCTACATTAATTTGAATGGAGAAAGGGGTTGCTTATGCCTAAAACTTAATATTTATTAATCATTCCTTTCATTGGTTTCACAAAAAAAACACCGATAACTTACCTCTCTTATAAAATTCACGAACAAAATGGTACCACTGAAGACCCGCGTTGTTTAACTTTCCACCATCTTGAAACCGGACAGTTGACAAACATCAGCTGTCAATATTTCAAATGTTCAATCCCTGTTGTCTATGGAAAAGTATTGCCAGGAAACACTATAGTAGTAGAATTCTTATTTTTAAAGGAGAAATATAACATGTTCATCACTGGAACACAGTCCAACACCGGTACACCTACCTATGTTTTTTTTTTTTTTTTTTTTTTTAACATTGATAGACCTTTGTTTGACCACGATCTCACCTGTTGGTAAGTGACGATGTGGCCGAAGATGAAGCACAAAGGTCTAGAAGGCACCTATTCACTCTTGACTTGAAGAGACCCAGATTATAGTTTTCAGGAAAGACAGACGACGGTAGTGTATTCCACTCCTTAGCCGTTCGCATTATAAAGGTAGAACTGAAACGTTTTGTGCGAATAGAAGGTATACCAATGAGGTAAGGATGGTACTGAGCCGTACGCCTGCTCGTCCTATGATGAAAAGGAGATGGTGGGATCAGATCGTGCAGTTCCTGGGAGCATTCACCGAAATGTAACCTATAGAAGATCGCAAGGCATGCAACCTTACGGCGGTGCTCGAGACTCTGGATCTTAGTCTCCGCCATATGTTGCTCACCTATAAGCCTGAAAGCTCTACGTTCGATCGAGTCCAAGGCAGCAAGCTGGTGTTTGGCCGAGCCATCCCAAACATGGCAGCAGTACTCCATACCAGCCCGGACTTGTGCTTTATATAAACTGAGAAGCTGTCCTGGTGTGAAGTAACGCTGTGTATTTGGGACTGCGATATCTACTAAGTGGACTATTTTATTGAGTTTATCTATTACTGTTATGTCAGGTCTATTGTAATGTATCGTTTTGTCGGTCAGTATAGCTCGGTCAAAGTACCTACATCCTGTGGCTGTCGCTCTCCAGTACCTACCGGTTTTGGGTTATATTGATAGTAGGGTGTGAGTTTTTCAGGAATTAACTTTAGTTGTTTGGCAAGCTTTTGGTGTATTATATGAGCTACTTGGTTGTGTCGGTGTGTGTAATCTGTTTGAGTGAGACTGGAGCATGCCCCCGTGATGTGTTGGATTGTTTCCGGTTGGCGATGGCATTTCCTACATTTATCATTCTGAGCATTTGGGTCTTTTAAAATGAACTTTTTATAATTCTTAGTGTTAATTACCTGATCTTGTATTGCGATAATGAAACCTTCAGTTTCAGGGAAAAGAGAACCAAATTTCAACCACTTATTAGAGGCCTGTAAATCTACATAAATGGTTGTTCTAGGTCCTGTACTAGATGTCTTCCTTGTAGTTCCTTGCTACGCCATTTTGTCATTTTTGCAATTACGTTTTCTTGGGGAGTTGGAAATTGGCAGTCTTTGTTGCTTAAATTTAGGGGTGTGAAGTTTTTATCAGATTCTGTTATAGCTAAATGAATTTTGCAATCCTTTAATTTAGCGTAAAAGAAATCTCGAAGATTTTTAAGTTGCCCCTCCCACAGACCCTTTACATCAATCAATCCCCTGCCACCTTTGTCGCTTCGGATTGTCATTCTTTCAATAGCCGATTTAGGGTGTAAGTTATTATGTTTGGTGAGTGTAGTTCTCGCTCGTCTTAGTAGAAACTCCGTAGTCAAAAACAAGGAACCCTTATGGATTCGTCATGTCTGTCTGTCTGTCCTTGTATGTCACAGCCTTTTTTATCTATGGATGGTATCTATGGATAGGTCTTTAAAAATGATGTTGAGGTTTCTAATTTTTTTTTTCTAAACTGAATAGTTTGCGCGAGAGACACTTCCAAAGTGGTAAAACGTGTCCGTCCCCCCCCCCCCCCCCCCCCCGTAACTTCTAAAATAAGAGATTGATAAAACTAAAAAATATATATGATGTACATTACCATATAAACTTTCACTCAAAATTGGTTTGAACGAGATCTAGTTAGTAGTTTTTTATTTTTAGGGTTCCCCATACTTAGAACTGAAATTCAACATTTTTTTTTCATCAAACCTATACGTGTGGGGTATCTATGGATAGGTCTTCAAAAATGATATTGAGGTTTCTAATATATTTTTTTTCTAAACTGAATAGTTTGCGCGAGAGACACTTCCAAAGTGATAAAAAGTGTGTCCCCCCCCCCCCCCCTCCCCCATAACTTCTAAAATAAGAGAATGATAAAACTAAAAAAAAATATAATGTACATTACCATGTAAACTTTCACTCAAAATTGGTTTGAACGAGATCTAGTGAGTAGTTTTTTTTAATACGTCATTAATCGTAATCCATCCAAGAACTTTTATATTATGTTACTTGCTGCTACGGAACCCTTCATGGGCGAGTCCGACACGCACTTGGCCGCTTTTTTTATATCAGTACCACTTTACTACTCCAAAAGAGTACGTGAGGATTGGAATAGCGTATGTATTAATAGCTTTGAAAATATTTTTGGAGCAAAGTGGTCGCTTGCAAACCTGATTTAACCTATGAAAGTATTCTTTAAGTAAATCTTTTTTAATTTGTGTATGGTTTATAATTCTTCCTTCATGGAGGCCCAGATATATATATGTGTCATTTTCTTCCATTACCGAAAAATAACCTGCTTGCACATCATCATTTCCAATAGCTGCTACTTTACCTTTCTGTAAATGCAATGTTTTACATTTATCTAATCCAAATGTCATATTAATATCTTTGCTGAATTGTGTTGTTATATTTATTAGCTTCTTAATTTATATTTCAGATTTGGCAAAAAGTTTAATGTCATCCATGTACATGGGGTGATTGATTGTTACACTTGATGTCAGTTTGTACCCATATTTCGAGCTGTTGAGTAGGTAAACCAGACAATGGGTTGCGAGCCAGGCAAAACCACAAAGGACTGAGTGAGTTTCCCTGGAAAATGCCATTTGTAATTGGAATTTCATCTGTAGTGACGGTAGTAGTATTATTAGAGAGTTAATGTGGTCCTCTAATTACCCATAGCACTCTCCAGGAAGGTTATAATGTCAGGATTGATTTTATATATTTGAAGCACGCGCCCGCCAAGTATGCGGAACACTATCAAAAGCCTTTTTATAATCTATGTAAGTACGATGTAAGTTACGGTTGTGGGAAGTCGCATGTTTCAAAATAGTTGAATCGATAATTAGCTGTTCTTTACATCCCTTGTGCTTTTGTCTGCAGGCTTTCTGTTCCTCAGCTAAAACATTATTGTGACTTAAGTAGGTAATCGTTAATTTTACTTGTGATGCAAGATGCTATTAATATATATATAGTAGGTAGGCAGGTAATGGGACGGTATTGTGACGGTTCAGAGGTATTGCTGCTTTTGGGGATCATATAAGTCATACCTTTAGTCGCGAATGTTGGTAGTTCTTCTGTACCTTTAAGGACATCTGAGATTATCTTTGCTAAGATCTCATGGAGCACAAACAATTTTTTATACCAGAAATTATGAACCTTGTCAATACCAGTTGCTTTCCAGTTATAAATGTTTCTTGTTATTGTTGCAATGTCTTCTTTAGTCACATCTGTAAATTCCATCTGCTCCATGTTTTTAACGTTTTCTTCTTCTTCTTTTATCCAGTAAGCCTGATCGTTGTGCTCATTACCTTTTTCCCAAATATCAGCCCAGTAGTTTTTAAGATCATGCTCTGTTCGTAAATCTGCATTATCATCCTCATATTTATATTTGAGGGATCTATAAAATCCTTTTTCACTAGCTGTAAATAATTTATTATCATTCTTTCTCTGCAATGCCTTACTATAACGTGCTAATCTTTGGGACTTAAGTGCTAGTTTTTGTTTTAAAGTATCAAGAAACTCTTCTGGTCTTAAGGTGGATGCGCACGCTTTTGGCGCGAAATTCTAATTTTTTGGTGTTTTTTGCCCATTACAGTTCATCAACACTTCTTCAGATGGCGAAAGTTGAGTTCGCGAGAACTAGGAGACTTAACACACATGTTTGAATTGATAGTATCTCATAAATATCATCAGTTTAGCTATGAGCTATGATACTCCTAAAAACATTATTAGTGTTTTGTTTTGTTTAGGGGTATCGTAGCTAAACTAATGGTATTTATGAGATAATATCAATTAAAACATGTGTGTTAAGTCTCCTAGTTCTCGCGAACTCAACTTTCGCTATCTGAAGAAGTGTTGATGAGCTTTGATGGGCAAAAAACACTAAAAAAATTGAATACCGCGCCGCAAACGTGCGCATTCACCTTAAGTTGTTTCTTTCGTGTGTAGAATGAACTTTATATTTATTAAAAATTACTAGTACTTTTTTTACTAAGTTTTCGTGTCTATTATTATTAATGTAGGTATTGCGTGAGCCTACCTATTTCAGAGCAAAGTATTTTAATATCATTTTCGAGCCTAAACTGCCACGGTGGTTTGTTATTTTGAGCTTTTCGTCTATGAATTCCCATATCAGTGCTAATTTTGTAACCTAGTTCTAGACAGATTACCACAGCGGAGCAATAAACCAGCGTGTGTATGTGTACTAAATTAGAGTCATGGGAAAAGTTGTCATTTAAAATCTCATAGTTGAAAGCATGAACCAATTGATAGTTTCTTATTTTCCCTTAAACGCGGTAGTCTAGCTAGAGCACAGAATAAATATTAGTACAAGGCTAGGGCGAGATGCCGGGTCCGTATCTGTATACAGAGTAAGAGCTTCTTGGAATTTTTACTTAAGGTCTTCTAATGACTCACTCGGTATTCTTTCTATGGCATCTGTGTTGGTTTCAATTAGGCATGAGGTTGTATTTTTTTGTGTTGCAGCTCCTGAAGATACTCTCGATGTTAGAAGGATCTGTGGTTCTGAAGGTGATACCAGTATGTCAGTTGTCGGTATATCAGAACTCTTCATGCATGGATGTTAATGAGACCGAGATGTTATTCAGGTGCTCTGCTATCTCTTTTTTGAGGTTATTTATTTGTTCCTCTGATAAAATATTATTCCTAACAATGACTCTTCTTTGATCAGCTACCCTTTGAGCTGATACATTTAGAGTACGGTATTTTAGTTTGAACTGTTTGAATAGTTTTTTACATTGTCCGGTCGGTTTCCAATTTTTTTCAAAAACCATTTTCTTGCTGACTGTATAATTTTTCCATAAATATCTCAAAATGTTATGGATGGTCTCTTAGTAACGTTTTCCTGTAACTATTGCCCTTACTGTCCCGTCTCAACAATCCATCTTGTATAGGAGTTTGTATAGAATATTGTAAATATACTAGAAGTACAATGCTTTTCGCTGATTTCACATGGTTAACATAATGGGTAGATAATAAAAAAATTGAGATTATAAAAATAAAATGTTTTTTTTTTCTAACGACTGAAACTGCACCAGGCGTTTTAGGCGTAAATATTTCACTTTAATATAAATGAAAGTACGAGAGGTCAGTTTTTAGAATGTTTTATTATCCTCGTAATACTAGTGTCAGTGCGCGGCTTGCTTCGCCTGGATGCGCTTGTCGCGCTCCTCGGCGATGGTGAGCCGCACGCCCTTGTTGCGCGGCAGCGAGATGTAGCCCTTCGTGCCCTTGCCGATGATGAACACGTTGTGCAACCTGCAACCGACACAACACAGCATTCATTCTATTCTGTTGTATGTCTTACAAGAGATTGTTCATATTATTCGTATGGTCGATGGTATATTCGAAGGCCCCACCGAGTCATCGCGTCCTACGCACTTCAACAAGGCGTTGTTTCATCGCCCCACAGAGTCATCGCGTCCTACGCACTTGAACAAGGCGTTGTTTCATCGCCCCACAGAGTCATCGCGTCCTACGCACTTCCACAAGGCGTTGTTTCATCGCCCCACCGAGTCATCGCGTCCTACGCACTTCAACAAGGCGTTGTTTCATCGCCCCACAGAGTCATCGCGTCCTACGCACTTCAACAAGGCGTTGTTTCATCGCCCCACCACTCATCGCGTCCTACGCACTTCAACATGGCGTTGTTTCATCGCCCCACAGAGTCATCGCGTCCTACGCACTTCAACAAGGCGTTGTTTCATCGCCCCACAGAGTCATCGCGTCCTACGCACTTCAACAAGGCGTTGTTTCATCGCCCCACCGAGTCATCGCGTCCTACGCACTTCAACAAGGCGTTGTTTCATCGCCCCACCGAGTCATCGCGTCCTACGCACTTCAACAAGGCGTTGTTTCATCGCCCCACAGAGTCATCGCGTCCTACGCACTTCAACAAGGCGTTGTTTCATCGCCCCACAGAGTCATCGCGTCCTACGCACTTCAACAAGGCGTTGTTTCATCGCCCCACCGAGTCATCGCGTCCAACGCGCTATAGCTAGCGGTCGTGCAGGTGGTTACCTGGTGGCGAAGGTGTGTCCGTTGGTATCGCGCACGTGCACGATGTCGAAGGAGCCGGGATGTCTCTCGCGCGACACGAGCACGTATATAGCACGTATACAGCGCGCTATAGCTAGCGGTCGTGCAGGTGGTTACCTGGTGGCGAAGGTGTGTCCTTTGGTATCGCGCACGTGCACGATGTCGAAGGAGCCGGGATGTCTCTCGCGCGACACGAGCACGTATATAGCACGTATACAGCGCGCTATAGCTAGCGGTCGTGCAGGTGGTTACCTGGTGGCGAAGGTGTGTCCGTTGGTATCGCGCACGTGCACGATGTCGAAGGAGCCGGGATGTCTCTCGCGCGACACGAGCACGTATATAGCACGTATACAGCGCGCTATAGCTAGCGGTCGTGCAGGTGGTTACCTGGTGGCGAAGGTGTGTCCGTTGGTATCGCGCACGTGCACGATGTCGAAGGAGCCGGGATGTCTCTCGCGCGACACGAGCACGTATATAGCACGTATACAGCGCGCTATAGCTAGCGGTCGTGCAGGTGGTTACCTGGTGGCGAAGGTGTGTCCGTTGGTGTCGCGCACGTGCACGATGTCGAAGGAGCCGGGATGTCTCTCGCGCGACACGAGCACGCCCACGCGTCCCAAATTCCTGCCTCCGGTGATCATGCACAGGTTGCCTGCAATAGACAACGGTGTCATATGAGATCAACCATCAACCAGACCAGTTTCGGCTGTTGTATGTATGACAAAATCACGGCTCGTATTCGAGAACTATGCTTATGTGTGAATAGACTCGAGCAGATTTAAGATAGTCTTATTAGTACATGTAACTGTACTGAGTTTCTGACACACATGCTCACAAAAAGTATTCATAAAACAAGCAAGCTTTTGCAGCTGTACACTCTCTGCCTCAAGAAGCACGCTCCAAAATCAAACAAGTGTTGATTTTTAAGCATACCCGAAATGCATTAGCGTCCTTAGCTTAACGGAGGTAACCTCACGTTATGCTCACCTGACTCAAACTTGATGAAGTCGGTGATCTTGGTGGTGGCAATGTCGAGCTGGATGGAGTCGTTGACCTTGATGAGCGGGTCGGGGTAGCGCACGGTGCGTCCGTCGTGCGTCGTCAGATACGGCACGTTCTTGGGTCCCGTGCCCACTGATCGCACCTTGCACAGCTTGTACTGGAACAAGACACTTCTAAATGAGTTGGAAGACAATAGCCCAGCCAGCCAACGAACACAACCTGCTCAAACAATTATTTTGAATATCTTGAAAGTGATTTCTATTTGCTCAATTGCAATTTGCAAACCGGCGCCGGCGTACTTACACACAAAGGAACATTTGCAAACCGGCGCCGGCGTACTTACACACAAAGGAACATTTGCAAACCGGCGCCGGCGTACTTACACACAAAGGAACATTTGCAAACCGGCGCCGGCGTACTTACACACAAAGGAACATTTGCAAACCGGCGCCGGCGTACTTACACACAAAGGAACATTTGCAAACCGGCGCCGGCGTACTTACACACAAAGGAACATTTGCAAACCGGCGCCGGCGTACTTACACACAAAGGAACATTTGCAAACCGGCGCCGAAGTACTTACACACAAAGGAACATTTTAGTCTGGAGAAAAGACCCGAATATAGTTTGTCTAATTGTCCACGTTGTGTATAACGCGCGTCATGTAAAAAGAACGCTGGCGGTCAAGCTTCTTCAGGCGTTCCAGCGTTCTTTTTACTTACATGCATGTTAATTTGTTCCTTACTCCTTAGAAAGATTAGCAAGCTTAGCAAGTAGGTGGGAAGGTTCCAGTTGAGTTTTTAGGTTATTGTGACATTCATAGTTTAATGTCGTATTTCTCGGAATGAATTTGTTATTTTTGACAAGTATATATGAGTCAGCGCCATCTATCGAGCCAAATCAAAAAACTTTTTTATCCGAATATGAAAAGCCCTCATTGATATCAAATTTGATTGCCCACCTGATGTTAAGGTGGATGCTCACGCTTGCGGCTCGAAATACACATTTTTACAGTGTTTTATTTTTTTGTTTAGGAGTATTGTAGCTAAACTGATGATATTTATGAGATACTATCAATTAAAACAAGAGTGATGGTAGCCTAACGGTTCAATAGTGCAACTCAGAATCCAACGATACCGGGTTCGATCCTAGGCTCCGCACCAATGACTTTTCTAAGTTATGTGTGGATTTCCATCGGTCTGTGCTTCGGAGGGCACGTTAAGCTGTCGGTCCCGGCTGTTATTGATTAATAGCAATCGATAAGCCATGTCAGAGGCCCTCAGGCGGCTTGACAAACTCTGACACCAGAGGCCAGCACTACCTCATACGAAACGACGACGAATTAAAACATGTGTATTTGTTTGGTTATTTTTCAGTTGTGTATTTGTCGCTATACTTGAGCTGCCATTGTGTTGTATTTGCGAGCTCGAGCTCGCACTCACCGCCCCTCGCCCCTGTCGCCCCGCACGATTGCGTTAAGAATGTGTTAAGAAAGTAGCTCACCTTAGCTTCCTCGGGGGTGATGCGGTGGACGGTGAATCGTCCTTTCACATCATAGATCAGTCTGAACAGCTCATTGGTCTTTTCAATAGACACAACATCTGAAAATTATTGTATAATTTCAATTATATTTAATCGAACGAGCGAAGCGAGTTTCTCTTGCTTAAAACAATAAAAACGGGGACTAAATGATATACAAATACATATTACATAATAGACCAAGAGCCAGGACAATGATTTTAGAGAAATTAATTTATTTTATTTTATTTTTACATATTTGGAAAACAAACAACACTTAAATAAGATAATGGAATACATATATTATACGTTAATAAGTTAAATAAGGTATTTAATAAGTTTTTTTGTGAAAAATATATTTTTCAATACCTACAAGCTTTTATAAAATTAGTGTTGTAACCGTGTGCTGACCAAAATGAGTCTAAACACGCCCAGTCTACTATTATCCATCGAGGAGTTCCATTGTCCACCTTCTGTCTCCATCATCAGATCAGCTCGCTGTCACCATAATATTGCATTGCCATTGGAACTAGACAGGTATGCAAAATATCATCTCAATCGGTTGAGGATAACTGCTTTAAAATTCAGTTGCAAGATTCCACCCCGACATACATTGCAAATTAATGAAAAGCTTGTAAAAATTAAATGTACAGGTTGATAGATGTTTTTATGCCATAGACAAGTTGATTTATTGTAAATTCGCAATTTCATTAGATTGATAATTAATAACTAGTAATAACCGTGTTTTTAGAATTATGTTAAATTTAATTTAAATGCATGATATTATTTACATATTTGAAGAATTATTAATTATTATAGGTATTGAAGCAAATAAAGCCATTCATTTCAATGTTCAAACGTTTGAGCCGTTCAAAATTAAGGTGATCGGGGCCAGTACAACTTCGAAAGTAATGAGTGGGTGTGCATTGTAACAGGCCTCAAAATTTTGGGCGAGGGAAGGGAGGAGAGGGTGTAACCCCCAACATAGGACGCGATTAGTTTATGAGAAAAAATAAAGAAAATTTTGAGGTTAACACGTCCTTGTTTTCAATCAATCAATCAGTCATTTATTTCTTGTAAGTGATTTACATATAAAAGGTAAATACCTACACATTTTTACAATGTCAACAAATAGACACAATGGTAGTGTAGTTGTTCACAAATATTTACAAAATAAAGTACAGTAGGTACCTAGGTTAGGTACTCAAACATTAAGTACCTAGGTTGTACAATAAAAAATATAGCAGTCTTAATAATCATATGCTGATCCTCCCAGGCTCTTTTGTCATCTATGTAATATTTTACTTTGTAATAAGCCTTTTTTATTAACATTTTAAGCATTTTTTTTAACAGTCTTCACAAATTTCTTAAATTTATTCTCAGACAAAATAACAATATGTTTAGGTAGTTTATTAAAAAACTTAGAGCTTTGTCCTATGAACGACTTACGTACTCTAGCCAACCTAGTTGTAGGACCTGCAATCTTATTCCTGTTTCTAATATATTTGTTAATATATTAATTGTTTTAAATAGTTCTCTTAGGGAAACTCGCTAGCCAAGCCCGTACATAGCCCTGATAGCTCTTTTTTTAAGTAAAAAAACAGCTTCTGCATCAGACTACCAGCTTTCAGAGTGGTACCAGGGGATACCTGGGGGATAGTGGTTGTGGGGGGATACCTCTAGAACTGCCGTACGAACTAGAGACATTTGGATTTTCGGGAAAAAAATAAAAAGGAAATGTTGTCTACAGGCTATAAAAGAAGAACAAAAAGATTGTGAATGTTTATGGAATGTTGAGTCAGATGACAGAGATGACAGTAGATTGGGGTTTGTGTTTTGACTTTTGTCTTATGACCAAACAGTCTTTTAGTGATATGTTTCTTACAGTCTCATACCTACTATAAAATGAGTGACAGTCCAACATGGATTTAAAACACTAGATAACAGTGATCATTATGTGAGCTGCTAGTGAACCAAAGGGGAACGATGCCCCACAGGGCCCGCAGGAAACCAGAACCAACACCTGCACACCATTCAGTGACCAAACAGAATCGGATGAAAGAGATGACAACAGGTTCAGGTATTTTTTTGTTACATTTTGGTTTAGTCGCCTATTTAGTATTTCTTGTATTCATTTTCATAATTTATGGTTTGATTAAATATATGCCTAAAATAAAAGACTGTTTTAATATTGTTTAGTAGAGCTTACACATACTCAACCTCATTTTTTTTCTGAAAAGCTAAGTCTCTGGTTGGAGGAATAAATAAATATGTAGTGTGAAATTATTCATCGCTTCATAATTAATGATTCTAACACTAACTAGGTATAGTGAGTTAAATAGTGAAAGAATTAAGCTGTTGTCAGCTCCATAAGTGGATATAATTAAATCCACATCATCATCATCAATCCTGTGCGAAGCCACTGAAAATGCTGTTGATGTGGCTAAATTTTAGAACAATATATTTATCTGTGGGAAGCAACTACCTACACGAAGAAGAAGAATCATCAATCCAGCCTACACTAGGATTATTTTGCAACATGATAAACAACACATCATAACTCAACAAATAAAAAAAAACGAATTCTAAGGCTCGAAATTGTGACCAAATCAGATACGGATATCACATTCAACCAGAACAGAAGGCATCAGACACTCACCCATGAAACCGGCGGGGTAGGTCGGGTCGGTCCTCACTTTACCGTCCACTTTGATGAGGCGCTGTTTTACGATTTTAAGCACCTCATTGCCGGTGAGCGCGTACTTGAGCCGGTTGCGCAGGAAGATGACGAGCGGCAGGCACTCGCGCAGCTTGTGAGGTCCCGTGGAAGGACGCGGCGCATACACTCCGCCGAGTTTGTCCAGCATCCACGCCTTGGGGGCGGCTAACCGCTTCAGGTGCTTCTTCGGCCCGCGTGCCTGCAAGCGGACACCAGTTATACACAAAATCGAGGAACGCACGCAATCAAAACATAACCTCCGGACACTTTTATGTGATCGACCGATACGACAGAAAGATCGATTCTTTCGTCGCGAAATGTTCTATGAACGATGATGTGCCGGAATGGAATGCGCCATCACCATTTGTTATTTTCCGGGAACCTTGGGTAGATTACGGCGCGATCCGGAGTAGATGAACGACTTCGATGTGACTTTGTCAACTAAACCGAAAAATATGACATTTATTTTAACACTCAGATCCCGGGAATCAAACAAGGCGATGGTGTACGATTAAATATCATCACTGTCCTAAGATTTAAACGGATATAAACACCTAAATTATTGAAACTCACCATGTTGAACACAAATTTTTTACAGAAAGAAAGAAAAAGAAGACTATGTAGGTAAACGTCAAGGATGTTGGATAACTGACATTGACATATATTACAGTCAGACAACTCGGTGAACTCAGACGATGTCCGCTGAACAATATACAAGAAGAAGAAGAACACTTCAATTGCATGCGTTCAATAAGTACACTCTGGAGATTAGATCTACCATTTTTGAAATAAATATCGTAATGTTTATTAAATGGGGGGTTTTCACTGCCGTTTTACATCAAGTTTAAACCCTTGAAAATAGATGGCGCTAGCCATGTTCATAACTGTCAAAATAAAGTGAAATGTCAAAGTCAAAAAAAAAAAAAATATAACTTTGTGTTGTTTAAAGCAACCGACACGTTTAAAATCGAATACTTGCATTGATAATATTGCCCATGACTTCAAAAATAACTGTAGGACTGAAGTTTTCGAGTTTGCTCTTTCAGACCACACTGCACAGGTTATAAAAGTACCAGTCAAAAAATTTGTTAAATTAAAATTGTGGCGTAAAGAAATAAGAGACTACAATAAAGAGAATGTAGAAAAGTTCAAATTGTGCATAAAAAGCCTTACCTTTTCAGAAATATATGATACAGATAACTCCACCTTAGCTTATCGTTACTTCATGGAAAATTTTATGCTATTTTATGACCTATGCTTCCCAAAAAAGCAGATTACAATAAAAACCATCAGCAAACCAAAGTGGATTTCACGCGGCATTAAGTTATGTTGCAATAGAAAAAGAGACTTACTCTGAAAGTTGCTATCTAAACCGAATAAAACAAACAAATTATTGTATATAAATTATACCAAGCGGCTAAAAAAAATCATTTTCTTGACAAAAAAAGCTCAAAATAACCATAAAATAATAACATCAAATAATAAATCTAAAACGTCGTGGGAAATAATAAATAAGGCAAGATTCAATGTTCCTAAAGAACCAATATTAAAAATTAGATGTAGTAATGACTGTATAACAAACCCTACTGACATTGCGGAATTATTCAATAATTATTTTATAGACAAAGTTAAACCAATTCCTGACCATGGCAAGAGTGTGACAGCAAATATATGTCAACGTGAAAAGTCTATGTTTATGGCCCCATGCTTGCCACAGCACATAAATAAAATTATAAAAAATCTTAGAAACACCAATAGCACAGGCTCTGATGAAGTTACAACTAAATCAATTAAGGCAGTTAATTAATTTATAAGTCCTCATCTCAGCTATTTGGTTAACCTTATTATTACAACCGGTATATTTCCCCAAGATCTTAAACTAACTATTGTAAAACCAATATTTAAAAAAGGAAATAAAGAGCTTACTGAGTCGTATAGGCCTATTGCATTAATATCGATTTTTTCAAAAATATTTGAAAAATATATATATGGAGAAATTTATAACTATTTAGAAAAGAATAATATCCTTTGTAAAGAGCAAAAAGGTTTCCGGCGAAACAAAACCATCAACCTGGCAATTTATGACTTTTTAATAAATGTAATAAGCCAGATAGACAAAAGAATTCCTGTTTGTGCTGTGTTCTGCGATATGACTCAGGCATTTGACTACGTAGACCATAGTATTCTAATCAGAAAACTTGAAGCCTATGGGATAAGAGGTAATGTTCTGGAACTATTGCATTCATATCTTAAAGATCGACGACAAGTCACAGAAATAAAGAGACTGGACTTTAGAACCAAGTATGAAGTCAGTTATAGATCTCTGGAGCGCGACATTAAATATGGTGTCCCCCAGGGAAGCGTATTAGGACCTATGCTCTTCATAATATATTTAAATGACCTGCCAAATGCAGTAGAACAACCCTTGACATTATTTGCGGACGACAGTACAGTGACTATAAAATATAATGGCATAAATTCTTATAAATCTGACATAAATAATTCTCTCAATTCAATAATTTCCTGGCTTGACAACAATAATTTAAAAATATATATACAAAAAACAAGTATAATGCATTTTAGCCAAAGAGCTCAAAATCCAACTGACCTAAATCTAGAATTTCAAGGCAATAACGTAAATCAAGTTGATGCTACAAGATTTTTGGGTATTGAAATTGATAAACGACTAAGCTGGAAAAAACACATTGATACATTAAGCAAGCGAATTAGCAGCTCAGCCTATGCATTATATAAATTATCTTCAACTGTCAACACAGAATCATTAATCACAGCTTATTATGGAATAGTGGAATCATTACTCAGATTTGGTATAATATTTTGGGGAAACTCAACCAATAAGGACATCATCTTTAAAATGCAAAAGCGGTGTATTAGATCGATGTTTAAAATACAAATGACTGATAGCTGTGAGCCACTATTCCTAAAGTATAAAATTCTGACACTTCCGTCGCTATATATTTTTGAAATAGCATTATTTGTGAGAAAAAATCCTTTACTATTTCCACGTATGGCTGACGTTGCAGTCCGAAACAGACGAGATGGCAACAGACTATTTATACCCGGCTACAAAACAGCATTGTTACGGAAGAGTGTAGTGTGCATGGCAACACGTATTTACAATAAAATACCAAACTCTTTTAAAATCCTAAATGAGAATTTATTTAAATCTAAGTTGAAACAATTGTTAATCAGTAAATGTTATTATAATATTCGTGAATTTATGGAGGACACTTTGTGATTTTAGGGCTTATGACTTTAATTTTAATTTGGTTTACCTATTTAATTCTGACATTCTTTTGTATTTTTGTAATTTGCATGCTAGATAAGGTAGAACATAATTGTAACTTACATACTTATTTTTAAGACCTATATGACATTATGTTCAAGCAAATAAATATATCTTTATCCTTATCTTGTCAACAACGTAGTGATATATTTTCGTAATATTTTGTTAACAAAAGCACAGACAATGCATTTGTTAATTATGACAAGCACATTTGAGTCATTGAGGAAGAAAGTACTACGTTTTAATTTGAGTCAGCGCCATCTTTCGAGCCAAATCGGACTACTTTTTTTTAAATTGGAAAATGAAAAGCACTTAATATTTTTTCAAGTTATTTAATAGGATGTTGGTGGAATTTTAACCAAGTTACACTAACTTGGATACCTAAATAGCACATGTGTGGTGTAGCGGGCGAGCGCATTCACTGTCGAATGCCCCATTCTGAAACCAAATTGTGCGTCCGACAGGTCTGGCCCTACCCAGGAGATTGTTTAGCCGGCTGGCAACTATTCCCTCGAACAACTTACCGACCTCATCAAGCAGAGGGGCAAGTCCGAGTTTACACACACCATCGTAACGATGATCGTAACGGCGAGTGTACGTGTATTGCGTAGTAACTAGCCATTAATCTGTGACGTTTTTGGCACAGATTAATAGCTAGTTATTATGTTATACAGGTACGATCGTGTTACGTTCACCGTTACGATGGTGTTTGCAAAACTCAGACTCACCCCTCAGAACGATGGGCCGGTATGCCGATGGGGAGTTCACTGGGCGTCCCTCCATAAGGAGGAGGCATAGTTGCCCCTCCTTACACGATTTCTGGAACCTCCCAGCAGTAAGACACGCGCTGAAGAGGTCCCGAAATCTCTCCTCCATCTAGAGCCATCTCCTTTTCATCATAGGACGAGCTGACGCACGGCTCGGTACTCTTTACTTCATTAGTATACCCTCTACTCGTACTAAACGATTCAGTTCTACCTTTATAATGCGAACTGCTAAGGAGTGGAATACCCTACCGACGTCTGTCTTTCCTGAAAACTATAATCTGGGTCTCTTCAAGGCTAGAGTGAATAGGTGCCTTCTAGACCTTTGTGCTTCATCTTCGGCCACATTGTCACTTACCAACAGGTGAGATCGTGGTCAAACAAAGGTAACATAAATAAAAAAGTCAAACAACATAGTTACAAAAAAAACGAGCCCCTGTTTGGGTCCGACGGCACGCGACTTTGCCAATCCCATGAAGTTATAGGTAAATCCATAGACGTAGAATTTTTTCGCTTTATACTAAATCTATGGGTAAATCTATAACTTCATGGCCAACTTGGACGCCATACACAAAAGCCATAAAAAAAAAAAAAAAAAAAAAGTATGAGGGGTTTTTACGGCCGTTTTACATAGATAGCGCCAGCTCTGTACTTAACTGTCTAAATAAAGTGAAATGTCAAAGTCAACGACGTAGTGATATATTTTCGTGTTGAAACAGCCATTTTTGAAAGAAACGTCGTCATTTTTGTTTTATTACATATTAATGTGTTTTTTCGAGTTATTTCGTGTAATTTTAGTGGCATTTTAACCGGTGTAACTTGGATAAATGGCACATGTGTGATGTAGTGAAATTTAAGTGTATTGCGAGTCTTTTCGTACCTAATGGTGGATTTTTTCCTGTAAAAACTCAGTTTTTCTGCCACCATTTAAACTGGGTTAGGACTTGACGGAGACTCTTGACGAGTTGACTATAAAACTATAGTAATTATATCACTTGACATTGGCTAAATTGTTGCAAAGAATGCACAGAAGCCATTACCTAAGATAAGAAGAAGATATATTTTCGTTTTAATTTGTTACTATGACGACCTCTGTTTTTTTCTAGTGTTTTTTGAGTTATATTGTGTAATTTTGGTGGCATTTTAATCAATGTAGCTCGTCTATTATAGCAGAAGTGTAGTGAAAGTGTATTGCGTGACTTTTCAATCACCAAAGTTTTTGTCAAACGCCCACTGTTTAACTAAAAAATTACTTGACTGTGACTTTGCTGACTTTGAAGGATTGTAACGTTGCAAATTATATTAAAAATAAAATTACTATCTTTATTTGTGCTATCTTGAAAACGGTAAATGCACCATATATTCCCAAATTTAGATTTAAAAAAGAAAGCGGGTCTTCTAAGGGGAATTCTGTTCGGTTCTATAATAAACTTCCAGAAAGTTCTTCCAAACTTTCGATTCGAAGATTTGAATCCTACATAAAGAATAGTTTAATTAAGAAAGCGTATTACACACTACGTGACTATGTTAATGAAAAAGCCGCGTGGCGATGTCACTCTGCCCCTCGACACCTAATTTGTCAATTTGCAATGTCTGTACCTACATATAATTTATTATTGATGTGTTATTTATGAGTATATCAAGCGAGTGTGCTGCCTTATGAACTTTTGCTGATTTTCTCTATCATCTTACTTTTGACTGCCTACCTAAGTAAGGCTTTTAAGTTGATTTTCTTTTTTTCTTTGAATCAGCTTCCACTTGTTCTCGAGGCACCACACAAGCGCTCCCCAACTAGTAGTAAGAAGGATCATCAAAAGAAGAACAATTTAAACTGGGTTAGGACTAGACGGAGACTCTTGACGACTTGACTATAAAACTATAATAATTATATCACTTGACATTGGCTACATTGTTGCAAATAATGCACAGAAGCCATTATCTAAGATAAGAAGAAGAAGAATAAAGGCGACTAAAGAAAAAAAAAACCCGCTTGGCTTTGCTGCTTGCTTTTTTAGGTTATGTTTAAGTATGTCAAGTGTTCAGGTCAGGTTGTTTGTTCAATTTTGGCTGGTTGGATTGAGATATATATCATCCTACTAGTAGTCTGTGAGATTTATTGAGCACAGCACAGGGTTAACGATTATTCTGTGAATGGATTCATCATCTGATGGAAGTTTTGCCTGGACTGATGCTTCGAATGACACAATTGATAGCGGAGCTATGTAAGAACATAATTCTACTCTACACCTACTTACTTTCATTCAATGTGTTTATTTTCCATAACAATACATGTTAGCTGCGACCTTGTAATTTCTTATTTATGTGGCTGTGACTGTACTAACTTGATAGTTTCACCCTTTGACTGCTTCTAAAACAGTATAGGTAGGTACTATATTTGATGAATGCACCTACATAGGGAACTCAAAAGTAAATAATGAGAGTTACCTGTTACCTGTGAATACTTGATGGCGAAAATGAACATTAATTAGGCTCCTGAAATGTGCCTACTCTATTTTTTCCATTTATTACGATCAATTCAATAGGAAAATAGGAAGTCATGTAAAAAAATTCGAAATTTCAGGATCATCGACAGGATGAACAAAACCAACTCAGAGAACGAGTCAGTTTCGGGCAAGAATTACAAAAAAAAACTACAAGAAGAGCTATTTGCTCAAAGCAATGGAGAACACCTCCAACGTAAGGAACGAAAAAGAAAATTGTCCGAAGAGCCATCTGCGTGTGAACCTGTTGAGAGTCCCAAGAAAAATAAAATAAAAAGGGAGTCAGAAAGTGATATTGACTTGTCTACAAAATACAAAACAAATGGCCATAATCGTAGCGAATGTTATGATTCTTATGATGAAAGTCATTTAAACCTTAAAGTAAAGGATGAACAGCACTTTGCAACCCCATCTCCTACTAAAACAAAAAAAAAAAGAAGTAAAAGCAAATCTAACTCAGCTATTCTAAACGAGGTGTTCTGTGAAGCAAAAAATAAAAGGGAAAGTATGAGCCTTTCATCTGAAGAAACAGAGCTTGAAGATAATAAACTAAACCAATTAGTTCAACAAGAAAATGAAAACCAAGAGAGGAAAACGAAAAAGAATAAAAAAAAAAAAAAAAAAAGAGACTCCACTATGTCCGACGAGACTGAACCGCAGCAGAGACACACAACAGGCACTGTAGTGGCCAATGTGTCGCCGACTCAGGAACCAGAGAGCGACGCCACCAGTCTACTCAAAACTGCACAACACAGAGGAGCAATAAAGAATAAGAAAAGATTATCCAAGTGTATCATTACAGACCTAGGTGACTGCATAGATGAAGACACGGATGGAAGAAAGCAAAATGTGGATGCTTCTGTCAACAGAAGTGGTTCTTTCAATAACCTCCGTGAATCTGTGAAGCGTACACCGACAATATCTGAAAGGATTCAATTCGAAGAGGACGAGAGCTCCGATGTGAATCAGCGACAAACCACTAAAACATCCACAAAGTCATCCAACTTGAACATTTTTCTTAAAGAAAATTTAAATTTGAAACCTTTTCCTGGTACACTCAACACCAAGTCTGTGCTCACAGTCGATGATGACATATGGATTGTCACATGTCCAAAAGAAGTAGATGTTGATGCTTTTGAAAATAAAGAATTTACCTTAGAAGGTAAATGTAAACTAAAACTGAATGGCCAAACTTATGAAGGAAATGTGGATAATGAAAGTGGAAACATGTCTATGCTCTCTTCAGAACAAAGTACTTTTGTCATCAAAACTCTATTAGTAAAGGGATGTCTTAATTTTCGTAAAAGAATACCTAAATCCCATATCCAAGATGATGTGATGCTGAATAACCAAACAAACTTCATTCCTCTGCCGGAAACTAAATGTCGCCATCCTCTGTTCGGCACCGGCTACCGACGCGCGATCCGGCTGCCGGCGAGCGTCGCGGGCCGCCTGCACGCGCACCCCGGCCGGCACCACAAGCAGAGGGGCGCACCCTCTCAAGAATGCAGTGACCCATTCATTCGCTCTACAAAAGCAGAATTCAGTTCAGAATCATCTGTGAAGCCCGAGTTTGAATCTGACCAGACACAGACCGTGAGTATAAAGAAAAATAAAAAAAAGAGAAAACACTCTTACAGTAAAGAAGCGCTCCCGAGGGAAACCAAACGAATTAAACATAACTTGGAATCTGCAGAAGCGTGGGAGTCTGAACAGGCAATAGAAGAAAATCTTTTTAATTTTTAAACTATGAACTAGTAAGTTTCAGTAATTTTACCTACATAAATATTAGTGAGTCAAAGTTCTACATAGGTACCTATTAAAATCTAGTTTTAAAATGAAGGTGGTACCTACCTACCTAGTGTATGTAAGTACCTACTATTAAATTGTATATGTTTTAAATCAATATAAATAAAATCAATAAGCCTGTATATTCTTACAAACAATAAATAAATAGGTATTGTTGGATTTTGTTGATTTCTGTTCTGGGGGCTGTCCTAATGGCGGAGTCGCTGCAGGAATTGCAACAGATGTTGGACAGCCTTGCTGCATCCTCGCGACAAATCGGTCTCGGCATGAACTTAGATAAAACTAAAATCATGATCAATGACCATATAAACCCGGGATCCGTCGCCGTTAACGACCTTCCTCTCGAAGTCGTTCGAGAGTACGTTTACCTCGGGCAAACAATACAGCTGGGTAAAAACAACTTTGAGAAGGAGGCCAAGCCAAGAATTCAGCTGGGCTGGGCAGCTTTTGGTAAATTACGTCGAGTCTTTGCATCCCATATACCACAATGCCTGAAGACGAAAGTCTTCAATCAGTGTGTCCTACCCGTAATGAACTACGGTGCCGAGATGTGGACACTCACGGTACGCCTGGTCCATCAGTTCAAGGTCGCTCAGCGTGCTATGGAACGCGCTATGCTCGGAGTTTTTCTGAGGGATAAAATCCGCAACGAAGTTATCCGACAGAGAACTAAGGTCTTCGACATAGCTCAGAGAATTAGCAGGCTGAAATGGCAATGGGCTGGGCATATATGCCGAAGAACCGACAACCGCTGGGGTTAACGTGTTCTAGAGTGGAGACCACGTCTTGGTAAACGTAGTGTGGGGCGCCCCCTGGCGAGGTGGAGCGATGATCTGCGTAAGGCGGCTGGTAGAAAGTGGATGGGAAGAGCTGGAAATCGGTCTAAATGGCGAGCATTGGGAGAGGCCTATGTCCAGCAGTGGACTGATACAGGGTGATGATGATGATGATGCTGGATTAGTTCCTGTTCTCCCCGAATCCGTCCCACAGGACCACCGCTGTGGCGCGGCGGGCGAACGTTCGCCTGCGACGCAGGAGGTTGCGGGTTCTATTCCCGCCTCGGAACAAATATTTGTGCGATCCGCAGATATTTGTACAGGGTGTTCTGGGTGTTTTCTATTTACAGTGTGAGTCTTCATAATGTGCACATATTAAAATGTCGGTAACTTTGATTAATTTTATCGACGGAAAAGACTACAAATAAAAACTATCATTTTTTTATTATTTTAAGACGCTTTTTAAATTTTTGTTTGGTACAATGGCCTCCATCTAAACAAAACGGTGTAACTTTTAAACTTAACTATCTATTTCAATGAAACAAACTGAGCTGCTCATAAAATAAAAATTTATAGGAAAAACAGCCTTCAATTGAAAATTAAGATGTTTTTTCACAAGATTCTTTGTTGAGCAACTGGTGAGCAAGGCCTTTCTTTAACAGTTGATAAGAAATGTTGTGATTGAGTTATAAACTTGCTATTTTTACTATCAGACAGATAATACAATGGAGAATAACTTAAAGTAATAATAAAGGTAGGTAAAGTAAGGCTTTTATTGCAAAATTTTAAAATTACTGGAAAAATTATTAAAAATTAAGCTGATTTTTGTGAAAAAACATCTTAATTTTCAATTGAGGGCTGTTTTTCCTATAAATTTTTATTTTATGAGCAGCATCTGTTATTTTTAATCATTAATCAGTTTGTTTCATTGAAATCGATCGTTTAGTTTAAAAGTTACACCGTTTTGTTTAGATGGAGGCCATTGTAGCAAACAAAAATTTAAAAAGCGTCTTAAAATAAATAAAAAAAAAAACGTTTTTTTTTGTAGTTTTTTCCTTCGATAAAATTAACCAAAGTTACCGACATTTTAATATGTGCACATTATGAAGACTCACACTGTATAATAAAAAAAAGCGGCCAAGTGCGTGTCGGACTCGCCCATGAAGGGTTCCGTAGCAGCAAGTAACATAATATAAAAGTTCTTGGATGGATTACGATTAATGACGTATTAAAAAAAAACTACTTACTAGATCTCGTTCAAACCAATTTTGAGTGAAAGTTTACATGGTAATGTACATTATATATTTTTTTTAGTTTTATCATTCTCTTAATTTAGAAGTTATGAGGGGGGGGGGGGGGGGGGGGGGACACACTTTTTACCACTTTGGAAGCGTCTCTCGCGCAAACTATTCAGTTTAGAAAAAAATGATATTTGAAACCTAAATATAATTTTTGAAGACCTATCCATAGATACACCACACGTACAGTGGTGGCCATATAATTAAGAACGCTGATATAAAGGGAAGATTTTTTCCAACTAAGATGCAAAACTAATTGTATGCATTTGTTTTTATTTCTCTCGGTATCGTAAAACATTTCCATATTACACCACTGTAAGAACGCTAAGTAGTTTATACCTTTATTCAAATTTAAATAGAGAACACTCAGTCGATTTGTTACTGTTTGTATAATTTTGGCGCCATTACGTGCTGTAAAAGATTAAAGGTGATTGCTTCTTTAGAAAAAACAATGGGAAAAATAAAAGTTGTGATAAATCTACAAGGGAAGTAATAATAAAACTTCGCCGGAAGAATTGGTTTTATAAAAAGATAGCCGACCATCTGCAATGTTCAAAAACGATGGTTTTCCACGCTGTAAAGCATTTTGCTACGTATCAAACTACTTCGAATGTTCCACGTGTACCTAAACAGAGAAAAACAACTCCTCGAGATGACCGAAACATCGTTCGTATGGCAAAACAAAATCCTTTTAAAGGGTCCAATGAGCTTAGAAAATAATATTTTGGTGAAAACAACCCTTCAGCAATCTCAGCACGCACTATTCGAAGACGTTTGGTAGAAGAAAAATTGCACGGTAGGATAGCAAGAAAGGTACCCATGTTAAAACTTTGCCACAGGCATGCCCGGCTTGCATTTGCGAGAAAGTATGAAAACTGGACTGTGCAACAGTGGAAAAATGTACTTTTTTCTGACGAGACGAAAATAAACAGAGTATGTTCTGATGGAAAACGATATGTACGACGTCCCCCGAATACAGCATTCGACCCAAAGTACACGAAAGTTACATTAAACACGGTGGTGGAAATGTGAAAACTTGGGGTTGCTTTTCTGGACATGGTGTAGGACCTGTAAAGTTGATAGAAGGTAACATGGATCAGTTCCAATACAAAAATATACTGGAAGAAACAATGTTACCATACGCTGAAGACGTTCTACCGGTCATTTGGACATTCCAGCATGACAATGATCCAAAGCACACTGCACGCACCGTAAAGGAATTTCTTACAGCGCAATTAGTTTCTGTCTTAGACTGGCCTGCTAACAGTCCAGATCTAAACCCAATAGAGAATCTGTGGTTTGAAGTAAAGAAAAAGGTTTCAAATACAAAGTGTGGAAATTTAAGAGAGCTGTATGACGTTTTTTTAGAAGAATAGAACTCTATTTCTCTTGCGAAATGTCAAAAATTAATAGAGTCAATGCCTCGCCGGTGTAAAGCTGTAATTAAAAGCCGTGGATATGCTATTAACTATTAATTTTAGTTAAATATTTATTAAATTTCTTTTAATGTTTCCTGTGCTACATAATATTGTGATTTTTTAAATCTAAGTGTCATACAAAACAATTCCCGAGCAGTTAAATAAATCGTTCTTAATTATTTGTCCAGTTTCAGAGTACTATTTGAATGTGTTACTTTGATAAAATCAATAAAATGTGCAAAAAATAGTTAGCGATTTCATACTTTATTCTTAAGTCAGGTTGCTCTATTAATGTGACTATTATATAACATAACTAGTTGCTTCTCAGAAGGTACACATCTCTGTGTATGATACTATTTAAATAAAAAACTTCTAGAACTTCAAATCGTTCTTAATTATATGACCACAACTGTATAGGTTTGATGAAAAAATTTTTTTTGAGTTTCTATTCTAAGTATATGGGGAACCCCAAAAATAAAAAACTACTTACTAGATCTCGTTCAAACCAATTTTGAGTGAAAGTTTGCATGGTAATGTACATCATATATTTTTTTTAGTTTTATCATTCTCTTATTTTAGAAGTTACGGGGGGGGGACACACTTTTTACCACTTTGGAAGTGCCTCTCGCGCAAACTATTCAGTTTAAAAAAAAATTATATTAGAAACCTCAACATCATTTTTGAAGACCTATCCATAGATACCCCACACGAACAGGTTTGAAAAAAAAAATTTTGAGGATCAGTTCTAAGTATGGGGAACCCCAAAAATAATTGTTTTTTTTTAATTTTTGTGTAAAAATCATAATGCGGTTCACAGAATACATCTACCTACCAAGTTTCAACAGTATAGCTCTTATAGTTTCGGAAAAAAAAGGCTGTGACATACACGGACAGACAGACAGACATGACGAATCTATAAGGGTTCCGTAGTTTTTATACGGAACCCTAAAAATATCTATCTATGTAATGTATTGTATTAAGTATAAAAGTGTCTAGCACCCATAACACAAGATCTGTTCAGCAATGTTGTGTGAACTGTCCAGCAATATTTATTTATTTATTTTATTTATTTATATTCGGGGACAGTCAATTCCTGTCTGTCCCCAAATTGAAATTGAAATTTAGGATTGAAGGAAAAACAAGAATAAAAATTACCTGTTGCCACTGAATTTAAGTCAATAGTACGTAACAGTTATATATTCGAAAATAAGAAAAGAAAACGTAAGTAAATACTATTTCAATAATAAAAATTACTGTATGTTATTCTACAGTACCCTAAAACTCTTTCTCTACCTAAAAAACTGAACTTTTCTCAGCTCGCTTTGCTTGCCGTTCTATATTATAGCAGTAGGTACCTAATACTATTATTTTTACAGAGTTTTTTTTTGTATACTAACTACTTGAATGACGGAACAAGCAGATGGCCAACCTGATGTTAAGCGGTAACCTCTGCCTATGAACAGTGCATTGCCTCATAGGTCACGTCCACCAAGGACGCGCCCTATGTGGCATTGCACTGCGCCCGCCACCCTGAGACATAAAGATGAAAAATCTCATGTGCCTGTAATTTCACCGGCACCCTTACCCTTCAAACCGGAACACAGCAATGCGAGCACTACTGCTTTGCGGCAGAAATAGGTATGGTGGTAGTACTTCCCCGGACGAACTCTTTCACAAAAAAGCTCTACTACTAACATCCACATTGTTGACCTCCCGTTTCTAGGAATTTGAACGACGTTGTAGGTCTAACTTTTCGAACCGACAAGTAGGTAAGTTAATTTTATGTGGATATACTCACGTAATATTTCAGATCAACGTTCACAAAATTACAATTGGACTTCACTTAGGTAAGTTGGTCCAATTTTATTTCACGTTGATCTGAGATATAAATTTCAGAGTAACGTGCCTAATGGGTATTGTACGTTATACTTGTACTAATATTTATTCTGTGGTTATACGTTAGTAGTAGTAGAGCTTTTTTGTGAAAGAGTTCGTCCAGGGAAGTACTACCATCATACCTATTTCTGCCGCAAAGCAGTAGTGCTCGCATTGCTGTGTTCCGGTTTGAAGGGTAAGGGTGCCGGTGAAATTACAGGCATATGAGACTTTTCACCTTTATGTCTCAGGGTGGCGGGCGCAGTGCAATGCAACATAGGGTGCGTCCTAGGTGGACGTGACCTATGACGTAATGCACTGTTCATAGGCAGAGGTTACCGCTTAACATCAGGTGGGCCATCTACTTGTTCCGTCATTCAGTAGTAAAAAAAAAAAAAAAAAAACATGCTACCTTTGTTTGATTATATATTGGCGCCAGACAAAAATATTTAATTCTCTAAGACAGTAGGTACATACCTAGATATTTTTTCGAAAGAAATAAGGTAAGCTACCTAACTAATGCACGTGTATCCGCGATGTCTCAGTTCGGGGCGAACCACTAGTTAATGTAGCGGCAATATAAATACCTACACACTGAGAACATTTAAATTGTCTCGTCAACCTATTACCACAGTGTAAAGTGTACAAACTTAAGACTGCGCTATTACGGTAAGGTAGGTAGTTACAGCCATCGAGCAACACGAGGCCTGCAGCAATGCTTTAAGCCTACAGCCCTCTCGCTATAGAGAGTATTAGTGTTCTGTGCTACAGCCTGGCGCCTGCTGAAACACAGACGGACGGACAGCGGTGCGGCGCGGGAGGCTCACTAAGTAAGTCACTAATAGGGTCCCGTTGGCACCCTTTGCTACGTTTACACGCACGCGTTCAAAGCGACATTCAACGGGCGCGGGCACGGGCGCAAGCATGTGAACGGGCTGTTTGTGCACGCCCCCGTGTTCGTGCTCGTGAATGCGCCGATCGGGTCGACTATCTCAGTTTTTCGACTCACTTCAAAGGATGAATGTGCATGCGATCGTGTGCCTGTTCACACGCGCTCGATCGGTTAGTACCTATGACAGGCGACTTGTTGGCGATTTCTATGTATTTTTATCATCCATCACCTTCTATGAACTCATCTTCTCATTTCCACACGGCGTCGATCATTTATTTTTATTTTCCAATAGAAATAGGTGAATCCAAATGTGAGTGTAGCCGCCACGCCACGTAGCCGGGCTGCATGCTGGGTTGCGCGCCGCGGGTGTTTTTTTTTTTTTTTTTTTTTTTTTATTATACTAATGAATGACGGAACAAGCAGATGGCCCACCTGATGTTAAGCGGTAACCTCTGCCTATGAACAGTGCATTACCTCATAGGACACGTTCACCTAGGACGCACCCTATGTGGCATTGCAATGCGCCCGCCACCCTGAGACATAAAGATGAAAAGTCTCATGTGCCTGTCATTTCACCGGCACCCTTACCCTTCAAACCGGAACACAGCAATGCGAGCACTACTGCTTTGCGGCAGAAATAGGTATGGTTGTAGTACTTCCCCGGACGAACTCTTTCACAAAAAAAGCTCTACTACTACTGTGTGACCGCGGTATAAAAAGCAAACCCTTGAAATCAATTTAATTTACTTTTAATTAAAACGGGCACAACAATTACATTATCAACCATAATCATTACAATAAAATGTCACTTACACACCAGAAAACAGAGGGGTTTTCACGGCCGTTTCACATCATGTTTATAGCCTTGAAAATAGATGGCGCCAGCTCTGTACAGCTAAAGTAGCTTCGTCAAAATAAAGTGAAATGTCAACGTCAACAACGTAGTGATATATTTTCGTAATATTCACACAAAAGCACAGACAATGCATTTGTTATTTTCTAGGAAGATGTAGATGGTTAGGTTATTTTGACAAGTTTATTTGAGTCAGCGCCATCTATAGAGCCAAACCGTTTTTTTTATTGGTTAATGAAAAGCCCTCATTACAAATAACAAATATTTTTGCCGCCAAACAACTATTAAACAACAGCTTGGAACACTGCCTGCACTGCAGGGGCGGCCCGGCGCCGCGCGCCGGCACCGGCAGAACGTCGCGCCCACAGAGTACATCAGCCGCTCCGCGCCGCCGCCGTGCGCGCGACCCCACAGACTACTAGGATGCGCGACCCGGTCGCCTAATGCGCACGGATCCTTAAGGTCATTCTAAGGTGACAAGTGAAGGAAGGAAGTGTCAATGACAGACAGTGGGTCGGTCGAGCCCTAGTCCAGCCGCGAGTGAGTCGAACAAAAACAGAAGGAAGAGAATTTCCACAAACTAACAAGTGAAGTGAATTGAGTATTAACTTTCGTTCGAGTGTCGACCAAAAAGTTAGTTATTTACTGCTGCAGGTGATACAAAAATAATCCAGTAAGTAAACAAAATTATTAGGTAGATCGTTGGTACGTACTTATTATACTGTGAATCACAAGACTTTTGAAATATAAAGGAAGGGAGGGTTGGGATGTTACCGGTCAGAGGGTACATAAGGGGGCACTGAGGAAAAAAGACAGAATTTTTTAAAATAATTGTATTTTTTTTTATCCTGTCGTGTAGCTTTTTTCTTATCCATCAATTACATGCATTTTTTCCATACGACTTACCGTTTCTAAGATATGAACTCTGAAAATTTTTCGTTTGTCGGAGTCCTATCATAGCTAGCTATTGGGTACCTAGGCTATTGGGTATTGGCGTGCATATGTCGTTTCTGGTTCGCTGCGGGCCCTGCCGGGCCACGCTCGCCTTCGGCTCGCTCGCAGCTCACGTGTGATCACTGTTCTCTAGTGTTTTAAATCCATGTCGGACTGTCAACATGGTACCTACTAACAACAAATATTTTTTTCAGACTTCATATCTCAAAACGGTAAGTCGTATGGAAAAAATGTATTTAACATTAAGGTGGCGCATGCGGCGCGAAATTCAAATTTTTTGGTGTTTTTTGCCCATTACAGGCCATCAACACTTCTTCAGATAACGAAAGTTGAGTTCGCGACAACTAGGAGACTTAACACACATGTTTTAATTGATAGTATCTCATAAATATCATCAGTTTAGCTATGATACCCCTAAACACATTTTTCCAGTGTTTTTGTTTGTTTAGGGGTATCATAGCTAAACTGATGATATTTATTAGATACCATCAATTAAAACATGTGTGTTAAGTCTCCTAGTTGTCGCGAACTCAACTTTCGTTATCTGAAGAAGTGTTGATGACCTGTAATGGGCAAAAAACACCAAAATTTTGAATCTCGCGCCGCAAACGTGAGCATTTACCTTAATTGATGACTGAGAAAAAGGCTAATGATAAGATAAAAAAAAAAAACAGTCTTTTTTGCTCAGTGCCCCCTTATGTAGGTACACCCCAACCAAATTACCTGTTCTCTAGTGTTTTCAATCCATGTTGACAGTCCGACATGGATTTAAAACGCTAGAGAACAGTGATCACCACGTGAGCTGCGAGCGAGCCGAAGGCGAGCGTGGCCCGGTAGGGCCCGCAGTGAACTAGAACCGACATATGCACGCCAATACCCAATAGCCTATGTAATATCATAGGACTCGGACAAACGAAAAACTTTCAGACTTCATATGTCAAAAACGGTAAGTCGTATGGAAAAATTGCATTTAACATTAATTGATGGATAAGAAAAAAGCGACCAAGTGCAAGTCGGACTCACCCATGAAGGGTTCCGTATCAGCAAGTAACATAATATAAAAGTTCTTGTAGTTCGTTGTAACTTTGATCGATGTTTAGTGTATTAAAAAAACTACTTACTAGATCTCGTTCAAACCAATTTTCGGTGGTAGTTACATAGTAATGTACATTTTTTTTTTTTTAGTTTTGTCGTTCTCTTATTTTAGAAGTTACAGGGACACACACACACACACACACACACACACACATTTTACCACTTTGGAAGTGTGTCTCGCGAAAAATATTCAGTTTAAAAAATAATAATATAGAAACCTCAGTATCATTTTTGGCGACCTATCCATTGATACTACAAAGTTTGATGTTTTTTTTTTTTAGTTTCAGTTCTAAGTGTGGGGAACCCCCAAAATTTATTGTTTTTTTTATATTTTTGTGTGAAAATCTTAAGGCGCGATAGGTTCTCAAATGTCTCTAGAATTTTAAAGTTTTTGATAAGAATTTTCATAGTTTTCTATGAAGAAAAAAATATATGATATTGTTGAGCTTTTTATCTAGTGAAATCAATAATTCAACACAATATTTGAATTACTTCACTCGATAAAAAAAAATAACAAAGATACCTCCTTTTTAAAATTTAAATGCTATTTTTCACTCACTTCTCTCACGTTTTAATTTTTGAAACATTTGGTTACATGTTAGTTATTATTTGAGTTAGTGAATTCATCAACAAAATTAAACAAAACTTTGAACGACATTTTTATATAAATTTTTTATACATAAAAACACGGTATCAGAGCGTGCGCTCGCCTTCTTCGCCTCATACAAAAATGTTCGTTGAACCTATAGCGCCTTAATGTGGTTCTCAGAATACATTAACTTAGGTACCAAGTTTCAACAGCATAGTTCATAAGAACTATGCTGTTGAAACTTTTCCGAAACTATAAAGTTTCGGAAAAAAGTGGCTGTGACATAAGGACGGACAGAAAGACAGACAAACAGACATGTCGAATCCATAAGGGTTCCGTTCTTTGCTATTTGGCTACGGAACCCTAAAAAAGCAACACGACAGGCTAAAAAAAAAGAAAAAAAAATTGTTGTAAAAATTTTTCGTCTCTTTTCCCCCCTTCTCCCATTTCCCCGTAATTTTAACTTTGTAGCTCAATGCTTGTTTTTGCATACTTAACCTCAAAATGTTCTTTGTTTTTTTTCTCTGAAACTATAAATTTCCGCGTTTCCCCACTCATAGGAAAAAGAAAGGGGAATGTGGGGAAACGCGGAAACGTATACCTAGTAGTTTCAGAGAATCAAAAAACACTAGCTGACCTGCTCACGACTTCGTCCGCGTGGAGAACATTGTGAGTAACCCCAACCACATCGTGAAACGACCTTTGAAACGACACCACACTCAAGTTTTTCAATTGACGAGTCCCATTTTAACCTTGAGGTCCTGCTAGTAGTTTCAGAGAATCAAAAAACACTAGCTGACCTGCTCACGACTTCGTCCGCGTGGAGAACATTGTGAGTAACCCCAACCACATCGTGAAACGACCTTTGAAACGACACCACACTCAAGTTTTTCAATTGACGAGTCCCATTTTAACCTTGAGGTCCTGAAAATATTTTAATCCCAACAATTTCACCGTGAACCTAAATACACTGATAACTGGCTAAATTGTAGTGTTTTTTTTTTACAAAGAAAACGTGCCAGTGCCCTTTTTCAGGAAAATTTCGGGTACCGCTGAAACACGTGTCTGTTAATTTTATTTGAGGAATGTCTATGTAAAATGTCAATGTTCTGCTACCAACGGTTTCCGAAATACTGAGTATTTTTGTTTTACGATAAAACCCCATTTTTTAACTCTTAGGAAGCTATTTTTCAATTCCGCTCTTAGTACAACCCTACGAGACAAACACACCCTCCAAACGACCAGCGGCTTAGGCTGTGCGTTGTCACTCGGTCAGTCAGTCAGTCAGGTTATTGCCTTTTATCATTATCATCTAATATATAAAAGGCAATGTCCTGACTGACTGACTGACTGACCGAGGTCCAACGCATAGCCTAAACCGCTGGTCGTAGAGACTTGAAATTTACAGGGTGTGTTCGTCTCGATGCGTAGGGTTGTACAAATAAAGGAATTTTGAAAATTCGCATGCTAAGGGGTCCAAAATGCGGTTCTAACTTAAAACAAAAATGCTCTGTATTTCGGAAACCGTTAGTAGTAGATCCATGAAATTTGACATGGAGATTCCTCAAATAAAATTAACAAAAATGTATTTCAGCGATTCCTGAAATTTTACTGAAAAATGGCAGGGGAACGTTTTCTTTGTAAAAAAATAAAAAAACTTTAGTTTTTACAACTCACTGCCTAAACCGCTGTTCGTAGAGACTTTAAATTTGGAGAGTGTAGTCCTTTTAGGGTGTAAAAGTGTACTTAAAAAGGAATTTGGAAAATTCGCTCCTTTAGGGGTCCATAAAGGGCTTTTAATGTATACACTTTGCGTTTGGCAGTTGAAATTTAGAGGATGTACTCATTTTTGGGTGTAGGGGTGTACTAAGAAAGAATTTTGGAAAATTCACCCTGTAAGGGGTCCAAAACGGCTTTTAATGTAAAACTAAAATGCTTCGTATTTCGGAAACCGTTGGTAGTAGATACTTGAAAATTAGTTTCAGCAGTACCTGAAATTTTCGCTGAAAAAAGCCACGGGAACGTTTTGTATGTAAAAAAATACACCTTACGTTTTAGCCAGATTTCAGCGTATTTTGACGATTTAAAAGTTAGTTTCACAGTGTTGTCATTGAGATCAAAATATTTTCAGGACCTCAAGGTTCAAATGGGACCCCTAAATTGAAAAACTTGAGTATGGTCCCGATTCAAAGGTCGTTTCACTGTGTCGTTGTTGAAATCAAAATACTTTTAGGACCTCAAGGGTCAAATCGGACCCCCAAATTGAAAAACTTGAGTGAGGTTTTGTTTCAAAAGTCTTTTCACGGGGTGGTTGTTGATGTTTAAATTGTTGTCTGCACGCCGCGCCGGGGATTTTACCAAACTATGCGCGGACGAAGTCGCGCGCGGGTCATCTAGTTATATATATAATAAAACTAAGTTGATAAAATGTGCGTGCCGATAAAACTCAAAAACTAACCAATGCAGCCCAAAAAAGGTTTAACCGTAGGGTAGCCCAACCCTCCCATCCATGAAGAAGATTCTGGTTTTGGGCTGCGCGGTTAAGGTTTAGAGAAAAACGGTTTAGACGGTTTGGGCGTAGTAAGTAATCTGTGGTTAAGGTTTAGAATGAATGAGGTCAACTTGACCTGAAACTCAACCAAAACTTCTAGAAGGTTCGAGGAAGTTCGAAAACTTCGGGGAGGTTCTGGAAAGTTCAAGGCAATTCTAGAAGGTTCGAGAATCTCCAGAAAGGTTAGAAAAAGTTCGAGAACTTTCGAATAATTTCCAAAAGTTCTAGAACCTTCCGGAAATTTCTGAAAGTTCAAAAACCTTTAGAAAAGTTTGAAAAAGTTAGAAATTTCCGAATGTTCTAGGACTTTCAAAAATTTCTAAAATGTTCGAATACCGTTGATATTTAAACACACACTAATATTATAAAAGCGAAAGTTTGTGTGTGTGTTAGTGTATGAGTGTGTTTGTTACCTCTTCACGCTGAAACGGCTGGACGGATTTGGATGAAAGTTGGTGGGGAGGTAGCTTAGAACCAGGAGATTGACATAGGGGGGGAAAGGTTCAACGGGGCTACCCGTGCGAAGCCGGGGCGAGTCGCTAGTATACTATAAAACTATAAGTATATATACAAAAAATACTACCTAAATAATCCATGAGTAGATAGTAATCTAAAACGTTGATCTTCCTACCATAATATTAGATCCAAAAAAATAATTCATAAATTACTGACATATTCCTACACACACACACACACACACACATACACACACAAACACATATACACACACGCACTCACATTCACTCATCAGGGTTTCTCCTGTGATACCCAGACTCTTAAGAGACTGGTGGTAGCAGTCCCGGAGTCAGTCCGGTGGTCAGTCGGTGGAGGAGAGCCCGTACTTACATTTACCCACACTGCCTCACACACCACACACCACACACCCACATACAGTTCCTCATACTTGGTTACAATTATTAGGTTACAATAATTATCAAACTTTTTCTCTGCGCTGTCTGTTTTTTGTCTCTGTTTTGTTCCTAAAAATGTTTATTGTTATGATTATGTACAATTACAACTTAAAAAAAAAAAAAAACGATGGATATAGAAGAGCGGTATCTCCTAACACAAGCATATTTTTTGCTTAAAAGGAGTGTCCAAACCCTGTTAAATTGTAGACCTTAAGTTAATGAAATAAACATTTGTATTTTGTATTTTTTTGTAATTCATAGTGCCAAACTTAAATCATACTGTAGTTCACCAGCTCAACCTGTTTGCTTGGTGAAGTTTGCAATGGTTTATATGATTAGTTTGTGAAGCTACTTGCACTCATACGCATGAAGCTCGTGCTGCCGTTCTTCTCACTCCCGCTATGCACTCGGACGCGGAAGCGACTGAGATGGAGTAAATAGTAAAAATGTTCTGTTACTTCCTAACTCAGCCGTGACATGAGTGCATATCGGCTTTGGAATGTTATGCATAATAATTTGTCACATTACCTACCTTGTATGTGCGCCTACTTTTTGGCGATTGTACCTAGTCAAACCTTTGGAGGTTTTTAAGGTACTATATTATAATTAACTGTGTAAAATATATTGTGTATGAAATGAAAAAAAAAAAAAAAAGCAGAAGATGAACCTCCTAGCTCATGGTCGATATTGTAAACCTAAGTCCCGGTGGAGCTGGTGGTATTTGTACCTAGGTACCTACTAAGTAACAACCTCAGAAACCTAAGCCCCGGTGGAGCTGGTGGTATTTGTACTTAGGTACCTACTTAGTAACAACCTCAGAAACCTAAGCCCCGGTGGAGCTGGTGGTATTTGTACCTAGGTACCTACTAAGTAACAACCTCAGAAACCTAAGCCCCGGTGGAGCTGGTGGTATTTGTACCTAGGTACCTACTAAGTAACAACCTCAGAAACCTAAGTCCCGGTGGAGCTGGTGGTATTTGTACCTAGGTACCTACTAAGTAACAACCTCAGAAACCTAAGTCCCGGTGGAGCTGGTGGTATTTGTACCTAGGTACCTACTAAGTAACAACCTCAGAAACCTAAGCCCCGGTGGAGCTGGTGGTATTTGTACCTAGGTACCTACTAAGTAACAACCTCAGAAACCTAAGCCCCGGTGGAGCTGGTGGTATTTGTACCTAGGTACCTACTAAGTAACAACCTCAGAAACCTAAGTCCCGGTGGAGCTGGTGGTATTTGTACCTAGGTACCTACTAAGTAACAACCTCAGAAACCTAAGTCCCGGTGGAGCTGGTGGTATTTGTACCTAGGTACCTACTAAGTAACAACCTCAGAAACCTAAGCCCCGGTGGAGCTGGTGGTATTTGTACCTAGGTACCTACTAAGTAACAACCTCAGAAACCTAAGTCCCGGTGGAGCTGGTGGCATTTGTACCTAGGTACCTACTAAGTAACAACCTCAGAAACCTGAGCCCCGGTGGAGCTGGTGGTATTTGTACCTAGGTACCTACTAAGTAACAACCTCAGAAACCTGAGCCCCGGTGGAGCTGGTGGTATTTGTACCTAGGTACCTACTAAGTAACAACCTCAGAAACCTGAGCCCCGGTGGAGCTGGTGGTATTTGTACCTAGGTACCTACTAAGTAACAACCTCAGAAACCTGAGCCCCGGTGGAGCTGGTGGTATTTGTACCTAGGTACCTACTAAGTAACAACCACAGTAATTGATTGTAATGAACAATCCATCATCACGGAGTTCTGTTGTCCCCGTTCCATCTCCATCATCAGATCAGATGTTATTTATTTGTGTAATAATGCCTACTTTATGAGTATGTATAGTTATATATATATATTTGTGTGTATATTAGGTATACTTATCTATTATTCTGTAATATTTAGTAAATTCCATAGATTTAGTATATGTACTAGATCTACAATCAGAGATCGAAGATGGAACCAAAAAAAATATGTGCACGTGTTGGTGAAAGTCTATGTCCGAGTTAAAAATAGTGTTGTCCTCGACCAACACTTTTACATTGTCGATAGAATTCATCATCCGTCCGTGATGTGTATGGCAGATAAATACATCTTAATGCAGATGGACAAAGGTTTTGAATCTGGACAATGGCTCAATGCCATTCCATCGAAATCCATCGGAACACTGCTTGATAATAGGACTTTTCGGGTAGCGTTGGGGCTCAGACTAGGTGCCCCTATATGTGAGCCCCATCGTTGTTCATGTGGCAGCGACGTCGATAAGTATGGGACCCATGGTCTCTCCTGTCAAAAGAGTGCTGGCAGGTTTTTCCGTCACGGCTCCTTAAATGATATCGTGAGACGGGCCCTTGACACTGTCAATTTACCCAGTGTCCTTGAACCAGTCGGCTTAGCCCGTAATGATGGCAAAAGGCCCGACGGTATGACCTTGGTTCCCTGGGAGCGGGGGCGAGCCCTAGTGTGGGACGTCACTTGCGTTGACACATTGGCCCCCTCTCATCTCAGTGGAACAATCACCAAGGCTGGAGCCGCGGCGGAGGCAGCAGAAAATGCTAAGCGGCGCAAATATGTAGTCCTCTCCGATGACTACATCTTTGCGCCGCTTGGTGTAGAGACTTTGGGACCATGGGGCCCAAGTACTAAGACCTTTTTTAAAAAAATATCACCGATGCTCATCGACGCCGCTGGTGACAAGAGGGCTGGCTCCTTCCTGGCGCAAAGAATTTCTTTGGCCATTCAACGTGGGAATGCAGCCAGTGCTCTTGCCACCTTGCCCTATGAACCAAATTTATTGTGTTAGCTTCTTTTTTTCTTTTCTTTTCTATATTTAAGTATTTTTGTACATACCTTGTTTTAGTTCTATTATTCATTCTGTAAATAATAAACAAAATTTGATGCAGATTAAGTCTTTCATGAATAACACAGTTTGGCAGATTTGACGTCATAAAGAGAATAAGGTTCTTATTCCAATTTTGAATACAGTTGATAAATAAACCTTTATTATTTATTGACCCCTAAATATTACAGTTTTATTTATAGGTGGGATCTTAGAGTTTCCCTTTTAAATTTAAACTTAAAATGTTTGCTGCATATACCTAGTGGAGTTCTTATTTGAGTCTATCCCACTCTTCTTATAACCGATAACCATTTTTCTCGTAGCAAAGGATTACTTGGGAATTTGAAAGCACAAAAACATTTTATATCAGCCGTGCTACGCCCATATAATTTTTCACTCTGTTACTTTATCTATAAACAATTTGTTACCCCAAAGTTTATTATTTTTCAAGTGTAAACCACGCTTTATAGATAACATTAAATTTAAATGTTACCCAAAAATTCCGTTCCAGTGGGACTCGAACCCGCACCCTCGCCTATCATCGGCGATGCCTTAAACAATTTAGCCATAGATCGAGCTATGTCGCTGGAGACGAAATTTGTGGGCACTATCAACTCGGCTATAGCGCCAAGTTGATAGTGCTGTATCTACAGGTGTTTCATTGGAAACCTTCTGTTTAAAGTTCGAAAGTAAAGGCATCGCTGATCACAGGCGAGGGTGCAGGTTCGAGTCCCGCTGGAACGGAATTTTTGGGGTATATTTAAATTTAATTTGCTACCTATTATTTTATTAAGCAGAAATAAACAATATTTATTTAAAAAAAAAAAAAATAATATACCCTTTCGGGAAAAAGGCGTGTGTACAACAACGTAAATATTTACTCCAAAATATCTACTACACAAACTGCAATAAAAACACCAGTGGTGCTTTAAAGTTACCTTTTCAATATACAATACAAAAACACACACCTCAATGTCCACCTGGTTATTATAGATTTTGAAAAAAACGGTAAAATGTTAAAAGAGCACACATATTTACTCCAAACAAAGTAAACCTCCATTCTAGGATGTACACAAATTTAATTTATAGGTAGGTATAGTGCGCGTCATGTAAAAAGAACGCTGGTGGTCAAGCTTCTACAGGCGTTCCAGCGTTATTTTTACATGACGCGTACTATAATTGTACATTATTTGTAGTAAACTAGGTAGGCACTCATTGAATGCATAGGTATACATCTCTTAAATAAGTAGAAAAGTAAGTAATCTCTTAAAAAGAACGCTGGAACGCCTGAAGAAGCTTGACCGCCAGCGTTCTTTTTACATGATGCGCATTATACTACGATATAGACTGCAACAGGACTATCGATATTTCTGACGTCATCACTTGGTCAAGCCCTATCGTAATCAAACATTTTTATATTTTACATAAAATATTGTTTATTTCTAGGTGCAGCAACGAAATATTATCAAAAAATATAAGGGAAAGTCCTAATCTACGAATGAAACTGGTTTTTAGGCCATTTACTAAAGCAGAATTGATAAAATAAGCAATACAATCGAACTACCAATAATCTCTTATTTACCTGTGAAACGTGTATTTTCCCGGATAATTACGTCTTGTATATTCACAGTCACAAACTGAACACGACACCATTGTCATACAAAGTAATATTTGTTATTTAATAGTAAGATTACTAAAAAAATTACGAAATTAGTTAAACTGCACAACAGACCGTCCGGTATGGGCATGTACTCAAGCAAAACATGTCACATTCAATACATTGTTGCTGTCACTTTTCTTCTTGCACGGGGTACATTTAAAAATGACTTCTCTCTCACACGCTTCGTTTGTCTATTTAGCGTAGCGAAAAAATTCTACGTCTATGGTAAATTCACACTAATTCCTCTCTTGTATGAAACTTTCTTTAGAGCATTGCAGGCCTCCGACTCGATGTTCTCTACCGATTGAAATAACTACAAACCGGCTCCTAGCTAATAAAACATCCCGTTCAGTAATACCTAAACCTAATAGTACAGGCAAATTAGGTGATTTTTAGCAAAAGTGTGGAAGTAATTAGATGTAGTCACAAAACCTTTTCTAATTGATTTGTTTGGCTTGAAAATCACCTCTAATATAACTTTCAGCAAATTCACCCCCCCGGAACAGGGTGAAATAGGGTGAAAACCTTATAATACCCGTAACTTAATGGGGAAAATAGATGTAGTCGGTGCAATTTGGCATACACTTAAGACCGTTATGATCTACATTTGCACCAAGTATTTTTTTAATCTGACTTACGGAACATACGAAAAAAAAAACATTTCTAAAAAAATCTTATTTTCTGTATTGCGGCTCGGGGGAAATTGAAGTAGTCGGTGCAAATTGACAGAATTACCAGAAAAATGGGCCAAATAAATTACCAGGTTTGCACCTGGGTACCTCACACGGAAGTCACTTTTTCCATATTTTATTGTCGCTCTACTTCGGGGAAATTTCAGGCAATTCTGGAATTTCACTTAAACTTATTCATTTGATTAGTACTACATTCGCCAGCCATTTAATACTGGAATTTATATACGGAACATGCATTTTTTAAGTATTATATATGTAAGTTCAGTGCGGTGCTAAGAAACTAATATATATACTGTGGCGCTACACTGCTAACACTGTCCCCCGACCGCGGGGTGCATCCGTATTGATCCCAGAAAATCATCCCACGAGCTGAAAGTAATAATAATTATTCCGGATTCATACAGTTAATATTCATTTCATTTTTAGAGTCCGTATTTATCCCACCTAGAAATACCTACACCTAAAACGAGTGAAAGTAACGTCAGCAAAAAAAAAAGTTATTATGGAACATCTATTTATTTCATAAAATTGTTGGTATAAAATAATCAACAAAGTAATAATATACACAGTGTGTCCCAAAAAGTAGTGTCAAGCCGAAGTCCAAAGAAAGGTTACCCCCAGAGATACCCGAACCACCGCCATTTCGCGATTTTTAGTAGTTTTCGAGTTATGTGTTTTTAAGACAATCGGAGCTCTTACACTTTTTTGGCCATTGGGACTCGATTCGTTGAGGTAGAGGCCTGTTTTTGTTGTTGTAAATAAGCTAAATACTAGGGCTACCTTGTCTGATAGCATTTACATCAATAGCACCTACTATTGCATTAAAATAAAAAAAATAATATGAAGATATATATTTTTTTTGCCTAAACTCTTACTTTCAATGAACGTTTAAAAAAAAAGCCACATAATCTTTTTAATCCAAACCTATCTTAAAAACATGGCTGATGTGACAGCTATTAGTCATGTAACCTTGTTCCAGATTCTTGCACAGGATCATAAAAACACTCAATTTAATAAAAGTTAGTTCAATTTAAGAAAATGTTCTGCAAGTCGGAATTAAAAAGAAATGTGACAGTCTGAAGATTGTTTTGCACATAAGCAATAGTAAAACAACCCATCTTTGTTGTTCAAGGACATTATTTTCTACATACGAGGCAGAAACCTGCGACAGATGGTGGGCCCATTCCAACTGCCAGATCGCCTAAATGGCGAGTCATACTTGAACTTTTTAAGAGAAGATTTAAATGGATAATCCACAGACATCATTTTACTAACACGCCAAAACATGACTTTTTAAAACGACGGCGCACCATGTCACTTTGCGTCAAAAGTTAGACAATATCTTAATGGCAGGTTTTTTTTAATACTACTAAGAATGACTGAACAAGCAGATGGTCCACCTGATGATAAGCGGTACTCTCTTCCTATGAACAGTGCGTTATCACATAGGTCACGCCCTCCTAGGACGCGCCCTTTGTGACATTGCACTGCGACCGCCACCCTGAAACATAAAGATGAAAAGTCTCATGTGACTTTAACTTCACCGGCACGCACCCATACCCTTCAAACCGGAACACAGCAATGCGAGCACTACTGCTTTGCGGCAGAAATAGGTATGGTGGTAGTACTTTCCCGGACGAAGTATTTCACAAAAAAGCTCTACTACTACTAACAAAATGCGATACTTGGTGATAAATGGATTGGCCGAGGCGGGCATATCGCATGGCCCCCGCGATCTCTCTACTTAAAACCCATTGACTTTTTTGTTTGGGGATATTATAAAGAGATTGTTTACTCTCGAGAGTGCCGAAATGTGGAAGAATTGCGAAAAAGGTTGACCCAGGCAGAAGCAACAATTCAAAAGCAACAGAATCGCTTTTCTACGCAATAAAGATATTTTTTTTAGACGATGCTGATTATGTATTGAGCAAGAAGGTCGCCATTTCGAAAATTTACTGTGATGATTCACTGTATACATGCAATGCTGAAAGTTATTATTTAGTTTTATTTAAGATTTCACTTAATCTTAAAAACCAGAATTTCGCATTCAACTGTTTAAATTGAATATCATGAATGATCCCGTAAAAGAATCTCAATCAAATTTATATGATAAATAGCTGACATAATGACCAAGTTTTTAAGATAGGTTTGGAAGAAAAAGTTTATGTGACTTTACTTTTAAAATGTCCTTAGAATGTAAGGGACTAAACAGAATTTTTAATTTTTCCATATTTTTAATTTTATTTCAATGCAATGGTTCGTGCTGTGGATGTAAATGCTTTTTTTGTTACTGTTTCGATTACTTTAAAAACCGATATCTGAGGTTTACTGTCATCACAAACAAAAATAAGTATAAACAATTTAAAAAAAAGGTGAAAGCCATTTTTAAAATATTTTTTCAGGAAAATCACGGACTAGTGTAGAAATCGTTTCAGAGAATCAGAATTATACAATTATTTATAACATAAGCTTTTAGATAACATCAATATCCTATACAACGAGCAAAGATTCGTATATTATATAAATATTTGTAATGGCACGAGAGGCAATTGAGATTACTATATACAGAAATATCAATAGAGAAGATGGTTTTCAATTATCTGGAGTATGGAAGCCTGTGGTGAGAATGTGTAAAAATCAAAAAAGTGTGGTACCTGCTACGCGACCGGATACCGATAGTGTTGTGTGTTGAGTTGGGGTGAAGTGTGACAATGAAACCGATGGTAGTGGTATCATTCATAATAAAAGAGTGAGAAAGAGGGTAGAATGATATATCTGCCAGTAACATCTACTCGCAAAGACATTAGTTAGTTCTCCCGTGATCAGATACGATTAGAATATGATTTAAAAATATGTTTTATTGCACTTAATCCAACCTAATACCGAATTTGTGCAATTTATAAATAAAATGTGCAATTTCTAAATAAATAACGAAATTCCGATATTAATATCAGAATGCCAATATTGAGATTTAATATCGGAAACCAGTATAGGAATGGAAAACCTTCCGATATTACATGCCCTAAACGTGACAAACAAGCAGACGGCCCGCCTGATGTAAAGCAGTCACCGCCGCCTATGGACAACACCCACGGTATTGCAAACGCGCTGCCTACCATTAAGAGCCCTATTGATATTTCTCTTGAATTTACCTATATTGTATAATTTATAAATATTTGTATTATCTGCAGATATTTGTTCAGGATGTTATTAATGTTATGTTATATGTTTTCGTTGGTTATTTTCTATGTATAATAAAAAATATCTATCCATGTAATGTATTGTATTAAAGTATATCAGTTATCTAGAACCTATAACACAAGCTCTGCTTAGCTTGGGGCTAGATAATGTTGTGTGAACTGTCCAGAATTATTTATTTATTAAATATTTATTTATGATGGTGACAGCGAGCTGATCTGATGATGGAGACGGAAGGTGGACAACGGAACTCTTCGATGGATGATAGTAGATTACTGGAAAAACTATAGAGGTTATTTATTTTTACTTCTTTGCTTATATCCCAAAAGTTACACAGTCTAAAATAAAATTAAAACTAGTTTTGAAACGTCTATGATTGTTTCACTTTTTTACCCTTTCTTTGGCCCCAATATCTTCTACAACCCCCGAACCAATTTAGCTCATAACCTTACACAAATTGTACTAATACTATATACCCATCTACCAAATTGTATAAAGAATACTAGTTTTATAAAGAATATATCAAAAGTTCGCAAGTTATCTTCAGACAAACATACAAACATACGAACGCCAATTATTAATAATTTGCATCCAACAAAAATATATGAAAATAATAGTAAGGCATTTTTCTGTCTGACTGTGCTAATATCCATTGTTAAAGGTCGTGGGTTGGTATGAATCCGGACTACATTTTGCGATTAATATGGACAAATATACAATTTTATTATTCGTGGGATGAATACGGGCTACATTTTGGTATGAATCTGCACCCCACCCACGCCGTTGATTTCTTATTAAGATATATTATTAAGAAGTACTTCCGGTACAAAATTTGTGTTTTTTTTTACGTGCGATTGTGGTAAACTGGTAGTATATACCATAATAAAATTTGCACGACTACATAAGTTTCCCCCGAAGTACTATTTACAAAAAATGAAAAAAAACTATGTTCCGTAAATCACTGAGGTGTGCAAAACTGATATAGTGTTTATAATACTTATAGAAACCTTATGTAAGTTTGCACCGAGTACATAAATTTCCCCCGAGCCGCAAACTAAAAAAAACAAATTCACAGTGTTTCCCACTATGCACGTAGTTTTAATTAAAATCCATAACGCACTAAGACTGTCTCTATAAGTAATTGAACTTGCACTTAACACTTTTTTGTTTTTTCAAAAGTTACAATTTTTCAAAGTTTGTACCTAATATTTAAAAGCCTTCCGTATGCGCCAGAAACGGTGCAAACCTGGGATAAGCTTCTTTTCGTGTCATCTATCGATTCCATAAGAATCCACGACCACTCTACTTAGGGCAACACTTTTTGCTAATTTGCCTGTACTATAAATAAGAAGGAACAGCGTAAAAATAATGTAAATGTCAGTTTGAAAGTATACTCGTACTTTACAAGATACGAACGGGCGTGTAGCACAGCGCGCCGTATAGGTAGACTTTCATAGAAAATGTAAGGGAAATGGTATTTTGAGTTTTCGCAAAATGTTACGTGTTGCGATTGTATTGAACTCTCGTTCAACTGTTCTCGAGGCTCGTCAAAAACACTCGTCGATCACCCGACGCGTACAAATTGTATCGAACTCTCGTTCAACTGTTCTCGAGGCTCGTCAAAAACACTCGTCGATCACCCGACGCGTACAAATTGTATCGAACTCTCGTTCCACTGTTCTCGAGGCTCGTCAAAAACACTCGTCGATCACCCGACGCATACAAATTGTATCGAACTATCGTTCAACTGTTCTCGAGGCTCGTCAAAAACACTCGTCGATCACCGGACGCGTACAAATTGTATCGAACTCTCGTTCAACTGTTCTCGAGGCTCGTCAAAAACACTCGTCGATCACCCGACGCGTACAAATTGTATCTAACTATCGTTCAACTGTTCTCGAGGCTCGTCAAAAACACTTGTCGATCACCCGACGCGTACAAATTGTATCGAACTCTCGTTCAACTGTTCTCGAGGCTCGTCAAAAACACTCGTCGATCACCCGACGCGTACAAATTGTATCGAACTCTCGTTCAACTGTTCTCGAGGCTCGTCAAAAACACTCGTCGATCACCCGACGCGTACAAATTGTATCGAACTATCGTTCAACTGTTCTCGAGGCTCGTCAAAAACACTCGTCGATCACCCGACGCTTACAAATTGTATCGAACTCTCGTTCAACTGTTCTCGAGGCTCGTCAAAAACACTCGTCGATCACCCGACGCGTACAAATTGTATCGAACTCTCGTTCAACTGTTCTCGAGGTTCGTCAAAAACACTCGTCGATCACCCGACGCGTACAAATTGTATCGAACTCTCGTTCAACTGTTCTCGAGGTTCGTCAAAAACACTCGTCGAACACCCGACGCGTACAAATTCGGACATAGCAAATAGGTACAACTTGCAGTGCTGTTTAGGGTCTGTTAAAACCCATACCTACTTACATTTGTTTTGTCGCTCTGCGCTGCAAGCGGCGCGCGCGGCGCGGCTGCGCGGCTCGTGGCCCTTAGGCTGCGCGTGTGGTGTGAGTAGGGTTGCCTAAAAATGCAAAATCCTGTCTGAAATGCCTAAAAATCATGATTTTGAAAAAAAACGTACGGTCAAGCACCTGTATTAAATAAAAATTATAGTATTAAAGTACGTTTTTATTTACTTATGTTATTTAGACCCTATATTTGGTTGCTAGCAACCGCATGCAAAAAGTTGGTTTTTACAGCTATTTCGCAATAAAATTGTTCACACGTCACGTGTTTATAGTTATATTGCGTAAGCAATATGGCTCTCACTGACTCTACTGAAAGTTTGTTTCTCTCTTTGGTCCACTGAGAAGTCATGAGAGAAAAGACTCTCTCCACATTTGCGTTGTGTGGCAAAATACTAAAGAAATATTGACAAATCAACAGAAATTCTGAATCTCTTGAGCTGTCGTTAACCATTGCTTTTCAGCGAGCTCGTCATAAAAATCGCTCTGCTTTGTGTTCAGAAAATTCTTAAGCAGGCAAGACTTCCGTGCTCAGTGCGTGCGGCACCCATCGCGTGAGCGGGCGGGAGGACATGCAAGTATGACAAAAATCCGGTCTGACGTAAAATCCGGGCGGAGTCCGGTCTAACACGTAAAAATCCGGTCTAGACCGGCTTTATCCGGTCAGATGGTAACCCTACGTGTGAGTAGGTACGAGTGTCGATTCTAGAGTGCTTATGTATTCATTGGAACTACATTAATGAATCAGATTGATTCTTCATTCGAGCATCACTATCTTACCTAAATAGATTTATTTCTATCAACTTGATTCTGATAAGCATGTACATTTCAGGGCAGTACTATGTACGTACGTAGGTACGACACAGTGTTTCTAATGATTGTATTCACGACTGAAGCAAGCGGTCGGTAAACAACACCAACTAAAAATGTTATGTTGTCTTTCGCGACTTACTGCCTTCCGACAAGTAGAGGTAGGTACCTCATTCTACTGAATATACACAGTTACATCACAGAATAAATATTAGTACAAGTAGTTACATGCCGTGTCAGAGTAGATAATTGCACACAGGACGAGAGGAAACCACAGATTCGTACGACACAAAGATATCAGTTGAGTGGAGAGCGGAACAGGTCTGCGGAACAGCAGCCCTTTGTGCCGGGGCAGCGAGCCGCGCCGACGGCGGCGGCGGTAACCCGAGCCGGCGTGACCGCGCGCTGTCATAAGGCAGCGCGAGCGGCGCGGGCGCACTCTGTGCCGACATGCCGACGGGCACGGGAACTCGCGAGAAAGGCGACTGCGGGCGCAAGGCGCACGGGAAGGCGGCCGTCGACAAGGTCTGGAGGCTTCTCCACTATCGTACTCCAGCCCCACCTCGGCGGCGCTTCTTACTATTCAAATCGCATAAATCATGGAACACTTGCTTACGTGCGCGGTGTTGGCATAGTTATTTGGTTAAATGTCAGTTTTAAGATTGTACGAGCCAGTAGCCCGTACACTGACCTACTAAAGTTGTGCATCCTAAGCTCTTTACGCCACACGTGCAATCAGTTCGCGTGTGGCTATTAACCCAGTCAGAAGGCTCATATCATTTCATCAATATCAAAAGTTATATCAATATATATCAGTCCAAATTTACAACATAGTTTTACTGATATTAACTAACTTCATCTACCAAGGTGTGCGGACCGTACAAAGATAATATTGATCCCGACTGATTGTATGAATGTGCCCATTTGTTGCGCGGCGCACCTCTCGCTGCAGTAGTGCGCCCCGACACTGACGCCCCCCCCCCCTCGTGTTGCAGCGGCAGATGGGCTCCTCGCGCGGCGCGGCGCAGGCGCGCGCCCCGCGCCGCACGCGCCTCCTCACGCTCGAGCACGGCGCACACCTCGACTCCACGCTCTACAGGCGAGTGTCTCTCCGCGCGGCGCGGCGCCCCTCTGCGCGCATGTGCCGGCCCGCTCTCTCATCCTCCTAGATGTTCTGTTTCAGATTTGAGAAAGGCTGCTATTTACGATTCTGCCCGGGGCCCTCTCTACTCGGACGGAAGGTGTTCCTGTACACGAACTATGTGCTCACCGACGACGGTGAGTATCGCAGCGGGAACGGGGGGGGGGGGGGGGGGGTTCTTCCCTTGCCGTCATAGGGAACATCTTAATTTTTATAGATCTTATGTTTAAGCAACTAATTGCATTCAAAAATATTTTAAATATACTGGTACATTCAATTTTGTTTTCCACAAAAACATTGAAAAACTGTAAACCCATTTTTCTTGAGATTTACAATTTGTTACTTGTGCCCTTTTTCGTTACGACAGCAGGGTTAGTACCTACTCGTAACTACAACTCTCACGGTACTGTGTTTGCAGCCGAGGAGCGCGGCGAGGGGTGCGGCGAGGGGCGAGGCGAGCAGGCGGAGTTCATCCGCAACCAGTACTACGCGCTGGAGTGGCGGACGGGCGCGAAAGAGGAGGGGGAGGAGGGAGGGGAGGTGCGTGGTGCCGGCGCGCTGGTGACGGACGAAGAGCTGTACTGCGAGCTGCGGCTGCGGCGCGCCGGCTCCTTCCACTACTACTTCGTGTACGAGTCCGCGTGAGTGTCCGCGCTCGCACTGTGTGCGTGCGCTCTGTGTAACGTGTCGGGTAGACTCGCAGCCAGTCCGTGCGCTCTGTGTAACGTGTCGGGCGGACTCGCAGCAAGTACGCGGTCAGTCAGTGCGCTCTGTGTAACGTGTCGGGCGGACTCGCAGCGAGTCCGCGGTCGGTCCGTGCGCTCTGTGTAACGTGTCGGGCGGACTCGCAGCGAGTCCGCGGTCGGTCCGTGCGCTCTGTGTAACGTGTTGTGCGGACTCGCAGCGAGTCCGCGGTGGGTCCGCAGGGCTCCGGCTGGTTCGGCGTGGCGCCCTCCCTGCACGGCGGCGTGTCCTTGGACGGGCTCATGTGCCAGACCGTGCTCGCCAAGTGCCTGGGCCCGCTGCCGCGCTGGGAGCGCACGCTGCGCGTCGCCAAGGAGGCTGGCTACAACATGATCCACTTCACACCGATCCAGGTGCGTGCTGCCCCTCGCCCCCCCCCCTCGCCCCCCCCCTCGCCCCCCCCTCGCCTGCACTCACCGCCCCGTGCCCGCAGGAGCTGGGCGCGTCCAACTCGAGCTACAGCATCGCGCACCAGCTGCGCCTGAACCCCGCGTTTGGCGCGGACGCCACCTTCGCTGACGTGGAGGACCTCGTCACCAAGATGCGCTCCGAGTGGAAGGTATTTACTCTTATATTTTGTAGGAAAATATACAGATATCTATAATTTTTTTATTTTTTATTATTTGGTTCACAACTCGAGTTATACACATAACAACTTCTTACAGTACTTCGTTTTACTGGCATTTCCGGTGTAAACTCTAATACTAGTGAACACAACATGCAATCATGTGTGGACATGGCAATTATAACTCTACAAAGAAAAAGGAAAGTAATATACAAAAATAAAAATAAAAACTAAGTAACTAAAAATTATTAAGTAAACATTATTCAGTAAATATACAGATATCTATAATTATATTACGTCTTTTCATTCTCAATATAAGTATATTCCAAACGTAGTCCCTTGAACCTACATGGTAGTTTGCACGATTTTTTAAAGTCAAATCGATGTTAATAATCGATTTTGAACAATTTTCCACAACCCTAACACCGCGCCGCCGCCGCGCCTTCCCTATAGCTCCTCATTCCTTTTTCGTGCATGGTAGCGCGCACACGTATTATCACAACTTATATAGAACTACCCACATTTTTATTTTCTCAATTCAAAAAAATTACGAAATGTAGTGCTGATCGAATCAAGCATTACGAAGAAAAAATACGAAAGTTAGAAGTGAAAAAAGTGGCTAATCGCCGGCGAATAATAATTTCATCATCGGATTCATCTGATTCCTAAGATAACAACTGTAAGTTTTACCTTCTATTTTGTTTGCTTATATTGTCTACATGATTATTACCGAGGCGTGGGAGTTGGTCGAGAATCAACCACGATGGCTATTACGGAACATACGAATACATATAGATACTTTTTCCAAAGCCTGGGGGTTGGTCGAGAATCAACACGATGGTTATTACGGAACATACGAATACATATAGGTACTTTTGCCAAAACCTGGGGGTTGGTCGAGAATCAACACGATGGTTATTACGGAACATAAGAATACATATACTTTTGCCAAAGCCTGGGGGTTGGTCGAGAATCAACACGATGGTTATTACGGAACATACGAATAACATATACTTTTGCCAAAGCCTGGGGGTTGGTCGAGAATCAACACGATGGTTATTACGGAACATAAGAATACATATACTTTTGCCAAAGCCTTGGGGGTTGGTCGAGAATCAACACGATGGTTATTACGGAACATATGAATACATATACTTTTGCCAAAGCCTGTGGGGGTTGGTAGAGAATCAACACGAAGGGTTAAATTAATTACGATCGCGAATCAAAATGCCTGGGGGTTGGTCGTGAATCAACACGAAGGTAATAATGCACCTAGATTATCGAAAATTATCAAAGGTGATAATGTAATAATAATGATATTAATGATAGTCTTGCGTAATGAATCGATGAAATCTATTTGTATGGGCATTCACTATTAAGCCAAAGTCTTTATACGTTGGGAGGTTTTAGATAGTACTGGGAATACCCACTGTGACTCAGAAATATCATTGTTTTATTTCTGCTTCTTCGATGACGGACATCACGAAGTTGTCGTGGCCCAGTAATAACAGATGAGTTAGACTCTGATATTCTGATTGCACTGGGAGCTAGCACATCCGAAGGCCCCGAATATGCAGAGAAAATTCACGCATGGCTCTGCTTTGGCTGCCTTTGCTTAAGAAACGTTTGTCTAAAGAGGACAAAGAAAAGCTTCTTAAGGACAATCTCGTGCCACAAAACTGCAACTTATTAGAGGCTCCAAAATTGAACCCTGCCATTTCGGCAGCTATCACTGAGAGCGCCCAAAACCGAGACAAGAAACTTGTTGGTGCTCAGCAGCAGCTAGACGCAGGCGTCACGATCAGAAATAGAGCAATAGATATGCTTCTAACCCAGGAATTCGACAAGTTAAGGGTTATGAAACACCTAAGTGACACATGTGGCATACCTACTAAGCGATCTGCACTATCGCGATAGTCAGACGAGAATAAAGTTGAAAACCCCAAGTCTTTATAAAAGTTTCCTAAACATCATACCTATAAGATACTTGTTGGGATGAGACTTAATTCGGTATAAAGTTGTCCGAAAAAAGCGTCAAAAGCGATAGAGAAGCAACGTCTTCAGATCAAAAAGAGCTTTTTAAGCTCTGCAGCCTCCCAGAACTCCACAGACTTAGAAAAACTGGGGAGCCCCTCCTCGTTATCTGCCAAGCCGTGGCGGCCGAGGAGGATTCAGGAAGCCGGTACCAGTGAGTACGCGTAAGCCAGATCCAACTACACCTGCACAGGTGAAGTACCTAGCCAAGCTGCAGACCCGGGCTCAAGCGCAGCCGTAGAATAGTTACCACATGCTGGCAGAGGTCAACTTTCTGTAGTTTCTGGCAAAATATTACTAAAAACTCATTAGTTTTGAAGTGGATTCGTGTTGGCTTTAACATTCCATCTAGTAAGCGTGTAACACAACAATCTATTCCTCATACATCTTGGTCTTAAGACGAAAAGTATGAGATGTCTAGGTATAGCTATCCAAAATGTACTAATTTTAGGAGCCGTTTCTCCTTGTATGCCTTTACCAGATCAATTTATATCAAAGATTTTTCTTGCATCTAAATCAAATGTTAATAAAATATTTATTTTAAATCTTAAACCATTGTACAAGTTTATAACGATGGAAGATTTTAAAATGGAGGATCATAGAACCGCTTCAACAATAATACCAAAAGATGGATATTTGGCCACAAAATATTTAAAAGAAGCATACCTTTTTAATACCTATCGATTGATCCAAAATATCAAAAGTATTTACAATTTAGGTTTGAAAATAAAACATATGCCTTTAAGGCATTATTGTATGGCTTATCAGTAGCGCCTCGAATATTTAGTAAAATCATGAAAGATGTAATAACATATTTAAAAAATAAAAAAACAATATCTAATTATTGCCCAATTAGTTAATAAGCTTATTTGTCTAACTCGATGTAAAATCAGAGAACTTGCTCAGTTCATTGGAGTCCTTGTTGCTGCGTGCCCAGCTGTAAAGTATGAAAGGTCGTACACAACATATATAATAAAAAATTAAAAAAAAAAAACTTTTTTTAAACACATCTTAAAAAACAACCTTTTAAAAACAGCACAACGAAAACTACGAGGCAAAAGATTCCCTAGGAAAATCTTAGATGACGTTGTTTGGTGGTTAAAATATATACACACACACACACAGCTTATGATATGAGCGAAATGAGACCAGGAAATTACTGTAAATAAATATTTACAGACGCTTCAATAACAGGTTAGGGTGCGTTTAGTGACGGGAATCGCGTTAGTGGAAGCTGGAGTATTAGTGAGAGAAATTGTCATATTAACTATCTAGAACGCCTAGCAGTATTTCTTGGACTCAACAGCTTAGTCAGAGATAAAAATAATTGCGCAACTTTGTTACGCGTAGAATAACATTGCGCGACTTTGGCAGTGGGTGAGAAGCAGCAGATCTGGCTATTTGCTTCTTATACAAACACCAAAGACAATAAGGAAGCTGACGAAGAATCTTGGAAAGTTAATCCCGATATAGAGAACTTTCGAAGTTAGCCTACCAAAACATAGTCTACACTTTTGGTCCTTCTCAGAAAGATTTGTTTGCTTCACGCACTAATGCCAAATGCAAGTTGTTCGCCTCCTGGAAGCAACATCTCGACGCAATGGCCGCAGATGCGTTTAAATTAGATTGGAATAATAATTATTTTTATACTATTCCTCCGTTCACTCTGATACTTAAATGTATAAGAAAGATCATCAACTAAAAAGCAAACGGAATACTAGTGTTCTTATCTCAGCTATAGTTCCCTACACTAAATAGTTTATTAGTTTCTAAAAAATCATGTTTTTGGGGCCTCGTAAAGACTTATTATTATCTCCATTCAGAGAGCATTACCCTCTCTACACAAACAACTTACCCTGGGCGTCGCGAAGCTCAGCTGGCGGCGTTCATCCAGCGAGGGTCTCCAGCATCAGCATTTGAGTTAATGCTTGCATCTCTTTCCGACAACACCATACAGTACAGTATGCTCATACTGTGGTGGCAATATTGTGTCGAAAAAGACATCGCAGGTCCGAGTGAAGTTGTTATGTCATTTATAGCCCAACAATTCAACAATGGAGCTAGCTACGGCATATTGGGCAGCCATCGCTTGGCTATATTACTATTAGGTACTGAATAGTAATATAGGAGATGATGATCTTATCAAACGCTTATTGAAAGGTGCTTACAGATTGAAGTCTTCAGCACCCATGTATAGTTCAACTTGGGATCCACAATTTGTTTTGGATTAAATTGCAAAATGGGTACCACATACCGTAATAACAACTTCCCAACTTAAAAAAAAGTTGGTGATGATCACAGAATTCAAACTTTTTTACATAGTAAAGTAGACCAAACTGATATACAGTCAAATGGTATAAAAATTGTCATCACAAATTTAATACAGACGTCGGGCCCTGGTCGCAAACAACCTGAAGCCCAATTCTCTTATTTATATTATAACCACACTGCAAGTTGACCGAAACGAGATAGTATTGTAAATTGACTGAGAAATTGGTATTCTGCTCCCTCATAACAACAATATAATCTACTTTCGGTTTTTGCGACCGTATATTAGAGTAGGATAGTGCTATATAATAATTGTAAAGAGTGAAATAGAGAATTCTCAGAACTTTGAAACATTCAAGTTACAGTCACATTTCGATATAATCACATTCCGCGTTGTATTGTCAGGTGAACAGAATACCATTTTTGACGTTTGTGACTTCGACACTAGATCGTAACATGATCCGAACTTTAATTTGACTATTTTTTATTACGAGAATTGGGCTTCTGTTCTTTATCTCCCTCAATTTAGAGAGAATATTAACATTTGCCCAGCCACAGCACTTGAGGACTATTTAACTAAATCTAAAGATATTACATGCAGACAATAACCTTTTTTTTATTGACCTGTAAACTCCCTTACAAAAATGCTATGGCCCAAACCATTAGCAAATAAGGAGTGTTGTCGGAGAACGGAGTGGACAGAACTCTGTTCAAGGCGCACAGCACCCGCCACGCTTCAACATCTGCGGAGAACGCAGCCGGTGTTTCCATAGATACCATACGAAAGACGGCTGGATGGTCTAGTTCACCATACACTTTTGCCAAGTTTTACAACCGGCCAATAATGGACGACAGTGAATTCGCTAGATCCGTTTTATTGCCGATGAATATTGGTTCTGTTAAAGTTATTTAAATATTTATTGATCAATAAGGGTAAAGTAAAAACCAAGAATGCTTTTTGTTTAAGTATATAATACCCAAACCTGATTTATGAGTTCCCTGCGTATTTTATTCCTTTTACAAAACTTTTTGCTCTAAAAATCTACGTTTGGAATATACTTATATTGAGAACGAAAAGACGTAATATAATATACCGATCAAACGAATTTCACAAGTGAAGTTCGATCGATATTATATGAGTCTTTTCATTCGAAGATATAAGAACCCACCCCCCCTAACATTCCCAGGGGAAAGTTTTGTAAAATATAATCTTTAAATAGAATGAGGAGCTATAGGGAAGGCGCGGCGGCGGCGCGGTGTTAGGGTTGTGGAAAATTGTTCAAAATCGATTATTAACATCGATTTGACTTTAAAAAATCGTGCAAATTACCATGTAGGTTCAAGGGACTACGTTTGGAATATACTTATATCTTCGAATGAAAAGACTCATATAATATCGATCGAACTTCACTTGTGAAATTCGTTTGATCGGTATAATATACAGATATCTATAAATATACAGATATCTATAAATACGCATAGCGGTGTTCCGCAGGGTTCCTTGCTTGGTTTTTTTTTTTTTTTTTTTTTATACTACTTGGATGACGGAACAAGCAAGAGGCCCACCTGATGTTAAGCGGTAACCTCTGCCTATGAACAGTGCATTACGTCATAGGTCACGTCCACCAAGGACGCACCCTATGTGGCATTGCACTGCGCCCGCCACCCTGAGACATAAAGATGAAAAGTCTCATGTGCCTGTAATTTCACCGGCACCCTTACCCTTCAAACCGGAACACAGCAATGCAAGCACTACTACTTTGCGGCAGAAATAGGTATGGTGGTAGTACTTCCCCGGACGAACTCTTTCACAAAAAAGCTCTACTACTACTAAAACGTGTGTGTTCCCCTACTTTTGTTAATATTTGTCATCGACATATCTAATAGTATCTAATAGTTGTTGAAAGCTACTGTAGAAAGGGTGTTTCTACACGGTTGACAAATTCTAGACATGTGTATTTTTTTTATTTATTTTTTTATTTTTTTATTATATAATTTTATTTCTTCTGACATTATTAAATTTTGCAAATGCGTTTTAAAGCTCTTGTGTTTTTTTTAAATTGTTCCTAATATCAAACACGATTTTTTAATTGTTTTTTAATAAATTAATGTAATGTAATGTTTCCTTAATAGTAACCTGTTATGTTTTACTGATGACATGAAAATTTACAAAAAAAAAAAAACTTTAGATGACGTTTTTGACCTGCAAGCAGACCTTTCCAGACTGGACACCTACTGTTCTCTTAATAAACTAGATCTTAATCCATTTGAATGCTCCGTTATCACCTTTACTCGCAAAACACGTTTAATACCATCATCCTATGTACTAAAAAATGTTACAGAAACTTAAGATAAGACCGCCCATTGTACATTTCTGTTATTTTTTTGTTATTGAGTTATGTTTTGTGTTTCTGTGTGTTATTTGTGTACAATAAAGAGTTAATCTATCTATCTATCTATCTTAATGTGGTTAGGGACCTCGGTGTATTGCACGACTCGTCAACTTCAATTCAAGAAAAAGAGATGTTGGCAATGTGGTGCTGGAGGAGACTGCTTGGGGTATCGTGGACAGAGTTTCGAGTTATTGTGTCGATACTTCAGGAACATGGCATTAAGCAGCGTCTATCCGATCTAGTTAAAAACTCGCATCCTTAAGTTTTTCGGACATGTCTCGAGACGGGACACTGGCTCCATTGAGCGTCTTGTCGTACAAGGACGAGTAGAAGGCACCAGACCGCGTGGAAGGTCGCCCATGCGTTGGACCGACCAGATCAAGTCTGCAGTGGGTGGTAACCTGTATTAATGCACTAGGATGTACACGAATAGGAATAAATGGCGAGATATCGTGAGACGAGCAACATCAGCCCCTAACAACAGTACAACATGACGACCACGACCGCTCTGTCAAGAGTGCAACGACTGAGAAGAAGAAACTTCAACTTGATGAGCATGTGGAAGCGATAGTTTCAAAAGCCTCCAAAGCCTTGGGTTTTGTTATGAGAAGCTCAACTGACTTTCATCGAATCGAGCTAAGACATTCAAGATCTTTACTGTACATTCGTCAGAAGCATCCTCGAATATGCGTCTCAAATATGGTTGAGTTGTTATTATAAATAAATTAATAGAATTGAACGCATACAAATTAAATTCATTAAATAAATAAAAAAAAATGCTGAACAAGTTCACACAACATTATCTATTTCAGTCTTTTCAACTGAAAGTAACGAAACGTCTTATGAGAAGTAGCCGAAAAATTAATTCAAACGTAGCCCGCCATACCACGCAGTCTACTCGCCACAAATATCTTTGTTTCTGCCTATTGTATTGGGAAACAAAGATACACACAGAACACACATTATGCTATTGCATAATCTTTGTTCTAATATATATGTCGGAGAGAAGTCATTTGATGAATCTGGAGAAAAGATCTACTGAGATTGAAGGCTTATAAATATCACGTGTACGGCTGCGAACAATCGTATTCTGTCGTGTCGCGCCACCCAAACGAATGCGCCCGAGACTTGTTTACGCAAAGAAGCAAGGCGATCGACGCTCGGATATAAAAGGAGCGTGCGGAAGCAACAGAATTCATAATAACATCGGCGTTGGCCGAGTGCACACGTTTTAATCAACAAAGTCAGTTTGAGGTCAAGTAATAAAATCTTAGTGAAACCTCTTTTGTGTTCTCCTCATTTGCACGAGACCCACTCGAAAGCCCCTGAGTTGCCTTATGCCGTTCTGAGAGATAGTGATCATCACTCATCCGTCATCAGAAGTGGGATTGGAAGCAAATTCAATCCCAACCACTTCCTCATCAGCTCATTCACCACCTGATGTAACACAACGAAGTAACATGATAGTCACACAACAGCATGTGCTGTTGCCTATACTTAAATCATCAATGAGTGGTATACCACAACCATTGCCATTATCATCACCACCACCATCACATCGAATTAACATCGATGCCACGCAATAGCAGGACATGCTGTTGAATACGCTTACGATTAACCCATCGATAGGTGGGGTACCACCACAATTTCTCATGCAAATGATGCAGAAAATGACAGACCGTTTGTGCAATCCGCCTCCTGAGACAAAGAATGACTTTGACATCCGTAGAACGTTTGAACGTTGGTAGCCTGCTGAAAAGACTGGCCAAAATAAAACAGTATCCTGGAGAACGATCGCTATCTAGTAAAGAGAGTCATTGGCAGAAAACGACCACGAAAATTTGCCCACGACCAGCTTCGTCGAGCTCCACAACCTGGCGATCAAGATACCGTATCGGCGGCAGAAGATGAATCACCAGCTTCTCAAGACACCGCTGCATCACCGAGCGAGCCTGTGCCGTCCACCCTACGAGCTGGGCTGCCTGAGCAACTAACTCGAGATACAAGTGATGAAGGCACACTATCAGAATAAAATTGCAAGTTAAGTACCAAACTACACTGCCATCGTAAAACTCATCCTTTTAATCTTAACATTTGAGAACCCCTGTGTTTAACACAGCACCAACCTAGACCTAATTCCTAATAGAGCCTCTGTGTACCACAGAGTACAAGTACCACAGAGCACAAGTACCACAGAGCACAAGTACCACAGAGTACAAGTACCACAGAGTACAAGTACCACAGAGTACAAGTACCACAGAGTACAAGTACCACAGAGTACAAGTACCACAGAGTACAAGTACCACAGAGTACAAGTACCACAGAGTACAAGTACCACTGAGTACAAGTGCCACTGAGTACAAGTGCCACTGAGTACAAGTGCCACTGAGTACAAGTGCCACTGAGTACAAGTACCACTGAGTATAAATTCCACGAGTATAAGTACCACAGAGTACAAATTCTACGAGTATAAACAATATTCCAACACTTGATTGATGTGCTTTGGTACCAGTAACAAAATACAATAGCGCAACACAAGTTGCCTACAGATACCAATCTCAGAAAAAAAACACCTCATTGTTTCAGACACTCGCAAGACACAAACCAGGCTGGTGCAGAGCGCGCACTGCCTGTCAGTATGGCCGTGGCGGTCATGAATAATCAAAAATGCTAAGAATAGCTAAGAAACGTGAAAAGGAAAAGAAGAAAAAAGAAAAGAAAAAAAAAAGACATGATCAGCATTCCGACGGGATGACTGGCATGACTTTGTCACAGTATTCCGACATGAGAGACTACCTGATTTGGTGGGTTGACGATTATGATGAGAAGGAATTGAGTGCTGATGTCCCACTGTTTGGATTAGCTGAACACAATGACCGAGCAAGTAAAAGTCATTGTAGTTGTAGTATTGTGCGTACCACTAGAGTCATTTAGCAAAATCGCGAAAAAAAAATGAAACTCCACCGAGACGTTTCTTGCTAGTTCTTTTACTCGAGATGGGCCGGTTAGGGTTGAGAACAAGCGTAATCTTTATCTAAATCATGATTAGTATCTGTGAGTTTGACCACATAAAATGAAAAAGCAACAATAATAATTTTAAAATGAAACATTAAGTATTCTTATCTGAACTCATTGACATACCCATTTTAATTTTAATGTGAGTTCTGAGGCTCTGAGTAATGATCAAAATTAGCTCTGAGGCTATGAGGTCTAACGAGTGTTTCAGTACAATATTATTCATGTGATGAGTTGTGAGGCTCTGAGTTAATGATCAAAATTAGCGCTGAGGCTATGAGATCTGACGGCAAAAAGCTTATTACAACTTTTTGATTGTGTTATTTGACGAGATAAAATTGCTTAGTGTTGTTTCAAACAAAATAAAATAAATAAAAACGAAGTGTGAAAAGCGAATGTGGGCCTAAATGTGACTAAGGCGCAGGGACGCGCCTGTTGTCAGTATGGCCGTGTCGGAGAGAAGTCATTTGATGAATCTGGAGAAAAGATCTACTGAGATTGAAGGCTTATAAATATCACGTGTACGGCTGCGAACAATCGTATTCTGTCGTGTCGCGCCACCCAAACGAATGCGCCCGAGACTTGTTTACGCAAAGAAGCAAGGCGATCGACGCTCGGATATACAGTGGTGGCCATATAATTAAGAACGCTGATATAAAGGGATGATTTTTTCCAACTAAGATGCAAAACTAATTGTATACATTTGTTTTTATTTCTCTCGGTATCGTAAAACATTTCCATTTTACCACTGTATTCATTGATACACATGATTGGCTAAAAATCAATAGGCAAACTTTTTACACTACTTTTAAACAAAGTATTCCTTATTACTGGCTGGTCACGTAATTAAGAACGCTAAGTAGTTTATACCTTTATTCAAATTTAAATAGAGGACACTCAGTCGATTTGTTACTGTTTGTATAATTTTGGCGCCATAACGTGCTGTAAAAGATTAAAGGTGATTGGTTCTTTAGAAAAACCAATGGGAAAAAATAAAAGTTGTGATAAATCTACAAGGGAAGTAATAATAAAACTTCGCCGGAATTGGTCTTATAAAAAGATAGCCGACCATCTGCAATGATCAAAAACGATGGTTTTCCACGCTGTAAAGCATTTTGCTAAGTATCAAACTACTTCGAATGTTCCACGTGTACCTAAACAGAAAAAAACAACTCCTCGAGATGACCGAAACATGGTTCGTATGGCAAAACAAAATCCTTTTAATTGTCCAATGAGCTTAGAAAATAATATTTTTGTGAAAACAACCCTTCAGCAATCTCAGCACGCACTATTCGAAGACGTTTGGTAGAAGAAAAATTGTACGGTAGGATAGCAAGAAAGGTACCCATGTTAAAACTTTGCCACAGGCAAGCCCGGGTTGTATTTGCGAGAAAGTAAGAAAACTGGACTGTGCAACAGTGGAAAAATGTACTTTTTTCTGATGAGACGAAAATAAACAGAGTATGTTCTGATGGAAAACGATATGTACGACGTCCCTCAAATACAGCATTCGACCCAAAGTACACGAAAGTTACATTAAAGCACGGTGGTGGAAATGTGAAAATTTGGGGTTGCTTTTCTGGACATGGTGTAGGACCTGTAAAGTTGATAGAAGGTAACATGGATCAGTTCCAATACAAAAATATACTGGAAGAAACAATGTTACCATACGCTGAAGACGTTCTACCGGTCATTTGGACATTCCAGCATGACAATGATCCAAAGCACACTGCACGCACCGTAAAGGAATTTCTTACAGCGCAATTAGTTTCTGTCTTAGACTGGCCTGCTAACAGTCCAGATCTAAACCCAATAGAGAATCTGTGGTTTGAAGTAAAGAAAAAGGTTTCAAATACAAAGTGTGGAAATTTAAGAGAGCTGTATGACGTTTTTTTAGAAGAATGGAACTCTATTTCTCTTGCGAAATGTCAAAAATTAATAGAGTCAATGCCTCGCCGGTGTAAAGCTGTAATTAAAAGCCGTGGATATGCTATTAACTATTAATTTTAGTTAAATATTTATTAAATTTCTTTTTATGTTTCCTGTGCTACATTATATTGTGATTTTTTAAATCTAAGTGCCATACAAAACAATTCCCGAGCAGTTAAATAAATCGTTCTTAATTATTTGTCCAGTTTCAGTACTATTTGAATGTGTTACTTTGATAAAATCAATAAAATGTGCAAAAATAGTTAGCGATTTCATACTTTATTCTTAAGTCAGGTTGCTCTATTAATGTGACTATTATATAACATAACTAGTTGCTTCTCAGAAGGTACACATCTCTGTGTATGATACGATTTAAATAAAAAACTTCTAGAACTTCAAATCGTTCTTAATTATATGACCACAACTGTAAAAGGAGCGTGCGGAAGCAACAGAATTCATAATAACATCGGCGTTGGCCGAGTGCACACGTTTTAATCAACAAAGTCAGTTTGAGGTCAAGTAATAAAATCTTAGTGAAACCTCTTTTGTGTTCTCCTCATTTGCACGAGACCCACTCGAAAGCCCCTGAGTTGCCTTATGCCGTTCTGAGAGATAGTGATCATCACTCATCCGTCATATACAGTTGTGGTCATATAATTAAGAACGATTTGAAGTTCTAGAAGTTTTTTATTTAAATCGTATCATACACAGAGATGTGTACCTTCTGAGAAGCAACTAGTTATGTTATATAATAGTCACATTAATAGAGCAACCTGACTTAAGAATAAAGTATGAAATCGCTAACTGTTTTTTGCACATTTTATTGATTTTATCAAAGTAACACATTCAAATAGTACTGAAACTGGACAAATAATTAAGAACGATTTATTTAACTGCTCGGGAATTGTTTTGTATGACATTTAGATTTAAAAAATCACAATATTATGTAGCACAGGAAACATAAAAAGAAATTTAATAAATATTTAACTAAAATTAACAGTTAATAGCATATCCACGGCTTTTAATTACAGCTTTACACCGGCGAGGCATTGACTCTATTAATTTTTGACATTTCGCAAGAGAAATAGAGTTCCATTCTTCTAAAAAAACGTCATACAGCTCTCTTAAATTTCCACACTTTGTATTTGAAACCTTTTTCTTTACTTCAAACCACAGATTCTCTATTGGGTTTAGATCTGGACTGTTAGCAGGCCAGTCTAAGACAGAAACTAATTGCGCTGTAAGAAATTCCTTTACGTTGCGTGCAGTGTGCTTTGGATCATTGTCATGCTGGAATGTCCAAATGACCGGTAGAACGTCTTCAGCGTATGGTAACATTGTTTCTTCCAGTATATTTTTGTATTGGAACTGATCCATGTTACTTTCTATCAACTTTACAGGTCCTACACCATGTCCAGAAAAGCAACCCCAAATTTTCACATTTCCAGCACCGTGCTTTAATGTAACTTTCGTGTACTTTGGGTCGAATGCTGTATTCGGGGGACGTCGTACATATCGTTTTCCATCAGAACATACTCTGTTTATTTTCGTCTCGTCAGAAAAAAGTACATTTTTCCACTGTTGCATTCTACATCATGCAAGCTTCAATTTCAATAAACTGAGTAAGCCAATGGACTTGGATCTATTCTCCACGAGTGTAAGCTCAGCCCGTCAGCGGCTCAGCATACACTTTATCGTAGTTTAGTTTATATTGTAACCGTACCTTAGTTAATTATGTATCTACCTATTTATTAGTGATTAAACGAACTTACCTGTAAGTGAAGTTCTATAATAATTATACGAGTGCTACGTGTGAACTGTGATATTAGTAACATTAAAGAATTTTTTTAATTAAAATTTTCACATATCCTAAAAAGCGATGGTAGCCTAACGGTTCAATAGTGCAACTCAGAATCCAACGATACCGGGTTCGATCCTAGGCTCCGGACCAATGACTTTTCTAAGTTATGCGCGGATTTCCATCGCTTTGTGCTTCGGAGGGCACGTTAAGCTGTCGGTCCCGGCTGTTATTGATTAATGGCAGTCGATAAGCCATGTCAGAGGCCCTCGGGCGGCTTGACAAACTCCGACACCAGAGGCCAGCACTACCTCATACGAAACGAAACGAAACGAATGCCTAAGTACTACCGCTAATTTCACTACAATATGTGAAATTTTTAATAAAAAATTGTCTTTCAGGTTACTAATATCTTCGGACGTAGCACTCATATAATTATTATAGAACTTCACTTACAGGTAAGTTCGTTTAATCACTAATAATTTTTGTTGTTCCTACAAAGATTAATATATTCGAAAGAACTATCCGCATGTCCCGCGCCCTTCGCCTCGCCCCGCTTACCTCTGCCCCCCTCAGATTCTCTCGATCTGCGACGTGGTGCTGAACCACACGGCCAACGAGTCTGAGTGGCTCGCGTCGCACCCCGAGGCGACGTACAACTGCGCCAACTGTCCGCACCTGCGACCCGCCGCGCTGCTGGACGCGCTGTTGGCGCGCCTCACGGCCGACGTGGCGCGCGGCGACCTGGAGGCGCGCGGCGTGCCGCGCCACGTCACCGAGCACGAGCACATCGAGGTGAGTGCGCGCCGCGCGTGACTCCGCCCCTAGCCAGCCCTTGTCTGACCATCGCCGTGTCTGGCGCGTTGCAGGCCATCCGGCAGCTGCTGGCGACGCAGCTGGTGCCCGAGGCGCGCCTGCACGAGATGTACGCGTGTGACGTGTCCGAGATCGTGCAGGAGTTCTACCGCGCGGCGCGCAACAAGGTGCCGGCACCGGCGCGTGCCGAGGGGCCGGCGCCGGCTGAGGGGCAGGCGCCGGCCGAGGAGCTGCGCCTGCTGCCGGATGCACAGTGCCGCCGCCTGCGCGCCTCCGTCGACATGGAGCTGGCGCTGCGCCTGTACAACGTGTACCGCGCCGAGTGCAGTGACGAGGAGGCGCGGCTGGCGCGCTGCTGCGCCGAGCTGCGCCGCCGCCTGGAGCTGCTGAACGAGGCGGCGGCGGAGGAGCTGCGCGCGCACCTGCGCGCCGCGGTCGACAACGCGTGCGCCGGCATGCGCTACTACCGGCTGCAGGCGGACGGGCCGCGCACGCGCGAGGTGTCGGCGCGCCACCCGCTCGTGCCGCGCTACTTCACGTGGGCGCTGGACGTGGAGGCGCGGTCGCTGGCTGAGGTGGAGGCGGCGCTGTACGGGCCGGCGGGCCAGCACTGCGCCGCGCACAACGGCTGGGTGATGGACGCCGACCCCCTGCTGGACTTCGCGGCGCGCGAGCAGCGTGCGCGCGTGTACCTGCGTCGCGAGCTCATCGCGTGGGGCGACAGCGTCAAGCTCAGGTGAGTGTCTGCCGGCGCGTCGCAGGTACGGCGACAAGCCTGAGGACAGGTCCTTCCTGTGGGCGCACATGCGCAGCTACGTGTAGTATAGTGTATGTGTGGTGCTTCTGTGCGCAGGTACGGCGACAAGCCTGAGGACAGCCCCTTCCTGTGGGCGCACATGCGCAGCTACGTGGAGCTCACGGCCGAGCTGTTCGACGGAGTGCGCCTGGACAACTGCCACTCGACGCCGCTGCACGTCGCCGAGTACATGCTGGACGCGGCGCGCGGCGTGCGGCCCGACCTATACGTGGTGGCCGAGCTGTTCACCAACTCCGACCTCGTCGACAACATCTTCGTGAACCGGCTCGGCATCACGTCGCTTGTGCGCGAGGCGCAGAGCGCGGGCGACGCGCACGAGCAGGGTCGGCTCGTGCACCGCTACGGCGGGCGTGCGGTGGGCGCGTTCCTGCGCACGCCGCGCCGTGCCGCGCGCCCCGCCGTCGCGCACGCCATGCTGCTCGACCTCACGCACGACAACCCTGCGCCCGTGGAGCGGCGCTGCGCGCTCGACCTGCTGCCGTGCGCCGCGCTCGTGGCCGCGGCGTGCTGCGCGACGGGCTCCACGCGCGGCTACGACGAGCTGGTGCCGCACCACGTGCACGTGGTGGACGAGACGCGCCTCTACGCGGAGTGGGAGGACGCGGCCGGCGCGCGCGGCATCCTCGCCGGCAAGCGCGCGCTCAACGAGCTGCACGCCGAGCTGGCGCCGCACTACCGCGAGGTGTTCGTGGACCAGCTGGACGAGCACGTGGTGGCCGTGACGCGCCACGACCCACGCTCCCGCAAGGTACTACACTACACTTCACTACACTACGAGTCTACTCCAATGATCCTTGTCATTTTAATGAATAAAATACTTTTTTACTTTGACTTTATTAAAAAATAAAAATAAAAATACTTAAAATAAACAAAATAAAACAAAACTTTGAACGACATCATTATATAATTTTTTTATACATAAAAACACGGTATCAGAGCGTGCGCTCGCCTTCTTCGTCTCATACAAAAATGTTCGTTTAACCTATAGCGCCTTAAGTCAAGATTTTATCATCTGCAAATCACAAAACTATGAGAACATAGGCTAACTATGAGAACATGTTAACATGTTAAGAGAAGCAGTCTCTGCTCAGTGGCCGGCGCGCCGAGCTGACGCTGTGCAGAATAGATCCAAGTCAAAGCGGCTACTTAACATGTTATAGTTATTGCTTGCTCGCCACAAGCAAGAGTTCAGCCTATAATTGGTTGAAACTATTGGAACATATAGTGGCTTGTCGAATCTAGTTGATCGAGAAGGAACACTTAGGTTTATCTGGTTTAAAAGATCAGGACAGTCAATAAGGCCACATACATATTATTATATAATAAATATAAATGTCGTGCTCGCAGTCGGTGATACTGGTAGCGTTCACGGCGTTCAGCGCGCCCGACGAGCACGTGCCACCACGTGAAGTGCGCGCGCTGCGCTTCGAGGGCGAGCTCGTGGAGGTGGCGCTCGAGCTGAGTGTGCGGCGCCGCGCGGACGCCGCGCCCTTCGCGCGCCACGCCGCCGTCATCAACGGGCTCACCGAGTACGAGACGCGCGTGCGACGCGCCGTGCCCGTGGCCGAGGCCGCCGCGGTGCGCGTCGTGCGCCGCGAGGGCGCGCACACCGTGCTTGAGTTCGGCGAGTTCGCGCCCGGCGGCGTGCTGGTGCTGCGCGTGGCGCCGCGCGCCGAGCACGCCGCCGCCGTGGACGAGCTGAGCCGCGCGCTCAGTGCCGCGGACCCGTGGTCGCTGCGCGCGCCACTCGCCGCGCTCGAGCTGGCGGACCTGAACGCGCTGCTGTACCGCTGCGACGCGGAGGAGCGCGCGGCGGGCGGGCCCGGCGTGTACGAGGTGCCAGGCTGGGGCGCGCTGCCGTACGCGGGCCTGCAGGGGCTCGCGTCGCTGCTGCGCGAGGTGGCGCCGCGCGACGACCTGGCGCACGCGCTGTGCGACAACCTGCGCGCCGGCGACTGGCTCGCCGAGTACGTGGCGGCGCGCCTGGAGCGCGAGCCGCGTCTCTCCGCCGTGGGCGCGCGCGTGCGCGACGCGCTGCGCCCGCTGGCGGCGCTGCCGCGCTACCTGGTGCCGGCGTACTTCGCGGCCGTGCACGACGCGCTGCACGGCGCGGCGGAGCGCGCGGCGCTGGCGCGGCTCGTGCCACCGGGCGAGGCGCGCGGCGCGTTCTGGCGCGCGCTGGCGCTGACGAGCGTGCAGCTGGCGGGCGTCGTGACGTCGGCGTCGCTGCCGCCCCCCTCCCCCGCGCTGCCGCCGCCCCGCCCGCCGCGCGAGGTGACGCTGTCGGCCGGCCTGCCGCACTTCTCGGTGGGCTACATGCGCTGCTGGGGGCGCGACACGTTCATAGCGCTGCGCGGCCTGTTCCTGCTGACGGGGCGGTACCAGGTGAGTGCGGCGCTAGGGAGGGGTGGGGGGGAGTTTCGCTGGCTGGCGGCTGACCACGCGCGTGTTGCAGGACGCGCGGATGCACATCCTCGGGTTTGCGGCGTGCCTGCGCCACGGCCTCATCCCCAATCTGCTGGACGGCGGCCGCAACGCGCGCTACAACTGCCGCGACGCCGTGTGGTGGTGGCTGCACAGCATCCAGCAGGTGAGTGCCCCTTGCCCCGCGCACCGCCCCTCGTGACGCCGTTTGGTGGTGGCTGCACAGCATCCAGCAGGTGAGTGTCCCTTGCCCCGCGCGCCGCCCCTCATGACGCCGTGTGGTGGTGGCTGCACAGCATCCAGCAGGTGAGTGCCCCTTGCCCCGCGCACCGCCCCTCGTGACGCCGTGTGGTGGTGGCTGCACAGCATCCAGCAGGTGAGTGCCCCTTGCCCCGCGCACTGCCCCTCGTGACGCCGTGTGGTGGTGGCTGCACAGCATCCAGCAGGTGAGTGCCCCTTGCCTTGCCCCTCGTGACGTCGTGTGGTGGTGGCTGCACAGCATCCAGCAGGTGAGTGCCCCTTGCCCCGCGCACCGCCCCTCGTGACGCCGTGTGGTGGTGGCTGCACAGCATCCAGCAGGTGAGTGCCCCTTGCCCCGCGCACCGCCCCTCGTGACGCCGTGTGGTGGTGGCTGCACAGCATCCAGCAGGTGAGTGCGCCTTGCCCCGCGCGCCGCCCCTCGTGACGCCGTGTGGTGGTGGCTGCACAGCATCCAGCAGGTGAGTGCCCCGCGCACCGCCCCTCGTGACGCCGTGTGGTGGTGTCTGCACAGCATCCAGCAGGTGAGTGCCCCTTGCCCCGCGCACCGCCCCTCGTGATGCCGTGTGGTGGTGGCTGCACAGCATCCAGCAGGTGAGTGCACCTTGCCCCGCGCACCGCCCCTCGTGACGCCGTGTGGTGGTGGCTGCACAGCATCCAGCAGGTGAGTGCCCCTTGCCCCGCGCGCCGCCCCTCGTGACGCCGTCTCTCGGTTGCAGTACGTGGCGGAGGCGCCCGGCGGCGCGGCGCTGCTGACGGAGCCGGTGGCGCGGCTGTTCCCGGCGGACGACAGCGAGCCGCAGCCGGCCGGCGCCGCTGACCAGCCGCTGCACGACGTGATGCAGGAGGCGCTCGACGCGCACTTCCAGGGGCGCGCGTTCCGCGAGCGCGGCGCCGGGCGCGCCATCGACGCGCACATGACGGACCGCGGCTTCAACGTGCAGATCGGCATCGACCCCGAGACGGGCTTCCCCTTCGGCGGCAACGACGCCAACGCCGGCACCTGGATGGACAAGATGGGCTCCTCGGAGGCGGCCGGCACGCGCGGCACGCCCGCCACGCCCCGCGACGGCAGCGCCGTGGAGCTGGTCGCGCTCGCGCACGGCGCGGCCGTCTGGCTCGCGGCGCAGCACCGCGCCGGCCGCTACCCGCACCCCGGCCTCGTGCGGCGCCACCGCGACGGCAGCCTCACCTCCTGGAGCTGGGCGCAGTGGGCGGAGCGCATCCACAAGCACTTCGAGCGCCACTTCTGGGTACCGGCGGCGCCTGGCGCGACCGACGCGCGCCCAGACCTCGTGCACCGGCGCGCCATCTACAAGGACGTGCACGGCGCGTCGCGGCCCTGGGCCGACTACCAGCTGCGTTGCAACTTCGTGGTGGCGATGGCGGTCTCGCCATCCCTCTTCGAGCCCAAGCACGCGTGGCTCGCGCTCGACGGCGTGCAGCGCCTGCTGCTCGGCCCGCTCGGCCTCAAGACGCTGGACCCGGCCGACTGGGCGTACCGCCCCGACTACGACAACGCGGACGACTCGCGCGACCCCAGCGTCGCGCACGGCTTCAACTACCACCAGGGACCCGAGTGGACCTGGCCGCTGCCATTCTACCTGCGCGCGCGCCTCGCCTTCGCGCACGACGCGGGCCAGCACGCGCGCACCGTCGCGCGCGCCTACGCCGCGCTCGGCCCGCTGCTCGCCGAGATCGACTCCTCGCCATGGCGCGGCCTGCCCGAGCTCACGAACGCGGGCGGCGCGCCCTGTGCGCACGCGTGCCGCACGCAGGCCTGGAGCTCCGGCGCCGCGCTCGAGGCGCTGCACGACCTGCGCGCCGCGCGCCGCGCGCGCCCGCTGCTCGCCGACTGACGCGCGCGCGTGCGCGTGCGCCGCCTGCACGCCGCGCGCCCACTCGCCACCGTCGTGTACAGCGACCGCTACTTCCGCTACGGCCTGCCGCTGCGCGTGGCGCCGCGCGCCGGCCTGTGCGCCGGGCACGCCATGCCGCCGGCGGAGTCGCCGCCGCGCACCGCGCTCGGCGCCGGCCTGCTGCTGCTGGTGCCGCCCGCCGCGGCTGACGCGCCGGCTCGCTGCGCGGCGCGGCGGCGCGTGGCTCGCGTGCGCTCGCCCACCGTGCTCGCGGAGTGTGCGGAGACGCCGTTCTTGGCGGCGGCGCCGGAGGAGCGACGCGCGCGGCGCCGTGCGCTCGACTACCGACAGCCGCGTGGCGGCGCAGAGCCGCGCCGTGCGCCGGCGCCGAGTGCGCGGCCGCCGGCGCCACGCCCGCCGCGCGCCTCGCCCGCGCGCGCCGCGCGCCGACCGCAGTTTGCGCTGGCGGACGACGCGGCGTCGCTCGGCGCACGCTCGTGCTCGCGCTCGTGCTCGCGCTCGCGCTCGTGCAAGGTGCTCGGCTCGGAGCGGTACTACGCGGCGGTGCGCGCGGTGCGGTGTCGCGGCGGGCTGCAGCGCGCCACGGTGCGCGCGATGCTGGCGAGCAGCGCGCTGCTGTACGCGCTCGCGCTCGTCACCTTCTACTTCCTGAGTCTGCCGTGACTCGTGACTCGTGACTCGTGACTCGTGACTCGTGACTCGTGACTCGTGACTCGCGACTCGCGACTCGGGACGTGCTCAGTCCCTCCCCGAGTGCCATATTACCTATATTATAATAATGCTCGCAGGTAGCTCGGCTACATTTTCATTGTTTGTTATATTTGCCATACTTCATAGTTTAAGATCGATAGAGTGATGATGGATTGTGATAGAGTTACTGTTGTTATGTAATTATACGTTTTATATTTACTATACGTTTGTTTCACCAACGGTACCAATAAAAAAAGGCAGGTTAGGTTAGGATAGGTTAGAGAGTTCGAAGTTCGTCTCGAAGAGTTCCCCTATATTTACATACCCTATATTTTTATTTGTGAATGATATCTCTGAATGTTTTCTTAATAGCCAATTATTATGCTTCGCTGATGATATGAAAATATTTAGCACCATTCAATCCACTTTTGACATTGCGAACCTTCAAGCAGACTTAGTACGCCTTGACTTATATTGTACCCGCAATAAACTTGATCTTAATCCTAGTAAATGTTCTGTAGTAACTTTCACCCGTAAAAAACTAATAACTCAAACATCTTACACGCTTAAAGGCCAACTTCTTGAAAAAGTCAGTGTAGTCAGAGATCTTGGGATAATTCACGACTCTAAACTTCTTTTCGATGACCATATTGAGTCCATTGTCGCTAAAGCATCAAGAGCTCTTGGGTTCATCATGCGCGCATCACGTGACTTCAAACGAGCTAAAACTTTTAAAATCTTGTATTGCACATTTGTTCGGAGTAACCTTGAATACGCATCGCAGATCTGGAACCCTTGCTACGACACGTAGGACATTTCGACGAGCGGCTTCAGACCAAGTTTCTTAAGTATCTCTGTTATCGTCTGCGGATTCCATATTCTCATGATGACTATTATAACCAGTCTCCGCTCACACGCTACAAGTGCGGTCCGCCGTTTTTAAGTTTCAATAATCCGAAATGGCGCAAAAAGCGTTGGAAACTGCAGTGCGCGACCTACAAAAGGTTGTTGGTGAACTAGTAAATAAAATAGGCTTGCTAGAAAGCAAGATCGACGATCAGAGTGTGATAATCAAGAAACAAGAGCAATCGATGACTTCACTGAGAATAGCTGTGGAGGGTAGGCCCGACCCGGTTCCGGTAAAACCGTCGGTCGCCGACGTCCAGGCCCCGCCAGCGCTGCAGCGACCCGTCCGGCAAGCGAGACTCAACGCGGCTGCGAAATTAGTAAGTGGGCATGCAGCCGCTGCAAAGAAAATAGCTGCTGGATTGCAATGTGCACCTTTGAGATTGACGACGCCGAAAACACCTGAAACTAGCCGAATCGAAACGAAGCCCACCCCACCGCAGAACATCCAAGGTAACGAAGAGGGGAGTAAACCGGCTCGCACAACTGAGCCTACGGATGCGAGTGATCAGGGGAAAGTTGATACCGCACTGATTCATAACGGTGCTGGAAAAGATCTGAACCAGTGGCATGTAGTCAGCCGACAACGTCGAAAGAACCCACAACGACCTATTACGGTAGGTATAGGAAAAGAAAATGAAGATCTTCAGGCCGTTGAGCGAATGAAGTATATTCAGGCATGGTCATTTAGGCCCGACACTACGACAGAAAAGGTGATGGATTTCTTAAACGCCATAAAACAATCGGATTACACTGTGGAAAAACGCCAGATTAAATCGGAGAGACATGCATCATTTCTTATCGGCGTGCCAGAGAGTACGTATGACGAAGTGACGAGTCCAACTGCGTGGCCACCCCGGGTATGCTTCGTGCCGTGGTTTCCCGCTCGTCCCCGCCGTGAGTGGGGCTCCGAGCGCGCCGACTCCGGCGCATAATGACTCACTCGCTAAACGAGACCGCCGCCGTCGTCACGATCGTTCGACATCGCGGGCTAGTGTTTTAGTTATTAGTCACCAAAACATTCGTTCGCTCCAAAATAAAACAAAACGGCTAGAAGTTCTGCTAGAAAACGATCTTAAGTGCGACGTACTGTGTATTACTGAACATTGGCTAAAAGACTTCGAATTGAAATGCATTAATATTAACAATTTTAAACTAGGCTCGTATTATTGTAGAAATTCCATTGACGGCGGTGGATCGTGCATCTACGTTAGGGATGGTATGAGGTTTAAGGATGTAAATTTAAACTGCATTTCTGTAGAGCAAGTGTGTGAGATCTCGGCAATAGAACTGATAGATTGTAATTTGGTGGTTGTATGTGTGTACAGATCGAATTTCACGAGTACATCTTTATTTTTTCCGGTATTGGAAGATCTACTCGATGCAGTAAATAATGTTTTGAAGGATTGCGTCATGGTAGGTGACTTTAACGTTGACTACTCATGTCCGTTGAACGGTGACCAAAAGAAACTGACGGACATCACTAGCACGCACAGTTTTTGTAATGTCGTAGACTTCCCGACTAGAGTGACAGACTTGACAAGTACGTGCCTTGATCACGTGTACGTGGACAGTGAGTGTGCCAGTTTAGGCGCCGTATGCGTGACCCAGGTACACACGGGGCTGAGCGACCACTACGCCGTGCGCGCCGAGGTACAGTGCGAGTTAGACGCTAATTCCCCGTCCCCTCGATGGGCTAGGTCTTTTTCGGAAGCAAATAAATGTAACTTCGCTACATCAATAGATAGTGTCGATTGGGAAGAGATCTCTCAAAAGTATATAGCTTCGTTAAACGAGTTGGCTAAAGCTATAGTTAATATTGTCAACAATAAAATGGATATTTGTTTTCTTCAAACACGTTGCGATGAAAGGCAAAAAATCCTGGGTGTCGGAGGATGTCATAAACTTGGAGTATCTGCTGCGAGATATCAAATCTGTCAGTGAAAAATTCCCCGAGAATAATGTTTTATCTGCTAGGGTGATCGAGTGTCAGGACAGATTCGATAGGATACTAACTACACAAAGAAGCAGCTACTACTGTAATTTGATAGCCGGGTCGGGCAATAGGGCTAAAACTATGTGGGATGTAGTTAACATCGAGACTGGGCGGAGCCGTCGGAATTTTGACTTCATCGAGTCCTTGAGAAATACTGACGGCTCTAAATTCCCGAGTGCGGTCGCTGCCGTTAACGCGGTGAATCTGCACTTTGTGAGTGCCGCGTTGACGTGTGGTGCGCCCGCTGCTGACGTGCCCGCGGCGATGCGCGCACTTGCGGTTGCCCGCACACCCGCGGTCTGCTCGCTTCGCTTTAAAATATTTACTCCAATGGAGGTTTTTAAGATAATAACTTCGGGGGTAGCACGTAAGAAGACGAAAGATATATACGACATATCAGTATCCCTTCTTCATACGGCTGCTGGCCCTTTGTTGTACTCATGTTGTTGACACAAATAAATGCTATTTCTTTCTTTCTTTCTTTCTTTCTTTGTCTTTTATACTCTTATTTGTTCAACAGATGCCTGTATGAAGGCGATTACCCCCAAACGTTGAAAAACGTCAGGGTATCACCGCTCTACAAGGGCAAGGGAAAGAAGGAGGCGGTCGATAGTTATCGTCCCGTGTCAATAATACCGGGCATCGCCAAGATTCTTGAGCACGGTCTCAGTGTTCGCCTAACTGAGCACTTGTCGAATACGGGATCACTATCCGATAGGCAGTACGCCTACCGAGCGGGGAGATCGACGACGGACGTGGCGAGGGCGGTGGTCCGTCGCGTGCTCGAAGCTCGAGAGCTTAAGCAGCAGGTGGCGGTCATCTTCTGTGACCTGTCAAAAGCTTTTGACGTCGCTGACCACGCCGTCCTTACGGCCAAGCTCAATTATTATGGAATTGATAACTCGGCATTGCACCTGCTACTCAATTTCATGACTGGCCGAACGCAGATTGTTACGGGCAGAGGAGGGGAAACTAAATCGACACCGATGTCAACCACCATTGGTGTAGCGCAGGGTTCATCGTTATCGAACATAATGTTTTCCCTCCTCTTGAACGACTTACCGGACTGTATTCACGATGCACATATCTTTATGTATGCGGACGACGTGGCAGCTATCGTGGAGGCCACCAATTTGAACACTCTTGAGAGGAAGCTAAATGCTGCAGTGGCGATTTGAATAAGTGGTTTCATCAAAACGGGCTTATTTTAAACGTAGCCAAAACCAACTATATGCATTTCAACCTTGCGGGGTGGGATTACGCACCAATTTCTGTGAGCCTGGGATCAAGAGCGATCGTGAAAGTAGATTACACGTTATTTCTAGGCTTCACATTAGATAAATGTCTCACTTGGGAAGCCCATATTGACACACTGTGCATAAAAGTAGGTCGAGCATGCTTCGCTCTGTGGCGTCTCTCCGCAACTTTAGATAGAGAAATGGTGAGAAATTTTTATTTCGCATCAGTCCACTCTTTGTTGCAGTACGGGGTTGAGTTTTGGGGGCGCGCAGCCGACTGGGAGCGCGCCTTCAGACTGCAAAAGAGAGCGGTACGCGCAATAGTGCGGATCCCAAGGGACACATCGGCCCGTTCATATTTTAAATCTCTCGGAATCATGACCGTACCTGACCTTGTCATATTTCAGGCTGCTCTCTACGTTAGGAATAACTTAGATGAATATACGAGGTATGGTGACGGTCACAGGCATGCGGATAGGCTGCGGGCGCTTCCACGGCGGCTCACAAAAACGTCAAAGCTGATTCACGTCATGGGACCGACGGTATACAATCGCCTACCGACTGTTATCACTGACGCTCCATCGACGCAATCATTCAAAACTAAGCTAAAAAAATGGCTATTACAGCAGTCTTTCTATGACTGTGCTGAACTTACTTCGATGAATCCTGTATGTTAAGAATATTAAAATCATTATTAGGTTGTAATTAGACTTTAATTAATGTAGTATGACATTTACTGATAATTTAATTTAATGAAATTAGTGATTTTTAAAAAATGTTTAGATTTATGACTGTTTTGTGTTTTTATATAATAATTTTATTGAATTTTATAATTGACAAACTTGTGAGCTAAGTACTAAATTTCTGGTATTTATTTGTATTCATTTGTCAGTATTGATAACTATAACTTATGTATAGGGAAACTGTACTGAAACCACTCGCGTACGTTCTTACAAATATAATCGACTGAATATTACATATTTTACAATGAGACAAGTGTATGCAACAAGCTTAGGCTCTAGAATGCCTGAATAATCCTCTAAGAATATACAAATCGTAACAAGACTCCCTTTGTTCTCTCGGACGCTGGACTTTGCACCTCGTGTTTACATTAGAGGCCGCTATCCGAATATTTCGCAGAGGGCAGCTAAATTGTAGTCCTCGGCACAGGGTCGCACGCAGGCTGTCGCCAACACGGCCATTCTACCTGGTGCTTGGCCCACCAAGCGCCCCACGAGTTCAGATAAAGTGCTGAAACATTAAATCCTCTGTTAGAAATTTTACATAATATTAAGAATTTATGTATCGGATGCCTTAGCCCAACTCTGTCTAAAGTCTGAGGGTACTCTCTCTTCCGTATATCATTAGACCATCTGCACTTAAAGGGACTTTGCCACACTTAAGAGACCGGGTTTACCTCAATTTGAACTTCACTTGCACTTAAAGGAATTTTAGCTGCACTTAAGCGTACCAAGTTCATTCTTGACAACTTGCACTCAAAGGGCTTTACCCACTTAAGCGTACCAAGTTTGCCCTAGAACCACTTGCACTTAAGTAGCTTTGATCACACTTAAGCTTACCAAGTTTGTTCCAATTCCAAGTTTGCCACCACTCAGACTTTTTACATTTTGGATTTGAAATTGAAGTATTTTATCTTAACTCGCACGTAGATACCTACTTCTTAACAAATGACTAAGGAATTATTAACGTGTTTTTACTATTAATTTACCTCGCCAACACGAAAAGACAATGACATAGGTAAAATCAGTTTCAATTTAATTTGATTCCCAATCATCAATTCGAATCCATGGTTTCATGTTCTCAGCAGTCGTTACTCCAGTGTACTCCTTAGTACTTCTTTCACTGCCTTTTACATCCGTCACCTCATATCGGTCATTTTCCAATACCTTTTTTTAATTGAGAGACCTTTATAGACAGGCAGCAACTTGCGACTCTTTCCATCATTGCTCTTGCTTTTTTAAAAAGAACTAAATTTTCTTCCAAGTCAATTCTTGCCTTTTTACGAGATTTACTGAATCTTTGTTTTTGTAACTCTGCATTTGACTTAATATTCGTCTCCTTCCTCTCACCTAAACCTGTTACTTCAAATCTATTCCCGTCATCAAGTTCCGGGGCCAAACTATCACTGTCAGTTCTCAAACTATACCCAAGAAAAACTTCACTAGGAATAGTTTCGTTGTTTTATGAATTGTACTATTTAGACCTTGTTTACTGCCTCTATGAACTGATTTCCTTCTGTGTATCGGCACCCATTGCTCTTAATGTCCCTAATATTGTTTTATAGAAACATTCTACTTGTCCGTTTGAACGGGGCATACCCGTTGCTACTGTGTGTGAACGTATATTTTTGTTCGTGCAGTACTGAGTAAAACTATTTGAATTTAAACATGTCGCGGCATCTGTGATAATTATTTATTTTATTTCTTCGGAACCACACACCTCGGTTTGTTTTTCTGTAAACTTTGCCACCTAGCACCCTCATATTTATCAAATATGTCTTTATTTTCATCGGCCTCTCCTGTTTCTATAATCGCTCGAATGCGATGTAACTCAGGGTCTTGTAACTGGACAGAAAGCAACCAATCCGCTTCTGTTATGGAATTATAATATCGGTTTCAGATTTTTCTCCGGAAGCCGCGGGGTTTTGACTCAAGGCACCTACATGTTGCATTCGTGAGCCTTCTCTATGAACTATATCAAATTTAAACTCTTGTGTTGATAGAACCCACCGCGCAATCCGGGGAATAATCTCCTTTTTGGTTAATGAATACCGTACGGCGTTGTAATCGGTCACTATTTCAAAAGGTAGGTACTCTTATGAACTATAAGCGAAACTTCTAAATCGACTAACTATTGTCATTAACTCCAGTTTAAACGAATGGTCCGTTTTCTCATCCTTGGTGGTTTGTATACCTACTATAATAATCAACATGCGGGTCATTGTTTATAGAAACACAATAGTTATTTTATTTCTTGTTCCTCAGGTTTAACTGCATTCTTTTTATGGAAACATACTGACTCTAAATGACCTGGCTGGCCACAATACTCACATTTATTCTTATCACACTGACTTTTTTTTTATGATTACCATCACAAAGATAACACTTAATAAGTTTTCTAAATCGTGTTTGACCTAGTTGATCTGTCACAGTTGCGGAGGGAACAGTTGCTGTGGTAGACACAGCCGTCTGATTCGCAGGCAGTTGGCTGACCAATTTAGTCTGGCCATCACGAGTATTCGCGCTTAGTAGTTTCGCATTTTTCGATTTATATGTTCGACCATGTAGGATGCTAGCTAAACTGTCACATGTCACAAAATTGTTGGCGTCAATTGATGCACCTATACTGGTGTCTCCTATATTGCCGACTATTATGGAAATAATATCTTTTTCCGAAAATCCCAACGACAATTGATCTATTTTGCACTTCTGTTCGAAATAAAACTCGTAAAGGGACTGATTTTCCAAACTCAGACTCTTCAAGTCCAAACTGTACCAATACTTTTTGTCATTGCAAAATGTCCAACAAAATTGAGCTTATGTTATTTATGTTATTTATTGAATTATTTATATATATTATATTATGTTAGGTATTTATATAGCTAGTTATTTAAGAGTAGGTATTTAATTATGTTTATCATTTAATCTCAACCTATAATTAATTTTAATAGCACTACCTCCCACTCTACATTACACAAAGGTTAGCTGGAAGAAAATGCTAATTAGCATTAAGTTCGCCTATGTACTGCTTTTTGTCTTGTGCAATAAAGAATTTTCTATCTATCTATCTATTTTCCACGGGTTTTTTTATCAAATACCTCTTTCAAAAGTTCATTCATACATATTTCGTCGGATTTGAAAACTAGAAGCTAACTTCCGTTTCCAATCCTTCCATTTCCATGTAGGCCACTGACTCTCGGATTTTAGGAGTGAGTGATACCACACTTTCGCTGAACCTTTTAATTTGTTGAGAGCTTGATAACGGGTAATTTCATCGGACCATGTAAATGTTTGCGCGTAGGACTGGATAATACTAAGCCAAGCGTTAACGTCATCTCTCAACGGGTCGAACTCGGGTATAATGTTGTTCAAAGTATTATTTGTACTCACAGTTGTAGTATCAGCCTTACGTGATACCTGTTTCCTGTGTCTCTGTGGAGGTGACGGAGTCCTGGCACTACTGCTGCTGCAATAACTCTAACTCGAGCGTGTTCGTTTTTTAGACCTTGGGCGCTTACTACGCTTACTTCGTCTACCCATGATGTGCGTGGGTAACGCGTCGCACTTCTGATGATAACTATAACTTATGTATAGGGAAACTGTACTGAAACCACTCGCGTACGTTCTTACAAATATAATCGACTGAATATTACATATTTTACAATGAGACAAGTGTATGCAACAAGCTTAGGCTCTAGAATGCCTGAATAATCCTCTAAGAATATACAAATCGTAACAAGACTCCCTTTGTTCTCTCGGACGCTGGACTTTGCACCTCGTGTTTACATTAGAGGCCGCTATCCGAATATTTCGCAGAGGGCAGCTAAATTGTAGTCCTCGGCACAGGGTCGCACGCAGGCTGTCGCCAACAGTATGCACCTATAACTATGACCTAAATGCTTTATAAACCAACTTGACATGTAACAATAATCCGTTATAAATAAATAAACTATAAACTATAATATTTGTAGGAAAAATCATCTTCTACCGCTTTCCAAAACACGTGAAATAGCTGACCTTGTATTTTTATTAAAGACTAGTGGGTCGGTGGTGCGCGAGCTGCAAGCAGCTCGCGTGACCGTTTTGTTGCTGTAGTTGTTTCATTGAAAATGGTTTTCGGGATATTTTAGAAATTACCTTAAAAATGGGGAAATTTTATTACACCAGGCAACACCAAATGTCCTATCACACAACCGACCCATACAAGTCATCCTGCTCAGGAGTTCCCAATAACCAATAATACGATTAATACGTCACCCCTTCGTTAATCTCACTCACTCGTTAGCTCACGTTGATCTCGTTAGCTCGATCAGCTCGGCAATGTCAATTATTAAATATTATTTTTTTCGACGATCACTGACAGGGCCGCGGTCGAATCCGACCGGGACCCCGTGACCCTGTCAAGTCCTGGTGCGCTGTCGAACGAATCGTCTGATGATGAATGGTTTGACGACGCACTGGCACTAAGGTGAATTGAGGGAGTATCGGTGGGTTTTTAGTCGGTATGCTGTTGGTGCAAGCCAACAGAGAGCCCGACAGACCCCCTCAACTCTCCCTCCGGAGCTGAGGGACATGCGCAACTGCATTTTCCCATCGAAAAAAAAAAGGTTAGGTTAGGTTAGGTTAGGTTTTTTTTTTTGGTGAGGAGGGGGAAAATCCTCATGGATACCGAGAGGTTGCCTCGGTTATGTCCGACTCCACTGGTTGCCCAGTGACCTACGGACTAAAAACCCACCTCCTCGGCTGCGTAATGCAGTGTAAAGAATGGGGGAAGAGTATGTTGGGGAGCTCAGTACTAATAGGATATACTGAGTTCCCCACTCCTTGTCAAGGGACCAGAAATGTGGAGGGTTACCGACATCATTTACGCTCCACAATCTCTTCTCTAGTGGCTCCAAGAAGCTGTAGTCACAGCGGCCACATCCCGGTACACCACGTCAGTGGGCTAAACCTAGAGAAGGGGGCTGCATCTACGAACATCTGTAGAGTAGCTACCGGATGATCCCCGTGATCGAATCAAAGTCTGCATCGTCGCATTTCCAACTATCACGACGATGTAGCTAGGTAATGCGAAGCACCTCAAGGGCTTTTGCCAGGGTCCATGTAGTGGTTTATGGCCTTTAGCTGCATCCTTACCTCTGCCAATCGTACCGGTTCTCCGGTCCATTGGGCCACAGAGGGTGGGACGAGAGAGTGGATTAGCATCCGCGAAACCGTTTGTCCACTATAAATAAGTTCACGCGCAGATGACCCTAGCTATTCTTCCCGGATTCGAGCATCTAAAAAGTCCTGCGGCGATGGGATGTTGGCGGTGGGGTTAAGGTATCGGTGTGCCAAGGCTTTAGTTAACATTCTGCACGTAGGCGGCCAGGAGAGAGTGGTCGCTCCCGGAGTCGATTGAGGCGGGGCTCGGGGTTCGGCAGCACGACTGGCGACAAAGCAGCCCTATTTAGGATCGCTCTGCTTTCCTCTGCACAGAGGAGGGGTCTAGAAAAGGTGGCCTAAAAATAGTCCGTCTCACCCATCATCCAGGTGCCAAACCGCGGGCGCCTGGACATCGATAAACGCGGTCGAAAAACACAGAAAAATAAGGAATCCTATAAACCAAAACGACTTTGCATAGCCACATGGAACGTTCGAACCTTACTAGATAATGACCGTAACTTATGCCCAGAGAGAAAAACTGCTCTCATCGCAAGAGAGTTGGCTCGTTACAAGATAGATATAGCAGCAATCAGCGAAACCCACCTGAGTGAAAGCGGAGAACTTTGTGAACAACTAGGCGGCTATACTTACTACTGGAGCGGACGTCCTGCCGGTGATAGGGCGGGAAGTGGCGTAGGCTTTGCAATTCGCAATGGATTGGCTAGTGATCTGAGTGAATTACCTAAAGGTGTCAATGACCGCCTCATGACTCTACGCATTCCAATTACTCATAACAAGTACGTCTATCTTATAAGCGCATATGCTCCTACTCTGCCTTCACCGGATGAGGACAAAGAGGTATTTTACCAACACTTACGCCAAGCTCTTGAAAGTGTTCCAAAACACGATAAAATCATTTTGTTGGGGGATTTTAATGCTCGCGTCGGCACCGAACATGATCATTGGAACGGAGTCCTCGGCAAACATGGAGTTGGAAAATGTAATGATAACGGGCTTCGCCTTCTGTCGCTGTGTGCTGAATTCGATCTTGGTATCACAAATAAATTTTTCCGACTTGCTGAGAAATATAAAACCTCGTGGATGCACCCTAGATCCAAGCACTGGCATCTTTTAGACTACATCATTGTCCGTCGTAAATACCTGCGTGACGTTCTCATTACGAGTGCGATGCGTGGTGCACTGGGTTGGACTGGCCATCGTCTAATCAGGTCAAAGATGCTTTTAGAGCTTAAAGTACCACGTCGAGCACCCCACAAAATCCCACCAAGGTTAGCCTTTTCAAGGCTAATCACCTCACAAAATCTGGGTAATACGCTGGATGAGAAATTTGCCGCTAGTGCTCCGCTGGCTGAGTCTAGCTCCATGAATGATGAGTGGAGATCTTTTGCTAAACAACTTCATAGCTGTGCTCTGGAAACCATACGAAGACCAAAAAAGAAAAACCAAGATTGGTTTGACGCATCAGATTTAGAGATTAAAACTCTGGTTGATAGACACAGACATGAACTAAACACAAAGTCAGTGGATACACGCAGTAAAAAAGGAAGCTCAACAGAAACTGAGATTGAAGGTACGTGAATTAAAAGATAAGTGGTGGATGGAGAAAGCTGCTGAATTACAGCACTGTGCTGATACTCATCAAACTGGCAAATTTTTCGAAGGCATACAAACGATCTTTGGCCCGCGAGTAAGAAAAACAGCACCAATATTCTCGAAGGATAGACAACACCGAGTTACGAATAAAAGTGACGTACTAATGCGATGGGCAGAGCATTTTAGCGATGTCCTGAACCCTGATGCGCTCAGCGTTGATCTGTCTTACGTTAATTCACTTGAAGAATTGCCAGTTTGCCAAACTTTAGACGATCCACCAACTTTCGAAGAGTTTGTGAACGCAGTCAAGCGTCTCAAAAACTCAAAGACCCCTGGTATGGACCAACTTCCTGCTGAAGTATATAAATACAGTGGAAAGCACATTATACATAGGCTGTATCATCTTGCGAAAAGAGTATGGGAAATTGAAGAAGTTCCACAGGACTGGAGAGATGCGGTAATTTGTAAGTTGTATAAGGGGAAAGGAGATGTCTCCGATTGCAGCTCTTACCAAGGAATATCGCTTCTCGCTAGTGCCGGAAAGATCCTTGCCCTCATTGTGAAGACCCGCCTCAGCGAACTTGCTGAGAAGTACTTACCTTAAAGCCAATGTGGTTTCCGTCCCAGCCGAAGTACTATCGATGCAATATCAGTAGTAAGGCAACTCCAGGAAAAAAGCCTAGAACATCAACAACCTCTCTATATGTGTTTTGTAGATTTAGAAAAAGCATTTGATAGAGTTCCTCGGGAGGCCCTTTGGCTCATTCTCCAAAAGTCAGGATATCCGAAGAAGTTCATCAACATTATACGCCAATTTCATGTTGGTATGAAAGCGCAGGTTCAGCATGAAAATGAACTTTCTAAAGAGATCCAAATTACAAGTGGAGTAAAGCAAGGTTGTGTGATGGCACCCACTCTTTTCGCCATATACTTTGCATTTGTTATGAGAGATGCGCTGCAGTATTGTAGCGATCAAATCCAACTTAATTTCCGGACTGAAAAATGCGTGTTTAACATATCAAGGTTTAAGGCCAAGTCGAAAGTGCAAAATATTTCTATATTGGAGATAGTTTACGCTGACGACGTATGCCTCATGTCCGACAGTATGGCGCATCTCCAAAGTTATGTTGACGCTCTACATCAATCTTGTCAACGATTCGGCCTGGTCATTAGCGCTTCCAAGACCCAAATTCTTAAACAATCGCCACGGGGTTGCGAAGCTGATAAAGCTACATTGAAACTAGATGGGAAACCACTAGAGGAGGTATCGCACTTCAAATATCTGGGAAGCAATATCCGGAATGATAACACCCTGGCTTCGGAGATACCATCACGCATTGCAAACGCCGCTGCCAATTTCGGACGACTCGCTGATCGTGTCTGGAATACCCATGATCTTAAGTTAGAGACGAAGATTAGCGTCTACAAGGCGCTAATCATACCTGTCCTTTTATATGGCGCCGAGACATGGTGCCTCTACAAACCAGACGTCAAAAAACTTGATACCTACGATCTCAGGTGTCTAAGATCTATTTTAAAGATTAAGTGGCAGGACCGCGTGCCTAATACTGAGGTTCTGCGTCACTCCGGAATGTATGGCATGGAAGCTCTCCTCATGCAACGACAACTAAGGTGGTGTGGACATGTCCTTCGCATGGAAGACCACCGTTTACCCAAAGCTGTCTTTTACTCAGAGATGGCAGAAGGTAAGCGGAAGCACGGAGGCCAGCATCTGCGTTACAAGGATGTGTTCAAAAGACATCTCAAAGCCTGCGCTATTAATCCCACAGGTTGGGAGGAGCTCGCTTCACACAGGTCGTCTTGGCGCTCTACCATCTACAATAATATTAAGATGTTCGAGGAAAATAGACTCGAAACACTTGTCGTAAAACGCCAAATTCGCAAAGAGAGACCTAAGCCCTCCTATACTTACACCTTGAACTCTCAAGTCCAACTTTATTGCAGTATTTTTGACAGGGTATTTAAGACTAAGTTCGGTCTAGCGAGCCATATTAGGGCTCACGCTAGGAAAGAAAATAATATAAAAAAATAAATAGCTAGGGTCGCCGTCGTCGAAATCGACGAGGAGGACTATATATCTATACCTATTTCAATTTCAGTGTCATATCTTTGGCCTCCATAAATAGGACACTCCGTTATTATGTGCAGAGCACTTTCTTCTAATTGTGAGTCACAGACACACGACGAACTGTCCTTGCACTTGAATCGATGCAGGTACGAGGAGAATCCGCCGTGTCCCGTCATCACTTGTACGATTATAGGTTCCAGTTCTATTTTCTTAATTAAGGGGTATGCTTGTATGGCATCTGGGAAGAAGCACTTTGTTGTGGATGCCGTTTCACCATTTTTGTACCTTTGATTCCATTCGTCAAGCGACCCCAGTCGGATTTGTCGCTTGACGAATTAAATTGGGCACTTTTCATAATCTGGCCTAGTTTTTCGATGAAGTGCCGCTTTTTTTGCTAATTTGTCTGCTCTTTCGTTCCCCTCCAACCCGGCGTGTGCTTTAATCCAAAACAATTGCAGAAAGCCATTTTTTGCAATTTTTTTGTTAATATTGGCACGTGTTGCAAATGCCAGTGGATGGAGGGAAGCATTGTTGAAAACCGCTTCAAGAGCGGACCTTGAGTCGCAGTAGATGCTGCAGCTCGACACTTCGCTCAGAAGGGCTTGGTTCGTTGCTTCAAAAAGGGCCAGCACTTCGGCTAGATAGACGGTACAGCATTGATCCAGCTTAAATTTTCGGGTGTGGATCTCCACACCATTATACCAAACGGATAAAGCCGCGCCAACTTTCCCTTCAATTTTGCTTCCGTCGGTAAATATGTTCAGGCCATTGGAGTTATAATGCTGATCCAATGCTGCACCGTCCACCAAGCAAATGAATTGCGATCCCATTTGCTGCGCGGGGTGTGGCTTGTCCACGAAAGCCATTTGCACTTCCAAGTCTCGGTCTCCTATAATTTCCTGTGAAAAGCCTTTTTTAACTTCATAAAGCAAAGCCGCTTCCCTCACTCTCATATCTAAGGGAAGCAACCCAGCGAGCAATAGTGCCGAGCTGTGTGAAACTGTTCGGTAGGCCTTAATTAGACAAACCAACAGAAACATGGCTTTATTCAGCTATAAAATTCTAGTGAAATAACGTACCTAATAGCAACCATGGGCCGCTTCTGCTAACCTGGGCTCCTCAGTTGTGGACTCGACGTCACTTCCAGGTGCGGACGACGCATCAACAAAATCACTTGGATCATCTTCAGAGGATAAGTCTGCATCAACAGACGGCGATGGTGCTAGGCGACCAGAATATACCCTGGAAGAGGGTAGAAGGAAGATGGAAGAGATGGTTTAAGAAAGGTCTCAGAGACAAGAACCGCATTAATATTGTTTGAGTCAAAAGATTCAAGAAGGTCGGTCAGATGAGCTGGTATGCTTTGAGCATTAATATGACAAACATTAAATGACTTAGAATACGGGCTGAAAACATTATTCAGTAACACACCCAGTGATAAGGAGTGCTCATCATCATCATCAATACTTACAAAAGATTCACTGGAGTCAGATTCAGCCGTTACGAAAGAATCATCATCGCTACATGACATAGATATAGATACAATTTAAATACTTACTATAAATATTACAATAAGATGAATTATTTATTTTATAAGATAAAATTACAAAACTTTTATACCTACAAAAAAAAATGAAATAAAATAAAAAGTACAGTAATATTAAAAATAAAGAAAAATTACTTGAACCTAAGTTATCTACTTAGGTACAAATTAGCTTGGAACAATTTTCACTTAATTACTTAAGTACCTAAATAAAAAAAAAATTGCACACACTGCTGGCAACATACAGAAAAGATATAATTTACAGGTTACTTACTAATTTAACTTTCAAATTAATTAATTTAAAAGGTACTTAGTTAAATAAATTGGTCATTGAGAAAAAAAAAACAATAAAATAAATAAAAAATAAGACAGACCACAAAGTTTCTAAGACCTAGTTATAGGATATTAGATACAAGTTGGCAGTATATCTTATACAATTGAATGACTTATCACATCTAAATCAGGTATGAGTAGCAGTATTATTAAAAATAACTCTTTTCACATTGGCATTAAATATTAGTACCTGTCTACTTACACTATGAAGACTGGATCAGTTATAAAGATTCACTAAGGTCTACAGTCAACCATATAAGTAAGAGATTTGAGTTAAGGTTTTCAAAAACCAAACATGTCTATTTAACACATACTACAAACCGCAACAAACTAAAAAAAAAAAAAAAAAAAGAAGAAAAAGAAGAAAGTTTGAGCTATTAAAATGCAAAGAAAGAGTTTGACTGCTTATTTTTAGTGGATCGAATTGCTATGTTTAATCGACTACTTATTTTGAATATTAAGTAAGCAGAAATACATTTTGCTTCAGCTTATGAGCGTTCTGGATTGCACTCATTGGAAACCAAGAACATGTAAGAGCCTGATAAATAACTCAGGAAAAACTTTTACCTACTCATAATATTTATAGGCATACTAACCTGGAAACCTATGTACACCAGAAACTACATGTAAACTTAGGCAAATACACTCAGAAATTATTCCTTGTCATGAACACAAAAAAAAAACGGTGAAATGCTGTTTCACTGTTTGGCTGTTTGCTACTTGTCCAGACGACTGGGAGCTGAGGTCTTGCGGTTTGAAGGCTGGCGTATAGGAACAGTTGCCACAGCCAACCCCGTTGTTGCAGGCTTGCCCACTGACTGCTGCTTGTCTGTAGAAGTCATTGGAATTACAGCTGGGTGATTTTCCTTGAGTTGATCCAGCTCCTCCATTGTTCCAATTCGCCGACGGTCATTGTTAGGAAGTTTCACAAAGATTACACCATCCCGGGTCCAACAGTTTTTGATTCCAAAGTGTCTGCGTGCTACAGCGAAGATGGTCTGTCTAGATCTGGTCAAGAACTCATGTATGACCGTTGTAGATGTTCTCAGGCTTTTCTTTTCATTCCACACAGTGTTCCGCATTCTGATGTCATGGAAGCGGACTAGAATTGGGCGATATCCGGTTGGTTTCCTGGAACCCAGTCTATGGCACAGCCGAATAGAGTTCTGGGTTAAGTCATTTATTTTCATCACAGAGTTGGTGACCGACAGGACGGCAGCAGTGCAGTCTTCATTATCACTTTCGGGAATACCGCGGAACAGAAGGGCATCTTTCCTGTTGTAGCTGTCGAGCTCATCCACATGACGAGTGAGGGCCTGTATTTGAGTGCGCAGAGCCTTGAGAACCGACCAGACTAGATCGCGAAAGTTCTTGTAATCCTGGGATAGGTCTTGTAGAGGAGTTTTGTTAGCGGCAGAGCGAAGCTCCTGCTCGAATGCAGTCATACGTGACGCCAAAGTCGCCTCTATGTTTTGCTGGTGCTATGCTACTTGTGATAACACTGTGCTAAACTCTTCAAAAGTGAGGTGTGCGTTTCCTACTACACGTCGAAGATGATGTTTACACGATTTCACTCCTGCCTCAAAAAGACCGCCAAAATGTGCCGCGTAGGGGGGATTGAACCTTAGCTTAATTTGCTGGCTAGTAGCATATTCAATAATATCTGAAGGACATTTGCGTAAAAACTTTGAGAAATCATTCATTAGCCCTACAAAGTTACGGCCGTTATCAGATAATATTTCTTGTGGCTTACCACGCCTAGATATAAATCTATTTAAAGCTAATAAGTAAGCCTCAGTAGTGAGATCACTGACTAACTCTAAATGTAATGTTTTGGAGATCGAAGTTACCCGCGTCCGTAGGAAAATACCCTTGCGTCCCTACACGTGATCTCTGGGTGGTGCCAAACGGGTAACAACATTTCTGGTGGTAGGCTTCGGCCGTGGCTTGTCACCACCCACTGGACAAAGCCAGTCCGTGAAGCGACATTGTCGTGTTTCGGACTGATGTCCAGTGTAGCCATCGTGGAAGTGACGGGTTTGAGCAGTTCGTGCACTGGATTCAGCATGTGCGTTTTAGAGACCGCAGCGGTGCAAGTGTGCCGGGTGGCTAGGCTTGGAGGGTAGCGGGATCCGAAGCACGGTTCTCCGCTGGCCGACCGCAGGTTGTAGGGGGCCCAACTAGTGAGTTAGCCACTCATGAAAGGCTGCCCCGCCGCCTCGCGAAAAATCCCAGAATGCTCCATCGTGCCGGTTGGCGACCGGATGAGAGGACCCGATGGCCATTCCTGGGGGGGTTCGGGCGTCCCCGCAGTCTCCAGTCTAGTCTCCCACTGGCGCAGGAGCCTGCTGTTTGTCTCTTGGTTTTCGCTGACCAGTGCCTCGCTCAACAGCCGTTTTTCCCACTAACCTAAACACTCATAACAACCATGAAAAAGTTCAAAAATAATAAGTCGTTTCTACAGCGGAAGCACTTCCTCTCGCTTCAAGTGCACCTCTCGAATATTCGAGGGCTGCACTCCAATCTCGATCCGGTCCACCACCACCTAGAGACCGCTAAGCCTCACTTATTATTCCTCACGGAGACGCAGATTCTATGTCCTGCCGATACAGCATACCTCACATACCCAGGCTATGCTCTGGAGCACAACTTTAAACCCAAAGCTGGTATCTGTCTATTTGTCCGGGAAGACATTTGCTGTCTGCGTCTTCGTGACCTTGAAGAACCCAATTTTTCAGTTTTATGGACTTTGGTGGACACCGGCTTAGATAAAATTATCTATGCTGGCTTATATCGGTCTCACTCTGGAGACTACGAGACAACCAGGTTGTTCAACTACATATGTGAAGCGGCGGATGTGGCCCAACAACGTTATCCTGATGCCCAACTGGTGATTCTGGGGGACTTTAATGCCCACCATCAACAGTGGCTGTTCCCATACCAGCTCACCGACCATGCTGGGAGAGAGGCGTGCAAACTTGCACTCACGCTAAATCTCACTCAGCTGGTCCATGAGGCAACCAGAATTCCAGACGTTGAGGACCACACAGCCAACTGCTTGGACCTTCTGCTGACGAACGAGCCGGATCACCACTCAGTATCTGTTTTGCCTCCTTTGGGTACATCAGATCACTGTGTGGTGAGGTCTGTATCGTCATACTCGCCACCCGATCCCTCACCCAGAGGAAGTAGGCGAGTGTGGCGTTACAAGTCAGCAGATTGGGATGAGATGCGACATTTCTTCGCTTCTTATCCTTGGCGGCAAACCTGCTTTTCTTCTTGTGACCCGACGGTCTGTGCTGATGCCGTTTCGGAGGTGATCAAAAGAGCAATGGAGTATTTTATTCCATTCTCCGATGCTTCACCTTCAGGCAATGCTCGCCCATGGTTCAGTCCCGCGTGTGCTAGTGCAGAAGCGCTAAAACATGTGGCTTACCTAGCCTGGGTTGACGCAAGAAACGGTAAAACCTCGGATGCACGGCTTAAGAAGAAAGCCTTTAACAAAGCCGCCAAGTCTTGCAAGAAGGTGATACGGAAGGCTCGCTTCGATCGGATTGGCCGTCTGGGTGCTAAGCTTGCCGCATACCCTGCGGGAAGTAAAGCTTTCTGGTCTCTGGCTAAGTCCGTGGAAGCGAACTTCAGCCGCCCTTCACTCCCTCCACTACTGAAACCGGACGGGTCCCTAGCTCACGCTGCGGTTGAGAAAGCAAATTTATTTGCTACTCAATTTGCGGAGGCTTCACGTCTTGAAACTTCTGGCGAAATTCCACCCAGCCTTCCTCGGTGCGAAGCTTCAATGCAGGAAATTCGCATCCAGCAAAAGGAAGTGCTCAGAACGCTACGTGGTCTCGACGTGAATAAAGCTAGCGGTCCGGATGGTATCTCGGCTATAGTGTTGAAAACCTGTGCCCCTGAGTTGTCTCCAGTATTAACGCGACTTTTCCGCCTCTCTTTTAAAACTGGTGAAGTCCCTAAATCTTGGAAGCTCGCAAACGTGCAGCCTGTACCCAAGAAAGGCAGTCGTGCTGACCCTTCAAACTACCGCCCTATTTCGGTCACCTCCCTACTTTGTAAATGTATGGAGCGTGTACTGAATAGGAAGCTCCTTGCATACCTCGAAGGTAACGACCTCCTCAGTGATCGCCAATACGGATTTCGCCGAAACCGGTCTACTGGGGACCTTCTTGTGTATGCCACGCACATTTGGAGCGAGGCCATCGAGAAATACGGTGAAGCACTAGCTGTTTCATTAGACGTCTCGAAGGCCTTTGATAGGGTTTGGCACGCTAGCCTTATTGGCAAGCTTCCTGCCTACGGACTGCCAGTTCAACTCTGCTCCTGGCTCGCAGACTTTCTGAGGGAAAGATCCATTCGAGTAGTTATTGACGGCTGCTCGTCGGATCAATTGGCTATTAACGCCGGGGTACCTCAGGGGTCAGTGCTATCTGCCACACTGTTTCTGTTGCACATTAACGATCTGCTAATGCCCGGTATCATTGGGTATGCAGACGACAGCACAGTTGTGGAGAGATATGTTTCTACTGCGCGAGCTAGGAAGAATGAAATTCAGGAGTTAAGAGATGAGATGCTGCAGCGTCTGAATTTGACTCTCAAGGCTGTATCCGACTGGGGTGATGCCAATCTAGTCAAGTTCAATGCCTCTAAAACGCAGGCTTGTCTCTTCTCGGCGAAAAAAAGTCCGTTTCTCCAAGTTCCTGTATTCCGCGATGTACCTGTAGCTATAGGAGATCACCTCGAGCTCTTAGGTGTTTCGCTCACGCCTACTCTCAACTTTGGCTCTTACATCGAGTCTAAGGCAAAAACAGCTGCCATGAAGCTAGGCATCCTGAATAAGGTAAAGCGTTACTTCACACCAGGACAGCTTCTCAGTTTGTATAAAGCACAAGTCCGGGCTGGTATGGAGTACTGCTGCCATGTTTGGGATGGTTCGGCCAAATACCAGCTTGCTGCCTTGGACTCGATCGAACGTAGAGCTTTCAGGCTTATAGGTGAGCAACATATGGCGGAGACTAAGATCCAGAGTCTCGAGCACCGCCGTAAGGTTGCATGCCTTTCAATCTTCTATAGGTTACATTTCGGGGAATGCTCCCAGGAACTGCACGATCTGATCCCACCATCTCCTTTTCATCATAGGATGAGCAGGCGTACGGCTCAGTACCATCCTTACCTCATTAGTATACCTTCTATTCGCACAAAACGTTTCGGTTCTACCTTTATAATGCGAACTGCTAAGGAGTGGAATACACTGCCGTCGTCTGTCTTTCCTGAAAACTATAATCTGGGTCTCTTCAAGTCTAGAGTGAATAGGTGCCTTCTAGACCTTTGTGCTCCATCTTCGGCCACATCGTCACTTACCAACAGGTGAGATCGTGGTCAAACAAAGGTCTATCAATGTTAAAAAAAAAAAAAAAAAAAAAAAAAAAAAAAAATGTACAGCACGCGTCACAAAGCATACAAACAAGCAAATGTATGCCTTAGAAGTTGTAGCTCCCCTACCTTTACGGTTAAGTATGAAGAAAGGCCCACAGTGTAGTCTACTCCACATCGATTAAATGGATAAGTAGGAGTTATTCTTTCCTTAGGTAAATTACCCATAAGGGGTGTAAGTATTTTACCCTTCAAGCGTGTACACTTAACGCAAGTGTTCACTATATATCTAGCTAGGCTCCTACCACCTAAAGGCCACCACATGTCTCGTAAATGGCAAAGTAATGCCTGTGTTCCAGTGTGGAGGAGCTGCAGATGCCCGTGTCTAAATAACAACATAGTAAAATAATGTTTACTAGACACTAAGATTGGATGCATTTTATCATAACTAAACTCATCAGAGTTTCCTAATCGCCCACCTACTCGCATAATTTTACTTTTGTCTAAGAATAAACTTAATTTTCTTAAATTGTTTTTAATGCTCGTATTTTTACTTAATAATTTATATTCACAAGGATAAGTTTCCATTTGAGACCACCGAACCAACGTTTGTTCAGATTCATTTAACTCATCTACAGTAAGTACGCCCGTGCGCCTTTCATTTTTATTGCGAATATTGTGTATCTTAACATAAAGGCTACGGCACGCTTCATGCGTTTAAACTGTGAACATCTCTCAAATGGAAATAATGAAATGTCAGCTGAATCATTTGCCACAAAACAAGAAATAGGCGATGACTTAAGCTCAGGAAGATTCTCAGACGTTTCTACGACCCTATAATTGTCCAATGAGAAACTAGGGCTTCGTAAAAATTGGGGACCCTCCCACCATAAAGTGGAAGAAGCAAGTTCTTCTAAGCTTGATCCTCGTGATTCGAGATCAGCAGGATTTTCCTTACTACTCACATGGCGCCAGAGGACATCTTTCGTCATATCGTCCGTGTACTTCTGATACCTCCTAACTAACATTTTTAGACAAAACTTGTTTTTAATGCCATCTGTTGGCTAAGGTTAGAACAGAACCAAGTGAAAGCATTAACCTACTAATTTAAAAACCCTCTAGTTTGGTTGCAATCTGTTAGAAAGAATATCTCCTTAATTTAATAGTCCTTACTTTGCTGGATATTTCGCCTAACTTACAGTTTGTGTGCAGCTCTGCATACACGCGTACGCAGCAGGTCGGTATTTTGGTGTTCTGAGGCTAATGGTATGTTTAAGCTTTTTAATATAACAAAATTATTATTTAAAGTTGTGTGCTAAGCATTTGATAGTGTTTTGGCAGATTTTTGTCGTAGAAAACTATTAGAACCGACTGGTTGTGGTTATTTTATCAGATAAGAGTATTTTTTTCCAACACTTTTAACGTAAACTTGGTATTATTATGTTCACGATCTGAACAGATAGGAGATTTTTCTTTTTCTTTTTTCGGATACTTTTCTGTATTAAAATATTTTTATTTCTTTGAAGTCGGTACATAGCTACATTTTTTACAAGCATCTAACTAACTTGCAAAGTTTGAAAGTATGTAGGTATATTAGGGTCAAATCTTGCAAAATCCTCAACCGGTTGAACTAAAATTTCTCATAGTTAACTGTCAAGTTCCGATGATAATACAATATTATGGTGACAGTTAGCTGATCTGGTGATGGAAACGGAAGGTGGATGGACAAAACCTGTCAAATCTTGCGAGCTGTATTAGAACGTCCTAGCACAGATTGGTAGGTATAGAACCATTTTCAACATCGACCCTTCCTGTAGAATCAGTACAAGCAAAGATTGGTATAGAAGCACATTCAGCATCGAACTTTCCTTCAGCTTCAGTCCAAGCAAATATTGGTATAGGACCACTTTCAGCATCGAACTTTCCTGCAGCTTCAGTCCAAGCACAGATTGGTATAGAACCACTTTCAACATCGACCCTACCTGCAGAATCAGTCCAAGCAAAGATTGGTATAGAACCACTTTCAGCATCGAACTTTCCTGCAGCTTCAGTCCAAGCACAGATTGGTAAAAATAAAAAAACGCTTGCGCGCTTGTGGCGCGGCGTGTATGTGTATAACCTTGCTGAAAAATGGCGTCGGGATCACCGGGTTCATCATCTTCCAACTTCTTTGCAATCGACAAGCTGCGAGGCCTAGACAATTACACCTCATGGAAGTTCATGATGAAAATGATCCTCATACATGAGGATTTATGGGAATGCGTCGAACAGGATACGGGCGATGCTAAATTGAAGCAGAAGGCTCAAGCCAAAATTGCATTGGCTATCAGTCCAGCGGCGATTCCACACATCAGGAATGCAACGTCGGCGAAGGAAGCGTGGGACAATCTGCAGAAAGCCTATGAAGACAAAGGTCTGTGTCGTAGACTTGGATTGTTGAGAACACTTTTCGGTACCAAGCTAAGTGAGAGCGAGAGCATGGAATGCTACGTGAACAAAATCACGGAAATATCACAGCAGCTCACCGAGATTGGATCACCTCTTGAGGGCGATTTCATCGCTGTTATTATGCTGACAGCAGAATATGATCCACTCATCATGGCCATCGAGAATACTACTGTAAAGCTATCCAGTGAACTGGTGAAGGGAAAATTACTACAAGAAAACCTTCGCAGAGATGACAAGTTGGAGAGTGCCTTGGTCGCAGCAAAGAAGCAGCCTCGGTGCTTCAAATGCAAACAGGTGGGACATTTTATCAAGAACTGTCCCAAGTTCAACAAGGAGCATGCAAAGGAGGATGCATTGGGTGCCCTACTGACGGCGCTCTCAGTCAACATAGACAGCGGCTCATGGTATATAGATAGTGGTGCCACGGGGCATATGTGTCATGATAGGAGTGTGATGTGCGGTTATAGTAATAATGAGCAGTTAGAAATAAACATAGCTAATGGTGATAAACTTTACACAGCTGGACGAGGATCAGTTGAAGTGCAAAATGAAAGACAATCATGTAAAGACAATAAGTGACGTCCATTATGTACCTAATTTAACTGCGAATTTATTGTCCGTCAGTGCCATGGTAAAGAAAGGTTATAAAGTGGTGTTTTGTTCTAGTGGCTGTAAAGTTTTAGATAATATCAAAGTTGTGGCTACTGCCACATTGTGCAATGGTGTTTACCAGTTAGATACAGTCAAGTCAATGAAATGCAATCAGCTAGGGAATGTTTCCAGTAATGTTTCAGAGACCAGTTCCTTGGAAACAGTCCATGTTGTGAAGGATTCATGTATGAGAAGCAGTGCTTCAGTAAGTGATCCGGTGATAGAGGATTGTGCGATGACAGCTTCACAGAAGGGAGATGTAGCTTCACAAGAGGTTTGGCATCGGCGCCTCGGGCATCTCAACCATAGAAGCATGGAGCTACTGAAACGAGGTATGGTCACAGGTATTTCTTATGATAGTAGTATCTATCAGCAGTGCATTGCATGTATCGAAGGGAAACAAACCAGAATACCATTTCCCAGGAAAACATTTAACAGAGCAACAGATGTTTTAGAGTTAGTACACACTGACTTGTGCGGACCTATGCCATGCGGTTCTTTGAGTGGTTCTAAATATTTTCTTACATTTATAGATGATTACAGTAGGAAAACTTATGTGTATTTTTTGAGACAAAAAAGTGAAGTTTTTGAAAAGTTTAAAGAATGGAAGGCACTAGTTGAGAACCAAACAAATAAGAAGTTAAAAGTAATAAGGAGTGACAATGGTGGTGAATATGTTAACTTGAAATTTCAGAACTTCCTGAGGGCTAATGGCGTACGACATGAGACAACAGTGCCCCTTTCCCCGCAGCAGAACGGAGTGGCTGAAAGGGCTAACAGAAGCATTATGGAGAAGACCCGCTGCATGCTGAAAGACGCAGGCCTAGAAGACATATACTGGGCAGAAGCTGTCAACACTGCGGTCTATCTCAAGAACCGTTCACCCACCATTGCTGTCAGAGGACACACTCCAGAAGAGAAATGGACTGATTCTTCTAGGTCTGGTTGCGTTGGAACAGGAGTAACTGTAAATTTATTTTTTAAGACGATTCAAAATGATCCTTGTGATTTCAATGAATAAAATACTTTTGACTTTGACTTTGACTAAGAAAAAGGTATCCATATCTCACTTACGTACATTTGGTTGTATTGCCTATGCTCAAACCCAGAATCGAACTAAGTTGGATCCAAAGGCAAAGTGGTACATATTTGTGGGCTATTGTCAAGAAACCAAGGGTTACAGGTTAATAAACCCTAGGCATCCGACACAATGTATAAAGGCTAGAAATGTCACATTCTTAGAAAATAAATTCTATAAAAAGTTTGTGTCACATGATGATAATCAGTATGATAAAATACTCGCACCACTTATTGGTGGTGAGTGTAGGAATGATTACCAATCTCCTTCGCTGACAGAATTATCTACCGAAGAACGCTCTGATGACACAAATATAAATATGTATCGGGGTAATAGGGTTGTTCAGGGTGCACGGCAATGCAGTACAGTTACAGTGGATGATTCTGAGAGTGAAGAAGAAAGCTATTATACAAATGATACTGCGGATGAAACATACGTTCCAGATGAATCGATGGAAGACCAAAATTCATCTAAGTCTACCATGTACGAGGACAGCGAGTCCATGCCATCAATGTCAGCTCATCTTGTCAGCAGGCTTCGAGGAAATGAAGATGAACCTCAGACAGTACAAGAAGCGCTGAGTAGTGCTGAAGCGGACAGCTGGAAAAAGGCAATGGAAGATGAGTATAAATCATTTATAACAAATAGATGCTGGTCTCTTTGTGACCGAGTCAAAAGTCATAAACCTGTCAAGTGCAAATGGGTATTCAAGAAGAAGATGATCAATGGGGAAACGCTGAAATATAAAGCCAGACTGGTAGCCAAAGGTTTCACTCAAAAACAAGGCATCGACTATAATGAGACCTTTTCTCCAGTAGTCAGATACTCTAGTATTCGCACACTTCTGGCTATGGCTGCGGAATATGACATGAATGTGGAACATCTTGATGTGAAGACTGCATTTTTGAACGGTGAGCTCAAGGAGACTGTCTACATGGAGCAACCAGAAGCATTTACTGTAAAGGGTAAGGAAGATAAAATATACATCCTTCACAAGGCAATTTACGGTTTGAAACAGGCTTCAAAAGCCTGGTATGAGAAGATAAACAATGTTTTGTGTGAAAAATTATTGTTTACAAAGTCTTTGTCTGAGCCATGTGTCTATCATAAATCCAGTAACGGATCAACAATAATAATAGCATTGTATGTCGATGATATTTTGTTGTTTTCAACGCCTAATTCACGTGAAAAGACTGAAATAAAGGAAAAACTTAAAAAAGAGTTTGAAATTACAGATTTAGGGCCAGCTAAGTTTAGGCATGAAAATCTGTAAATACAAAGATATGATCACCCTAGATCAATCTTGTTATATAGAACGGGTTTTACAAAAGTTTAAAATGGAGGATTGCAAATCCTGTGCTACACCTATGGAAACAGGAGCAATATTGAGCAATTCAAAAGACACCCAGACTAGTATAAGTAACTACGATTACAGGGGCTTGATAAGATCACTCATGTATATTGCAGTAGGGTCGCGGCCGGACATTGCTCATGCAGTGAGCTACCTAAGCCAATTCAATGAATGTCATGCAGAAAGTCACTGGAAAGCAGCAAAAAGAGTGCTTCGTTATCTTAAAGGTACTAAAGAGTGTTGTTTGACTTTTCAGAAAGGAGAACTGGAAATAACAGCTTTTGCAGATTCTGACTGGGGCAGGAATGAGGCAGATCGCCGCTCGTATACAGGTTTTGTGTTCAGGCTAGGAAAGTCGATTGTCTCTTGGGAAAGTAGAAAACAAAAGACTGTAGCTTTGTCAAGCACAGAAGCGGAGTATATGTGTCTCTCTGATACTTGCAAAGAGGCTTTATTCCTCCGCAAATTTATTAAAGAAATTCTTGGTAAAACACTCAAGATTGTCATTTATAATGACAATCAGTCTGCACAAAAGCTTTGTGAAAATTCAATGTTTCATTCAAGAACAAAACACATAGATATTAGACACCACTTCATAAGAGAACATGTATGTAATGGCACAATTGATATCAAATATTTATGTACTAGTGACATGGTAGCCGATTTGCTTACAAAACCTTTATCTAGGGAAGTACATGAAAAATTTATGTATCAGTTGTTGTATAGAAAGTAAATTGATAACTGTGTAAAGATTGGCTTGTATCTAGATTGTATTGTATGATGTTTATGAACAAAGATTGAAAAAGCAAGTAGTTTTATAGGTATCTCTAAATGTATGTACCTACTATCGGTTTAAGGGCCAGTGTTGAAGAATAGAGTAAACGCGATAGTAATGTATTATGTCACTGTCATCAGTCAGTAGTTTACAGCTATCAAAGTGATGTGCGTAGAGTTGTCTCGCACGTTCGCTCTCTCTCTCTCTCATGGCGCCCTCTTGTGAATGTAAGACTCGTGTACAAAAACAACAATAAATCTTATTATCCTGGACTGCTTGTCTTTCGCTCAATATCTATCAGTCTGGAATACCGAACTGCGCGCCTAATTGACATAAGGCCGGCATCGCTGACGTTATTTGCGATAATACAAAACAATTAATGCGTGTAGTGTATGTATTATCGACACGCGATTTAATTTCAATGCTACAAGTTTCCGAACATTGTATCACTGAATTACCTACCACTCTGACTTCATGAATGGACTGTAACAATGGCGCGTTAATTAAATTGCAAAATGATTTAGAAATAAAACACCGCTGGCTTCCACTGTCAAGCAGCGCGCGCGCCTGGTGATAAGTACCATGCGAATCGGCTACCTCGACCACAGCTGTTGACAATAGAACCGTATGCATATCTACAGATTTTGCGCATCGAGTTTGTATATGCGCCTTTTTTACACATATTGGAGCCGAGTCTTCGGCAGCGGCCGGCTGGTCACGGTTCGCTGCATTCACGTCAGACCGCTCGGCCGGAGCACTCGAATGCAATGCTACCGAACTCATATCGTTATCATTATGAATTAATGAATTATGTTTTTTGTTGCATTTCCTGCACGCCCCAAATGTACAGATATCGGACGCATGCCCCGTGCGCAAACAATTCTCGCAAAGTTTATTCTCGCGTATTAACTTTAACTTTGATTCTAAATTACTTTCAATAAACTTTTGACAAGAATAAATAGGATGTGCTCCGTTGCATTTGATGCATGGTTTGTAAAAGCGAGACTGATTGTCGTTTGGCTTCTTGGTAGAAACATTGCAGTGTGATACGTTTCGTGAATATGTACCTTGTTTTTTATTCTCAGGTTGTGAATTCTGCACTTTGTTATGTGACAGCTGCAGATTTTCTAGCATATCAGCCCTGTCGCATAAAAATCCAATCAAATCGCTCATTTTAATTATGCGTTTAGAAGTATTATCGCTCGGTAGTAATGTGCATTTATATGTCTCCCACTCGCGCTCGGTCGTTTTATCTAGCTTAGATACGATGATGTAATTATTCAGTGTATCTCAAGAGTCAGTAGGTTCACCTAGGATTTTTAATGCGCGTATATTTTTTAATATTGTGTCAATTAGCTTTCTTATGCAAACAGATGACTCTTTAGTCAACGCATTGATGGTAAACAACGCTTTTACGTGGTTATGAACCAAAAGTCTGTTGTTGTTGTACCTATTCAACAACAATTCCCATGCAACAGAATAGTTATCTGAGGAGAATTCTATCGATTCTATAACCAATAAGGCATTACCTTTCAGCGAGGACTTTAAGTAATGAAATTTCTGAATACTACTTATTTGCTTTGAGTTATGCACTAATGGCAAATAGGTGTCCCTAAACTCGAGCCAGTGCTCATACGAGCCATCAAAGGTGGGCATAGATATAGTGGGCAACTTTATCGATTGTGAGTTGCCGTAGGACTTGTTAGAACAGTCAGTAACCTCATCACTTGCTAGCATAGATTCCGCTAGGGCTAATGTACTATAATAATGATTTTTAAATGATTCTCTGTTACTCAGCTGATCAGATATTTCGCTATCATCTACACACTCTTCGATTTTAGTTTGAATGTCACAGAAATCATTGAATAAACCAGTAGCTCCTTTAATGCGTAGCTTTAAATCTATACGATCTCGAGAGGAAGAAAGCAGAGTGTCATCCTCTAATGACTGTAAATAGTTAGCAAATTTAGTTAATCTGCCCTTTACGATTCCGCGTTTTCTTACTAGCTCACGAACCAAGTTAGGATTCTCACAGCGAAGATTAGGAGACCTATCGCGAGATTTAGATCAAACAATACGCGATATCTACGTTTAACATAGGAGATTTGTGGCGAGATTGAACATTGTCGCTAGACATTTTGGCGGTCAGTGAAAACAGGAGTTACTTACGTTTTGAATGCTTGAATAGAATAGGTACACGTCAGCAGTGATAGCAACGCCACAAGCCTTTGTATTGACTATCTTTAGCACTTGTTAGCACTCCGTAGCAGTAAACACTGAAATCAGTTTAATCACAGGTATCACAAAGAGAACGAGGAGGTGATGGGGAAATAAAAGGATGGTTGGTCCCACCAGATTGCGTATGATGAGTATGATGAGATGCCAATCCAAGTTCAATTCCAATTTGCGCTTTGCCTCCAGGTAGTCTTCGGTCCAAATAGATTATTGCGTATTGGTATTGCGTAGTTATTCGTCCAGTAATGGCGGCCACGTCCACGAATTCCACAGGATGCTGGTGTAGTATTTGGCAAAGAAGGTCCAAAATATGTACCAAATTAGCGTCAGTACTTGAGATTTGACGGGATACCTGATTACTGGGTTTTGTATAGCCTTATTTAGGATATTCTTCAAATAAAAAGATGTGCTTGCGTTCACAATGAGGCTTGTAATTCAATACAGAAAAAATACATATATCGAGGAATCAAGGATGGGGGACAATTTGAATCAACCAATAGCAGCGCGTTTAACACTACATATCACGTCACGTGTGTCCCTTGCGGTTGGCTGTTTGAAGAAAACGTAAACGAAAACAGCCTGATGCATCACTGTTGTAATCGCGAACACTGTGCATACCGAGGTTTGATTTCAGCGCATACCCGGCAGTTAGCAGTCATTTGCCGAATGTCATTAATTGAATATGGAAGGTTTTTCGACCGTGTCCAGTGATTCATTCGTGTGATTCCTGGATGACAAAGATTTTCGTGTATATTTTTAAGATTATTAAGGTCCATATGGGCACAGACTCTTGTTAGTGCATCAGCGACGTTATTTTCTTTGCCAGGGCGATAAATTATGTCATATTTAAAACAAGACAATTCCAGCCTCCAACGCTCTATCTTTTCGTTCTTTATTTTGCTGCTAGAGTTTGGTTGAACATGAATGCAACTGACTGTTGATCTGAAATGAGTAGAAAATTCCTACCAACTAAGTAGTGGCGCCACTTACGCAAAGCTTCAACTATGGCGGCTGCTTCTTTCTCAATAGAAGATTGCCGTCTCTCTGAGTCAGTTAAGGAGCGTGAGAAGAATGCAACAGGCTGACCTTCAGCGTGGTCTCAGATGATGAAGAGGAAGAGGGATCTGCAGAGCAGCAACGGCATACTGACTGCACCTTGCGTAGAAGCTGCCCAGAACTAAGTACCTGTAACCTAGAGAACCCAGAAGAGTTTAAAATAATGCTCAACAAGTTAGAAACGGATTTATTTTCTGCTCACCGAGAAATTGAATCACTGCTGACTGAAAAATACGCGTTAACCGCAAAGGTCACCGGGTATAGAGCAAAAATTAAACAGTTGACTCTCTTATGTAAAGTAGCACACTCATCATCGGACGAAAAGAGTTCTATGCATAAAACAGCCAGCTTGAACTCCTCATTGGAGATAAGATCAAAAGGAATTGAGCAGACTAAGAAGCACGCAATGGCCCACCAGCTCTACAAAAGCCAAAACATTCCACCTCTTACCTGCCAAGACGAAGATCAGCATAAACTTGTTGAAGAGAGACCTCAACAGGAACAATTTGTAATTCCGGAAATGGAAATGTATGGAGAATTGCAATCAGAGGTTGCTACTAGTACTGGTAACAAGTCACCGGGTATAGAGCATAAAGATCAGCTCAAAAACATAAAAGGACAAACATCAACAAAAGAACAAGAGAGAAGCAAAGTATTTGTTCTGTCGGATCAACAGGGAAAGGGTGTACAAAAATTATTACAAGAATTACTTGGTCAGCAATACGAGGTTTTTAGTTTTGTAAAATCAGGTGCTGCATTATTTGACATTTTAGCTTCCTGTTCTTCTGAGCTAAAGAATTTATCTTTAAACGACTATGTTATATTAATGGGTTTTAGTAATGAAGTGAATCTTTTCTCAATGCGCTACGTTTTTGCGACATGGCTCTCATCAGTGCAAAACACAAATGTATTTGTATGTGAAACATCCTTCAATAGACATCTTAACGAAAGTAAATTGAACTATGAGGTAAAATTTATATGTAGTCAATTCAAAAATGTTGTTTTTCTGGATATGGACTACGCCCGATTCATACCAGGACGGCGGTATCATACCATAAATGTGTGTAGTAATATTTTACGGGATGTTATACGTCTGTCTTACCATAGAAGGTATAAAATGTACCAATTGCAAATGAAAGTAATGCCTGCTCTTGCTGGCACTAGAAACATTAGTACTCAAACTGATATAAATATTTTGACTGACCAGATTTCACAGACAGAACATTGTATATTAAACGTGAGTAATTTATTAGACGCTCAAAATAATTCCAACGCCGAAGCTACTGACACAGAGTTTTTTCGTGACTAACAATATATTGATACTGCATCAAAACATTAACGGGCTTATTACAAAATCTGACATTTTAACGGTATGTCTTGACAACATAACAGAATTGGGAAAACGAGTGGACATTTTGTGCATAACAGAACACAACATGACACCAGATGATGTAAATTTATTATCGATACCCAATTTTGCTCTAGCTACTCTCTACTCAAGGAATAAAAGGAACGGAGGATCTTGTATCTTAGTAAGAAACGGCCTGAAGTATAAAACTCTTGATAATTTTATACTAAAGTTCAATATTCCAAATGTTTTGGAGACCTGTGGTATAGAATTAATTGACCATAAAATATTAATCTTGTGCATGTACAGAGCCACTAAATATACTGTGTATTATTATGATATATTTTTTAAGAATTTTGAAGGTATTTTTGATATGCTAGCAGAGAAGAATACCAAAAAAATCATTATTTGTGGGGACTTTAACATCGATATTTTGGGAAATTCAAAGTACTCGGATGACTTCCAAGAAATGATCTTAGGCCATAATCTTAGAGCATCAGTAAAGGAAATTACCCGCCCAAGCAGTGGGACGTGCTTAGACAACATTATACATAATATACGAGGGGCAAAAACTGAAGTACTTGAACTGGCTGTCTCCGATTACAAAGCCCAATTAATGACTTGTCCGGTAAAAAAGATATGTGCATTTGACTTCTGGTTTTCTATGAAACGCGAATTCAGTAAAGAAAATTTGGACAAATTTGGAAATTGTATTGCACAACTTTCTTACAGCGATGTTTATGATTCAAATGACGGGGATCAAGCATTAAAAATTTTTCATGACGTATTCAAATTATTCTACGACCTGTGCTTTCCCTTAGTACGGAAAAAAAATTGGACTAAACAACGACCAAAATGGATATCGAAAGGTATAAAGGCGTGTAGTAAACGTAAACGAGCTCTTCTCTGGAAATATCGAGTATCAAAGAATTCCAGTGATAAGAAAGTGTTCAAAGCCTACTCAGCGAGATACAATAAGATTATTAAATTGACACAAAAATCTCAGAATGATTACTACATATTAAACTCTTCAAATAAGTCAAGAGCAACATGGAACATTATCAACAATAATAAGCAGAACTTTCCTAAAGAGAATATTAATATTTTGAATCTTAATGGGAAGCAAATAACGAACCCAAATTTAATAGCTCAAACTTTTAATGATCACTACGCAGACTTAGCACATTCTAATTCCTCAGCTAAAGCGAATACGTCAAATAGTAAAACTTATAAGATTAAAAACTATAAATATTTTTTTCTGGGACCAACAGTTAGTGAAGAAATATGCACTGTAATAAAAAGTCTAAAAAATACTAATAGTACTGGAAATGACAATATATCTACTAAAGTTCTAAAATATGTATGTCATCTCATCTCGCCTATTATGAGCCATCTTATTAACCTATGCATGGAGCAAGGAGTTTTTCCATCTAAATTGAAGACAACAATTATAAAACCAATACACAAAAAAGAAAGTAAACTAGATATTCAAAATTATAGACCTGTTGCATTGATATCAGTGTTTTCCAAAATATTTGAGAAGGTGATATTTAAAAAACTATATGACTATTTTGAAGAAATGGAAATACTTGTAAAAGAGCAAAAAGGTTTTCGTAAAAATAAATCAATTAACTCAGCTATTTATGAATTTCTCGAAATGATATATCCAAGGATGGACAAAAGACAACAAGTGTATGCGGTGTACTTGGATATGACCAAGGCATTTGACTATGTAGAACATAATATCCTACTGAACAAACTGGAAACATATGGTGTACGAGGAGTTGTGCTAGATTTATTGTCGTCTTACATAAGTAATAGAACTCAAATTACTCACATAACTAAAATTTGTCGAAAGAAGAAACTTGAGGAAACATTTGTTTCATCAAAAAGAGTAGTGACACATGGAGTACCCCAAGGCAGCGTTCTTGGACCTCTTTTATTTTTAGTATATATTAATGATATAACAATGGCAACAAAAAACTCAATGATACTTTTTGCAGATGATTGTACTGTGGTATATCACAATAAAAATGAAATCAGTACAAGCATTGGTTCCATAATAGAATGGCTAAAAAAAATTAATTTGAAAATAAATTTTGACAAAACGAAACTTATGAACTTTAGACAGACATCAAATAAAGATTCAACTACAGTTACTTATGACGGTAAAGAGATTTGTGAAACAGTAACAACAAAATTCCTTGGATTGTTTATTGACGACAACATGAAGTGGCAAACGCACTTACAATTTGTTCAAAGTAAATTAGTCCAGTCTGCTTACGCATTACGTTTGTTACGCCAGGTAGTCCATCAAAAAGCTGTAATTGCAGCATATCATGGTAATGTGGTATCAAGACTACGATATGGGATCATTTTCTGGGGAAATGCTGTTAAGATAGATTGCGTATTTATTGCCCAAAAGAGATGCATTCGAGCAATATTAGCATTGGCATTTGTAGTTTTTATTGATTCTGTGTGCAGTTTCGGTCAAAATAAATTTTATTTCTTTCTTTCTTTCTTTTCTTTCAATATGTGGCTTAAAAAAAAGAGATAGCTGCAGGCCGTATTTCAAACAACTAAATCTTTTGACACTGACATCACTTTATATTTTTGAAACTATGTTATATATAAGACGTAATCCTCACATATTTCCTCATGTTTCTAGCGCACGACGTTGCGATTTTTTGCAACTAAGGGATAACGTGACAACGGCTCTTTTTAGCAATAGTGTATTTGCAATGTCCTCCAAAATCTATAATAAAATACCATCTGACAATAGACAATGCAGTGACTTTATGACATTTAAAGCTAAGTTATTTACTTATTTAATAGAAAATGCATTTTATTCAATCCGAGAATTTTTTGACAATAAGGACTAATTATTTTTTATTATTTGACATGATTTTCTATATTTTTGCATTACTTTTATTTTCACATTATATGTTTTAATTTATAATTTTATGTTTGGATTTATGGTTATTTTGCTTTAATGGAAACCTTAATAATGTTGTGATAATGTATAAAAGTATTGTATTTAATTAATTACCTACCATAAATTTTGTACGCCTCGCGCAGATCACAGTGCACTTAAAAATATTGTAAGAACTTTTATACCTACCTGTGTTTCATAAATAAAGATATTGAAATTGAAATTGAAATTGAAATTGACCATTTTGAGTGAGAGAAGCAGCAAGAGCGTGTTAAGACGCGTCCGTCTCAACGGTAAACATGGCATTTTCATCGATAGCAGACAGAGAAGCTTTTGCAATATCTGATTTGAGGCCATTAAATGTTGTAATAGCTTCATGTGCGATTGGAAATGTGTTAATAGAAAGCAATAGCTTAATTCTTTCTGAGAAATTCTGTATCCATCTAGAATAATGAGCGAAGAGCCCTAGTGCTCGTTTTAACGCTGGCTTGTTCTCAGGCGCCGGCAAGTTAAGTAATAGCTTCAGCCGACTCTCGTCTGGTTTAATCCTATTATTCTCTATGGTATAGCCAAGAAGATTGATAGTTTCTTTAGAGAATACACATTTGTCTTCATTTAACGTGAGATTATATGTAGCAGAAGCTTCTCGAAATTTAGCCAAATTGATATCATGTTCTTCTTTTATCTTCCCACAAACCGTTCTATCGTCCAAATAGGCAAAAATACCCTTCAAAGTTTCCTTTTCAATAATATGGTTCAAGGCACGCTGGAAAGCCGCGACACCGTTCGTAACACCGAATGGAATCCTTTTGCATTGGTAGAGTTTTCCGTTTGCCTCAAATGCAGTGAAAATACGTTCTTTCTGAAGAATAGGTACCTGGTGATATGCGCTTTTTAAGTCAATTTGACTGAAGTAATTATATTTGGCTGCTTTTGTAATAATTGTTTCTATTCTTGGTAGAGGAAAGGCGTCAAGCTCGGTATATTTGTTAATAGTTTGAGAGTAATCTATTACCATTCTCTTCTTGTGAAGACCTCCACCTGCGATTAAGACTTGTGCTCTCCAAGGTAAGACACTGGGTTCAATGATTTCATCTTCAAGTAGTTTTGAAATGTCTGTGTTTATAAAAATTTCATCCTCTCTGCTATGGTGTCTCGATCGAATCGCTATTGGTCTTATATGGGGTGATAGATTCGTAAACAGGGATGCTGGTGGTACTGACGCTTCCATAACATTACAAATGCGTAATGGTTCCTGATTACCACCGAATTGAAGCTCCAACGAAGAATGATTTTTAAGAATGTCGTGACCGACAATTACGTCAGCACAGAGATTGTTGACAATCAGTAGAGGTTGCAGCTTGTATTGATATTTTTCAAGTTGAAGATTTGCATGACAAACGCCTTGGACGAAACATATGTGACTTAGTGAAGCCAACGTTATAGTTTGATGACAAGCTTTTATTTTTAATTTTAATATTTCTGCCAAACTCCTGTCTATAAAACTTACAGAGCTTCCCGTATCTATCAAAGCATCTGCTTTATATCCGTTGAGTGTTATAGGTATGGTAGCCTTCCTTAGACTGTTAGGAGAGGCAGCAGAGATAGCAGATAGTGCGTCATCACGCTGAACATCATTTTCTGTTACAGCGTTAGCTCTTTGTGGCTGTCCCGATTTGCATACATTAGCAAAGTGCCCCTTTCTTGAACAGATTTGGCAGTTTTCATTAACAGCTGGACATTTAATTCGCTGATGCACATTTCCCCCACAAAAAAAAAATCGTCGTCTCTGATTCGGGCGAAAAGTTGGCTTAGTAGCAGCTACGTTGCTTTCGGATACAGGTAAAGCGTTGAGATTTAAGGAAGTGCTAGTGGTACTGAAAGCTTGTGTATTTTTATCAGCATCTTCAAGTGAATTTGCTAGGTTGACAGCTTCATCCATACTTAAGTTTAATTTTTCCAGTATACTTTCTCGTATTTTCTGTGAATTTATACCAGCGATGAACGCACCCCGCACTGACTCATTCTGATGCTCTTTTGCCGTTACTTTCTTAAAGTGACATTCGCGTGTGAGAAGTTTTAAAACCTGTATATATTCCTTAAAAGTTTCATCCGATCTCTGTTTGCGTGTGGCCAGCAAATGTCTTGCGAGAATTTCGTTCCTGGGTTTTATATAAATATTTTCCAATACCTTCATCGCATTTTCGTATGTTCCGCCAACGGGATGGAGTGTTGGGGTTAGGGTGGTGGTGTGTTGGCTCTCTAACTTGCGAGGAGTTGGAGAGTGGGCCGACTATCGCCCTGACCCCAACCTTAGGCGTTCCCCCCATATTTGGGGTGGGAAGGCAGCTGGCCCTCCGCGTGTCCCTCTGATTAGCAGAGGGCACAGTGAGAGGGCCGCTCAGAGGTGCCCGATGGGTGAGGTGGAGTACCCTTGTTTGTGACTGGCGGCACATTCGATCCATCGAGCGTGACGCCACTCGCAACGGGGAGGAGCTGCCCTCTCATCACCCAGGCAGAGTGGCTCCCTACTATGCCTGGATGATGAGACAGCAGGGAAGGGCTGTTTATTCCCTTGTTTGACTTTGGGTTAATCCAAACTCAAATGTGGGAATAAACGGCGAAAAGGTAGTTTGCCCTCTCTACCTTCCGGGCGTAGCTGGTGCCACTCCCGCCGAGCTATGTTCGGAAGAAAGATGATGGCCAGGTAGGAAGTGACATCTCCCTCTTTCGCCACGATGACACGAGCACGTTTTCGTGGTGGAGGAGAGTAATGTCACTGGGCTCGCGTGGTGGTCGGAGTGAGGGCTCTGGCCACCCTCCTACGAGCCTTTGGATGGTGGCAGCACAGAGTGGACCCTGTGCTGCCACATTTGGAGGGAGTGTTTGTGGTTGGCTTTTTGGCCAACCACGGGACGGGCCCTGTTGGGCGTCGCGCGAGATGGGCACCGGTGCGTTCCGTAGGAGATCCCGGAGCCCATCGACATGCGCAGAGGATGGCCACCGGGGTGTTTTAGTGAGTCCACGAGTCCGTCAACCTCACATAACCGTATTGCACCCTCAATGCAATACGTAACCTGTTTGCAGATTTCACCTCAGCAAAAAAAAAAAAGAAAAAAAAAAGGTTTGCCAAGGAGGAGGCAGAGAGATGGCGTGAGCGTGACCCTGGTGCGCGCTTGGAGAGGCGAGAGCGCCGGCGGCACAGGGCTGGTGGCGGTCGCCAGTCGGCGGAAAACCGTCGAGTCCCGGGAGTGTGGTTTGATTAAATTAAAATAAATAAATAAAATGGATGCATGAGGTGCGCGAATTGCACGCCCTCGTGATGAAGTATGTGGGCCATTAAGCCATAAGGTGTGTGTGATCTACGAGCGGAGGTCCTTAGGGGCGGGCCTCACGTCTCGAAGAGTTCCCCTCTTCAAGTGAACCATGGTGGGCCATGAAGTGGGCCATGGGGCCAAGGGCCATGAAGCCATAAGGTGTGAGTGAGAATGAAAAGTGGGTGGAGGTATGGGGCGAAGGATGTGCAAAAACTGCACTGCCGCCCAGTGAAGGGCGCACTGCGCAGCCGCGGTCACCACGCCGTGCCTGTACAGCCTGTAGCCCTTCCAGAGGGGGGTGCACTGCGCAGCCGTGGTCACCACGCCATGTCTGTGCAGCCTGTAGCCCTTCCAGAGGGGGGTGCACTGCACAGCCGTGGTCACCACGCCATGCCTGTGCAGCCTGTAGCCCTTCCATGTGAAGATGATGAATGATTGATTGAGATGGCGGCTAAGGCCGCCCAGAATGAGAGGGATTACTAATATCGCCAGTCGGATCGCGGAAGGATTTTGTTCCCGTGGTCTGGCAAACATGGCGCGAGAGGAACACCGGAGTAATTTTAGTCTGGTATTCTGCCCTTTTCAGGGCGGTGAGTCCGGACATAATTCCGGTCCTCCCCGGACCGGTTTATTCGTAAATGAATATTATACTCTGAAGACAAAAAAAAAAAAAAAAAAAAAAAAGGTTAGGTTAGGTTAGAATACCCGGTCACCCGCGGTGAAGCTAAGAGGGGCCCGTGGTGGTTGGCTACAAGCCCTGAATGGAGCGGTACCAGTAGGTTGCGGTGCTATGTGGGAAGCAGCGCAACTGAGGTGGGCTGTGGTGTTGTATGGCACCGCGGCTGAGGGATTGAGGCCGCGGCAGGAGAGGAGTGCCGGTATTGCGGATCGTGGCTCACACACGCAGTATGGTCGGGGGAGAACCCGGCCGCTAGGGCGCCAAGGGGACCACACCCCTTCAAAAAGGAAACATGATGAAATGGACGATTGTAAAAACGCACTACCCCAGGCGGGCACCAGCCTCTCAGAGGTTGGAGAATCCCGTGGTGCTTCGGCACTCAGCCCCTCGTATTCTGGGGGGGGCAACAATCGCTCAGACGAAAGGGGGTCTTCTCGCATGACAACGCGGAAGACGGCTGCTTCGGCGGCGGCAGCGGCAGTTTTGGCTGTGGCTGATGGAGAGGGGCCTGTGTTTGCGGAGCCGAGGATACCGGCAAACATGGCGTGCGATGAAGGCGAGGGATCAGATTGCTCTGTCATGTCGGTTCTCTCACACGCTTCGATCACTTCGACAAAATCAGAAGTGACGCGTTCCTCTACCAGGAAGCGTTCAAGGAAGGCAAATGGCACTTCGGACCTTGAGTCGAAGCGTGCCATGTTTTTGAAAGACAGGGAGGAGGAAGACGATGTCTTCAACCCCAACGTTGCTCCTGACATGACAATTAGGACCAAAGCTAATCTGCCGTCGGCAAACAATCTAGTGGGTGAGATGCGGGCGCTGCTTGGAGGCCTGTATGACGGTCCAACAGCAGACCATTGAGAAAATCTCGGACAAGTCTAGAAACTTGCGCGGGGATTATATTAAGGGTCTGCGAGTGTCAGTGCGGAGGGCGGAGGCCGCAATGAGGGAAGTAACCCAGCGCTCCCTTGCGGACGAAAATGTGGCGCGGCTCGAGCGAGAAAACGCCGAACTGCGAGCCAAACTGGGTGAACTCTCCACAAAAGTGGAGAAGCTGACGGATGCGATCCGTCAGCAGGATAGTCCCCAGGCTGGCACTGGGAGTGTGGCCGAACCGGAACTAACGCCAGCTGCCGGAGGGCTGGAATGGGAAGGCCGGTTCATGGAGCGCATTGCCGCTCTCATTGACCAGAAGTTAGCTGCAGCTGGCAGAGCCCAGTCTCTTTTTGCCTCCCAGCTCGACGAGGAAACACCCGTCGTGCCAAGGCCGTCCAAAGGGGTGTCTGGTAGGGCAAAAAACTGTACTATTCCAAAATATACTTCCCTGCCACCCGTGAAGTCATGGTCTTCCGAGGAACAGGTGCCTAAGGCATCAAATTCCTCGTGGGCGACAGTGGCAGGGAAGAAAAAGAAGAAAAAGACGAAGGAGAAGGCTCCACCACCTGCAATGTCCGGCTTGAATGCGCTAAGGCTGGCCCAAAAGTTGTCCCGAAGGCTGGACGAAGGGCAGGCCCAAAAGCTGGATTCAAAGCTGGCTACAAGGAAGGACCCAAGGTTGGCCCCAAACCTTCGCGGCTGCCAACATCTGCGGCAATCACAGTGACAGTTCCGGAGGATTCCGACGTCACTCTTGCCGCAGTCATTGCAGCTGCTAAGGCCCGAAAAAAACTTGCCTACTTCGGGGTGGACACTGTCCGAACTAAACGGGCAATAACTGGAGGACTCATTTTGGAGGTGTCGGGACCCGACGCCGCCTCCAAAGCTGACAGACTGGCCGAACGCATGAGTGTGGCCCTGAAGGATCTGGGTGTGCGTGTGGTGCGCCCAGTGAAAATGGGGGAGTTGCGGCTGAAAGACCTCGACGACAGCGTCACACATCAAGGGGTGCAGACTGCGGTTGCCACGTCTGGGGACTGTTCGGTCATCAACGTGACATACGCCGCTCGCCTACGGCCCTGGGCACGGTATGGGTCCGTTGTCCACTAGCTTCCGTGCGGAAGCTAGCCGCAGCAAAGCACGTCGTTGTCGGATGGGTGTCAGCCCGGGTCGACTATCTAACATCGAGGCCCCTCCAGTGCTTCCGGTGCTTGGAATATGGGCACGTACGCAGTATGTGTCAGGGCACAGTGAACCGTAGTACCTTGTGTTACGCGTGCGGTAAGCCCGGTCATCGGGCGAGTCAATGCACAGATCCGCACAGGTGTCCGCTCTGTTCGGACAAAGGCTGCAAGGCTGACCACAGGATGGGGAGCAAGAAATGCACCCCTCCTAAGGGTAAGAGGAAACCCCTTGACCCAGCACCGGAAGGCAAAGTGGCCCCAACAAATGGGGCAACTCAGTCGGGTCATAAAGATCCGCCCCAGGATGGCATGGATGCCTCGTAATGGATCACACCATACGAGTCCTCCAGTGCAATCTAAACCACTGCCGGAGCGCGCAGGACCTCGTCCTGCAAACCTTCGCGCAGTGGTCGATTGCACTTGCCGTAGTCACGGAGCCCTACCGTGTTCCAGACCATCCTCGCTGGTTCGGGGACGAATTGGACTCCGTCGCTATTTACTGGGGTGGCAGTGAAGGTGATCCCTCTGTGCCCTTCTAGAGAAGGGACAGGGTTTCGTTGCCGCGGAATGGGGACACCTAGCCGTTGTGGGCTGCTATATCTCTCCCAACTGTACCCTTGTTGAATTCGAGGTGTACTTGGACGCGGTGGGTAATTGCATTCGCAGGTGCCTACCGCGTCCCGTGCTTCTCTTGGGCGACTTCAACGCTCACTCTCGTGAGTGGGGGAGTCCTCAAGACAACCCAAGGGGAGAGACCATCGTGTAATGGGCGGCGGGTATAGACCTCCGATTGCTAAATCAGGGGTCCGTAAGCACATGTGTGCGGTGGCAGGGGGAGTGACGAGTGCTCACCGTGGTGCGTGGAGCGCGGAATCCTGGTTAACAGGATCGGGCAGGATCTCTCTCTCTGCCAATTGTAGTCGAGGCTATGTTGGCAGAAAACAGCGTGGAAGGCAGTGGCCTCTTTCTGTGAGACCGTAATGGTTCGGAAAGAGGCCGCTGAGCGAGATCGGGAGAGGGCCGATCCCGCTCGGCGAAGGAGGCTGCGGCGGGGCGTTGGCAAAGGCCACCCCGCACTGCCTGCCCCCCAGTAAAGGGGGTGTGCGGTAGCCCCTGCCGGGCAGGGGCCTTTTCGGGTCTGCGGGTGGTTGGAGTGAGGGCTCTGGCTGCCTGTATGCGGACCCCGGGAAGGCAGCGATAACTTGTGGCAAGTTGTCGCTGTGAGCACCAGCGAGGGTGTTGGGCGTGACTATGGAAGTCATGCCCGGGACTGTGCTCTAGAGGCAAATGCGAGAGGGGCACCGGTGCGTTCCATATGGAGATCCCGGAGCCCCTTGACATGCATCGAGGCCGGCCACCGGGGTGTTTTTAGTGAGTCCACAAGTCCGTAAACCTCACATAACCCTACCACACCCTCAATGTGGTAGGGTATCTGTTAGCAGATTTTCACCTCGTCACAAAAAAAAAAAAGGTTAGGTTAGGTTAGGTTCCACGCAGCTGCTGCTGGTAGGTTAGGTGCTGGGGTGTCCCAGTGGGTGGAGAGGTGAACTCCAACGTGGCACGTCCCCGGGTTGCGGATAGGGGAACGGCTTCCAGATATGGGAGCTACCGGTATACCGGCGCGGACAAAACACCAAAAAAGGCCTCTCCGTGTGTCTCTATGAAGGTAGCATAGAGCACAGTGGAGGAGGCAGGAGCCCTAGGGGCTCAGAGGACCTTCGGGTCGTGGGATGGCGGGTCTGCAAGGCCAGCGGCGCGGCAAGGATTGGTCAACCCGGCCACCTTGTCGGGCATACATGCGGGATAGCTGCAGGCGCAGTTAACCTTACTGCGTAAGGTTAAGGAGTCTCAAGGTTCGGTGGTTTCTGATGGGGTTGTTTGGGCCTTTGAGCCCAAGGGATATTCCCGTGGGCTCACAGACCCAAGCATGGTCGGGGAAGCTCGGCCGCTAGACCACCAAGGGGGAGCTTTACCCTAACAATTGAGACGTCAGGCTGTCGAGCCTCTAAACTGACAAAACACTATGGCTAGTTACAAAAATGCATGTATACCCCAGGTGGGTTCTGACAGCTCCGCCGCCGGGGAATCCCACCCTCCTTCGGGAGGCATTCCCTCGTATTCTGGGGGGGACGGTAACCGCCTTGAGGGCCTCGGCTCTCTTGAAAACGATAATGCATGCGGAGTGGCATTGGCTGATGGGGCGCACGTAGAGTCGACACGCTGCGTTTCACCAGTCATGCAGACGATACAGAAATCACGTTGCGTGAATTTGGAGCGGGTGGCAGGTGATGACGACCATATTGCGGGTGTAGGAATAGGTATAATATATAGTTCTATGTTCAGACTTCTGGTGGTGGTGATGATGATGAAAACACTTTACGATGGAATTACTGATTTAATTAAATAAAGGTTACAAAATGTATTATCTAGACGGCAGTACGAACGCGACTGCCTGTACCGACGGCGCGGGGCGCGGGGCATAGTATATTTGCTAACATTGCATACTGAGCCCCTACAGTCATCCCCTTAAAAATTTTTAAAAAAAAAAAATATCATTCATACAATTTAAAAGTATTACAAACGTGCCAAAAGCTTCACAAATGCAGATTACAATGTAGTTGTTTCTCTTACTAAGCATTCGCACGCTAGCTCGCCGTAACGTATCTAATTACGAGCGCTGCGAGTCATAACAAAACAATGGAAATTTTAGGAATTGTACTTATGATTGAACAGTTCTTACTAACAATTTAGAAACACGTTAGTTATATAAAAAAAATGCAATAAAATATGAATAAGAATTTTTCACAATAAAATATATCTTATAACAAAAATTTCGTTAACATGCTCATACATAGTCATGTCCTTTACAAAAAAAAAATTGTTACAAATATTTGTACGATCTGCAGAACGTCTGCTTCCACTAGAGCAAATTATCCGTGGTGGGAAACGCAAAATATCCCGTGAGGATAGACAAATATTCGATACGATGCGATGCGATGCTACTTTTCGTTCTACCAAATGCTACGAGATGCATTGTGAACTAATTACTAGGAGTATAATATCGCAAGTAATCGAAATATAACATTTAATTTACCTTGACAATTATTGAGTCAAAGGCTTCACAATTACAGAATACCATATAGTCGTTCTGTCCGATAAGCGAAAGCTGAGTTCTATTACATTACAAAGTATCAATTTCCGAGAACCTACGTATAACACACACATAAAAATGCAACGCTGTGGAATGTTCTTTATATTACGTAGTTACTTTGTACTAAAAACACAAAATACAATCTTTCGATACACAAAATTTTTCGTTCCGAGAAAAACATACAAAAATAACAAAAAAGTGTAAAAATTCAAAAATAGTAAAACAAAACAAAACAAGTAATGCAAAACGACGTTTCGTTTACCAAATGCTACGAGATGCATTGTAAACTAATTACTACGTGTTTAGCATCACAACGCTACCAAATAAGACTGTGTTCACTGATTCTAAAATGAAATCAACAACACTTATTATCAAATGACTTTATGCAACAGCACCATAGCACCTTCTCTTATAGCGTGAACTTGATGCCAGTCACTCTCTGCAGTGGGACTGAGCCTCCTCGAAGTCCGTCACTGGTCCTCCGGTGAGCAGCAAAAACCGGGCATAAGCGCGTAGAGTGAATCTGCAAGTCTAACTATCCACTGTAGGACGTAGTCAGCACCTCAGATGTAGCTGGAATCACCTTATTTCGCTCCTGTAGAGTCCGTGGCTGGACCGCGGGTGGATGGTCATCTCTTCCCGGGCCATACACTGCCAATACTCGTTCTAAGGGCTTCTAGATGGTAGCTGGTAGTCTTCTGATGACTTATCTTGCTTTTCCTATCTTTACCTTTTTTGCTTTACCTCCCGAGGCGTGGTTTTCATCGGGAGGGAGTCACATCCACATTTCAGTTCACATCCTCCACCAGAAGCGTCGGGGTCACCAATGTAGGTATAGTTGGTGATGAATACTTTCGATTGACAAACTGATTTAAATTATTCAAATGTTACAATGTGTTGTCCAAGCGCCAGTGTGAACGTGACTGCCTGTACCGACGGCGCGGGGCGCGGGGCATAGTATATTTGCTAACATTGCATTCTGAGCCCCTACAGCGGGTGAGTCGAATGTGGACGTCCAGCCCATGTCTGAGTCTGACTCGGACGCGAGTTTGAGGGCTTCGTCGGTCGGCCTGTGGCGCAAGCGCCGGATGGGCAAAGATCCAGACTCCGGAGAGGAAAGGTCATCGTCGCCCAAGGTAGGCAAGTCCAAACGTGGACGCGGTCGTACTCCTACAACTGGACAATACGTTGGCTTGGCAAAAGCAAAAGCTGAGCTAAATGCGGCTAAGGCAGAGGAAATTCGGCTGGAGGCCGAAAGGGATATAGCGGAGGAGTTAAGGCGGAAGAAGGAGGCAATTGCCGCTACATTCCGCAAATCCCCAGTAACTTCGTTGGCCAAGAATGGCAGTCAGGATCAGGAGCTGCCGGACCTGAAAATGGTGGTGTCGGAGTCTCTGGCGACTATAGAGAAGGTTGCAAAGACATTTGGTAACCTGAAGGGGACCTATGTAAAGGCCCTGAAGGAAGCGTCGGAGAGCATTAGGGCCTCATTCGTGGAGATGCGGTCCCGTACGATGACAGAAGAGATAGCTCCTTTGGAGGCAGCAAATGCTAGGCTTGCGGTTGAGCTGGAAGTTATGCGGAGGGAAATGGCGGAGTTGCGGGCCATTCGGATACAACCGGCTCCAGTCCCGGCCCCTGTTCCAGCTTCGGCAGCGGCCCCAGACCTAGAGGGGATGTTGCGGGAGGTTATGGTGCACGTTAGCACCATGATCAACGCCCGCTTGGAGGGCCTGGAGTCGAGGCTCCTGCCAGAGGAGCGCCTCCGGCCACCGCTTGGTGCAGACAAGCGCAACGAGGGGAGGGTGGCGAGGGGTGTCAACGTGGAGACTGCTCCTCCCAAGGCTGTCCCAAAGGGTCAAAGGGCACCCAAGGGCCCTGCTGCCCCTGTGACGAGCACCACTGCACCACCGCCGCCCCTACAAGAGGCGTGGAGCACGGTTACAAGGCGGGGTAAAAAGAAGACTCAAGGCCCCCCCCCCCCCAGCACGGGAGGCCCCACCAGCGAGGCCAACCGCAGTAAAGCGGGCCCCCGTGCCTACGCAAAAAAAGAAAACTGGGACGCTTAGCCTTCGAGCACCCCGCACAGCAGCTGTGGTCATCACGCTACAGCCGGGGGCGGACACGAAGGGCCTAACCTATGCCGGGGTCTTGGCGGAGGCAAAGGAAAAAATAAACTTGGGTACTCTGGGGGTTCCACCCCTCAAGATGAGGACTGCAGCCACCGGGGCTCGTATTTTAGAGATACCCGGTGTAACATTACAAAATTATTTAAAAACTTCTAGAACATTCCATACTCACACAAGTAGGTTGTTGACAAAAACTAACGGACAATCATTACTCACACAGCCATGTTGGTTACATCTCACGCACACATAGAAAGTATTGACGACTAGGCTCACCTATAAATTGGCATGCGCCCTTCGCCCAGAGACATTCCAAACTCAGACGGAGCAATCAATAACACATCTATATTCCTACACTGTGCCCAATTTTGGGTCCAACTCTACGGGTCGAACCTTACGGTTGGTGGCCTCACAGCCACCAACCGGACTCACCAGCTACCTGCTGTCTACCAGCTGTCTCCAGCCCTACCTGCTGCTACCAGCCTGCCACGATCTACCTCGCAGACAAGGGGCGCGCTCTTCATCATGACGTCTAGACCACGTGCTTCCGATCTACAGCTCACAGGACAGTACCGTGGAGAGTCCACACCTGTTCTTGGGTTCCGTACTACGCGTGTCCAAGTGTTCTTTTCTACAAGCGTGACCTTTTGAGACATATCCTACTGCTGAGATTGAGACCCTTGATCAAACCCCGGCCCATAGCCGTCTGGCCTTCTGCCTGCTACTCTGGCCTTCTGCCTGCTACTCTGGCCTTCTGCCTGCACTTCTGCCTTCAGCATACTACTAAAGACTCTAAGTTTAACGAACTATTAAGTGACCTTATTGTTAGCATTTTAAGTTTAATATATGTATAAAAATATCATATTCGTTTATCTACCTACCCCTAGCTCTTCTATCAGGTAGAATAGGAACCTAAAACCTAGACTACCTACCTGTCCACGGCTGCATCGTGACAGTGGCGCCCAAATCTCTCTCTCTTTCTCAATCTCAGTCTCAAACTTGTGTCTCATACCTATTTTTGTCATTTATAAACGCTTGGTAAAACTTGGAACAACATACCTACAAGAACAGGGGTATAAGCTCGCCTTTATTGCATCGTGGCGGTATCATAATAATACTTACTAGAAATTATTATTGTACCAAAGCTAATAATCTATTGTCTAATCGTGTATACTATTGTCTATTGTGTGTAATTGTGTATAATTCCTTACAGCTATATCTATCTGAGTGTTACTGTGTATTTCTAATCATTTCTGTGTACCTACAATATTGAAAAAACAGTGCTAGCTAGACGTCAAAATGGGAACAATAAAGTTCGGTTATCTACGAAAGACCGAGTTAGAATATGAAATTACTATCAGAGGTGAAGAGCCTATGTCCACAGTCGCTGAACAACGTAAGCAAATAAACAAGCTATACAAACTTTATCCACACGATAGTATTGAAGACTCATCAATTGAAATTACAGACGACATGGCAGGGGCAAAAGCTACTTTGTGTGACCTATCCATTATGCCACTAGTATCTGACACAGATCTCGATAGAGCTGCAACCATCCTTTGTCATCTAGAAAATAGATATAAAAGAATACACCCAGCTTCCGGTAGTGCAAAAGATAAAATTGCGAAAGATCTTGCAGAATTAGGAAAAATTGCGGAAAAAATTAACACAATTAGATACAAGCCACAGCCGGCTATTACTACTCCAACGATAGAAAAAACAGACCCGTTTGATAAACAAGATACAAACGCACACACACTAGCAGACACCACGCTGTCATTACAATGCTCGGAGAATAGGATTACTAACGACTTATTCAAACATCGCTACGATGGCTCATCTTGCGTACGATCTTTCCTACAAAAACTAGAAGAATTTAGGTTATCTAGAGGACTATCAAAGACTAAATTACTGAATTCGGCATACGAAATATTTACGGGAAATGCTCTGCACTGGCTCAGAAACATCAGACAAACTATAGATACTTGGGATAATCTTATACTCAGACTTAAAGAGGATTTTGACTCAGACGACTACGACTATAGACTAATATCAGAAATAAGACAACGTACTCAAGGGGAAACAGAATCAATTACAATCTATACCTCAATAATGAGTGGAATGTTCAGCCAGCTATCAAAAGAACCAACTACAGAGGACAAGTTAGAAATTATATCTCATAATATAAAGCCTTGTTATGCAGAAGTCTTAGCGGTGTCTAACACGAAAACACTGGACGATTTAATAGCAGCATGTAAAAATTATGAAAAATACAAAAGCCTTTCAAAACTATACCATGAACCACCTCGTTCTAATGCAAATACACTAGCACCGGATTACGCCTACGTGAGAAAGCCTAGTACATCCAACAATACATCTAATACATACAAGCAGGGATATAACTCAAACTATAACAATAGGTATAACTACAACAGCTCTCAGAACAAGCCCAGTTACTACGGGAACAAAAAACAGACAAATGTAGCTACAACAACTGCTAACCAACCCGCATCCAAAGAAGCACCTGCCGTGCCGGTTGCACAGATAGATCACTCCGCACCTACTCCTAAACGTAACGCACCAGTAAAAAATATATATTGTCCACGCTGTAGAATTAAGAATCACTCGCTTAAAGAATGCAAACAGCCTAGATTCCCCATTTGTTTTCGTTGTGGACTAAAAGATTTTAAAACTCCTGACTGCCCTACCTGCAATACTACAAAAAACTAAAAACGATGGATTGTTGCTTAAAAAAAACTGACGCAGCTGAGTGGAATAACTGGTTAACAACTCTAAAAATATTTTTTAACAGCTACTCATTAACAACAGTCCATTCAAATAAGCCCGAAAATGACTTAAGGCCATACGCCAATGTAACTATCTGTGACAAGCCAATCTGTGGTTTACTAGATACTGGATCATCTGTTACAATACTAGGTAACAACTCTCATCAATATTTCACTAACGAACTAGGCCTCAACTATCACCCAAATGACACTAGATCATTTGTGGCAGCCGGTGGCCAAGTATTACAATCTAAAGGATACATTGACCTACCAATCTTTTTTGAAAATAAGTTTCATCTTATAAGAGCATACATTGTTCCAAGCATACAAAATCCTATTATATTTGGAATCGATTTTTGGCAAGAATTCGAGATTTTTCCAACCAAACTAAATTCAATCACTTTGATAAACACTAGAGATTCCCCTAACACCGAACTTAAGGTGGAACATAAAGAATATCTAATGTCCTATAGTGAACTATCTGATTCAGAGCGCATCACAGCAGATAACATAATTAAACAGTTCCATGACATTTCGTCAGAAAAGTGTGGTTTAGGTTGCACTTCTTTAATCACTCATGCTATTGATACGGATAACATCCAGCCCTTAAAACAACGTTACTATCGTATGTCACCAGAAAAACAACGTATTCTATGCAACGAGCTCGACATAATGCTAAAACTAGGCGTTGTCGAGCCATGTGAGAGTCCATGGTCGTCACCCGTACTATTAATACCAAAGAAGGATGGAACTCACCGATTTTGCTTGGACAGCCGCAAACTTAACTCAATAACTAAAAAAGACGCTTATAGCCTACCATACGTATCAGAAATTCTAGACAGCTTAAAAGACGCTAAATACCTATCCAGTATAGACTTGTATAAATAATTCTGGCAAATACCACTAAGGGAATGCGATAAAAATAAAACAGCATTTTATATCCCCACTAGAGGATCCTATCGGTTTAGAACCACACCATTCGGCCTTACTAATGGCCCAGCTACGCAACAAAGACTAGTAGATTCATTATTTACGGGATCAGAATTCGAAGGAAAAGTCTTTGCATATCTGGATGACATAATAATAAATAGCAGTACCTTCTCATCGCATATCTCTTTACTACTACGCGTCCATGAGAAACTTAAAAATGCTAAACTAACTATAAACTACGAAAAAAGCAGTTTCTTCAGATCAGAACTAAAATATCTAGGTTACATTGTAAATTCAAAGGGTTTACACGTTGATCCAACAAAGGTGGAAGCTATCCTAAATTATCCTGTACCTACAACTCCTAAAGAGGTAAAAAGGTTCTTAGGTACCGCTTCTTGGTACAGAAGATTTATACCAAATTTAAGCTCACTAGCAGGACCATTAAATAAGTTAACTAGTACCAGTAAAAAGGCACCACCCTTTCGTTGGACCAACGAGTGTGAAAACAGCTTTAAAAAACTAAAGGAAATACTCATCTCTGCTCCAGTACTATCTTGTCCTAGATACAACCTACCTTTCGAAGTTCATACAGACGCATCCAATTACGGTATAGGAGCCCTATTGTCACAAACTATCGAAGGAATAGAACATCCAGTAGCATACATGAGTAAATCCTTAACTACACAGGAACGTAACTATAGCATAACTGAAAGAGAAACACTGGCAGTAATCATTGCTTTAGAGCACTGGCGATGCTATCTTGATAATGGTCAAAAATTCAAAGTATACACAGATCATGCTGCTCTAAAATGGTTTCTAAAACTACAAAATCCAACAGGCCGTTTAGCACGCTGGGGTGTACGTCTCTCATCGTTTAACTTCGATCTTATGCACCGAAAGGGGGTAGATAACATCATACCCGATGCATTATCTAGGATTCATCCGGTAACAACTATTAACAATCAGACAACATGTATTGCTAACACTACCGAAGATACATGGTTCAAAAATATCTACACCGGTTGCCAACGGAACCCTATTTCATTCCCTAACTACGCTGTAAAAGAAAATAAATTATATCGATTAATGAAAAGTAGATGCGCTCTTCGGTCTGAGTTCGATTGGAAACAGGTGATACCATTAGAGTCTAGACAAGCCATAATACTAGAAAACCATTCGAATCCACTTGCAGGCCACTTAGGCATATACAAAACATACAAACGACTATCTCAAAGCTACTATTGGCCTGGAATGCATAGAAGCGTAGTAACATTAGTAACCACGTGTGAAACATGCTTAGCACAAAAGCATGCTAACCATGCAACTTTAGGTGAAATGGGACGACCAAAGAACTGCACACGCCCCTTTCAAATGCTAAGTATAGATGTTGTAGGACCACTACCTACAACAAGAAAACAAAACGTATACCTACTTGTAGTATCATGCTGTTTTTCTAAATATACCATGATATTTCCCATGCGTCGAGCAACTGCTGACATTATCGTTAAACTATTAGAAGATAATGTATTCTTAACTCACGGTATACCTCAATGTATTGTTCTAGATAACGGCACGCAATTTACAAGTCACATTATGAAGCAATTATTCTCAAAATATAAAATACCTAACATCCATTACACACCAAGATATACGCCACAAGTGAATAGTGTCGAACGTCAGAATAAGAACATAGTTACCATCATATCATCATACATTGAAAACGATCAAAGATCATGGGACTTACTAATACCTAAATTACAGTTCGCTATAAATAGTTCTGTCAGTGAGGTGACTGGTTACACACCAGCATTCCTAGTCTACGGCCGCGAACTAGTGTCCTGCGGTTCACATTATCTTAGTACAGAAAGTGAGGAAATTATTTTTCAACCTAGGGACTCATATGCTGAAACATTAGGTCTACTATCACCAATATTTGATAAGGTTCAAGCATTATTAATAAAGGCACACTCCAGAAATGCTAAACAATATAACTTGCGTAGAAAACAAGCAGAATTCAACGAAGGAGATGTAGTATGGAGAAAAACTTACTATCAAAGCGATAAGGAGAAATACTTTGCTAAAAAACTAGCACCTAAATACGTAAAATGTAAAATCACGTTAAAACGTTCACCAGTGGTATACGAATTAGAAGATATGAACGGAAATCCTCTAGGTGTCTGGCACATAAAAGATATTAAACTCACCAACTATAAAGAATAATACCTATCTACCTACCTAACAATCTAACTATCAATGTATCTATCTTGCCCATAGATTAATTCTCTAAGCTTGACTTACAACTGACCTTGCATCTAGAAACGTAAATCTACATCGTAGCTACCTACGTATACACTAAAATCTTAAAATCTATACTCAACTAAACGTAACTTTAATCTACACTAATCGCAATTCGTAATCTATACAAATACTTTTACCTAAACTAGCTATGAAACTATAAACAACTTTGAACGTACCTACCTACGAATCATCTAGAATCAAAACTACCTACTATCTACTTGATAAAACTAATCCTACGTATGTGTGTAGGTCGACTAAAAACTTATTACCTATAACCTAGTTAACATTGAACTAGAAACTAACCTTACATACATCCTAAAAACTAAACTATAACCAAATAAAACTAATCTACCTACCTAAATAAATACACAATCAACTTGTAAATACTAAAACTAGATTTAAAAACTATAAAAATCTATAAAAACTAACACAAAAAAAAAAAAAAAACGTAAAACAGTCATTACCTATAACTTAGTTAATTAAAAAAAACATACTACCTCATAAATGTTTATTACATCTATATGTGAGGTAGACTTGAGTATGTTAATCATAAAAACTACAGTTATTTCCAACGCAACAGCGGTCAACATACCTATAATGTTGCGAAATAATTGCTGAATGGTACCTAATAAACCATACTTTTACTTACTTGCCAAAGGCCCTACACCTTATGGCGGGACATCTATACTTTCTTGCCGAGACCCTACATCTCTGGCGGGATATCTGCATTTTTCTCCCAAGGGACTAAACCTTCGGTGGAACCTATACTCAAATCGCTATCTAAACAGCGAAAGTGAACACTACAAACGGAGCGGGTCGTGACTCCGATAAAAAAAAGCCATCACTAAATGCTAGCTTACTATTGCCTATAGTAATCAATTTTATAACATACTCATTTCAGACCTCACGCAAGAATTAAATCTAAGAAAAACAACTAACTAGCTAACTAACAATGTATCTATATCTATATTAAGTATGTATGAGTAACTATATCTAAAATCAATAACACTGAAAGCTCATTTTAAAAAAAAAAACCTACAAAAACTATTATAAACTGTTTGTCAAAACAACACGCTGTCTACATACCTACCTACCAAACATCTACTATTCATTACAAACACATTCAAATAGGTACTTGAGCGAACATTACTGTCACTCATGCCTGACCTACTTACCTTATTGTCTGCCAGGAATGCATAGTTTGTAAACAACTCACGCGTGTCTTATTTAACAAAAACAAAATTGTTAGAATATTAATAAAAATATTTATGAGAAATCTAACTTAAACAAATTAATTAATGCTATTTATTTAAATCTTTAATCATTACTTAAAATCACAAATTATTATCTACCTATTCATTTACATTCAAACCCTATTAGTACTAATACAAACAGATAACTAAAATATTCCTGCCTACCCCTATGATATCTTGTTACAGTGAATTAATCTACAGCTTAGGTGCTTACTAGAAAGCATACCTACTAAAAGTGACTATACGATACTATTACTGCCATCTGTGATTTCCAACAGGAAACTAAAGACATTAATACTAAACCTTCCCAACAGATGTCGGTTAATCAATATTGCTATGGCCATCTATATTAGTAATAATGAACTAGAGATAACTTAGAAACTTTCTCAACAGATGTCACCATATTTCATATTTTATATTTCATATATTTATTAATACCATAAGATCACAGGGAACACTTAGTCACGTCAATTTACAAGCATTCAATTAAAAAACAAACAGTTTGGTACACTATAAAGATGCAGCTGTATAGAGGCTTTGTCAAATTATAAGGTAAGTCATTTAGAACATCACATTAGCGGCTGTACATAGGCCTTGTCATTTTGTTAGTACATTTAATAAGTCCTTACAATTTTATAATAATATCACGTACATAGACAAGCAAAATAACAAAAGAAACGATCAGTTACAATTTGTATAAGCAAAGAGTAAATTAATTAGCCAAGCCATCAAATCAAACACCGGCAACATATTGTTGCCATGTTAACAAATTGGATTTCTACCATAAAATATAATACAAGATAAAATAAAATATCGGCTGTAAAGGGGCCTTGTTATAAACTACATAAAAACAAAAATAATATACAATAGACAGTGACAACAGTTACAGCATACAACAATTTAAATAGAATGTCACAACCAACATCTCATCAAAAGGTCAAATAATTAATTAATTACAACTGTTGTGCTTTTTGATCGCAGAGACGGACAATGCCCAAACATCTTTATCACTTGTGTAGTCACAACACTTATAATATGCAGATCTGGTTAAACAAGTCTTGATACATTTCTTGAATTGTTTCTCATTCAATTCTAGTATTTCAGCCGGGACTTTATTGTAAAATCGTATACAATTTCTGAGAAAAGATTTGTTACATTTTTGAAGTCTACATTTAGGGAACCTAAGTTTATATTTATTTCTAGTGTTAACTGCATGCAATTCGCAGTTTTTCTTGAATTGATGTATATTTTTGCGCGTGTACATAATACATTCGTAAATGTACAATGAGGGCAAGGTTATTATATTAACGTCCTTAAATATATTTCTTAAAGATGTTCTCGGGCTTAAACTATAAATTGCTCTTACCGCTCGTTTTTGTAGTATAAAAATAGATTTAATGTTAGCCGCAGCACCCCAAAGCAATAAACCATAGGACATGATACTATGAAAGTACCCATAGTATACTAACCTGGCGTTATATATGTCCGTTAGCTTCCTTATTTGTCCATAAGTTCAGTACAAAGAATAACTTCGTAAAAATATTCTTTTAATCCCATTGATAAAAATAATAAACATAAACAATTAGGATAAATTCAATAAATAATATGAAGACAAGTAAACACAAAATAAAATAAACTTGACTTAATAATAGAAAACACTTACCTATTTAAGAACTTGCATTTACTTAATACAATTTTTTTTTTTGGATGACTTTAAACTTCCTTAATTTTTTTTTTTCGATTAGCCTTTAAACTGAAACTCCAGCACAAAGAGCGACATACAGTATCATAAACAACAGTCACTATTACAAACACTCACTCACTTACTCAGTCACAATTTTTTTTATAGAGCTTACACTTTAATTTTTTTTATAGAGCAAACACTTATAATTTTTTTTAACGTAGATCTAACACTTTAATTTTTTTTTTGATAGAGCAGACACTTCGAAATATTTTTTTCTTTTCCTTTTCATTTCTCATAGAGACATAGAGCCAACACTAAATAATTTTTCTTCATTACATACTACTTCATCTACAAATACAGACATAGAGTCAACACTTAAAAAATATTTTTAAACTACTTCATCTACAAATAGAGACAGAATCAACACTAAAAAAAAAAAAACTTATACTCATACAACTTCAACTACAAATAGAACTATAGAGTTAACACTAAATATTTTCTTATCATAACTGATATATTTAATAATTAACCTTAACTAATAATTACTTAAACTAAACCTATTAGAACACTCTAAGAAGCAATATGAGCGGTGAAAACTCATTTAAAAATAAGCCACTAACAACAGAGCGGATTGCTTCAAAACTCTTTAAACAAGCCAATTCTGACTAGGATGCGGATTATGGCAAACATCTAAAATAAGCCTAAAATGCCAGCTTCTCTAAATTAATACTAATCTACACTTAACAACTTAAACTTAAACAACTCTACAATGATAGAGACACTTAGAATTTATATTTCAACATTAACTTACAGACAGACTAGTACTAAATAACACTTGCCCTTCTGAATGATAAAGCCTCTACTACACTAATAACTAAAACTCTTGTTGATATGAGTATATTTACACACTAAAGTAAATATATTCTAGTTGTAGCTTCTAAAGCCTTCTATGACTTGAGGCTAATGCGGGATGAATAAAAGATTGAAGTATGAAAGACTGTATGAATGCAGAGTCATCAAGAGATAGGTTGCAGTTCTAGCGGGTTTTGTCAGGCAAAACCCTTTCTCTGGGAGGGGCGATACTGTAACATTACAAAATTATTTAAAAACTTCTAGAACATTCCATACTCACACAAGTAGGTTGTTGACAAAAACTAACGGACAATCATTACTCACACAGCCATGTTGGTTACATCTCACGCGCACATAGAAAGTATTGACGACTAGGCTCACCTATAAATTGGCATGCGCCCTTCGCCCAGAGACATTCCAAACTCAGACGGAGCAATCAATAACACATCTATATTCCTACACTGCGCCCAATTTTGGGTCCAACTCTACGGGTCGAACCTTACGGTTGGTGGCCTCACAGCCACCAACCGGACTCACCAGCTACCTGCTGTCTACCAGCTGTCTCCAGCCCTACCTGCTGCTACCAGCCTGCCACGATCTACCTCGCAGACAAGGGGCGCGCTCTTCATCATGACGTCTAGACCACGTGCTTCCGATCTACAGCTCACAGGACAGTACCGTGGAGAGTCCACACCTGTTCTTGGGTTCCGTACTACGCGAGTCCAAGTGTTCTTTTCTACAAGCGTGACCTTTTGAGACATATCCTACTGCTGAGATTGAGACCCTTGATCAAACCCCGGCCCATAGCCGTCTGGCCTTCTGCCTGCTACTCTGGCCTTCTGCCTGCTACTCTGGCCTTCTGCCTGCACTTCTGCCTTCAGCATACTACTAAAGACTCTTAAGTTTAACGAACTATTAAGTGACCTTATTGTTAGCATTTTAAGTTTAATATATGTATAAAAATATCCTATTCGTTTATCTACCTACCCCTAGCTCTTCAATCAGGTAGGATAGGAACCTAAAACCTAGACTACCTACCTGTCCACGGCTGCACCGTGACAGAAAAAGAAGAGAAGGCTGACTCCCTAGCTGCAAAGTTGAGGGAGGTTTTCAAAGGGATGGAGGAGATCGTCAAAGTGTCCAGGCCGAGCAGGACCTGTGATCTGCGAGTAAGCGGCCTTGACGAATCCGTTACCAAATCGGAGGTGGTAGAAGCCCTCGCTAAGGTCGGGGGTTGCGGTTCGTCGGACATTAAGTCCGGTGAAATCCGCAAGGGTGCAGTGGGTATGGGCAAGGCCTTTGTACGGTGCCCATTAATGGCTGCCAAGAAAGCGGTTGCTAGCGGTCGACTTCTGCTGGGCTGGGTGGCAGGACAGATCCAGTTACTGGACGCGCGCTCACGTCGCTGTTACCGCTGCCTTGTGCTGGGGCATGTTCGGGCCCAGTGCAAGTCTGAGGTGGACCGCAGCGATGAATGTCATCGCTGCGGAAAGAAAGGCCACAAGGCCAACGACTGCTCGGACGCTCCGCATTGCACGCTATGTGCAGCAGCGGAGAGAGCGTCTGACCACCTCTCCAGGGGCAAGGCCTGTGCCAAGCCCCCAACCAAGACAGGGGTGAGTAGGAAGAAGGCTGGGACTGGAGCCAAGGCCAAGTCCAAGCCGACTCGCCCTGAAACGGAGCAGGAGATGAACATGGAGGAAGTTTAGGATGTCCCTAACCTTCCTCCAGGCTAATATAAACCATACCGCCAGGGCTCAGGATATTTTACTCCAGACTCTGGCGGAGCGGTTGATAAATGTTGCGGTGGTTGCCGAGCCGTACAGGAAGGAATTAAGGATGGACTTTTTGGAACTGAATTTGCAAATTTCAGTTTTTTCGCGTGCAAATTTTTTCTTTTTGTTGCAGGTCGACTGGAGAGCGTCGGGGGATGGTGTTTCGGCTACAACAGAAGACAAGTCTCACTCACGCAAGAAAATACACGCGAAAAACCGTCAAACTTAACCGTAGGTTAGGTTAGGTTTAAATTTTAATTTTTGTATAAAAATGGTCCAAAATGTCCAAATTTTGAGTCAAAAACCGCTGATAATATACGTAGAAACTAATAAACAGGTGTTGATATCTATGCGCACTTGGAATTATTTTTATTCACAAAAGCAACTCCAATAACTTCAAAATCAAAGGCAATTTCTCAAGGAAATTAGCTTGGGTATATCACCTTATTGGAACTGAATTTGCAAATTTTAGTTTTTTCGCCTGCTAATTTTTTCTTTTTGTTGCAGGTCGACTAGAGAGCGTCGGGGATGGTGTTTTGTCTACAACAGAAGAAAAAACTCACTCACGCAAGAAAATACACTCGAAAAACCGTCAAACCTAACCATGGGTTAGGTTAGGTTAGGTTGAAATTTTAATTTTTGTATAAAAATGGTCAAAAATGTCAAAATTTTGAGTCGAAAACCGCTGATAAAATACGTAGAAACTAATTAACAGGTGTAAATACCTATGCGCACTTGGAATTATTTTTATTCACAAAAACAACTCCAATAATTTCAAAATCAAAGGCAATTTCTCAAGGAAATTAGCTTGGGTATATCAACTTTTTGGAACTGAAATTGCAAATTTTAGTTTTTTCGCGTGCTATTTTTTTTTGTTGCAGGTCGAGTGGAGAGCGTCGGGGGATGGTGTTTCGGCTACATATGAAGAAAAAACTCACTCACGCAAAAAAATACACGCGAAAAACCGTCAAACCTAACCGTGGGTTAGGTTAGGTTAGGTTTCAACTTTAATTTTTGTATAAAAATGGTCAAAAATGTCACTTATTTTGAGTCCAAACCACTGATAAAATACGTAGAAACAAATTAACAGGTGTTAAATTTAACCTATGGCGCACTTGGAATTATTTTTATTCACATAAACAACTCCAATAATTTCAAAATCAAAGGCAATTTCTAAAGGAAATTAGCTTGGGTATATCAACTTTTTAGAACTGAATTTGCAATTTTAGTTTTTTCGCGTGCTAATTTTTTTTTTGTTGCCGGTTGACTGGAGAGCATCGGGAGATGGTGTTTCAGCTACAACAGAAGAAAAATCTCACTCGCGCAAGAAAATACACGCGAAAAACCGTCAAACCTAACCGTAGGTTAGGTTAGGTTAGGTTGAAATTTTAATTTTTGTATAAAAATGGTCAAAAATGTCACTTATTTTGAGTCAAAACCACTGATAAAATACGTTGAAACTAATTAACAGGTGTAGATACCTATGCGCACTTGGAATAATTTTTATTCACAAAAACAACTCCAATAATTTCAAAATCAAAGGCAATTTCTCAAGGAAATTAGCTTGGGTATATCAACTTTTTAGAACTGAATTTGCAAATTTTAGTTTTTTCGCGTGCTAATTTTTTCTTTTTGTTGCAGTTCGACTGGAGAGCGTCAGAAGATGGGTTTTCGGCTACATATGAAGAAAAAACTCACTAACGCAAGAAAATACACGCGAAAAACCGTCAAACCTAACCGTGGGTTAGGTTAGGTTAGGTTAGGTTTGAACTTGAATTTTTGTATAAAAATGGTCAAAAATGTCAAAATTTTGAGTCAGAAACCCCTGATGAAATACGTAGAAACGAATTAACAGGTGTAGATACCTATGCGCACTTGGAATTATTTTTATTCACAAAAGCAACTCCAATAACTTCAAAATCAAAGGCAATTTCTCAAGGAAATTAGCTTGGGTATATCAACTTTTTGGAACTGAATTTGCAAATTTTAGTTTTTTCGCCTGCTATTTTTTTCTTTTTGTTGCAGGTCGACTGGAGAGCGTCGGGGGATGGTGTTTCGGATACAACAGAAGAAAAGTCTCACTCACGCAAGAAAATACACGCGAAAAACCGTCAAACTTAACCGTAGGTTAGGTTAGGTTTAAATTTTAATTTTTGTATAAAAATGGTCCAAAATGTCCAAATTTTGAGTCAAAAACCGCTGATAAAATACGTAGAAACTAATTAACAGGTGTTGATATCTATGCGCACTTGGAATTATTTTTATTCACAAAAGCAACTCCAATAACTTCAAAATCAAAGGCAATTTCTCAAGGAAATTAGCTTGGGTATATCAACTTATTGGAACTGAATTTGCAAATTTTAGTTTTTTCGCCTGCTAATTTTTTATTTTTGTTGCAGGTCGACTAGAGAGCGTCGGGGATGGTGTTTTGTCTACAACAGAAGAAAAAACTCACTCACGCAAGAAAATACACTCGAAAAACCGTCAAACCTAACCATGGGTTAGGTTAGGTTAGGTTGAAATTTTAATTTTTGTATAAAAATGGTCAAAAATGTCAAAATTTTGAGTCGAAAACCGCTGATAAAATACGTAGAAACTAATTAACAGGTGTAAATACCTATGCGCACTTGGAATTATTTTTATTCACAAAAACAACTCCAATAATTTCAAAATCAAAGGCAATTTCTCAAGGAAATTAGCTTGGGTATATCAACTTTTTAGAACTGAATTTGCAATTTTAGTTTTTTCGCGTGCTAATTTTTTTTTTGTTGCCGGTTGACTGGAGAGCATCGGGAGATGGTGTTTCAGCTACAACAGAAGAAAAATCTCACTCGCGCAAGAAAATACACGCGAAAAACCGTCAAACCTAACCGTAGGTTAGGTTAGGTTAGGTTGAAATTTTAATTTTTGTATAAAAATGGTCAAAAATGTCACTTATTTTGAGTCAAAACCACTGATAAAATACGTTGAAACTAATTAACAGGTGTAGATACCTATGCGCACTTGGAATTATTTTTATTCACAAAAACAACTCCAATAATTTCAAAATCAAAGGCAATTTCTCAAGGAAATTAGCTTGGGTATATCAACTTTTTAGAACTGAATTTGCAAATTTTAGTTTTTTCGCGTGCTAATTTTTTCTTTTTGTTGCAGTTCGACTGGAGAGCGTCAGAAGATGGGTTTTCGGCTACATATGAAGAAAAAACTCACTAACGCAAGAAAATACACGCGAAAAACCGTCAAACCTAACCGTGGGTTAGGTTAGGTTAGGTTAGGTTTGAACTTGAATTTTTGTATAAAAATGGTCAAAAATGTCAAAATTTTGAGTCAGAAACCCCTGATAAAATACGTAGAAACGAATTAACAGGTGTAGATACCTATGCGCACTTGGAATTATTTTTATTCACAAAAGCAACTCCAATAACTTCAAAATCAAAGGCAATTTCTCAAGGAAATTAGCTTGGGTATATCAACTTTTTGGAACTGAATTTGCAAATTTTAGTTTTTTCGCCTGCTATTTTTTTCTTTTTGTTGCAGGTCGACTGGAGAGCGTCGGGGGATGGTGTTTCGGATACAACAGAAGAAAAGTCTCACTCACGCAAGAAAATACACGCGAAAAACCGTCAAACTTAACCGTAGGTTAGGTTAGGTTTAAATTTTAATTTTTGTATAAAAATGGTCCAAAATGTCCAAATTTTGAGTCAAAAACCGCTGATAAAATACGTAGAAACTAATTAACAGGTGTTGATATCTATGCGCACTTGGAATTATTTTTATTCACAAAAGCAACTCCAATAACTTCAAAATCAAAGGCAATTTCTCAAGGAAATTAGCTTGGGTATATCAACTTATTGGAACTGAATTTGCAAATTTTAGTTTTTTCGCCTGCTAATTTTTTCTTTTTGTTGCAGGTCGACTAGAGAGCGTCGGGGATGGTGTTTTGTCTACAACAGAAGAAAAAACTCACTCACGCAAGAAAATACACTCGAAAAACCGTCAAACCTAACCGTGGGTTAGGTTAGGTTAGGTTGAAATTTTAATTTTTGTATAAAAATGGTCAAAAATGTCAAAATTTTGAGTCGAAAACCGCTGATAAAATACGTAGAAACAAATTAACAGGTGTAAATACCTATGCGCACTTGGAATTATTTTTATTCACAAAAGCAACTCCAATAACTTCAAAATCAAAGGCAATTTCTCAAGGAAATTAGCTTGGGTATATCAACTTTTTGGAACTGAATTTGCAAATTTTAGTTTTTTCGCCTGCTATTTTTTTCTTTTTGTTGCAGGTCGACTGGAGAGCGTCGGGGGATGGTGTTTCGGATACAACAGAAGAAAAGTCTCACTCACGCAAGAAAATACACGCGAAAAACCGTCAAACTTAACCGTAGGTTAGGTTAGGTTTAAATTTTAATTTTTGTATAAAAATGGTCCAAAATGTCCAAATTTTGAGTCAAAAACCGCTGATAAAATACGTAGAAACTAATTAACAGGTGTTGATATCTATGCGCACTTGGAATTATTTTTATTCACAAAAGCAACTCCAATAACTTCAAAATCAAAGGCAATTTCTCAAGGAAATTAGCTTGGGTATATCAACTTATTGGAACTGAATTTGCAAATTTTAGTTTTTTCGCCTGCTAATTTTTTCTTTTTGTTGCAGGTCGACTAGAGAGCGTCGGGGATGGTGTTTTGTCTACAACAGAAGAAAAAACTCACTCACGCAAGAAAATACACTCGAAAAACCGTCAAACCTAACCGTGGGTTAGGTTAGGTTAGGTTGAAATTTTAATTTTTGTATAAAAATGGTCAAAAATGTCAAAATTTTGAGTCGAAAACCGCTGATAAAATACGTAGAAACAAATTAACAGGTGTAAATACCTATGCGCACTTGGAATTATTTTTATTCACAAAAACAACTCCAATAATTTCAAAATCAAAGGCAATTTCTCAAGGAAATTAGCTTGGGTATATCAACTTTTTGGAACTGAAATTGCAAATTTTAGTTTTTTCGCGTGCTATTTTTTTTTGTTGCAGGTCGACTGGAGAGCGTCGGGGGATGGTGTTTCGGCTACATATGAAGAAAAAACTCACTCACGCAAAAAAATACACGCGAAAAACCGTCAAACCTAACCGTGGGTTAGGTTAGGTTAGGTTTCAACTTTAATTTTTGTATAAAAATGGTCAAAAATGTCACTTATTTTGAGTCCAAACCACTGATAAAATACGTAGAAACTTATTAACAGGTGTTAAATTTAACCTATGGCGCACTTGGAATTATTTTTATTCACATAAACAACTCCAATAATTTCAAAATCAAAGGCAATTTCTAAAGGAAATTAGCTTGGGTATATCAACTTTTTAGAACTGAATTTGCAATTTTAGTTTTTTCGCGTGCTAATTTTTTTTTTGTTGCCGGTTGACTGGAGAGCATCGGGAGATGGTGTTTCAGCTACAACAGAAGAAAAATCTCACTCACGCAAGAAAATACACGCGAAAAACCGTCAAACCTAACCGTAGGTTAGGTTAGGTTAGGTTGAAATTTTAATTTTTGTATAAAAATGGTCAAAAATGACACTTATTTTGAGTCAAAACCACTGATAAAATACGTTGAAACTAATTAACAGGTGTAGATACCTATGCGCACTTGGAATAATTTTTATTCACAAAAACAACTCCAATAATTTCAAAATCAAAGGCAATTTCTCAAGGAAATTAGCTTGGGTATATCAACTTTTTAGAACTGAATTTGCAAATTTTAGTTTTTTCGCGTGCTAATTTTTTCTTTTTGTTGCATTTCGACTGGAGAGCGTCAGAAGATGGGTTTTCGGCTACATATGAAGAAAAAACTCACTAACGCAAGAAAATACACGCGAAAAACCAACAAACCTAACCGTGGGTTAGGTTAGGTTAGGTTTGAACTTGAATTTTTGTATAAAAATGGTCAAAAATGTCAAAATTTTGAGTCAGAAACCCCTGATAAAATACGTAGAAACGAATTAACAGGTGTAGATACAATGCGCACTTGGAATTATTTTTATTCACAAAAGCAACTCCAATAACTTCAAAATCAAAGGCAATTTCTCAAGGAAATTAGCTTGGGTATATCAACTTTTTGGAACTGAATTTGCAAATTTTAGTTTTTTCGCCTGCTAATTTTTTCTTTTTGTTGCAGGTCGACTGGAGAGCGTCGGGGGATGGTGTTTCGGCTACAACAGAAGAAAAGTCTCACTCACGCAAGAAAATACACGCGAAAAACCGTCAAACTTAACCGTAGGTTAGGTTGGGTTTAAATTTTAATTTTTGTATAAAAATGGTCCAAAATGTCCAAATTTTGAGTCAAAAACCGCTGATAAAATACGTAGAAACTAATTAACAGGTGTTGATATCTATGCGCACTTGGAATTATTTTTATTCACAAAAGCAACTCCAATAACTTCAAAATCAAAGGCAATTTCTCAAGGAAATTAGCTTGGGTATATCAACTTATTGGAACTGAATTTGCAAATTTTAGTTTTTTCGCCTGCTAATTTTTTCTTTTTGTTGCAGGTCGACTAGAGAGCGTCGGGGATGGTGTTTTGTCTACAACAGAAGAAAAAACTCACTCACGCAAGAAAATACACTCGAAAAACCGTCAAACCTAACCGTGGGTTAGGTTAGGTTAGGTTGAAATTTTAATTTTTGTATAAAAATGGTCAAAAATGACAAAATTTTGAGTCGAAAACCGCTGATAAAATACGTAGAAACTAATTAACAGGTGTAAATACCTATGCGCACTTGGAATTATTTTTATTCACAAAAACAACTCCAATAATTTCAAAATCAAAGGCAATTTCTCAAGGAAATTAGCTTGGGTATATCAACTTTTTGGAACTGAAATTGCAAATTTTAGTTTTTTCGCGTGCTATTTTTTTTTTGTTGCAGGTCGACTGGAGAGCGTCGGGGGATGGTGTTTCGGCTACATATGAAGAAAAAACTCACTCACGCAAAAAAATACACGCGAAAAACCGTCAAACCTAACCGTGGGTTAGGTTAGGTTAGGTTTCAACTTTAATTTTTGTATAAAAATGGTCAAAAATGTCACTTATTTTGAGTCAAAACCACTGATAAAATACGTAGAAACTAATTAACAGGTGTTAAATTTAACCTATGCGCACTTGGAATTATTTTTATTCACATAAACAACTCCAATAATTTCAAAATCAAAGGCAATTTCTAAAGGAAATTAGCTTGGGTATATCAACTTTTTAGAACTGAATTTGCAATTTTAGTTTTTTCGCGTGCTAATTTTTTTTTTGTTGCCGGTTGACTGGAGAGCATCGGGAGATGGTGTTTCAGCTACAACAGAAGAAAAATCTCACTCACGCAAGAAAATACACGCGAAAAAACGTCAAACCTAACCGTAGGTTAGGTTAGGTTAGGTTGAAATTTTAATTTTTGTATAAAAATGGTCAAAAATGTCACTTATTTTGAGTCAAAACCACTGATAAAATCGTTGAAACTAATTAACAGGTGTAGATACCTATGCGCACTTGGAATAATTTTTATTCACAAAAACTACTCCAATAATTTCAAAATCAAAGGCAATTTCTCAAGGAAATTTGCTTGGGTATATCAACTTTTTAGAACTGAATTTGCAAATTTTAGTTTTTTGGCGTGCTAATTTTTTCTTTTTGTTGCAGTTCGACTGGAGAGCGTCAGAAGATGGGTTTTCGGCTACATATGAAGAAAAAACTCACTAACGCAAGAAAATACACGCGAAAAACCGTCAAACCTAACCGTGGGTTAGGTTAGGTTAGGTTAGGTTTGAACTTGAATTTTTGTATAAAAATGGTCAAAAATGTCAAAATTTTGAGTCAGAAACCCCTGATAAAATACGTAGAAACGAATTAACAGGTGTAGATACCTATGCGCACTTGGAATTATTTTTATTCACAAAAGCAACTCCAATAACTTCAAAATCAAAGGCAATTTCTCAAGGAAATTAGCTTGGGTATATCAACTTTTTGGAACTGAATTTGCAAATTTTAGTTTTTTCGCCTGCTTATTTTTTCTTTTTGTTGCAGGTCAACTAGAGAGCGTCGGGGATGGTGTTTTGTCTACAACAGAAGAAAAAACTCACTCACGCAAGAAAATACACTCGAAAAACCGTCAAACCTAACCGTGGGTTAGGTTAGGTTAGGCTTCAACTTTAATTTTTGTATAAAAATGGTCAAAAATGTCACTTATTTTGAGTCCAAACCACTGATAAAATACGTAGAAACTAATTAATAGGTGTTAAATTTAACCTATGGCGCACTTGGTTTTATTTTTATTCACATAAACAACTCCAATAATTTCAAAATCAAAGGCAATTTCTAAAGGAAATTAGCTTGGGTATATTAACTTTTTAGAACTGAATTTGCAATTTTAGTTTTTTCGCGTGCTTATTTTTTTTTTGTTGCCGGTTGACTGGAGAGCATCGGGAGATGGTGTTTCAGCTACAACAGAAGAAAAATCTCACTCACGCAAGAAAATACACGCGAAAAACCGTCAAACCTAACCGTAGGTTAGGTTAGGTTAGGTTGAAATTTTAGTTTTTGTATAAAAATGGTCAAAAATGTCACTTATTTTGAGTCAAAACCACTGATAAAATACGTTGAAACTAATTAACAGGTGTAGATACCTATGCGCACTTGGAATTATTTTTATTCACAAAAACAACTCCAATAATTTCAAAATCAAAGGCAATTTCTCAAGGAATTTAGCTTGGGTATATCAACTTTTTAGAACTGAATTTGCAAATTTTAGTTTTTTCGCGTGCTAATTTTTTCTTTTTGTTGCAGTTCGACTGGAGAGCGTCAGAAGATGGGTTTTCGGCTACATATGAAGATAAAACTCACTAACGCAAGAAAATACACGCGAAAAACCGTCAAACCTAACCGTGGGTTAGGTTAGGTTAGGTTAGGTTTGAACTTGAATTTTTGTATAAAAATGGTCAAAAATGACAAAATTTTGAGTCAGAAACCCCTGATAAAATACGTAGAAACGAATTAACAGGTGTAGATACCTATGCGCACTTGGAATTATTTTTATTCACAAAAGCAACTCCAATAACTTCAAAATCAAAGGCAATTTCTCAAGGAAATTAGCTTGGGTATATCAACTTTTTGGAACTGAATTTGCAAATTTTAGTTTTTTCGCCTGCTAATTTTTTCTTTTTGTTGCAGGTCGACTGGAGAGCGTCGGGGGATGGTGTTTCGGCTACAACAGAAGAAAAGTCTCACTCACGCAAGAAAATACACGCGAAAAAACCGTCAAACTTAACCGTAGGTTAGGTTAGGTTTAAATTTTAATTTTTGTATAAAAATTGTCCAAAATGTCCAAATTTTGAGTCAAAAACCGCTGATAAAATACGTAGAAACTAATTAACAGGTGTTGATATCTATGCGCACTTGGAATTATTTTTATTCACAAAAGCAACTCCATTAACTTCAAAATCAAAGGCAATTTCTCAAGGAAATTAGCTTGGGTATATCAACTTATTGGAACTGAATTTGCAAATTTTAGTTTTTTCGCCTGCTAATTTTTTCTTTTTGTTGCAGGTCGACTAAAGAGCGTCGGGGATGGTGTTTTGTCTACAATAGAAGAAAAAACTCACTCACGCAAGAAAATACACTCGAAAAACCGTCAAACCTAACCGTGGGTTAGGTTAGGTTAGGTTGAAATTTTAATTTTTGTATAAAAATGGTCAAAAATGACAAAATTTTGAGTCAAAACCACTGATAAAATACGTAGAAACTAATTAACAGGTGTTAAATTTAACCTATGCGCACTTGGAATTATTTTTATTCACATAAACAACTCCAATAATTTCAAAATCAAAGGCAATTTCTAAAGGAAATTAGCTTGGGTATATCAACTTTTTAGAACTGAATTTGCAATTTTAGTTTTTTCGCGTGCTAATTTTTTTTTTGTTGCCGGTTGACTGGAGAGCATCGGGAGATGGTGTTTCAGCTACAACAGAAGAAAAATCTCACTCACGCAAGAAAATACACGCGAAAAAAACGTCAAACCTAACCGTGGTTAGGTTAGGTTAGGTTGAAATTTTAATTTTTGTATAAAAATGGTCAAAAATGTCACTTATTTTGAGTCAAAACCACTGATAAAATACGTTGAAACTAATTAACAGGTGTAGATACCTATGCGCACTTGGAATTATTTTTATTCACAAAAACAACTCCAATAACTTCAAAATCAAAGGCAATTTCTCAAGGAAATTAGCTTGTGTATATCAACTTTTTGGAACTGAATTTGCAAATTTTAGTTTTTTCGCGTGCTAATTTTTTCTGTTTGTTGCAGGTCGACTGGAGAGCGTCGGGGGATGGTGTTTCGGCTACAACAGAAGAAAAATCTCACTCACGCAAGAAAATACACGCGAAAAACCGTCAAACCTAACTGTAGGTTAGGTTAGGTTAGGTTGAAATTTTAATTTTTGTATAAAAATGGTCAAAAATGTCACTTATTTTGAGTCAAAACCATTGATAAAATACGTAGAAACTAATTAACAGGTGTAGATACCTATTTAGTAGTAGTAGTAGTAGATACTTGGAATTATTTTTATTCACAAAAACAACTCCAATAATTTCAAAATCAAAGGCAATTTCTCAAGGACATAAGCTTGGGTATATGAACTTTTTAGAACTGAATTTGCAAATTTTAGTTTTTTTCTTTTTGTTGCAGGTTGACTGGACAGCGTCTGGCGGTGGTTTTTCGGCTACAACAGAAGAAAAAACTCAAGCAATAAAATACACGCGAAAAACCGTCAAACCTAACCGTGGGTTAGGTTAGGTTAGGTTGACATTTTAATTTTTGTATAAAAATGGTCAAAAATGTCACTTATTTTGAGTCAAAACCACTGATAAAATACGTAGAAACTAATTAACAGGTGTAGAAACCTATGCGCACTTGGAATTATTTTTATTCACAAAAACAACTCCAATAATTTCAAAATCAAAGGCAAATCAAAATCTCAAGGAAATTAGCTTGGGGTATATCAACTTTTTGGAACTGAAATTGCAAATTTTAGTTATTTCGCGTGCTATTTTTTTTTTGTTGCAGGTCGACTGGAGAGCGTCGGGGGATGGTGTTTCGGCTACATATGAAGAAAAAACTCACTCACGCAAAAAAATACACGCGAAAAACCGTCAAACCTAACCGTGGGTTAGGTTAGGTTAGGTTTCAACTTTAATTTTTGTATAAAAATTGTCAAAAATGTCACTTATTTTGAGTCAAAACCACTGATAAAATACGTAGAAACTAATTAACAGGTGTTAATTTAACCTATGCGCACTTGGAATTATTTTTATTCACATAAACAACTCCAATAATTTCAAAATCAAAGGCAATTTCTAAAGGAAATTAGCTTGGGTATATCAACTTTTTAGAACTGAATTTGCAAATTTTAGTTTTTTCGCGTGCTAATTTTTTCTTTTTGTTGCAGTTCGACTGGAGAGCGTCAGAAGATGGTTTTTCGGCTACATATGAAGAAAAAACTCACTCACGCAAGAAAATACACGCGAAAAACCGTCAAACCTAACCGTGGGTTAGGTTAGGTTAGGTTTGAACTTGAATTTTTGTATAAAAATGGTCAAAAATGTCAAAGTTTTGAGTCAGAAACCCCTGATAAAATACGTAGAAACGAATTAACAGGTGAAGATACATATGCGCACTTGGAATTATTTTTATTCACAAAAGCAACTCTAATAACTTCAAAATCAAAGGCAATTTCTCAAGGAAATTAGCTTGGGTATATCAACTTTTTGGAACTTAATTTGCAAATTTTAGTTTTTTCGCCTGCTAATTTTTTCTTTTTGTTGCAGGTCGACTAGAGAGCGTCAGGGATGGTGTTTTGTCTACAACAGAAGAAAAAACTCACTCACGCAAGAAAATACACTCGAAAAACCGTCAAACCTAACCGTGGGTTAGGTTAGGTTAGGTTTGAACTTTAATTTTTGTATAAAAATGGTCAAAAATGTCAAAATTTTGAGTCGAAAACCGCTGATAAAATACGTAGAAACTAATTAACAGGTGTAAATACCTATGCGCACTTGGAATTAATTTTATTCACAAAAACAACTCCAATAATTTCAAAATCAAAGGCAATTTCTCAAGGAAATTAGCTTGGGTATATCAACTTTTTGGAACTGAATTTGCAAATTTTAGTTTTTTCGCCTGCTAATTTTTTCTTTTTGTTGCAGGTCGACTGGAGAGCGTCGGGGGATGGTGTTTCGGCTACAACAGAAGAAAAATCTAACTCACGCAAGAAAATACACGCGAAAAACCGTCAAACCTAACTGTAGGTTAGGTTAGGTAAGGTTGGAATTTTAATTTTTGTATAAAAATGGTCAAAAATGACACTTATTTTGAGTCAAAACCACTGATAAAATACGTAGAAACTAATTAACAGGTGTAGATACCTATGCGCACTTGGAATTATTTTTATTCACAAAAACAACTCCAATAATTTCAAAATCAAAGGCAATTTCTCAAGGACATAAGCTTGGGTATATGAACTTTTTAGAACTGAATTTGCAAATTTTAATTTTTTTCTTTTTGTTGCAGGTCGACTGGACAGCGTCTGGCGATGGTTTTTTGGCTACAACTGAAGAAAAAACTCACTCACGCAAGAAAATACACGCGAAAAACTGTCAAACCTAACCGTGGGTTAGGTTAGGTTTCAACTTTAATTTTTTTATAAAAATGGTCAAAAATGTCACTTATTTTGAGTCAAAACCACTGATAAAATACGTAGAAACTAATTAACAGGTGTTAATTTTAACCTATGCGCACTTGGAATTATTTTTATTCACATAAACAACTCCAATAATTTTAAAATCAAAGACAATTTCTCAAGGAAATTAGCTTGGGTATATCAACTTTTTAGAACTGAATTTGCAAAATTTAGTTTTTTCGTGTGCTAATTTTTTTTTTGTTGCCTGTCGACTGGAGAGCATCTGGAGATGGTGTTTCAGCTACAACAGAAGAAAAATCTCACTCACGCAAGAAAATACACGCGAAAAACCGTCAATTCTAACCGTAGGTTAGGTTAGGTTAGGTTGAAATTTTAATTTTTGTATAAAAATGATGAAAAATGTAACTTATTTTGACTCAAAACCACTGATAAAATACGTAGAAACAAATTAAAAGGTGTAGATACCTATGCGCACTTGGAATTATTTTTATTCACAAAAACAACTCCAATAATTTGAAAATCAAAGGCAATTTCTCAAGGAAATTAGCTTGGGTATATCAACTTTTTAGAACTGAATTTGCAATTTTAGTTTTTTCGCGTGCTTATTTTTTTTTTGTTGCCGGTTGACTGGAGAGCATCGGGAGATGGTGTTTCAGCTACAACAGAAGAAAAATCTCACTCACGCAAGAAAATACACGCGAAAAACCGTCAAACCTAACCGTAGCTTAGGTTAGGTTAGGTTGAAATTTTAGTTTTTGTATAAAAATGGTCAAAAATGTCACTTATTTTGAGTCAAAACCACTGATAAAATACGTTGAAACTAATTAACAGGTGTAGATACCTATGCGCACTTGGAATTATTTTTATTCACAAAAACAACTCCAATAATTTCAAAATCAAAGGCAATATCTCAAGGAATTTAGCTTGGGTATATCAACTTTTTAGAACTGAATTTGCAAATTTTAGTTTTTTCGCGTGCTAATTTTTTCTTTTTGTTGCAGTTCGACTGGAGAGCGTCAGAAGATGGGTTTTCGGCTACATATGAAGATAAAATTCACTAACGCAAGAAAATACACGCGAAAAACCGTCAAACCTAACCGTGGGTTAGGTTAGGTTAGGTTAGGTTTGAACTTGAATTTTTGTATAAAAATGGTCAAAAATGACAAAATTTTGAGTCAGAAACCCCTGATAAAATACGTAGAAACGAATTAACAGGTGTAGATACCTATGCGCACTTGGAATTATTTTTATTCACAAAAGCAACTCCAATAACTTCAAAATCAAAGGCAATTTCTCAAGGAAATTAGCTTGGGTATATCAACTTTTTGGAACTGAATTTGCAAATTTTAGTTTTTTCGCCTGCTATTTTTTTCTTTTTGTTGCAGGTCGACTGGAGAGCGTCGGGGGATGGTGTTTCGGCTACAACAGAAGAAAAGTCTCACTCACGCAAGAAAATACACGCGAAAAAACCGTCAAACTTAACCGTAGGTTAGGTTAGGTTTAAATTTTAATTTTTGTATAAAAATTGTCCAAAATGTCCAAATTTTGAGTCAAAAACCGCTGATAAAATACGTAGAAACTAATTAACAGGTGTTGATATCTATGCGCACTTGGAATTATTTTTATTCACAAAAGCAACTCCATTAACTTCAAAATCAAAGGCAATTTCTCAAGGAAATTAGCTTGGGTATA